>CATQJL010000112.1:28489034-29089034 GCA_958299035.1 Cylicocyclus nassatus
AACTATCAGCACAATCACCAGACAAAGACATCGGACGTGCACAAAATTAGCAACAATTTTGTTTCGGTCGAATCTCGTGGCGCTGAGCCTAGGATAGCAGCATAATGGCGTAGGGCTAAACCTGAATACTTTTCTACTGTAATCACCGCGATTGTTGACAATTATCAGGTCGTTTCATAAGTTCGTAGCATCTTTAGTTTTACCCTTATTTTTTTACGAGTGGTTGATTTGTGGCAAGATGCTCAAAGCCTAAGTGTTGGTCGAATGAGTTTTCTGAAATCCGACCGCTTTGAGAAATAGAGATTGAAAATCTTACAGCTATGTGGCAAAGGTCGTGCGCAGTGATTTGATGCCTTCACCAGGGCCACACACTGAATGAAAGCAGGCTGGACTACGTTTTTGGGACAGAACTAAGGGGGATTCTGTTTTTGCGGGGTCCGGAAATAATTGTGTACGTGCATCACTAGCGGAGTATGTGGGGGGAAAACTGCACAAACGGTGTGCAAGACAATTCAACACACTTCCTGTAATGCCATGAATGACCACTCAGTCAAGCACAAGCTTTAAAGAGGTTATTAAACGATCGACATGCTTCATCGTGTCTTGCGAAATGCGCGCACGATTTGAACCAAGCCAAAATCAAAATGCTTGTTTACAGCGTACAGACAAGCATATGACACCAAATTTGGACTCTAGACATATAACATCTAATATATAAAGAAACGTAAGCGCAGTTCAAAGATGTGCAAATAGCGGGAAACCGCGTAGCGGTCCCGAAGCGCGCGCATGCTGCTAGCACCTTCAATTACTGGTTCACTAGTTATTTACACAAGAATTGCAAAAGTTTTGAAAACTTATGGTAAATGATTTTCTCAAATAGTCCGTTACCAGATGACCATCAATCTGAGGTCGTGTGAAGTATATGTTTTTGTACGTTCACATAAGTTTGAATTTTTCTATCATAGATGGATCCCCCGGTCAAGAGTCTGTCTCTAAGCACGAAGACATTTTCATACCGCTGCATTTCTTTCTTTTTGCCTTGATTTTGTTATAATTTGCGCTTCAATGACAAGCTCTCGTGCATGCGTAGCATTCAGCTGTAATTTCACTCTTATTTCGCGTTTTTTCTTCCACACTATGACTAAATTACCCTTTTTTGTTTTCATGTCCACTTAAGAGGTTTACGATTAGGGTAGGGGATTTGGTAAAATATTTGATAGTCAGTGCGACTTCGCCTTCAGGGACTCTAGAAACCGACACGTGCTGGGCCCTGGCTTTCACCTGTTATGCAAACCTTTCTGTATTAAGCACTGGTATTGCATTTTTTCAAAAAAAATGAATAAACGGCATGCATTGTAGAGTTGAGATGGTCGAATAAGCAGCTCTTCCAACCTAAATATAGCGAGGAGTTAACAAATAAATTCGAAATCCTGAAATGTCGAACGTTATCGAATGACCTAAACGACTGATTCACAAATTCAAGGTTATATGCGACAAATCGAGTGAGTTGTTGAAATTGATACAGAGCAAATATATAAGCATATGATGATAGCCGAAAAGCGGAATACTTGGCGAAAGCTGCCAAGTGATGCAAAATGTTCGAAAGCCTCCTTCAAATTATTAAATTGTTACAATTAGAACCGCTTGAATCACCCAAGAATCGAACGATATTGTTTTTTGGTAAATGAAAGAATAAATTCATTTCGTTTGACTACCCAAATATCTATACAATTCGGTCTGAAACATAGTATGACAGTCAATGCAAGACAGTTTTTTTTTGCTCAACACGGGTAACATTACTGCAACATCACATTAAATACTTTACATCCGTTACAAAAGCAACATTCGTATACATACAAATACATACATCACCATCCTCTCTGACGAACTAGGACAATACCGAATTCCCGCAACTTTTCTCCTGCGGCGTCGATTAGATTTTTTAATTTACCTTCTGGTAAATTAGCGATGTAATTATTCAATCGTAAACCTCTTAAGTGGACATGAAAACAAAAAAGGGTAATTTAGTCATAGTGTGGAAGAAAAAACGCGAAATAAGAGTGAAATTACAGCTGAATGCTACGCATGCACGAGAGCTTGTCATTGAAGCGCAAATTATAACAAAATCAAGGCAAAAAGAAAGAAATGCAGCGGTATGAAAATGTCTTCGTGCTTAGAGACAGACTCTTGACCGGGGGATCCATCTATGATAGAAAAATTCAAACTTATGTGAACGTACAAAAACATATACTTCACACGACCTCAGATTGATGGTCATCTGGTAACGGACTATTTGAGAAAATCATTTACCATAAGTTTTCAAAACTTTTGCAATTCTTGTGTAAATAACTAGTGAACCAGTAATTGAAGGTGCTAGCAGCATGCGCGCGCTTCGGGACCGCTACGCGGTTTCCCGCTATTTGCACATCTTTGAACTGCGCTTACGTTTCTTTATATATTAGATGTTATATGTCTAGAGTCCAAATTTGGTGTCATATGCTTGTCTGTACGCTGTAAACAAGCATTTTGATTTTGGCTTGGTTCAAATCGTGCGCGCATTTCGCAAGACACGATGAAGCATGTCGATCGTTTAATAACCTCTTTAAAGCTTGTGCTTGACTGAGTGGTCATTCATGGCATTACAGGAAGTGTGTTGAATTGTCTTGCACACCGTTTGTGCAGTTTTCCCCCACATACTCCGCTAGTGATGCACGTACACAATTATTTCCGGACCCCGCAAAAACAGAATCCCCCTTAGTTCTGTCCCAAAAACGTAGTCCAGCCTGCTTTCATTCAGTGTGTGGCCCTGGTGAAGGCATCAAATCACTGCGCACGACCTTTTGCCACATAGCTGTAAGATTTTCAATCTCTATTTCTCAAAGCGGTCGGATTTCAGAAAACTCATTCGACCAACACTTAGGCTTTGAGCATCTTGCCACAAATCAACCACTCGTAAAAAAATAAGGGTAAAACTAAAGATGCTACGAACTTATGAAACGACCTGATAATTGTCAACAATCGCGGTGATTACAGTAGAAAAGTATTCAGGTTTAGCCCTACGCCATTATGCTGCTATCCTAGGCTCAGCGCCACGAGATTCGACCGAAACAAAATTGTTGCTAATTTTGTGCACGTCCGATGTCTTTGTCTGGTGATTGTGCTGATAGTTTGCGCGAGCTGACCTTTTTTTGTTGAAGCATAGTACTTCAGCAGTAGTACCTACAATTTATGCAAATCTAACGATGAGTCGCTTGTGCTGCACCAGCAATGGTGATCGATGGTTTTGCAATATCGTTTGCTGTTGCTTTGTGAATGCCAAAATGTTTGGGTTCTTTATTTTGCACGTACGTAGAAGTCATCCGAATTAGTTGAACAGGATGGTTTTCTTTTGTACTTTTCATATGTTTGTCGAGTGGCACAGTTCTCTGAATCAACGTAAACTTTTGCAGATTTTCTGTTGAAGAAAGTTTCAATTGTAATTTACACCGAAAAGAAGACGATTTTGTAAACTGGTGACTTTGCCTGCTCGAAATTCCTGAGCTTTCAAGGAATCCAAAAATATATGGAAAAGTTCTTTGTTGCCGAGCATAGTTAATCATGATTGACATTGTTAGCTAATAGTGTGAAGAATTAAACCAAATGCCTACTATCCATTCCTTCACCTATGTAGTCGGTCTCATACACTGTCAGAGCATATTAGAGACAGGAGAACGAAGTCCAGACTAATAGGGGAAGCGACATTGGTCGAAGTGGTGCGTTTCCATATGAAATGAATACCATCTCATAGGGCATGGAATGCTGATTCCAAATCTGCTTTTGATATTTGCAAAGCGATTCTGAAAGGAAAGTTACAGAAATTTTTATTAGCAAATTGATTTTAGAACTGTAGCCCGCAAGCTCAAATGGGCCATGTTTACTCTTAGGGCGCTTTATGCAGTTGTTGACACTTACTGTAACTTAGTGTAATAAACATATGCTATTCATTGCTACTTCGCGCAAAACAGACCTTTCAACACTTTTTATTAGTTGGAAACTAAGTTTTTGCAAGTACTTTCATAACTTCATTCTCTTCGAACATGGTGCACTCAAAGTTTAGCTATACGCAGATCTCTGTGTGCTACAATTGCGCACAAACTGTTTGATTTTTGAAAATGAATTCAAAAATTACAAGCATTTTTTCAAAAAACAGTAAATTCCGAGGATTTATGAGTTTATGAGCAAAAATGAAGCGTTCGCTACTCACATCATGCATAATGATCCGAAACTGTATGTGAATTATTGCTTGAGGTTGACTCATTTGGCATAGTAGGAAACCAGTAGAATTGAAAGACAAGTCGAGATCTAGCACCCTCAAGAACTCGAAATACGCAAGGCTGATGAAACATCCGTTGATGACTAAGGAGCGAGAACGTCAAAATCCGCAGGGCTTCACATATTAAGGTTATCCGACCTGCCAAACACTATTGGTTTTTATATTAGCGTCTTTTTTTTGTTAAGGGTGAGACCCATACCGTAAAGCTACAGTAATCTTATAAAAAAAGCCCTCACCATGCAAATTCAGTATGTTATTCGTGATCAGCATGTCGAATAACCCCCTAGGCCAATTTCAGCCAAATCCGTAATGATTTATAATTTTCCCATTTACCTTAGAGTGACAATCATCATTCGCCACGACTAAGTTGCTTCGATCATTAGAGTGGATGCATATATGAACCATTAGCTATGGTAAAAATGCATTACATTCTTGAAAGAAAAAGGATGTGCAAAGGACACCATTATTGTAGAAGGATTCGAAGATTGAAGATTGAAGAAAGATCGAAGATTCGCAAAGAATGTAAATGCTTCAGAAATTTCATCGGCAACGGGCACGGTGCGAATGTGTAAAGTGAAATAGGGAAATGAGAAACGAGATAGGTGAAAGCAAAATGAAAACTACACGAGTTTAGATTATACGAACTTTACTCATAGTCTTGTTCAACATTCTCACTGATATGTGAAGGACGACCCTAACAATCTGATGGATCATCTGATCTGCTTCTGAGTCCGTCTTGCTACGAAGCAACACATTTACAAGATTTCTCAAAAATAACGTCTGACGGTATAGCTCGTCCATTCAGAAGCGAATAAAAACAGCCTATGTATGTATAAAAATTCTCTTACAAATTCTGTCAAAACTCAAAACGGTTCATGAAAGCCCCTGCAACCGCCATCACAGAATTAATTCCGAAATAAAATTAACGAGCTGCCAAAGTACGGCAAATCGTTCAGCGCACTTGAAGAACTGCTCGCATTACTCGTTCTGTACCTAGCACGAGGATAGAGGATTCTTGTCAACCCAAATGAAACTGTTTTCCGGTAACGGCACGTTTGCAAAATGAGTGCATACTCGCATCTTCCTTGCCACTGTTGCTTCCAGATCGCGATTACTTGAACTGTCAAATATTGAACATCTTGTTCTGAACTATAAGTTTGCAAAATATTTTCACACTGAGTTCGAAGTTCACCTCTCTTGTGGAATCAGTATTGGGTACATACTCGCAAGCAAGTATACAAGCAGAGTGAGCTTCTTCATCATGGATTGCCTTGTGCTTCAAGAACCGGATTTACTTTTGAAATATGTGTATTTAAACCTCAGCGACATCCACATATTTTCACCGTCCTCCGCTGGAAAGCTCACAAAAGAGGCAGCCCAGACGCATTTGAGGTATAGAGAACAAAAGTCGCCATTAGGCTCCACCCGGTGGACTGCTAGACGTCGCTAATTGCGCGAATTCCACAAGGGAGCTCGCTCACAACCGCGTTGCGATTGGTCACAACGAGTTCTGCGCTGCTTCGCCTCTGCGGCCGCTCAAAAACGCTTCACTTCGCATAAGTCACGTTCTTTCTTACCTGAGCGAGCGATCGGTTCCTCCATCAATCAAGCAACGATTGATTGACAAGGAACCGATCGACTTTCCACTCAGGCGAACTTCAACAACGCCATGCTTGGGGGACTGGCAACTGCTTCAAGATAACCCGGCGCACAACCTCCCCTGCCACACGGCGGTGCAGCAGAATCGGGGGTATCCTTTTTGCCGGCCCCAGGGTAAAAATTATAGTCCCTATAAGAATAAAAACAAAAAAATAATACTATTTTAACAATTTCATCATTGGCAGTGTGCGCTCTGCCCATTGTACTGAGTGTTTTGTGTGTTTGTTCAAAATAGGGGTAAATAATGGACACTTTGAACTTTAGAGTTTTGACTGTAGTGGTAACCTCAGGCTTAGTCCTTGGTTCAATCCTATCTGTATGCTAATTGTGTTCATTGTAAATTTGCGTCTCGGAAGGTTTTATCTGCAGGAAGGACGGGTATGATGCATGTTAGTGTCCAAGTTACAATTAATGCACAACTGTCACCCATGTTAGGGACGGCTTGAGATAGCTGGCAGCGGGAATCAGGGGTTAGGTGGATAGCCTACGGCCTATAGTCCGTTCTATGTATCGTCGTCTCCCCGCAATAGATGGGGCGTGTCGTCTGCAAAGTCCGTAGATGTGCGTGTTTCGTACGGTGCTAGCCGGCGTGGCTTTGCCAACGTTGCCAACATATGCGCGTGGCAGTTTTTGGCAGTTAGAGAGTACGAAAACTGATGTTATACGATGAAGATTTAACAAGTATTTAAACGTGGCATGTATATACATGCCACGCCATGGCTAATACCGTACGAAATACGCACATCTACGGACTTTGCAGACGACACGCCCTATCTATCGCGGGGAGACTACGATATCTGTGTACGTGGCAGGCCACAAAAGCATGGCGCAAGCAGGCAACCTTTCCTCACGTGTCGTTACTTCATTCCACTGATGGCGTTTTCAGCTCCTGCCGCCGATGCAGAGCTTCAAATCACAAACGTCTACAGCGGGGGGTCACCAATCGCGACTTAGACAGAAGTGTGCATTTTTGCAGATATCCGCGCGAGACCCCCCTCTTTCGGCGACCTAATGTGCATTTGAGGTATGTTTGAAGGCGCGCTTTCTTTCAATTCGGTCTTCGATCGCATGCAATAGGGACTCTTGCTCGCGCCTCCGTTTTTCTTCCATATTTCCAATTAGCGTTGGCACCTAGACTACAAAAAAAAACAATTCTGTGCCAACACTATCTTGGTACAAAATCTCATATTTGATTTGCGTCGGTGCTCGGACAACGATGGACGTGTGACTGACCCAACCAGGTTGACCGACGATCAATAACGTTTCGTTTTAGCCTGCTAGTCAGACAATGGCCAGGAGTAGGCGGCACTGGAAAATTGGACTTTGATTGATTTTTTGAGCTCCACTTGCAGAATTTTAGCAAATCAACCATGAGCATTTGCAGGGCCGCTTAAGGAGTTTTTATTTCGGCTAAAAAAGGAGCCATTAACTGTAAAAAGTTGTAAAAAGAAATTAACCGATGTGTGGCCTCAGGCAAGCGAATCTTTATATTTCGAAATTCTGCGAGCGAGTGCGATACTTCAGCATAGCGCATTTTCCGATGATACCACCGGCAATTGTCTGAAAACTACTATTACCCTCAAAACCTCTTCTTTTTAATCTCGAATTATTTCTAGTTCAGGCTTGAAACTGCAAAGATTTGATTGGGTAAGCGCTCAAAGTTACGCTCATATTACGCTCTTTTTCGGCGCACATGATAGGATACTCTTAATTCACAGACATCGTCTGAAGCAGAACAGTGCAGCAGTTTTGAGCAACTTTTGCTGTATGCCGCCAACGTGCAGGTCAACATGCGCAAGAAAGAGTAGATGCATAGCGCGAATCTTGAACCATGTTCAGTATTTCACATGAATTGCCCCTACTGTTTCGCGTGACAATGATTTTGCTCAAAGTGTGCAACTCATACAATCCAGCTTATGGCCTTATGGTTTTTTTTACAATTAGTCTCATTGAAAAACAAGAGAATTGGTCTACCTACAGTATCTGCTAGACAGGCATGACGTGTCCAAATTGTACACGCTAGTCCAGAACGAAAGCGGCTGAATTATAAACTATCACTACTGAAAAATATGCGCGTGTGTGCGCGATTACACGAGCAATCGCTATCGTCAAAGACTAGCGGTTACAAACAGCGGCATTGCTTCTGAAATAGTCAAAGGGACAGCCAGCATCACCTGGCAAAAACATGAAGATTCTAGTTTTCTTGATTTCTATTCAAAGAAAAAATGCAGCAGTATATATAAATGTCTGATGTGGACAGCGTGTCTGTGAGCAAGTTAGGAATTTTCTAGAATTTTTAGAAGGAGTTACGATTTTTTATTTTTGTGCGGTTTGCTCTTTTTGATTTTTGACTTCAAAGTAGAGATGGATTTGGATTGATGCGAAATTGAGGACGTCGTCTTATAGAGCTTGCTTTGCTCTATCAAATGGTACCTTGAAATCTATCTATAATCAAGAACTTTATGACTTACTGTGATACGGACGGAACTTATGGGACAACCGATACATATGCTACATTTAAATGACCGCGCACGCCTTCCTCAAGCTTTCTCCAGATTACTAATCGCAACAGTTTTAAACTCATCTTGGAATTATCTCACGTCAGTGGAAGAAACCAATTTGAAAAAAAAAAGGTTTCAGAAGTTTGAATAAGTCGATGCGTATATCTCGCGGCAAGTAAGCATAAGTAAACATTCTAATCAAGCGCACTTATCAAATTTGGATTGGCCGACTATTTTCTTTACAAATTTCGATTTTGACCAAAAGTGGATAGTCCCTCGAGAGCCAGTCTATGTTTCTTTTGCGAAGCAATGTCGCACAAACACTTTCCTCCTTTCATGAAGCTGTATATCTCACCAACTTGTGCGTATTTACGCATTCGTAGACTCTTTCATATTCCAAGGAAATTGCCTAAGTTTCGTACCAAGAAAAATAAAGATATCAAAACAAAATCAAATGTCATCAATTAATAACTGGATAGTTCGACGTTCAATAAATCTCGGCATGATATTGATACTTTGTTCTTTCTTCTTGAGCCATCACGAGATTGGTAATTGATTTATTAAATTGACCGCTAACGTTTTGGCAGATCGCTTTCGTCAGAGCCCGTAAGGAACAATACGATCCACAGCCGATTCGAACAAGCCTTGCAGCTGAACAGGCAAAATGCTGAACCTTGTTTTCCACCACTGATTGAGCCGCACTCGACCACGTACCTTCTGGATTCACCGATACTACTCTGCTAGAGGAAAGTGGAGGTTCACGCGTTGTCTACTGCTAGAGGAAGATGGACTTGTTAGACGTGTATGCAGATTTATATACACCAGATTAAAATAACTGATCTAGATAAGGCGAGAGTTCATGCGTAATTGCTAAGTTTTCTTCTATCCGATTCATTTTTGGGCTTCCTGCATGAATATAAAACGCCTCTAAACACTTACGTGCTTGCGTTTGGGACTCATAGGCCAAGATTCTCACTGAAATTTCAAAGTTCGTTCCTGCATGCTGCACTACTCTGTGGGTGCCTAGGGCTGTTGATGTACGTGCTTGCCGTCTAGATGCTCCTTGATACGGATACATAGTGGACGCGCTGTTTCACCAATGTATTCATCGCCGCAAATCGCGCATGAAATCAAGTAGATGACTCCAGCTGCCATGCAGTCCCCTTCTCTGCTTGCAGGGCAGATTATGCAATTCGGGCTAGCGCAGTTGCGGTCATACAAGCGATTGCGAACTAGGATGGTCTTCAAGTTATTCGGCGCTTATTCAACAACCGTAACCAAATCTTCAAGTCCTACTTTTCTCAAACACTGTCGCGATGATGCGCTTACTTATTTGGATATATATGAGACGCAAAATGTGACTTTTCTGGGCGTATAGGAGACATCTTTCTGTACGCGATCTTTAACACTTTTCTTTGTTCTACCTGCATGCTATCCGTATCCATTAGAAGTCGCTAATCTACGTGCAAGCGCTATCGATTCTGTCTTTTCTTTCGGACCACTACAGACTTGAGAAGCAGTGCGAAACATGTTGCTGATAACTCTCTTTGTCCATGGCGGATGGGCCGAAAGTGAATGGACAACAATATTTTTATTACTAGGCTTGCGGTACCATTTTGTCGTGCGCGCACCATAACTGATATTAACCTGCACATTCAAGAATAGTAACCACTGATTTCTCGGCTTCTCTCTTGTCAAACTGTATATATTGAGATTGCTCATTCAACAATTTGAACACTTATCCATTTCTTCCTGACAAGCGCAGACTAAAAAGCAATCGTCAATATAGCGGCAGTATAGCAACGAACAACCTAGCACAGACACTTCATTTTTTGCCATGTAAGCTATCGCAAGGGTGGGAGCTAAGCTTTGTCCCATAGCTAACCCTCTTTTCTGCGCATAATAGCTCCCGGACCACTTGAAAACGTTGCAGTTCAGACATGCTTGCAAGAGAGTCATGATCTGCTGTGAGAATTCTTAGAGGTTGATAGAATTTTTGTTTTCTATAAGGAGCTCATGCACAGCCTGCAACGCAGATTCGTTTTGGACATTCGTGTTTCTCACTTTCACAGTCAATTTCCAAAGTCGTCTTACGCAAAATCACATGCAGCCTACATGACCTTCAAGATAAACTTGCAAATCGGTAGATCAATTTTGAGACGCGCAATGATATCGTGTGACATGTTCGCTGCTTTAGCTACCTCAATCCACTTCTTATTGAGCTCACGATACTGTTTCTGAAATTCGTAAACGGAAGCAGCGCGGTAAATCGAAACGTCCTCTAGATGTAGTTTTGTTATCGCAACGTCTAAGTGGTGGGGTATGATCACAAACTCGCCACCTTTATCACTAACTGATAGTCTTATTTGAGTTGATCTTATCAACTCTTGTACAGTCTGCGCCAATCCCAATCAGGCCAAAATTGGCATGGCGGGAGTCCATGTCGCTAGAGTCTCGCGGTCACACCCATATCCTGCTTCTCTGCTCTCTCTTCAATCATTTTGCTCCCTCCGACAGCGCGCATATGCAGCGCAGACTGCTAGCGCTGCGAGCGCGCAAATTTACGCCGACGGTTGGGCCTGATCCCGATTGGAGCAGACTGTATCTCTTTTATGCCCTGTTTTTGTAGGTGAGAGAGGTTAGACTTCATTTTACGTTGCCCGTGTTATAAGTTTAAAGACTTCGTCCGCGAAGAGACGGAACCTGATATCGACACTGGGGTTGACCTGTTGTTGCTTGAAGAAAGTACTCGGGAAAGGTAGTGATAGGCATGTATGAGGAGATTTTTGAATCTCGCTCTCGTTTTCTAGATTTGCGTGCTTGCGAAGTTTATCTTGAAGGTCATGTAGGCTGCATGTGATTTTGCGTAAGACGACTTTGGAAATTGGCTGTGAAGGTGAGAAACACGAATGTCCAAAACGAATCTGCGTTGTAGGCTGTGCATGAGCTCCTTGTAGAAAACGAAAACTCTATCAACCTCTAAGGATTCCCAGTACAGCAGATCATGACTCTCTTGCAAGCATGTCTGAACTGCAACGTTTTCAAGTGCTCCGGGAGCTATTATGCACAAAAAAGAGGGTTAGCCATGGGACAAAGGTTGGATCCCACCCTTGCGATAGCTTACATGGCAAAAATTTGAAGCGCCTGTGCTAGGTCGTTCGTTGCTATACTGCCACTATATTGACGATGCTTTTTAGTCTGCGCTTGTCAGGAAGATAAGGATAAGTGTTTCAATTTGTTGAATGAGCAATCTCAATATATACAGTTGACAAGAGAGAAGCCGAAAGATCAGTGGTTACCATTCTTGAACGTGCAGGTTAATATCAGTTATGGTGCGCACACGACAAAATGGTACCGCGCCGAGTAATAAAACTATTCTTGTCCATTCACATTCGGCCCATCCGCCATGGACAAAGAGAGTTATCAACAACATGTTTCGCACTGCTTCTCAAGTCTGTAGTAGTCCGAAAGAAAAGGCAGAATCGATAGCGTTTGCTCGTAGAATAGCGGCCATTAATGGATACGGAAAGCAGGTAGAACAAAAAAGAGTGCCAAAGATCGCGTACAAAAAGATGTTTCCTATACGCCCAAAAAAGTCACATTTTGCGTCCCATATATATCTAAAGAAGTAAGCGCATCATTGCGACAATGTTTGAAAAGAATAGGATTTGAAGATTTGGTTACGATTGTTGAACTACCGCCGAATAGCTTGAAGACCCTCCTAGTTCGCAATCGCTTGTATGATCGCAACTGCGCTAGCCCGAATTGCATAATCTGCCCTGCAAGCAGAGAAGGGGACTGCATGGCAGCTGGAGTCATCTACTTGATTTCATGCGCGATTTGCGGCGATGAATACATTGGTGAAACAGCGCGTCCACTATGTATCCGTATCAAGGAGCATCTAGACGGCAAGCACGTACATCAACAGCCCTAGGCACCCACAGAGTAGTGGAGCATGCAGGAACGAACTTTAAAATTTTTGTGAGAATCTTGGCCTATGAGTCCCAAACGCAAGCACGTGTGTTTGGAGGTGTTTTGGATTCATGCAAGAAGCCCAAAAATGAATCGGAAAGAGGAAAACTTAGCAATTACGCATGAACTCTCGCTTATCTAGATCAATTATTTTGATTTGGTGTACATAAATAGCGGTCTGCATGCATGTCTAACGAGTCCATCTTCCTCTAACATTGGACAAAGTGACCTCCACTTTCCTCCAGAGTAGTATCGGCATATCTAGAAGGTACGTGCTCGAGTGCAGCTGAATCAGTGGTGGAAAACAAGGTTCAGCATTTTGCCTGTTCAGCTGCAAGGCTTGTTCGAATCGGCTGCGGATCGTATTGTTCCTTACAGGCTCTGACGAAGGCGATCTGCCGAAACGTTAGCCGTCAATTTAATAAATCGATTACCAATCTCGTGTATGGCTCAAGAAGAAAGAACAAAGTATCAATATCATGCCGAGATTTATTGAACGTCGCACTATCCAGTTATTAATTGATGACATTTACTTTTGTTTTGATATCTTTATTTTTCTTGGTACTAAACTTAGGCAATTTCCTTGGAATATAAAAGACTTTACGAATGCGTAAATACGCACAAGTTGGTGAGATCCACTTGCTATCCACTTTTGGTCAAAATCGAAATTTGTAAAGAAAATAGTCGGCCAATCCCAATTTGATAAGTGCGCTTGATTAGAATGTTTACTTAGGCTTACTTGCCGCGAGATATACGCATCGATTTATTCAAACTTCTGAAACCTTTTTTTCAAATTGGTTTCTTCCACTGACGTGAGATAATTCCAAGATGAGTTTAAAACTGTTGCGATTAGTAATCTGGAGAAAGCTTGAGGAAGGCGTGCGCGGTCATTTAAATGTAGCATATGCATCGGTTGTCCCATAAGTTCCGTCCGTATCACAGTAAGTCATAAAGTTCTTGATTATAGATAGATTTCAAGGTACCATTTGATAGAGCAAAGCAAGCTCTATAAGACGACGTCCTCAATTTCGCATCAATCCAAATCCATCTCTAGTTTAAAGTCAAAAATCAAAAAGAGCAAACCGCACAAAAATAAAGAAAAAAATCGTATATACCAGCCGAATACAAGCGACTTGTGAGAGAAGCCTTGTCATTAAGACAAAAGATCGTTTCAACAAAGGCAGTGCATCTACTTTCTCAACCGGTGTCTCCAGCATCGTGTAGTCCCGAACTTCATAGCACAAAAAAAGGATACACGAAATTGCGGTTTACCAGAGAATCATCATCGTGTACAAGCTATAGAACTCCAGCTCTTACGTAGTGCGCTGCTTCGTAAGAAAGATCAAATGTACACTTGGTTACACAAATGTATATCAAAAGGGTTATGTTGTTCACGTGTCCTAGACGATCGTCTCTGGAGGAGAACAGTAGGTGCTTCAATTTCGATCTGCGACCAAATTCGTTCTAGTGCCAAAACAACTTTGCAGAGGAAATCCGACAACCTTTTGACTAGATCACGGGATAAGGTTGCTACCGAGCCAATTTTTCAAATACCTCTTGATAAGAGCGAAAGAGAGACTAAAACCTCAGACCGTAAGGCAACATCACGAGTAACTGTAATTGGAGGTTTTCCCCTTATCGCAAATGCACGTTCTGTACTAGAGTTAGGGCCAAGTTTCTCAAACAGAACAAAGTGTCAGCAATTAGTTGAAAAGTGCATACCCTGCTGTGCGTTGCACAATTTTTATATCTGAAAAAAATAACTGTCAGCTCTTATATTTCTGGCACAGTTGATCGCGTGCATTCAAACATTGCAGACATGCGGCTTTGTGGATGTTGCAGCTTTAAGAAGCCCGCGAGTAAAGACGGTCGCAATCTCGTCGATCTGGAAGTTTAATTATAGTCCCCGTTCCTTCTTTCTCTTTCTTTTCGCCTACCAAATTCTCTTGCAGTTCCACGCAGTATGTTGAAAGTCGAAAGTAACTTCTAGAGCTGAAGCGTACAAACATTATTTTTGCTGTCTAGAGATAATCAAACCATGCAATTTTTGAATGAACTCGCTGCGCTTAATAGGCAAATAAACAAAACGGCTTTGCTCTTTTTCAGTAACAGCCTGGTTTTGATTTAGTGATCCTTTAGATATGCGCTAAAATTCGTTAAGAGTAGGAAAAACTTTTAAACGTTTGAATAGCTTTAATGTGTTTTATGTGTTTGCTAAAAAGCAAAAGTGGCCTGTGGACGAGCATCAAGGAAACACATTCTCACATATGCTTGCATAAATTTTCCATAAACTTCACTTGTGAAATGTTTTTTCTTATTGCAGCCGCGCTATGCTTAATATCTCTGGCCAAGGAGACATCTCCTCCGCTTCTTAGAAGTGTACCGCAAAGCGGGGCAGAATTGAATGATGGTTACAAAAGTACTGCCTCCCAGTCATATAATCTTTCGTACAATAGAGAATTTTAGGTGCTGTAGACCTGGTAGAGCATTTACTTCAGATGAACGACGCCGAGTATCGACTCTTTTTTCGGATTGGAAAAATATGCAGGGATTATTATCGGGTAGTACCCGAACCTGACGGAGGCGTACTGGCCAACGAAGCAGTAAAGTTTTATTTTGAAATCAAGTCTTTGACAAGCAACTTCCCCGAGAAAAAGAATAATTGCAGATCAGTTTGTACCTGGCTAAGTATAACGAAACACTTCTAAACAAGAAAAATTTAATGGATGCGAAATGCAGGAAGCTAAGTCAGCCAGCAAAAGCGTTCTTGTTAAAGGTAAGGACTGCAGAGAAAGTAGATAGCTAGACGCTATCTCTGGAGCAAAGCTGACTAAACGCTAACTTATTTATCAAGATTCTAAGAACACTTTCTGCTAATTTCGAAACGACCAATGCGAGATTCTTGTTTAGATCTATGAGTATGCAGATAAGGAAATGAACGAGCATCGATCGCAAATGAAGGAGTAAGTTTTCCATGTTTCCGAAGAACGTTCAAATGCCTCTGCAGTAATCTCTTGCAGAATCGAGAGGAAGTTTTACGTCTTTATTCACGACATAGATGCATGCCGAAATTTGCTCGACATATTTCCTGAATTTCGGAAATTAGGTGAATACCAAAATGTTTGACAGAAAGGCTTCCTGTGTCAGAAATGTCAGTGTTATGTGTGATGGACACTCTCAGCTTGCCCAATGTTTTCTGCATTCATCAAATGCTATTATTGCATACTTTGTCATCTAGGATTGCATGTTACATAGTGAATTCATGTTTTGCAGGCAAATGCGCCCAGGAATGATCCTTAGTTAACTTAAAAGGAAGTCATCCTGTTCTCGCCAAAACCTTTTTTCTTCGTTTGAGAAGAAATGAAATTCATCATTTTATGCGAAAAAGTGTGAAGTCAATGCGATAGAGCAAAACATTAATAGAGTAAAATCGACCAAATTTTAAGCAAAGGCAATGTTATCGTCTCAATGAATCGAAAGCAGCGTCCACCCAAAATCCAAGCTATTCAGATGACGATACATTGTATAAGTAGGCTCTAGAAGTAGATTAACTGCACTGGTCCGATCCTCTAACGTTGCCTTCATCAGGAAAAAAATGATCTGCAATTTACAGAAACGTTTCAGCGCTCCACCCATCCGAGAGATGCTTCCTGACACGTTTTGACGTGGTAAGCCAGGGAGGTGCATACTGCACAACTGTGTTGGTGTTGCATGCAACGACATTTTATTCTGCTTACGATGCGATCAGCGCAAAAGCACTGGCCCACTTTTGTTCAGAAAATTCCAGAATGGAATTTGGAGGTTTTCTTGTGACATCTCATTTTCAGAGTCAGGGCCACAGAGCCCGATAATGATGGAAACATGAAAGACGAAAATCCGATGGACGATGCCTTCAAGGAGTACGTTTTTTGGCTATACCTTGAATAACCAAGGCTAAAAGCGATAGCTTTCCTCAAAATTCTTTACGTGCTACTTGAAAACGATTTTCAGTATCACTAACAAAATAATTTAAAGCTGACAAAGGAATGAGCTGTTGACAAATTGAAGTTCATGCTAGACAACACGGTAGACCTTCCATTTTCTTTACAATTACGAGTACACTCTGACCTATTGAAGTGAATGGAAATTAATGGGACATCTAAAGGATAGCTGTCAGATTCTCAAGAAAGAGAAATGATTACATGCTGTATTAACAGTATATATCATTTTCGTTCCCCCAATACCTGTATAAGGTCATCTACAAGCTTGTTAGTTTTTATACTTGCTGAAGTGCAAATCAATCACATGACAAATTATGAACTTTGAGCAGTATCTGCGCAGTAAAGCACGTGAGACCATCCATGGTACCAGTTGCTGTAATGGGTCATGGGATAGTCACCAAACCTGCAATAGCTCGCTGATCAACGCTCAAAGCCAGGAGATCTGGTCATCAGCAGATTTTAGAAAACGTACATCTCATTCACTTCTTGGCAAGTGACACAACTCTATTGTCATCTAATAGAGCTCCTCCCACTCTATCCATCTCATATACAGTTTGCCTCAACTTTCGTTTATCTTCAAAAATTTGGGCGAAGACATAACCTTTTTTTTATTGTTTCAAAATGCAGTTTTTAGTAGTCGTCTGATTTTTATCTGGGTAGAAAAAAGATTTCCGCTAATTGATGAAGCGGTTCAAAAAGATTGAAGAGTTCTCCGGAATGGTATGCATTTGCATTACGACTTTAGGTATAGCAGCGGTAAAAAATCAAAAAAAAATCGCTTATTGTCCGTTCGGCTTGATCCTTTGTCCAAAGCGATTATCCCTTGCTATAAGGCAAATCAAAGAGAAGCTGAGATAGGACTTTGTTGGGAAAAAACTGATAGCACGAACTCCTCCGCTCAAGGGTAAGCAGTATCACCCTTAAAAAAGCATAGCTTTAGATGAAAATGAAAGAATGGTAACAGTTGGTGCGAAAGTGACGAGCGTTCTTCATGCGAGAATGCAGTGTGAACCGCAAATTGCGTGCAGCATATTATTCTTTTGGGCAAAGCAAGCTCTGCAAGACACTACCAGGTTTTCTCAGAAATCATAACCTACGTCAACTTGAAAGCCAAAATCAAAAAGTATTCAGTTACCCCCAAAAACGGCATTCCGTTAAAAAAATGTTTGAAAGCTTCTTATTTAGGCATTGTGCAGTAGAAACACGGTGAAATATATAATTGCATTGGCTGGAATTGTTTTACAGGCTAGAAGCCATGAAACAAAAAGAATGTTTGTGTTCGTACATACGTTCATACACTGCAAAATGACTGCCAAACATACGCCCTCGCGCATTTGTTTTGCGCGCTCACAATAATTACCCTCATGCATTTTTATAACCTTTGATTCAACTGCCAAATCAAGTGTGCATGTGAAAGTGTAAAGTGCAGTCATCGAAAATCGATGTACAGACTTTGGCAAATACAGAAACCCTTCAGGACAGTACTCCACAGACACTATGAAGTTCCGGGAGGAAGAAAAGAAAGAAGGGTTTCTAGGAGAGAAGACTTTAATGGAAGGGAGAGAGGGAGGTCGTTTTCGAAAAACTTGTGCTTAACTTCTTGCTCAACTTTGCTTATGCCTCGTTTTGTGAGAATGCTCATTTTTCAATATATTCGGTACAACAGCGCTCTTGTTAATGAAGACGGTCAAAATGCCGGATATTGAGATTTTTTTTGCAATATTGTATCACCTCCTCTTCCGTTACACCTTGAAGCAATTTCTAATCGGGGCCGCGCGAACGCTAGCCCCACGCGCAAAAATTAAGCTGTTGGCCAACCTCAGCTCGAGGCTGCCACGCGGGTCAGCCATCGCTGAAGTGCAATGCGAAGCCTCACCACGGGGGTCCCGCTTTCTTGATCGCGAGATCCCCCCAGCCAGGTAAGTTTAACACGTTTCGGACCGGTGCTGCACATGGTGCAACACCCTGCTTTGAGGGATCTTTTTGACATATACAGGAGCTCTTCTTTTAGTCCAAGGTTATCGTGTCAAAGGCCTAAGCTTCTACTTTACAAATGACTCTGTAAAGTTGTGCCGACGATATTCGTTTAGGAGATATGAACACAAATTGAACAAGATTTGCAACGAAATGCGGCAACGCGAACGACGCGTGCGACGTCGCAACTTTCCTTTGCTTCGATATCAAAGAGAAAAACTTCAATACTGATGTGTACCCTCTACAACATACTCAGACAGCGGATCGGACCCCTCCGCCGGAGAAGTGGCAGGGTCGCGGCGTACAGCGGTGGGTCTCCCATTTGTCCGGCGGAGCCCTCCCATTTTCTGCTCCGGATACCTCCCATTTCTGCTCCGGATACCTCCCATTTTCTGCTCCGGAGACCTCCCATCTTCTGCTCCGGATACCCCCCATTTTCTGCTCCGGATACCCCCCATTTTCTGCTCCGGATACCTCCCATTTTCTGCTCCGGAGCCCCCCGATTTTGTGCGCCGGAGCCCCCCGATCGCGGCATACTGTAATTAGCCCTAATTAAAGGCAGCTTCCAGGCAGATCTGGACCTATGGGGCTTTTACATGGAAAGTACTTTTGGGGCCCTAACTAAGGCAACTGGCGAAGCAGCAGCTCAGGTAGTGCTCCAATGGCTGAGATATTCCCCTCGAAACAGACCCCCGCGAACGTACTCGCATGGATTCATGGCAGTTTCGCGCCAGGATCCACTCTTTGCGCCATGAATCCATGCGAAACACGGTCGCGGGGTCCGGTTTCGAGCAGAATATCTCAGGCGTTAGAGCACTACTTGAGCTGCCGGTTGGGTAGTGGCTTAGTTAGGGCCCCAAAATACTTTCCATGTAAAATCCCCATAGGTCCAGACTTGCCTGGACGCTGCCTTTAAGCTCCAAACCCCAATTTTGTCTCTAAACCCCACCCAAATAAGCCGAATAGGACCCCCCCCGGGTAGGAGTTTAGCGCGACCCTCACCCCGTACTCTACCCCCTCCCTCTCACCCCTAGCGTTTGTGGATAGAAGATAGAAGAAAGAACGAAGAGGTAAGACATTTATTTCAAATTTATCAAACTTTCGAAAAATCTATCTATCTATCTCCAGCATACGTACAACAGTTAATTCATATTACAAAAACCATACTAGGAGTGATAAGAATATTTAAAGAAAAGCTAATTTCCTAGTTGCAAAAAGAACCTTGTAACACCACAGTATGAGCATATGGTTTTAACACGGTAAGAAAATGACAAAAAGATCAAAAAAGCATTCTGTGCAACATGAAACAAAACAGCGAGGAACGCCATAAACTCACATTTGCAAAGCAGGGACATATTGTCCTAGTTCGATATATACATGAGCTATATTCATCCAAACATCTTCGAATTCCGAGGTCCAAGGCCATACTGGGGCAAAACGAAAGTAGGATGATTCAACGTAGTTGCTTGATAATAGTACTAGGACACGATGATGACATGGATTGAAATTCTTGCATATGCAACTTACCTTGAACGCCTTTTCATAGTCTCTGTTGAAATGGAAAAACCGCGCAAGAATGTAACAAGCTTCGGCCTTGATTTCGTCACTTTCCGTCATACTCATTGCATGCCACGCTAACCGTTCAACCTTGTTCATTTCCTGAAAAAGTGATGCCTTCAGATAAAGCGATAAACACCTCGATGTAACAGCTTGGACAAATTTAAAAGGTCCCTTTTATAGATAATTCGTAATTAATTCAAAGAATTTTTGCACTGACTCCTTTGAAGAAGAAGTGGTTGGCAAGATGGACCAAGACAACCGGATTCTCCGGCTCCAGACTATACGCTTGGCCTAGACAAGCCACTGCACTTTGGGCTCCCTCGACAGTATGCGTATTGTAATCCAAAATGGCAAGTGCTGAGAGAGCACAAACATTGTCATTTTGCAATTCCAACGCTCGTTCAAAAGCGATTCTGCAAATTGTAATTGAAAGTCACATAAACAGTAAAGAAGAAGCTATGTGACTCAAACATTTCACATTTACATGCTTACCTAGCCTTATCAGTCAGTCCTAATCTCGCTAAGCAATAACCGATACCAACTCTCATGTCAGCAGGGCCATCTGGCTTTTGCCTCAGGGCCTAGAAAGAGAAAATATGAATTAACATCTATGCTGGATAAGAAGCACATACCCTTTTTAAAAAATACAAAGCGGTCTTGTAATCTTGTTTGCTGAAGGCAATTATAGCCTTACCCATCATTGCTGGTATATCGTATGCTCCTGCAAAAAGTCTCAATATGTTTCTAGTCTCATGGCCACACTCCGTTCTGTTATCAGGTTGCAGAAATTTATGAATTACCTGCTTCAGAACAAAATTGAACTGCTGATCGGCCTGATCCACTTTGCTCGCTCTTTCTTCCACCAGACAGAAGTACGCCCGCCCAGTAAGATGTGGCATATCATACATTTTTATCCTATCTGCAGTCGTATACAACAACGTCGCTTTAGAAAACAAATCGCGCTTTCTTTCTTTCGAAGTTCGCTCTTTGTGACCCTAAAGCGTGATTCACAGCATTACTATGATATCAGTGCCAGGTAAAAGGTCAGATGTACCAGTTTGACGTAGTAAGCAGCGAGTATGTCCAAAGCCCGCATTTGATCATTCTCCACTTCAGGATAGTCCAAAGACACTTCACTTCCAGAAACTTCTAATACCGTACTATCTTCTTGGATTGATTCAGCTTAGAAAAGCAAATTCAACTATGTCAAAACATGTCTGTCTCTCACTTTCAAGGCACATACGTTTTTTCTCTTGAATAACATTGCAAAGTTGGGCCTCAAAATCAGAAGAATCACTGAGAAGCTGTTGCTCTGCACAGCAACAGCTTCTCAGTGAAAGTTGTGTGCTCACGTCGGACTGATTTGAGTGAAAGGTAAGGTTTCCTTGGTATGGAAACGTAGCAATCGTAACAGCCAAGATTACCTTTCAAACAAAGTTGTTCTGCAGAGAAAAGAAAAAGTTCTTTTAGAAGCAAAATTGCCATTTCTAACTTTCAAAAAACATTGAGATGTAAGTGGCAACAAGCAGAGACAGTCGCAACATCGCATGCTCATTCACATTTGTGTTAGAATCTGACATGTTAGCTTTGTCCCTAGCAAGATTACTAGCGACTAGGCTCTGAGTCGAAGTATTCCAACTCGAGTGACGATATGAGGAATGTATGTACATAAGGGTTACGTATATCCTTAGAACTTGCAAAGCTTTTATCACGGACAGACAAAGAAGACCGGTATGCGCAGTCTCATTGTCAGAGTCAGCGGCAACACCCGTCACGCAGAAGCGGGAATCATCCATACACCGCAAATGCTCTTCAGATATGAATTCTGGCAGTTAGCGAGCCCTAGGTCCCGGCACGCAGGCATGGCACGCGCGCGACCGCCCGCGCAGCCGGTTAAGTAGATTTAGATGGCGCCGGCCAGCTTCCCATAGGTACTAGCGCGGCGCACACGCAACGCGCGCCCGACTTGAACGCTTCTCATTTCACTTACGAACAAAAAAGCATTATAACCGAAAACAGGAGTGAAATGAGATGTGGAGGCCTCTAATCCGAACACGAGAAAAGCCAAGGCAATAGGAGAACCTTCACAACTTCTACTACTAGCGCTCAGATTCCAGTCAATCTCATAAATAACTGGAATCTTCTATTATCCATCGCTAGTAGTGTATGACACTACCAGCGATGGATGATAGAAGTAACAGGAAAAGTCGAAGAACAATTCTGAAAAGTCTTCCTTCTGTTCATAAAAAAACCCAGAAAGTTTGAGCTCAAGAGCACGATTGCAAAGCTCTGATGGTGTAACAAAAGGCTAGAAGCATCTACACTCCACAAAATCAACTGCATATACACTTATTCTGAACATTTGGAGAGATGTCTCTGAACTACACCGAAATCTTCACTATTGAGAAAAAAACAAGATTTTCGAAACAAATGCTTGCAAGACTGTCAAGACTCGTAAAAATCCATCACCAGCAGTTGACGTGTGTCGTTTACATCTAAAGTAGAGATTACAGAAGAGAACAAACACACTTGAAAGAGGAAATTGAAAGAAATCCCTTCAGAGCCGAAACGAAAAGCGCACTGAAGGCATGCGCTGCGGGCGCGCCGCGGAGGTACCTATGGGAACCTGGCCGGGGTCCACACTATAGCAATAAACGGATTATTTAGACGATACTTTCATCACAACAACACTAGATAGTTGCGCAACTAACCTCATTGTTTCGAAAATCCAGAATTAATCACAAAAACCACTCCATCAATAGTCTACGATGTCTCAGCAAGTCGGAAAGAGCCAAACTCTGAAGGTGATTGAGTGCAACCGCACGAAAATTTCAAACATAAACCTGAAAACGAGGAACTTACAGCAACATAAACGCCAACGCGACGAAGAGCAACGCGGAAAAGGAAAAAACGGTAAAGAAACGAGCAAAAACAACAGAATCAAATAAACGGCGACTAAAATATGGACAAAGAGCGTAAACAGAGGACTCATCACCGTGGAGTTAGACGTTTGCTTGCTACGCGCCAAATCGATACGCAGCCTGCTCCGGATACCTCCCATTTCTCCGGCGGATACCTCCCATCTTCTGCTCGGATACCCCCATTTTCTGCTTCGGATACCTCCCATTTTCTGCTCCGGATACCTCCCATTTTCTGCTCCGGATACCTCCCAATTCTGCTCCGGACCCCTCCGATTTTCTCCGGCGCGTGTCTTCCAAATTTGGCGGACACGCGCCGCGCAGACCTCTGCGGCGCGGAGTCCGTCAAATCTGGCAGAGTCGCGCCGGAGAAATGGCGGACCTTTGCAGCAGGGCCGGAGAAGCCTCCCATTTGCCTGCCAGTGATGCCACCGCGATGGACCGCCCATTTGCCCTTCTCTCATTGGTCAACTGGGTCCGGCGCGACCCTGGCAGTTTCCGAGGGTCCGGCGGAGGGGTCCGATCGATTGTCTGAGTAGATACTTTTGGATACTAGAAGGAACCGAGTTCTTGTTCCTATTATCTCTCAGGAAAGCACAGAAGTATTTCGCAAGCTACAAGATTCAAACACTTCGAATCTATTCAGAACTTTGAATATGGAACTTATTTGACAAGCTGATTACAGATGTAGCCCACAGATTGCGAAATAAGGTCTCTTTCTAAGCTAACTGCTGAAAGTGCACTCTTTTTCGCCGCGCGCGATTTCGCGGTCCGAAACGTGTTAAGTGCTCTTGCTTTTGGCGAGGGCACCTTTCCTAGCAATGTACTCTTTGCACGTACTACCACAGCGTGATTCTTTATGGAGAGAGAAGCAGAGAAAAATAGGGTTGTAATGACAGGGCGAACATGTCAGACGTGAGCGTACGCGATGGGAATGATATCAAGGAGGAAGTAGTGCGGAAGGTAGAGGGGACACGTTGAACGTGGCAAAACGTGTTCTGTGTCAGTTAACCTTTAAATCAACTGGCTTGGCGGCTGGAAGGCGGGGCTTTGTACCCAATTAAAGGCAGCGTCCAGGCAAGATCCATCCACCCAAATTAGCACATAGTTGTAAAGAGGGGCCCATGAGTATCCGATCTGCGTTGGTCCAATCCTTTGACGTGACCTCTAAAAGGAGATACGGGCCTGTGATACGTATCACAAGCCGCCCCTTCGTATCACAAACTACCCCTGAGGACGAGTGCTTTACGCAGATGTGCGGTTGCATTGCAGTTGCATTGCAGTTTCCCTGCACATGCCATGCAACTGCATCCGTGCAGTTGCAGCTCCTCCCGCTGGCACGACGATGGGGACGAGCAATTCGAAACTCGTCCGCTTCTTGAAGAGAGGGTCCCCAAGAACCGGGTTTTTTGAGAGTTTTGAACAATTTGGACTTTACAACTGTAATCAGGGCCGCGGAAAGGCCCCAAAATGGCAGAAACATGAGAGGCGAAATCTTGCCCGGACGCTGCCTTTAAGGCCGCTAGCGCCCGCTACGTAGTCTGTGTCTCTCCAACGCAAGTGCTCCCTGATCATTACCCGGCCTTAACTGGGCCATTTAAAACCCAAAATTTAGTTTAGCAAGTGGAATTATTCAAAACGAAGAGCAGCAGCCACGGCCCGGCAGGAGTCGGTTTCTAGGGTTTTTGAAAACAAAGTAGCTCAGACTTTCGAACATTTTACGAAGTCCCCTTTGACCCCTATCGGAAACCTAGCGACTTGGGAGAGGGTGAAAGCAAAAAAGGTCACTAGTTTGAAAGGAAATTTTAAGAGTGAAATTTCAAAATAAGTTGAATACTATGCACAGATAGGAGTTTGGCTTTGGAGCGCTATACCTAACAAAGCGATTTATAAAGAAACAAACAAAAAACAAAGGAAAACAATGTGGAAGTGTCTTCATGGTTAGGGACAGGTTCTTAACCGGAGAGTTCGACCATGATAGAAAAATCCAAAACTTACGTGAATTTAATATATGCTCCAAACGATTTCAGATCGTTTGATTGCCGCCTGGAAACGGACTGATTTTGGAAACAGCATCAATTCACATAAGGTTTCAGAAATTTCGATACAATTCTTCCGTAAAGACATTGTATGCATACAGTCCAAATTTGGAGCCAAATGCTTCTCTCTACGCTGTAAACAAACAATTTGTTGATTTTGGCTTTGCTTTCAAATCGCGCGCGCTTTTCGCAAACACGATGGAGCACGTCCATCGTATAATAACCTGTCTTCAAAGCTTGTGCTTAAAGGTAGCATCCAAGCAAGATCCACCCATCCAGATTAGCACTTTGGTAAAGACCAATTGGGTGGCACAACTATTTATTAGTGAATAGACGAACAGCGATTGGGCGATAACGGCGATAGTGACGACTACAGAACTTGGTATCCAGGCTCTTTTATACAGCCGAATTGGGCGTGTATAGCCTGGATGCCAACTTCTGGCAAAGAATGCTATCAATGCAGTAGAAGTTTCGCCTACTTGAAAGTAGGCGCCGCCGAGTGCATTATCAAGGGCCATGAAGGTGACCCGGTGGCTAAACAAGGCATGGACAATCTACAACTTGTCCATGACAGAATGGATACATTCACATAATCGAAGACGGTCGTTAATAAATATTATTAACGACACTGGGGGCGGGGCGGAAGGAGTGCATGATGCACGATATATATTTCTACTGTAGAATGGAGAAGTGTATGAAATGTGTCAACAATGGAACTAGCGAACAAAATTTTATTAGAAAAATAGAAGCAAGGTAATAAAATAGCACATGAAAAAAAAGGAATTTTTTTCAGTACGGTAATGGGATGAGTGTAAACAAAAAAGGTACCACATGAGAAAAAAATCTTTTCAGAATATTAATACATTAATGCAACAACCAACAACAAATCAAGTATGGAATACAAAATCGATCTACTGGGCGGGATTTGCATGAATGCAGTGGCATCTTTTGCAGATGCCCTTTTTCTTGTATACCTTGCGTACACGATCGGGGTGCATACGTTTCTTGCCACGGCATTTGATGCATGGTGCCCCGCGAAGTAGCAGACATCACAATACTGTGGAGTTTCCACGGGAGGACATCCATTGGGCGGTGTTGGCATCGTTGGAAGCGGACGCTGCTTCTCCTCGACTATTTCAATCTTGTTTGCGATGCCGTCCATCTGCTGGGTCAAAACGCGGAGCTTGTCCTCGATCCTATTTAGACGGTGTTCATTGCTCTTCGAGTATCCAGAATGACGTGGAACATGTCTATCACATCTTTGCTGGAGACATAGCCCCGATGTTCTTGCGATAGCACCAAGGGACGCAGGGTCACCTTGGGCTTTGGAACGAGCGCCGCACTTCTGTCTGGAATGAGAACAGTGTCGAGCTTGGTAATTTTTACCTGGGGCTCTCCATTCTCTTCCTGGTTCACGGTAGGATTGGGGGACGTGGTTTCCGGTCTTCTCTTCTTCGGGGTGGATGCCAGACGTCGCACGGTTTTGGGTGGACGCTGTTTCTTCGCAGTGGGCGGCTTCGAGCATTGGGTAGTCGTTTGATGAGCAGCAAGCTGATCCATTTCCATGCCAATTGATAAGTCCAGTAGGTCCTCTTCGTCCGAAACGTGGATTCGAGCAGCCATATTTGATGTGAGCAGTAGAAGTTGGGTGTGCATGGAAGTGCTGCCTTTTTATACGAAGATCTGGTTCGACCTAGGCATCGTAAATATGCCGGTGAGGTCTTTGGAGTGGTTCGACATTCTTCCTGGCAAAATGTCGCGGGACAGAATTATTGCTTTGTACATCACCGCTTGCAATTAGGCGGACTACCAGGCAATGATGCCTGAGGGGACTAGCGAGAGTGCAGATATTATGTACATGTGAGTGTGCTGCATTATGTTATGTCCTAGAAGAACATACATTTGCGAAACAGAGCAGGTCCACAGACCAGTGTGGCAGCTTGACAATGCTACTACAGCTGCTGCTGTAAGCGAAGTGGTCCACCAGTGAGACATAACCTGAGCTATGTTGCTGAGGTCAGGAATGTTGATTAAGTCCACGTAATTGGCCGTTTCGATGCTAGCGTGATCCAAATCGTCTTTCCATATGGAGTGGTAATAAAGCGATCCGATGATGTGCAAATCATGTTTTTGTGATCCGCACTGGGTGCTACATTGTGCAGCATAGTTGGCGGTATTGGAACTGATCAGTACGGTCGTATTAGTTGCTTTCGGTCCGCAATCTATCGTGTAGTGATGATCAGTGCAGGCAACTTCCGCAATTGTCCTGATTTTGGAAGTGCATGTAAAGACCAGTTTTGCTCCTTGGAGGCAGTTGTAGCAGCCTTTCGCTTCGGAGGCGTGGATCTCGCATTTGGTGGGTATGATAACCGTAGCAGTTTTCCATCTGGCTTCAGTTGATAAGGAAACTTCTGCGACGGAGGTGTGGCTTACAACTGTTACAGAATTTTCGTCGGCTTCCAGAGAAAATTCTGAGTTGTGCAGGGGTAGCATATTATTCAAGGAGTCCATCCTTTCTGTGATGTTGACATTGGCACAGTAGCAAACAGCGAGTGTGGATCTTGAGGTGCATTTGCACGTATCCATGACACGGCACTTTGTTGAATTTTTTGCGACCTCTGATGTGCTGCATTGACTGCGAACGTGTCGTCGGACGGGGATATCATGGTCTGCGGGTTGGTACGGTTGTACACCTGGACGAACTTCCGATCCAGGATGGAAATTGTGGGAGTCGTAACGAAGTCAAGGGTGAAGTTCATCTTGTCCATGCTCACTGTTTCTTGCGGTAATATGTCCATATTTGTCACCACTTCCCTGCCCGTAACGAAGGTTAAGCGAGCTCGTATTCGTGCTTTTTCATTCCACACAGGACAGGAAAAGACTTTGTAGATGAGGTCGTCCTTCGGTTTTGAGTAGGTAAGGGAGAAAAGACAGCCTGGCATTGGTAAGAGGCATTCACAACCAATTCCTCCACACGATTCTTGGCATCGTGTCACTCCAGGAAGGTGGTATAAGCCGTTTAATTCCGGAACGAACGAGTTTTGTGCGATTGTGCGACATCTGTGTTGCATGCAACTGCCAGCTTGAACGCATCGTTTGGAAGAAACTGTTATAAACTCCGCGTTCCTGGTGAAGAAGTGAGTGACAGGTATGCACTCAAATCTTATGCTGTCGAGTTGTATGTGTAATGTCGCGATCAGTTCTCCTTTGTACATGATCTTCATGCAAACTTCGCGTTTGAAGCTGCTCATTGCGAAGGTATGCTCCTCAACACTCCTACATCTTGAATCTCCAAGAAAGTCGGTGCAAATCAGATCCTTGGTGTTGAGAACATGGGTGTGCTGACAGCAACTTGTTACAGCCAGTATTGAAAGCGAGAAGATGAGCTTGGATCGCGTCGAATGACCGCCGGAAGTTTTCCTTGGACGTGCTTGCGTGTCGGTATTCGGATGCATTTCCACATTTTCGGCTTGCTCTGTTGTCGTGGAATCCATCGTTGTATGCTTCGAGTATTTGAGCGAACGGCATCTTTGTTTGAGCATGAATGCTGCACGTGCCACCAGATATGTTGAGATGGTGGTGAGTAGTGTAATGATGTAAATGACCGTAGCTATCACTGCGATAGTTGTTTTCGGAAAACAGCGTGGGTTGCCGAGTAGAAGGGGACAGAATGTGCAATGTATGGAATTGCACACTGATTGCTCTGGGCACATCACTTCCTCTTCGTATAGTGTGGTATTCATGATAGCACGCCATTTCACGGAATATGGGTTAGTTAGCTGATGTGGCGGTAGATATCTTTGTATGGGTTGCTGATCCGTGTGTATGCTCTGACAATGAATGCGATTGACACATACTTCACTTCTGCTGTTTACGTCCGGAATCGACGATAAGTTGAGTATGAATCCAGTGTTCGTGCAGTTCAGCACTTGTCCTTGTGCAGAATGTACAATGCTGCATGCTGTCAAGGCTAGTAAAATGCTGAGCGCATTCCATGGACGACGTTTCGGCAATACCACGTTTTCGTTATAATTGATGGGTTTTTTAGCCTTTTGTGGTAGAGCTTGTATGCTACTCTGAGGTTCCTCATTCTCGTGTGAAGTGCTTGTCATTGCGTTCGAATCCATTGTGGCACGAATTTCCAGTGGAATGAGGCGATTAATGGGACGCTGTACGCATCTCCCAGTTCCGGTTTTGATGAAAGCAAAGATGGAGAAGTACGGCGCTTCGTATTCCTCCATCTTTGCTTTTGACTAAGTCCTCGATCACACCCATTGACCAGTGGTCTCTGGATGTTTTCAGATCATCATCGATAAGCACGATGTCGCCAATGCATGGATTATTTTTCGACGATTTGTAATTGCTTCCATAGAGTACGTGCCGTTCGCGCAGCTCCAAAAGATATTCTGTTTTCCATTTGTCCCAGAACTTGTTGGTAAGTTTTTCAGCATCAGAAATGGCCGTCTTTGCGTCCAATTGCGTTGAAATTTCTGGGGTAGGTTGGTATGAAGGGTCTTCCTGATGTTGTTCGTCTTGTCGTATAATATGCCATGTCGGATGTTCTTGTAAACAAAGTCGATTAGGCGAAGTACTTCTTCGATGTCAGCACCTTCTCCGATTGTCGTTAATGGTCGTGAATTTACGGCAGCTTCAATCTCGCAGAGGACGGTGGAAAAAATTTCTTCTGAGATCTTCCGTCTTTCTATCGTTTTGAGCAAGGCCCTTTTGACCGTCTCGACCATTCTCTCCCATGCTCCTCCCATCCATGGAGAAGCTGGTGGAATGAAGTTCCATTGAATGTTGTGTTTGGCAAGCAAGAGTGATACTGGTGAGCATGAGGGCGGATCATCGCGCCGAAGGATGGTTTCCGTAAGGCGAAAGTTGGTGCCGTTGTCGCTTATTATCCTCAGCGGAACACCTCTTCTTGCCGTGAAGCGCTTGAAAACTAACAGGAAATTTCTTGCTGACAAGTCTTTGGCTACTTCTAGGTGTATCATTCGTGTCACCAAGCAGGTAAATAGGGCGACATATCGTTTTCCGTCCTTATCACTTGCTTCTTTGATGGTGATTGGTCCCATGAAATCCACTCCAGTGAAGCTGAAAGGTGGCGACTGTGTGACCCTTTCGGAGGGTAGTGGTCCCATGTGTGGGTATTTCTAAGGGACCGCATTATAGCGTTGACAGATGACGCAGTTACGGACAATCTTTTTGCAGAGAGTTTTATCTGCTGGGATCCAGAATTTCTTGCGGAGAGCGTTGACTAGCTGATTGACGCCGCAATGAAACAAGTCTTTATGTAGCTGCGCCGCAATTCTAGCGTTCAGTAGTCCTTTGCGGGGAAGATAGATTGGATTGATGGTGTCGTAGTTCAAATCCGAGTTTTGCAAGCGGCCAAATCTAGTAACTCCATGTAGGTCCTCCTTGATGGTCTTGTTTTTGCAGCTGTTTATGAAGGATTGCAGATCAGATTGCTGTTGCTCTTCTCGAAGTAGGTGGCGTTCTGCGCTTATCATCTCTTGGGCATTCGGAATGCCGCCGAACGTTTCGCAGTGCTCGTTAAGTGGACAGAGTTTGCCTTTGCTGATTTTGCGTACAAACCGTAAGGAATAGGCAGCAATCCTTTTGAGCTTGTCATAGCTACTGACTGCTTCAGTAGGTCAGATTCTTGGTTGCCTTGTCAGGGTGTTGAGAGGCATAGGTGCGATAGGGGGAGCAGGGTCTCCTCCAGGTGAAGGGGGTTTTGGCTATTTCTGACTCAGAAAAGTGAAGGGGGTAATTGAATCTGAGATGAGTGCTGACCAAGCTTACATGTCTAACGGGAGCGGGAGTGAAAAGAAGGAAAATAAGCGGTATAGAGGTGTAAAATGAAGATTTTCTCAATGCTTAGGCCTTTGGAGGTCATCTAACAGAGATTCTTTTGACTCGGAAAAGCTTTGTGTTTCATCAGTCGACATACCATTCGAAAGCTTGAGACATATAGAATCGACGTAGACCGTCTCTTTTTTTCCAGCTCTCCTGTGAATGCACATATAAGAAATCATATCTAGTTCCAGCAACAACTGATTTTATGCAATCACTTTACGCTCCATTTCTGAGAGAAAGAGGGGAGCTAGAGAAAAAGAGACGGTCTAAGTCGAATCCCTGTTTCGTGAGCTTTTTAATGGTATAAAGGTTGTTGGGTGAAAAAACTCGTGGTTTTTCAAAATTGAGGTGGAGATATTTAATACTAACTTGTACCACCCTGCTCCGGCTTTCTATGGGTAGCCGGAGCAAGACTTTTTTGGTCTGGGAAAGCTTTCTACACCAACGCTTTATACACCATTCAATAGCTAAGAACACAAGGAATCGACCTAGACAGTCTCTTTTTTCATAGCTTTTCTGTGAAGCGAGATACGAGTAGTTTTACTAGCTACAATATCAGTCAATTCTGGATAAATATCTTTTCAAACCAAGAAGGTTTTTTTTTCGAACTTTTGTACATGATTCGAAAGCTTGAGAAACGAGTAATCTAACTGCTCTTTTATTTATTATTATTCTCTCTTTGAAAGGAGATATGGTACGATTCTTGTCAGTAAACATGTATCCATCACTAGCTAGTCCGGATTTTCCATTCTTGCTCCACTCTTTCTTGCGACAGCGTGCATTCATTGATACAATGTTAATTATTCAAAGAATGTCTAATTCTCTGAATAATTAACATTGTGTTCATTATTCATTATTCAAAGAATTAGACATTCTTTGAATTTTTGATTATGTTTCGTTATCAAGGCCACTTTGAGTGCGCAAAAGATCTAAGGCATGCGTTTTTTTTTCAACAAAATGCTTACAAAAAGTACTGTTGTAACAGCTGTTTGATTCTGCCGTTGTGCCTTGATTCAGGTCTCAACCTCAGGTGGAAGGGGTCAGCGAGATGCCGGCTCTAAAGTGAAAGGGGTCAGAAAAATTTCTCCACCTATCGCATCTATGTTACCACTATGGTAACACCTCTCAACACCTATCGCATCTATGTTGAGAGGTGTTACCATAGTGGCAATTATTGCGAGGGAGTCTTCTTCTTCTGCTTGACTTAACTGCTATACCTGACGAACAGGCCAGTGTTGTTCCTGCTCATTGAGCCATCGAGGTCCTTTGAACCATACATGATCTCTAGCTTCTGCTTGTGATAGACCGCGAGTTGCATGATCAGCAACATTCTCTTCTGTGGGAACATGATAAATTTGGACATGCCGGTATTGTTCAAGGCGTTCTCTAGTCAGCTGTATCTTCTGTGTCAAGTTGGTAACAAGAAAAGGAAGTCGCTTTTTGGGGTGGATTCAGGCGAGCGCTATGGTAGAGTCGCTGAACAAATTGATTTTGTCAAACTTCAGTCCGCTCTTGGTTACAATGTATTCCAGCAAATTCATTCCGATAAATATGGCTAGCAGTTCGAGCTTTGGTATCGTTTGAGTTGTTCCGATGGAGGCCACTTTTGACTTTGCGCAGTATAGTCTTGTATAGCGCTCTCCAGCTTGTGTATCCGTTGTGATGTAAGCAACGCAAGCATAGACTCTTTTCGAGCTGTCGACGAACATTGAAAGTGTGCGGGATGTGCATCCTTCTTGCTGCGTTACTCGTCGAGATAATTGGATGGAGAAGTGGACCATATTTTTCTTGATTGCATCCCAGGTATCGCAGTCTTCCTTTGACAATGGATCGTCCCACGCCAGTTTCTTCCTGTGTAAGTCTTGAAGAAACGTTTTTGCCTTGGTAAGCAAAGGTGTGAGTAGTCCTAAGGGATCGAAGCAGAGTCCATTGATTTGGCTAAGGACGTATCGTTTGGTCGTTTTTGTATACGGTTTTGTAGCGCATACCAGACCTATTTGATCGTCGTTGCTGTACCAGTGCAAGCCCAAGATTTTTATGTTGGCTGAAGTAGCACGATCATGCGTTGGGATCTTGTAATTGACTTCTGCACTGTTGGAGAGGTAGTCTCGAAGGTTCATTCCAACTTTGTTGAACACTTCCTTAGATTCATGATACTTCTGAGGAGTTCTTCGTTGTTATTTCCTTCAAGTATGACGTTGTCGACATACAGCATATCTGATATCTCTCGAAATGTGTTGTTGGTGAATGACTCAAGATGTTTGAGCAGCGCTTGATTCAGTATTGCCGGTCTAGCATTGATTCCAAACGGTACTCGGCAGAATCTGTAGTATCTGATATTACTACCGATGGGAGGCTTAGATGTGTCCTTCATCCACAAGAATCTTGTCGCGTCTCTGTGTTCAATAGGTAACTGGATCTGCAGGAACGCTTTCTGGATATCCGCAACCATTGTATAATCGTAAGTTCGGAACTTTAGTAAGATGTCGAAAATGCAGGAAGTCAGCGAGTATCCTTGATCTATGACATCATTCAGGCTTAGTTCTCCTTTCGCATGTGAGGACGCGTCGAAGACGATTCGGAGTTGTGTAGATTTCCCCGGTGTCCGAACATGACGGTGAGGCAAATAAAATGTGGTTAGACCAACTGTACTTTGCTCGTGAACTTCTTCGATGATTCCTTAATGCCGGTAATCTTGTAGTGCTTCGTTATATAGGCTCATTTTCTCCGAGTCGTTTTGAAGTATCCGAATTAGGGCTTGAAGGCGTTTGACTGCCACGTTGAAGTTGCTCTTCAACTGAGTGACGTTGTCCAGAAATGGGAACCCTGCTGTGATTCTACCATTTTCAATTGAAATTGTGCTTCTGTAGTTGTTCATAAACTGGAGAACTGCTTCTTCATCACTGTCCTTGTCCACTTTGATACCGAGGGCTTCTAGTTCGTACAAGTTCTTGATGTCCTGCTTGTATTCCTCCTTTGCAGTGTTGACTATAGGAGTCGCGACGAGTATTGTATTCGTATTTGTCGAAGCTTTGATGCCCTGGATTAAACTCTTTCCTGAGATTGCATAACCGAATACTGTCGGTGTGAGTATCAAGCCTGATGGCAGAGTTATGCAACGACGATCTCTGAGTATGAAGTCGTCGATTAGGTCTTGGCCTACGAGAATGTCGGGAGTGATGACCTTGTCTTCATTTGTGCTCTGTGCTACTTTGATCTGTCCCTTTCGAATAAAACTTCTATCGTCAGCGCTCAGCTTCGCTGTACTTATAGCTGAAGTTAAAGGAGCCTTCGTGTGTACTGAGATATCCTTTATTGCCCGTCCGTCTATGACATTTCTGAGCGTAATTGATACTTCATCAGATTTAAATGTCTCGGCTCTTCTTCCAAAGCCGCTTACGGTAAAGCTGGCCGTCTTAATCAGTGGGAGTTTAAGATTTAGGCTTTTTTCGGTAGTGATGACGCTTTTTTGAGCGCCTGTGTCGAAGAATTTGGTAACAGATTCGTAATCCATCGTATCGAAGTTGAAGGCCAGGGCTGTAGCTGTCATGAGTACAAATTGTAATCCATCTGACTCATTTTTCACATCCAAATCGGGTAAATAACTTCGGCATTCTGTGATGTCTTTGTTCTCCCTCCAGACGGTCGCTTGATGTTGCCAAACCTTGACTGTGTCGTTGTCGACGACGTTGGATTCATGGAGAATCGATCAACAGTACACAGAGCTGAATGGTGGTCTTTGTTGCACCTAGGACAAGGTCCTAGATTCTTGCAATTGCTTGATTGATGACTGCTGTCAAAGCATTTTCAGCACACTCTTCTCTTGATGGCTTCAGTTCGACGCATTTCCGGAGTTTTCAAAGTTGGACATTGCGGAAGTTTGTGGGACGAGTTTCCACATAGGCAAGGAATTTGCGATCCGTTTTTCTGGCCAGTATTCCTAGCAGGCTCGAGTCTTGGTGTTCGTGTACGCATATCCTTGAAGTTTGACCGACTGGTTTGGCTCAGAGTCATACGATCGTGTAATGTTCCCGTTGTGAGCGCAAGTGTTTCGTGAAGTGCAACAGCGTTTTCCAGAATTTCCAGGATCTCATTGGTTGACAGAGACTTTTCATCCTTCTGCTCTTTCCTGAGTACCTCTTTACTCATAGACTCTGGGAATTTCGACAGGATCAGTCTTTTCCGCATTCGGCCGTTATCCAGTGAAACTCCAGCGCACTCAAGGTGGGTGAGTTTTTCGTTCACGTCCGTAAGGGTCCTTCGGCAACTGGTAGCGTCTTCTCTTGCTCGGGGTAGTTTCTCGAGCTCAGTGATCAGCAAGTCCGCTATGCATCCAGATTTGTTGAATCGTTTGTCGAGAAGCGTTATGGCTTTTTCGTAGTTTTCTCCTACTACTGGCATGTTTCCGAGCATTGATGCCGCCGATCCTTTCAGTGCTTGCCTCAGGAAGAGGAATTTGTCAATGTCACTGAGCTATGGATTGCTGTGAATCAGTGAATTGTAAATCGTCCAGAATGTTGGATAGTCTTTGTAATTTCCGTTGAATGTTGGGACTTCAAGTGTTGGTAGGCGCACTTTGTTCTCGCTGTATTGTCTGGCGGAGAGAGTACTAGCTGTGTCCGCATCTTGTGGTGGAGTCTGGGCGGTCGAAGAAGCGAGATTGTCTATCAGGCTTGACTGTTTCTCGAGTTTCCTCATCCGATATTTTAACTTGCTTGTCCAGTGTATTGCTTCTAGTTGGACACGATGAGCTTCGGTTGTTAAGAAGGAATCTTCACTCATCAGCTTTTCCCTCTCTGATTGGTCCTTCTTGGCGCCAATGAAAGTCATGGCATTTTGCATGCGGACCTCCAGGTTTTCTAGCAGGCACGTGAGAGAGATCTGTATTTCGTCGATTTCCGCCATTTTGACGGCTATGAAGACAGTGCATTCCGTTACTGTGTTGGGGAATTCAAATGCTCTGTCTATGCTCAGGATTCTGCTCTCGAGGCTATCGACTGCAGAGCATGCCATTGAGATGGGCGTCTTGAATCCAGCCAATTCGGACATATAGAGCTTATCAAATTGAGTGTCGTTTGCACCAGCATCTCTATCCTCGCGCTGGACTCTGCTTCCTCTTCTGCGGGACTGCTCTCTAAGCACTTTCCCAGGGCGAGCGTGGGAAAGACGGAGCCTCAATCGATTGGAAGTGATTAGGGAACATGTGCCGCAGAAGAGACGCAGAGTCTAGCGCGAAGATGGAGATGCTGGTGCAAACGACACTAAATTTGATAAGCCCTATAGTTTGTCTCGTTCGCATGGACTGAATGCGGATAAAAAGCTTGAAGTAGTTCTTTTGCTGAGCTATGGATTGACTTGATAGCTAGCAGCAAGCTTTTGATTTGACTATTGTTGATCAACCGTCAAGGAGCTTGTAAGGGTCGTGTGCTAACTGTGGATTGACCAGGCAGCTAGTTTGACCTCTTTACTAAGCTGTGGATTGGACCTGACAGCTCAATAAGATGACTCTTGTATGTGAAAGTGGTGAACCAGCAATCACAGAGTCATTTTTTGACATTAGGAAAGTCAAAAGTGTTCGAGGAGTTCTTTTGCTAACAGTGGTGGACCAGTCAGTCAGCTAGAAACCTCTTTGTTAAGCTATGGATAGGACCTTAGCTTAACAATTTGACTCTTGTATGTGAAAGTGGTGAACCAGCAATCCCAGAGTCCTTTTTTGACTTTAGGAAAGCCAAAATTCGAGGAGTTCTTTTGCTAACTGTGGTGGACCAGTCAGTCAGCTACAAACCTCTTTGCTAAGCTATGGATATGACCTGATAGCTTAACAATTTGACTCTTGTATGTGAAAGTGGTGAACCAGCAATCACAGAGTCATTTTTTGACATTAGGAAAGTCAAAAGTGTTCGAGGAGTTCTTTTGCTAACAGTGGTGGACCAGTCAGTCAGCTAGAAACCTCTTTGCTAAGCTATGGATAGGACCTTAGCTTAACAATTTGACTCTTGTATGTGAAAATGGTGAACCAGCAATCCCAGAGTCCTTTTTTGACTTTAGGAAAGCCAAAAGTGTTCGAGGAGTTCTTTTGCTAACTGTGGTGGACCAGTCAGTCAGCTAGAAACCTCTTTGCTAAGCTATGGATATGACCTGATAGCTTAACAATTTGACTCTTGTATGTGAAAGTGGTGAACCAGCAATCCCAGAGTCCTTTTTTGACTTTAGGAAAGCCAAAAGTGTTCGAGGAGTTCTTTTGCTAACAGTGGTGAACCAGTCAGTTAGTTAAAAAACCTCTGCTAAGCTATGGATACGACCTGATAGCTTAGCAAGACCCGAGTTAGTGAAAGTGGTGAACCAGCAATCACTTGGGTCGAATATGGCTAATTAGTAGCCGAAAGGTGCGAGGAGTCTGTTTGCTAACTGTGGTGAACCAGTCAGTTAGCTAGAAACCTCTACTAAGCTGTGGATAGGACTTGACAGCTTAGTAAGACTCTTATTCGCGAGAGTGGTGGACCAACAATCACGAGAGTCGAATATCGGCTGTTAGTAGCCTGCCACGCGGGACTTTTATCGAATTTCGGTGAGCAGCACCGAAGAGACGATCCGTTGGCCGATGCACCAATTTGATAAAGACCAATTGGGTGGCACAACTATTTATTAGTGAATAGACGAACAGCGATTGGGCGATAACGGCGATAGTGACGACTACAGAACTTGGTATCCAGGCTCTTTTATACAGCCAAATTGGGCGTGTGTAGCCTGGATGCCAACTTTTGGCACAGAATGCTATCAATGCAGTAGAAGTTTCGCCTACTTGAAAGTAGGCGCCGCCGAGTGCATTATCAAGGGCCATGAGGGTGACCCGGCGGCTAAACAGGTGCATGGACAATCTACAACTTGTCCATGACAGAATGGATACATTCACATAATCGAAGGCAGTCGTTAATAAATATTATTAACGACAAGCACATAGTTGTAAAGCGGGCCCCATGAGTATCCGATCTGCTCCGGTCCGATCCTCTGACGTGGCCTTTAAAAGGAGATATGAGCCTGTGATACGTATCACAAACCGCCCACGTGTCACAAACCTTCCTTCTAAGGACGTGTGCTCATGTATCGATCGATCATGGGGTGCAACTGCAACCATGCAGTTGCAGCTCCTCTCCGCTAGTAGCCGAGGACATGAACAATCCAAAACTTGTCCGCGCCCTCAAACCGAGGTCCCCAGGAATTGAGTTTTTTGAGGGTTTTGGTTATTTGAACTTTACGACTGTAATCAGGGCCAGGAAAAAGCACTAGAATGACTAAAACATGAAAAGCAAAATTTTGCCTGAAAGCTGCCTTCAACTGAGTGATCGTTTTGGCACTACAGGAAGTGTCGAGTTGTCTAATTTATTGAATGTGCTACTTTCCTCCACATACTTCGTTAGTAGTGCATGAGCCCCACGTTTTCGGGCTGCAAGCCGGATCCGCAAAACGATATCCCCTTTGCTTTTTGTCCCAAAACCGAAGCCAGCTTGCTTCCATTGATCTATGCCGGGCTGTAGTAATAGATTTCCATGATCTACTATTATTTATCAATAAAACTTACTCTACAACCTTTTTTACAATGTTTTCAACTTGGAGCGATTTGTTCATTGACATAGCCGTCCTCCTTTTCCGTCGGCAATCGGTTGCTGGAATCTGCCCAAACATTTAAACCATTCACACCATAACCGATCTGAAAGTCTCGCACTAGCATTCGTCAAGGATACTGGGTAGAGACTTTCAGATCTGCTTCAATGGGAATGGTTCGTATGTTGATGAGAGAATCCACTGGTTTGCGTCATGGATCGTAAATTGCATACATTTCTCTAGTACAAATGATGAACTCAGAACTGATTAGCCTTTGATGAGTTACTCAAAACTGTGTTTCCTGCAAAATAATGAAGACTTATCCGCATTTAAAAGAGAGTGACTGGTTTACTTCGTGCTGCAGGCATAGTTCTGATTTTATAGAATGCGTATGGATTTGAGCATAACTCATTGTATTGCCATAGGGGCAATCTGAGTATTTTTAGCAGCTCCTGAGTGGGATGCATGGTCTGTAAGAAATTCGATGTACGATTTTGCTGGATGTGGTTATGATATTTTTGCATCACAAGCTAATAGCATGGTGACACTGATTTTTGATAAATAAACTTGTGTTATATTGATTTTCATGACTCAGCTTAAACGTGTATGTCATAACTAATCATGATTTACTTACAAATCGGGGTGGATCCTGATCCCGTACGCAATGCAATTGTACGGTATCGGAAGTAGGGATTTTTGAAAAATTTTTAGCCAGTTCTCACCAGTGTTCTGACCAAAGTTTTGCTCTCTCTCGTACTTTGAAAAGCTCCATTTGAGGGTGGGGAAAAAGAGAACTAACTGACTAATGAGGCTGTGAGAAGTAACGTTGCTGTAGACCAAATGGTAGCGATTCTTTGCACTAATCCATAAATAAAAAATTGATCACCATTTGCCTCGCACATGAACTTGTGCGAGCGATTGTTGCGAAAGACACGAGTTCCTTGCTTTCTCTCTGTTTTGTTGTTATTCAACATAAAAACATTTACTTCAAAGGTAGTCTCAAGTGATGACAGAATTACTTTGAAAAGCTCCATTCAGACACCTCCTTCTGCCAGCACTCTGAGCAACACCGTGAGATACTAATAAATTTCCATTCAGTACCGGTGCGTACTTGATCAAGGACGCCAAATGCTGATTTTTAAGCCTATGCATTCTTCCCTTCCATCACCATCGTTTTACATCTATTAGGTTGTAAATAAAGTTCTCGAACACTTGCGAATTTTTTTCAAACTACTGTAACTTTAAGCAAATTGAACCTTTTTGAGAAATGCACACTGCTGCGAAGGCAATATTGTGTACAAGGCACGCTTACTTTATTGGCTCCTCAGCACTTAATTACGGGCTACCAGCATGCGCAGTAGGGGGAAAAATGAACGTAAAATTTGGCCTGTTAGTGTTTTTCTCAGGCATTAAAGGCAATGGCTCGGCAAACTTCAACCCAGTCAAATTCTCGCTTACCTAGGGTTATCCAATGCGCTGATCCCGAAAATCCACTTTAAAGACCTTGAAAATGGCGAAAACGAGCGTTTTCCAACGCCCTTCGCTTGAAATTGGACGAGTGCGGGAAGACTAAAGACGCTGAATTATTGCAGGATCCAATGGTTAAAGCACTGCGGCGGGCAGCCTCCAATGTTGAGAAGGAAATTGCCAACTCGTCCGAGCGCGTGTAAGATTGGCTTGCGCGTGTAAGTTGAGAGCAATTTATTCGGCAGGGAAGGCATGCTGTGACATTAGGATTGTACCGCGTCAAAATCCTCGGTTGTTAAGTTTTGCCGATCCATTGCCTTCAAGAGAGCTAAAGAGCTCGTTCCGGTAGTTACCTGTAACTCTGCTGGGGCTGTTTATAGACTGTGTCACATTTTCAGAGCACAATCCGTAAAAATTCAATCTCGAAAGACATCACGGCAAGAGATTCATCAACTAATGAATGTTCATTACATTTTCTTGGTAAATATTGTATTTAATGAGTCTTCAAATGTATGATAAAAGGGAAAGTTATATACGTTACTTCTCACTTCGTTTGTTCGTTCCCTTAGACGCTCGACAAAAAACAACTATAACAACACCAATGCATGCCGATTTTCTTGCATTTCGGTCGTGATAGTTTTTCAACAAACTAATCCTGACTAACAGCGGCGTACCGAAGGGGGGGGGAAGCCCCCCCCCCCGAGAATGGGTCGCGAAATTTTTGAAAGTTGCTTACATGAGTTATAAAAATGTGCAAAAGACTTATTTAGAGTTGTAAGTAATTAAAATAATTTTAAAATTTTTTTAAAAATTCAATTTAGCTTTATAAAAAAAATTTTTTCGGGGGCAAAATTTTTGTCGCCCCCCCCCCCACCCCGAGCCGAAATCCTGGGTACGCCACTGCTGACTAACTATCACAAGCGAAATACAGGAAGATCGGCATGCAATGGACTCGTAACACTTGTCTTGTAGCGATTGAATCGCGACGATCAAATCGCGTGAACTCTGCCCGAGGCCTTGGGCAAAGCTCTTCAAGTGAAGCAAAGCCTTTTTTCTGCTGAAGATAATGCGAGCGCCCTTGCCTGACAAAAGTCGGAGAGATTGAGAAAACGAAAGCACAAGATGGTGTTATATATGATATGAGTGCAGTCGCGTTAAGCCGCGAATCGTTGCCTGGCGGAAGCGCGCCATCTTAGGTTTGGCCTCGGCCTCAGATAATCGCCGGGGGCAGGCGGTCCGCAAACTCGCGCTTTCCTGCAGGCGGTCAACAGAATTTTGGGGCGTGGCCAAACCTTCAGCGGGCGGTACTTCCGTGTTCTGCCAGCGGGCAGCAATACAGAATTTTCTGCGAGCGCTCGTCAAATAATATCTTCCAGCGAGCGCTGGCCAAACTTTCAGCAAGCGCTCGGACTCTTTTTAGGTATTTTCGGGCGTACGCCGAGCGCAGGTAAGACTCTGTGTGGCAGAGGTGTCACCGTTGGTTTAATTACTCAAGTTTGAGGTACTTTCTCTCAGCGGAAAGTATCTGGGGGTTGCGCGGTCCTCCACAAAGGACCGTGCGGCCCTCAAAAATTTTGCATATTCTCGCGGAAAGTCCGCGAGAATGCGGCCACTGCGCCGCAGCTAATCCATAAAGAAACCGCGATTGTTCTTCAAGCATTCTTCTTTAATTTTGCCAACTTTCTTTCAAATTTCTGCAAGCGGGCCGCAAAAAATCAACGAACTATTTTTCCGGTGCGCGCTTGCTCAAAATTCGCATGGCCGCCTGCCCCCGGCGGTTATCTGAGGCCGCGGTGAAACCGTCTATACATACGCTCAGATAACCGCCGGGGGCAGGCGGCCATGCAAATTTTGAGCAAGCGCGAGCCGGAAAAATAGTTCGTTGATTTTTTGCGGCCCGCTTGCAGAAATTTGGAAGAAAGTTGGCGAAATCAAAGACGAATGCTTGAAGAACAATCGCGGTTTCTTTATGGATTAGCTGCGGCGCACTGGCCGCATTCTCGCGGACTTTCCGCGAGAATATGCAAAATTTTTGAGGGCCGCATGGTCCTTTGTGGAGGACCGCGCAGCCCTCAAGTACTTTCCGCTGAGAGAAAGTACCTCAAACTTGAGTAATTAAACCATCGATGACTCCTCTGCCATGTAGGGTCTCACCTTTGCTCGGCGTACACCCGAAACTGCTTAAAAACCGTCCGAGCGCCAGCTGAAAATTTGACCAGCGCTCGCTGAAAGAGATTATTTGACGGCGCCTGCAGAAAATTATGTGTTGCTGCCCGCTGGCAGAACATTAGACAGTAAAGGAAGTGCCGCCCACTGAAGGTTTGGCCACGCCCCAAAATTCTGCTGACCGCCTGCAGAAAAACGCGAGTTTGCGGACCGCCTGCCCTCGGCGATTGTCTGAGCTTGAGTAATTAAACCATCGATGGCACCTCTGCTATGTAGAGTCTCACCTTTGCTCGGCGTACACCCGAAACTGCTTAAAAACCGTCCGAGCGCCAGCTGAAAATTTGACCAGCGCTCGCTGAAAGAGATTATTTGACGGCGCCTGCAGAAAATTATGTGTTGCTGCCCGCTGGCAGAACATTAGACAGTAAAGGAAGTGCCGCCCACTGAAGGTTTGGCCACGCCCCAAAATTCTGCTGACCGCCTGCAGAAAAGCGCGAGTTTGCGGACCGCCTGCCCCCGGCGATTATCTGAGCGGCTGCTACCTGCAAAACTATTGCAAAACCTACTACAGCTAAAGTTGCATCGGAACATAGAATTATGGGGAAGTTTTTCGCTATGTTTTTGCTGTCGACTGCATTTTCACCAACTTGCTTCATACTGGCGAATTCTTCTCCAAATAGTAATCAAACTGTGAAATTAAAAGCAGGCTAAAATCTCGTTTGTCCCATTTTTTGCTTCCAGTAGTTGCGCTTTCACCAGCTTTTACTCATAGCGAAGAAAATGAATCAGGCTCAAATTACTCCCATGAAAACTACAAGAGTAGGCTTCAAACTATATGTATTTTTTTCGCTAAAATTTTTTTTGGAGGGAAGTTAATAGGGGTGGCACCACCCCTTAAAAGCTGTGGCGGCTACACCTTTTTAGGGGCGGTCACACCTCATTAACTTACCTTCGAAGCAGTCAAATCCCTGTCTTTTTTACGCGGATATTAGTGCTAAACCTCCCTCTACACATACCAGGAATTTCATTCAAAATTGTTTCTCTTGGGGAAGGACACAGTCGTTTTTCCTTAGCTAAGAAAATGGAAAACACTGAAATATTGGAACGGTAATATGCCAAGTCTGCGCTACTATGTAAATCGCGTGGGAGGCGGCAGGAACAAGTATGTTCGATAGCCTGATCCTCGCAACAAAAAGTGATTTGAACCCGATTGGTCTTCTCTAGTCTAAGAAATTATAAGCGAAAAATGGACGAACAAGATTTTGGCTTGCTCTTAATTCCAGATTGTGGAGGTTAATTGAAGTGGTATTCCTAATGCGAGCAAAAAAGTCGTAGCTTTGCAATGTGTGCAAAAATAGATAGTTTACTCACCTTTGAAACGAACTAAGATGTTCGAAAACCATTAACTTGGGTGTCTCAATAATAAAAAATCTCAAAATTCGTCGAAATTTGGCCCTTATAGGTTATTTGAGATGTTAATTAGGCGCTATTATGCTTTCAGGAATTTTTTAATACCAGTGCGTCACCTCCGCTTCGCGGGGTTTCGCACTGGCTCCCTATCCGTATGCCTTTCTCATGTTCCGCATGAGAATGGCTTTGAAATTCACCACGCGATGCTGAGCATCACAAATGAATCGTAAACAACTGTTTATTTATGAAGCATCTCCTTGTAAGATCGGTAATTTTGAGAACCTTGTTGCAAGGAAACAAATGCGTTTTAAACGGATTACTGAATTTATTTTAGTTTGACAATCGTCATAAGATAAGAGTCACCTTGGGCTATATTTCAGTGCAAAAATCTTTCAGTTTTTTTCAAATAAAACCTTGCCAAATTGACTATCTACGCGCTCATCACTTTTCGGCGTTGTTTTCGCCAAAAAGCAAACTTTTCGAGCACTTTTTGGGTTAGGATTTATGGCGCGCAGAGTTACTTGTCAGGCAAATCGTAACTTTGCAAAAAGTCGAATTAGCGACCCAGTTTTTGCGTGCCAAAAGGGGCGTGGACCCGTTTGACATTCAAATTTTGAGGGACCCGTTCACCGAACCGGCTCATCCTTGTGCATGGTGGGCCTACACGCTGGCACGGTATGTTATGCAAAATTGCAGGCCGATAGCTTAGTTGCAGCTTCCTCTATGAATTTCGTGACGGACAGATTTTCACACAGACACACACAAAGAAACATACGGCCTTAGCGCGTTATTATAGTAGGATGCTTACAGTGCGTGTATGACGGTAGGCCAAAACATCAGTGCTACTATTTTGTAATGGGCCCATCAGACATTGTTGAATGACACAATGTCGCTAACATCACTATCACCTCGACAACGACGCCTCCCCCCTCTTTCTGAAATCTCTACGACCCTCCGGGTGTGGCGTGCCGCACCCCGCGCTTGACCCTGATAATAACTCAACATTTCCTTATAGATTAGATGATTTACTGCTTATACATATAGAAGAATGTACCGTCAAAGAATTAGTCCAACAAATTTACGATTGTAAGCTTCAGATAGAGGCAACACATATAAATACCATTATTGCAGCTATGTGAATTCAAGTAATTTATAAAGAACAACAGATTAGGAACAAAACTATATAATAAAACCGATTATTTTGACTTTAATATAAAAAGATTCAAACAATCTACATCTATTTCGGTTAACATCAAAAGGCGACTATATATTCAGAAACTCAAAAAATAGCAAGCAAGAACATGCACTTATTTAACCAATTTTGTGCAAAAAAATATCACAACTCAAAGATATATAATCAATGGACTTGATATTCATACAATATCATCTTCTACTTTCAAATGCCTTAACAAGAAGCCATTCACACTTTGTAAATACAACATATTCGACTAGATCCATAAAATATTTAGGGCCGCATGCACTAACTTCCCCTCTGGGGAGGGGATCGCAGCTCAAAAGAAAGCTTCATATTGCAAAACTCCAGATACCTGGATTTCACGTTGTGTACCTATCCGTAGGTATTCCTACTACCCTTCACTATGAACGTGTTGAACAGGAGCGAGAAGCGTACGAACCGCATTTTCCAGCTTTTGTATGATCCCTGATGATCCCCGGCGATTTTCTTTAAAGTCATTTTTCTTTCTCCGAAGTCAACGAAAACCTTCCAAAGTTGTGCTGAACATCTAACACAACAGTGCTAAGCATGTTGCTGATGAGAACAAATGAATTTTTGAAAAGTCGAGTTCTTCGGTAAACTTCAAATTTCGACCAGTGGATCATCGAAAATTTCATGACTTCAAAACATCATTTGTTCTTATCACGAACATGCTTAGCACTGTCGGGGTGGATAATCTGCACAACTTTGGAAGTTTTTCGTTAACTTCGAAGAAAGAAAAATGACTTTGAAGAAAAGCGCCGGGGATCATCAGGGATCATACAAAAGCTGGAAAATGCGGTTCGTACAGCTTCTCGCTCCTCTTCAACATGTTCATGGTGAAGGGTAGTAGGAATACTTACGGATAGGTGCACAACGTAAAATCCAGGTATCTGGAGTTTCGAAATATAAAGCTTTTTTTTGAGCTGCGATCCCCTCCCCGCGGGGATGTTAGTGCATGCGGCCTTTAGAATCAAAATCATCATATTTTGCAACTTAAATGCACACATCAATCATGAACAACCAAAAATATAAAATGATGTTGTAAATGGTATTCTAAAATGATAACATAATGAAAGCAAACATTAGCACTATTAGTTGATTTTTTCTTCACCAAGCACAAAGGGGTCGTTCCACAAAAACAGACTAAAAGATGCAAGATGAGTTTTTGTAAATTCTTTCCAAAAATCCTTTGTAAAGATCAATCTAGACCTTCTTTCCTTACTGAGGAGTCCCGGAAAGGGTCTAGAAACAAAAATCCGTCTAAGGGAAGAGAAAAAATGGAAATCACATATTTTTTCTTTTTATTTATGTTGATTTTTGTCATATTGTAATGACAAGGCGACGGAGGCGATTATGCCAGCTATTTTCACCTGATTTGCATACCTTAGTTTGTATACTGTAATAAACTTTTAGCACACGCCATGTATTTGTGGCCCCACTCTAATGTGTGGCTATACAGGATGTCTAAAAGAATGTATTGAACCTTTGTCTATAGAGCAAAACACCAGTCGCACTTTATTGCTGTCGAAGTGCTGTAGATTTGAGAGGAGGAGCTGTAAAGAACCCCAATTTGACTCAGAAAGCAAACCAAGCAGCTGGAAAACTTTTATCCTCTTAGCTCAGACAGTCGATGGGATACCTCCGGAGCAGAAGTGGCAGGGTCGCGGGCTTTCCCCAGCGGAGGATTGCCACTTTGCGCTCCGGAGCCCTGCCATTTCACGCATTGTGCACCGGGGCTCTCCCAAAAGTGGCGCACCTCCGGAGCAAAGATTTGCGCGTCGCGGAGAGGGGTCCCATTCGTCCTATTTGTGACGTCACCGTGACGTCACGGTGCTCAGACAGTCGACGGCTACCTCCGGAGCAGAAATGGCCGAGCCGCGGGGTTTTCCCAGCTGGGGATTGCCACTCGTGCTTCGGAGCCCTCCCATTTGTGCTCCGGAGCCCTCCCATTTTGTGCTCCGAAGACCTCCCATTTTGTGCTCCGGAAACCTCTCATTTGTGCTCCGGAGCCCTCCCATGTTGTGCTCCGGAGACCTCCCATTTTGTGCTCCGGAGACCTCCCATTTTGTGCTCCGGAGACCTCCCATTTTGTGCTCCGGAAACCTCTCATTTGTGCTCCGGAGCCCTCCCATATTGTGCTCCGGAGACCTCCCATTTTGTGCTCCGGAGACCTCCCATTTTGTGCTCCGGAAACCTCTCATTTGTGCTCCGGAGCCCTCCCATTTTGTGCTCCGGAGACCTCACATTTTGTGCTCCGGAGACCTCCCATTTTGTGCTCCGCAGACCTCCCATTTTGTGCTCCGGAGACCTCTCATTTGTGCTCCAGAGCCCTCCCATTTTGTGCTCCGGAAACCTCCCATTTTGTGCTCCGGAAACCTCTCATTTGTGCTCCGGAGCCCTCCCATATTGTGCTCCGGAGACTTCCCATTTTGTGCTTCGGAGACCTCCCATTTTGTGCTCCGGAGACCTCCCATTTTGTGCTCCGGAAACCTCTCATTTGTGCTCCGGAGCCCTCCCATTTTGTGCTCCGGAGACCTCACATTTTGTGCTCCGGAGACCTCCCATTTTGTGCTCCGCAGACCTCCCATTTTGTGCTCCGGAGACCCCCCATTTTGTGCTCCAGGACATCTCATTTGTGCTCCGGAGACCTCCCATTTTGTGCTCCGGAGGTGTCCCATATCTGGCGTACCTCCGGAGCGCAAATCTCTGCTCCGGGACTCTTCCAAATCTGGCGTACCTCCGGAGCAGAGATTTGCGCGTCCCGGAGAAGGGACGTTCGCCTGCTTGTGACGTCACCGTGAACTACAAGAAGGGACCGCCCCCTCGCCCCCGCTCTCAATGGTCAATTGGGTCCTCCGCGACTCTGCCAGATTTCGACTCTCCTCCGGAGCTACGGCACACCGACTGTCTGAATGAATGAATGGGGCCACCCCTCTCCGCGACGCGCAAATCTCTGCTCCGGAGGTGCGTCACTTTTGGGAGAGCCCCGGAGCACAAAAATGCGTGAAACGGCAGAGCTCCGGGGCGCGAAGTGGCGAACTCGCGCCATATGCCCACCGAAGGTATCCCTTCGACTGTCTGAGAGGGTAAAAATGGGTGTAAACTTCGCATTCAGACAGATCCAAATGCGAATTTTGAACCGTACTCAAAATCTGAGTTGGACCAGCTCTTCAACATAATATTCAAATGGTCACAAAACTTCAAATAAAAGAGTTATCAACGATTAGTTCGGGACATTTTTTGGGACCCTGTACAGTTATGGGCGAACAAACCCGCATGTTAGGGGTCCGTTCTCGCCCTCCTCTTTTTCTGCCACGAAATATTTAGCAAGTGTGCATATGAATGTATTGTATATATGTTTGATACATGCATAAGCAATGATCTTTGAAGACATATTACCAACTTTGATCTTTTCGCGCAAAATGTTTCTATATTTTGGCTCCAATTTTCAATTAAACACAGTGTGTGCAGTTCGCATCTTGTAGGGTTCAATTAGCTCAACCCAGACTAAAACATTTGAAAAAGATTATTTTCGGAAGGAACTGTGGGAATTCAACGGTATCTCTGTATGTTGTAGTCTTAAAGGCAGTGTCTCACCAAAGTTGAGGTCGCGCGGATCTTTACATATTCTATTATAGGGACCTCTAGATAGGTCACTGCAACAAGTCCCACTCAATTTGATCCCCTCCACGCTGAGAAAAATTCGCTCAAAGTGGTACGCGGAGAGCCAGTTGGTACGCGCGGACGACTTCTTCGGTCTCCTCCCTTACGCGTTTGAACATGTCCCTCCACTTGCCTTCCACCTCCCCTCTGTTGCTGCCACTGTGGCTGAGGCTGGAGTTGGAGGTACAACTCGTCCACGTTGCTTCCGCGGGGCCTCCAGAAAACGGGGTTTTTGGGAACTTCGTGCGATTTTAAGTTTATACAATGCTAGACAGGGTCCGACAGGCTTGCAAAATGCAAAAATCTCGACAACTAAAATTTAGTGAGACACTGCCTCTAAAAGTGACTGTGAATATAATCGTGTCGGTCGCTGCTATACTTCACAAGTGATTCAGCAGAAACTTCAGACATTGACTCCCGGATAATAAAAAGTTTCAAGAGTCCATATTTCACCTGTGTTCTATACAGTACAGTCAAAGAATGTGCAAAATCCCCTGAACGTTGCGGACTTCACCGAAATTCTCGGATTTCCGCGAGATTCTCGGAATTGCACGTTCTGTGAGCGGTATATTATGCTTGTCAAAGGCAAACTCCCTTTGTAGAGGTTGACTGGGAAGAGGGGGGCGATGGGACTCGAGTAGGGCATCACCCAAGCCACAACATATGGATCATTCGAACTGAGATCTGTTTGTGAAGTTCAGCCCCAACCGTGGTCTTCGCAAATGGACATCAGTGGACATCCTCGAAGAGGGCGGTGCGGTCTGGGTTAGAGTTTGAAATTATATATCTCTATTATAAATGAATGAGCTTTCGCTTGGAAGGCTAAGGAATTTCGCTCAGTTTCGTAAGTAGTTCAGGTATTCAGAAGTACGTGAATAGCTCTTTTGAACTACTATAATTCTTGCTTTACTTCTTTTCAAGGCTACGCACGGGGAATAGGAACGCTGAAAAGTTGCTGGTCTAAGTTTATGGTGAAAGCTTTTGAATCACGAGCTAAAGTTCAAGTTCAGAAAGTCCGCAACCAAACGGCGCAGTACGCGCGGACTTCGAGCGGCACACGTGAAGAAGTGGATCAGCACTTTCGGCTGTCACTTTTGCTTTGCGTCGGACATTGCTCTCCTAATACGCGTAGGCGTGTCCGGGCACAAATTATCTCTTGGTGCATGTGTGAGTATAGAAGTGTGCAAGGGGAAGGCTAGAGAATCGATTCTCGGCCGGACGCTCGTGGGGCCCAGGGGGTGGTGAAGCCTAGAAGAGAGCGGAGCGAGCGGACGCGCAGCCGGTGTCTAGGTCGACAGCACGCACGACGACGGCTTCCGAGGCCTTCGATGGGCGACTACGACTACCTCATCAAATTTCTCGCCCTCGGTGATTCTGGAGTGGGAAAGACGTCATTTCTGGTAAATTCTGAAGAATTTCTGAATTTTTGAGAACTTCCGTCGAATGGGTTTATTGCAGCATCGATATACGGACAACACCTTCACTGGCCAATTCATATCCACCGTAGGAATCGATTTTAAGGAGAAAAAAGTGGTAAGCGCATCTTTTACGAAATATGAGATTCTTTGTATTTGGATAAGAGGAAATGCGTGCATGAGATTTTGATCCTGACCAAACTAAGCTTTTTCTTCTTAGAATTTCGGACCTTCATGCACTATCCTCATTTTAAAAATAAACTATATCTACGAGTTCCTTATCGCTTATTATCCTCTCAGCCTAACAAAAATATACTCTTTAAATTTGATTAGAGGATGTTTCTAAGAAGTGCCCTTAATTGGTTAAAAAATCGAAGCAGTAAGTTTGATTACGAACAATTATCTTTGAATTGTTAAGTGCTGCACTGGAGAAAAATTATCAAAATTCGCTCCACTGACCCATGCACATTCTTGAAAAAATTTTATAAGTCAGCATGCTCACAACTTTTTCTGTCGTCGAAAATCTTTCAGGATACGTCCTCATCACCCTTCAATGAAGCTGTGGTGGCATTGACAGAATTTTCCATTTTTTAGTCTGATGGGGCTTGCCATTAAGAGTTCCAAATCTTTCGGCAATTTTTCCCCAAAATAATGGTTGCTAATATTGCTCTATAATTCATGTACATTTTTGGCTTGTTTTCTCAACTATCTTGGCTACATACTCACGCATCCATGGCAACCACATCAAAACATGAATATTAGTATGCCATTTTGGTTTTAGGCAAGCTATAAATATTCAAATTAAATTTTTTTACCATCAAAATCTCATGAAAGAATGAATCGTCTTTGCTTTTGAACTAATCTAATAATTTCATTGTGTTGCTTTTTTCGATCAGATCCGATAAAGTTTTTTTTTCCTTTATTGCGTTAAAAGAAAAAAGTAATACTAAATCAATCACGTTTTATTTACTTACAATTATAATTGTTTGCATGCACCTAAATATGATTACGATAACAATTTGCTTGGCGAAAAAAGGTAACCAAAAATTCATAACTTATGCATAAAAGCATTCAATAAATAATTTTGAAGTAAACTATGGTTTAATTATTGAAAGGTCCTTCTTTTTTCTTTGTCCATCCATCTGTAAAACGCACATATAACAAAGTGCAACGAACTTTTTAACTCCATCAAGGTGCCGTTTTTACATTCAAAAAAGAAAAGAACGTTAACTAAAGTTTTTTTTGCTCATGTTCTTTAGAGCTTTATCAGTGAGACACTTGTGTGTTCAATAGAAAAACATTTGATTTCCAATTCCTTTTGCAGCAAATTGTAGTATTTCATGTAAAACTTTGAATATGAATCAATTTTTAAAAAGTGGATAAAATTTATTTGGATTGATTCACATAACACTAACCAAATCTACACTTTTTTACGGAAAAAGTCTAGCTTGTTTCTAGAAAAAAAGTACAGAAATGCCCAAGATATGCACCTATTGCACTTTCAAAATATTCAAAATAATTGGTGAAAAATCTGGTAAAGTTGGCTCTTGCACTACTTTTAGAACATGAAATGATCTGAAGCTGCTGCTTGTCTTTTTTTGACGTCAAGAATTTTTTTTATCCAATCATATATGTTTCTGTTTCTATTAGAAAATTCCATCAAACGTTATTGCTATTTTTTCCGATTTTCAATTCCATTTTTACACATATAGGAGTCTGTTATCGTGGTTTCGTGTCTAAAAACATTAATGAGCTCTAGTCGGTGCTAATCTTCCCGTTAATCTTTTATTTGTTTAAGAAAAAACTAGAGAAATTCGATCTGCTGAATAATTGGCTTTACAAAAACAAATCTGAAACTTGATACAGGCTCTTCTCAAGTCTCACTAGTACCAAATTCAGCATCTAAATTCCCTAAATGCCAATTCCTTCTTATCAGTAGAAGTGTGAGCAAGTAATAAACCGCTTCCGCTATCGATCCCCCATCCGTCGCCTTGGCATCACCGATCTCAGGCGGGGCCCCGCATAATTCTAAAGATAATCAAGTGAATGGGCAAACTATGGCAAGAGCTCCGAATGTTTTCAGGTCTATAAAAGCGCTCGAGGCGGTTTTGGTGGACGAGGACAACGAGTATTGCTTCAGTTATGGGATACAGCCGGCCAAGAGAGGTATTTTTAATTTCAGAAAGGTACTGGGCCGACATTCAAAGTGGACTTTTTTTGACGGGTTCATAGAGTATTATGAAAAATTGAATTTATAGCTACTCTCCTTTCGCTTCTTTTTTTTTGACGGAGTATCTCTGGGACTCTTCAGTAAGGAGGGAGAGCCTCGAAGGTTTTTAGAAAAATAGAAAAATATTGCACAAAGTTAGTGGAACTTATTTCCTCCTTTACCAGAATTCTGCTTTATTTGGACGATCGGCGAGGTGATTGTGGCATAATATGCAAAACTCGAAAAGCATGCAATCGAATATAAATAAAATGATTATTTTTGTTGTCTTTCCTTTGAAGTTCAAATTTTCATTTGCATTCGCTTTTTTGATTTTTTCGAGTTGCATAAGAAGAGAAGAGTAAAAGGAACAGCTCTGTTTTTTCCCATTTTTTTACTGATTGTGCGAGTCTCAGCCTCGACCTACGTTCAGAAACGCTCATGTACGGCATCGTGCCAGCGCCGTGCCGGAACTCACATAGAAGCACGCGCATTTATTGATCGATCTTGTCGGCACATTCCTGCACGGCCCTGGAACGACGATGGACTGGCGTTGGCATGGGCAACTCTGGGCGCTGCCTAAATGAAATGCATTCATTGGGGAGCCCTCAGTTGCATTCATCAGCGTCCAAAGCTACTTCTTTCCAATGAAGACCGCTGACTCTGACTATTTCTTAAGCGGCTAATCAAAAATGACGTCATTCATTTAATTCATACGCATAACCCCGCTTTTCTAACCCAGACGACGCCATCTGTCCTCATAAGCCTGTATTAGTCGTAAGACCTCATCAAGCGGCAAAAACTTGGAATTTTACGAGCACAGCACTAACGCACAAAGCACGATTAGCCGAGCCCACGTAATTTATTCTGAAGCCTATATACGTTAGGGCCGGCGCATTAGGCCCCTAGCGGAGCTTCGTATAACATTCATCATTCCCTATTGTAACAAATCAGTTTTTGCGTAAGACAAACAGAACTATAAAAACGGAAAGGATATCCAATGACGCCAAACGTTGCAGCTGATGGAAATTTCTCTTGCAAGTGGCAAAGTTTTTCAATCGAGCAGAGAGGCGCTAATGCAAAAATGCACTGGTTTGCCTGCGGATAACGAGCAGGACGTTTCAGCGAGCCAAATCAGCATGGATTCTGCGTTGAATACCAACTTCAAAATTGTCGGGACTTTTTAATCTCTCTGATGTACATGCTCCTATGTCTTTAAAATATCACCATTATTCTTAAATGTCCAAGATGGTCCGCCCGTGCATGTTGAAACGTTATTCAAAATTTACACCTAGGGAGTGGTGACAATTTCAGAAGAATTTTTTCATGTTTTTTCCCCGTGCTTTCCCGAACGGGTCTTTCAGTGCTTTTCAGGACGATCCTAATTTCATCAGGCTAAGTGCGTTTTATGGCCCGTATTTTTCCCTATTCGCTTGATATATTACGTCATTTTTGCAAACCAATATATTTAATTAGCGATGCCCTCAAACCAGCTGCGACTAAACTGAAAGTGACTTTATGAAAAGTTTTGCAAATCAAACGGACACTTATAGTTGGAAGGAAGCTGTTCTTCCCAAATTCGGTACCAACACGAAAGTGAGAAGTTTTTACAGAAAGTTTCTATAAGATGTAGTTCCCTATTCTTATTTGATATCTCCTAAATATATTGAGTTGATTTAAAAGCAACACTCTTTTCTTACCTCCCAATTCAAGGATTGGTTTTCAAAATAAAACAAATTTTAAAAGCTTTTTATGTTATCTAAAAGGGCTCTACTTCTACTTTTTCAAGCATGCTTTCGTAAATCTTAATTCATTCTTGAGTTTCCTTACCTTCAAAACAAAAGACTGCACTTCCAAATTTCCCTTCGTTCTCTCTTTACTCTAATTTCATGAAAAATAGCCGGATTTATTCCCAGAAATATGCGCAAAGTGTTAGCCACAAAATATTTTCGTGAAAAAAATTTTTTTGTGATTTTCCATTATGAAGGTCTTAAACCAAAAAATTCTATCGCAAAATGGGTGGTCGTTGGGGCACTTTTGTGTCGTGTAAAATTTTGCTATGCAACAAGCGTAGCCGTACATTTGGCAGTAGGAAAAAGGCTTCCTCACTTTTTGCGGAGAAAATTTGAGAAAATCGAAGAAAGATGCAGAAAAAGCGATTACTTTCGACCTTACTGTAATTTCTCACAAATGTTTCCGTAAAATGGATTACTCGAATTAAAAAATTGTTTTGAATTGCTTTTTGGAAAATGAAAGCAAGATTGAGTGATTAAACAAAGGTAAGGGCCTTAGAACACACTCATATTACGATGAAATTCGATATCTAAACTTTGGTATTGAAAAAAAAAGATGCTACTGAAAGGGCATTGAACCAAACACAGGAAAACAAAGGATAGTGTCCTAATTTCTAACAATTATCATCACAGTTTAGAACAGAGCTCGGCACAGTGGCTTATAAGCAAGCTGGATATCATTTTTGGGACAAAAAGCAAAGGGGATATCGTTTTTGTGGGTCCAAAATTAGGTATTCTTAATCGATCATTGGTTTTTTTGATGAATGCTGATATTTCAGATAAGGGTCAAAGGGGGCTTTGTAATTCTTGCGAAAGTCAAGGGGGATTTCGTTTTTTGCATTTTTGGAAAGTCACCTCGTGGAAAGCTCTAGTTTAGAAGTGCCAAACAAATTTCACATTAAGCAATCAATTTTGAACTTATAAGAGATCCAAACAAACTTTGTAATGATAAATCTTGATCGTGATAATAACTCTTAAATAACTCCGTGCTAAGTTTCCATCCAAAAGCTAGCAGGGCTTCGAACAGGATGACACCAAAATCAAGAAAATTGTTCCCAGAGTACTCAGATCTCCTTCTTTATCTTAATGCCCATTCGCATAGCCACTAAACCTCCCGGGAATTCAATATTGCCGCTCTAATTTTGTTTTCCATGCTTTTGCTCTGCTCGAAATGTCGCTTTGTGATGTCGCCGCGCAAACTTCTCTAATGGATTGCAGTGCGCGTTTCGTCGGAGCCACTGCAGTCGCAAATTGGCGTCGTCTTTGCCGGAAACCTACGGCTAAAAACGTCGCGAGGAACTAAATAGTGGGCGACTGCATGTGCACTTTTGATGTGCCTTTCCTGGTGGAGGAAAATGGCTTAGACCTTAGTAAAAAGCTTATGTGCACTCTTTCCTGTGCACTAAGAAATTATGAGCGAGAAAACGGGGACTATCTCTTAGAAAATAAACATGAGTTTAATTATTTTCAAGATGTCCGCACTCATTCAGTCTGGAAAGCAAATGCGGCGGGATTTAGTGTATGTGACTAAGCTAGACAATATAGTGCACTTACAATGCCGACAACATTTGCGCGGAAATAAATGCAACGACAACTTGTGAGTTGCGCGTAAAAGTTGCCATAGAGAGCACATGCCACGGGCAAAAGTTATCAACAAGCAAACTTCGTGCATTAAACCTGCAGTTGACTATGAAAATTTTTCGACTTATTTTTTCTATTCGAAAGAATGTGGTGTGAAGATGCAACTTCCAACTTGCGACCTAATGACACAAATCGCATAATTGTTGCCGTGCACACTAATTTCTAATGAGTAATAAGGCCTCTCAACATACGTAACCCAAATGCTTATTCGCTGATCTTTTTTGGAGAGGATGCTCAGTAAAATCGCGCTGTTTTTTTGGCTATTGTTTGACTATCGGCTCCGAACAGAATGCACCCAATGTCTCAGGCAAATGACCGGAACTTCCACAGAGCGCTTGCGGAAGCTCCGGTCACAATAGCAAAGAGAACACCGAAGCGAGATTTGAACCTCACTCTATTGACTGTGAGACCCACGTACTATCCTCTAGGCTACGGCTGACACGTTCAATAATGCACTCTAGTTGTTGGCAAGGCAACATCACGAGACGACACATTCAAAGTCCTGCGGAAGTTCTGGCAGGCCAAAGTGCCGCGGAAACTCTGGCATTTTTCGGAATTTCCGCAGGATTTTGAAGGAGGTTCTGCGGAAGTTCCGGTTTTCGACCATTTTGGCATGAAAATCCCGCGGAGGTTCCGATTTTTAACATTTTCATTTCTGCAATAGTGAACAAAATCCTGCGGAACTTCTGCAAATTCGGCTTGTCCTGCGGAAGTTCCGGTGATTTGTCTGAGGTGTTCTCCAGTTGTAAATATCGCATTCCTGAAGTAAATACGCAGCTTCTTCCCATCATATTTTTTTACACATTTGTTCTTCAAATTTTTTGTTTGTGCTCCAGTTTCAATGCTAAGGGCATGCTAAGGTTGGTACAGAGTTGCCCGCGCTCATTTACAGCGCCGGAACTGTGTCGGGTCGGCAAGTTGGAGTTCTGTTGATCAATATGTAGATCGTCCAATCGAGTTCTGGCACGGCGCCAGAACTACGTTGGGCACGGCACGATACAGTCAAATCTGAACTGCAGGACTAAACGGTGGGACTCTCCACGTATATGTGGAGCATTTCTATATGTGGGGGCTCGCTAATTTTTTTAAAGTAATTTCTCCACAAATAACGTGGAATTCAGTAGCCTTTTGCTTGAGAGGTATGCGTCGCCGCATTCGAGCGATCCGTTTGCGGTTAGTCACTTAATTTCCCAATTTATTTATTATTTTGAGCGCGTAAACCACTCTGAGTAACACGATAGTATTTTCTGCAGGTTTTTCTCCTTTCGAATTTCATCTATTAGAAAGATAGCTTTTAGATGCATGCCCTCTTTTTTCTTTCTTACTTTCCATCAACCTATTGCATATTTTGATAATATATTAGGCTTGCCTTCGACCTTCCTCTCCCTAGTGAGAATCTGAGTTCATAGATACCTGTGTCATACATAATTTTGACTTTAGTTATCTTACCCTTCTTGGTAGCAAGTAGAATACAAAAAATTTTTTGCTACTCATTCGTAAAACTTGCATGACTTTCGCGAATGACTGAATTTTTGACTGAATATAATTTGGGATGGAGTGTGAAAAGGAATGAGAGAGAAGTAAAATAAGTGTATCAGTATGGTGTTTTTGATGGGCGCCAGCCTTTTGCAGGAAATGTTTTACTTGTATTCCTACTGCATAGGCAAATGAGCCTAGAGCATTTACGGTCATCAGTCATAGGAACAAATGTGCTACATCCGCTAAATTTCCGCCAGCTATCCAACAAATAAATGATGCGTAGTTTGAAGATAAATTTATGCCATCGCAGGTTAATGAAAAATGTCTGAGCCAAGTTGTTTTTTTGCATTGGACTATTCGAAAGAGATGAGCATGTGCAGATGGATAGGACTGAGGATCTATTATACATGAGTTATGTTCTTACTTCTAAATGGAAAATATTCATAAGCTTGTGGGAAGAAATTTACCAGGGTCTTAGTTTTCTTGTTCAACTCTAGAGAACCAAATAGTTCGCTCATGGCTTTGTCAATCGCTTTATTTTTCGTTCGTTTCGGGAAATCGTGCCTCGGTCTACAGGGGTATTCTGCTGTATTTTCAAATGACCGAATCTTGCAGATGTTGCTATATATTGAATTCAAAAATGGTATTTTCAGATTTCGCAGTTTGACAACAGCGTTCTTTCGCGATGCAATGGGTTTCATTCTCATATTTGACATTACTAATGAACAATCCTTCTTGAATATCAGAGATTGGCTGTCACAATTGAAGGTAGCAATTTAATCTTTGGAAAGTACCACAGAAACTTACTCCTTTTATTTAGGTACATGCCTACTGCGAAGCTCCAGACATAATCATATGCGGCAACAAAGCCGATTTGGAGAATAGACGACAAGTCAGTACAGCACGTGCAAAGCAGTTGGCCGATCAATTAGGGCAAGTTTCGATATTCTATAATTTTTTATCTGGTGTGTTAGGTTGGCGGATTTGTGACACCTTTTTCCATCAATTTTTTAGAATTCCAGTTGCTAAAACTCGAAATTTGCGTCATATATAGGCAGCGGCTCGGCAGAATAGACCTACCTCAGAATTTGACATAGATGGATAGAAGGCCCTCCAAGTGAACCAAAAGGGCAACTCTGGGCCGAAAATGTGAATTCTGCAACCCGGGGGGGGGGGGGAGCCAAGCTCCGCTCCCCTTCCTCCTTTCTCTCCCCTAACACCTTGTGCGGACGAGTTTGTTCTCCGCTAGAAATTACGCCGTCATTCGTAGCTTCGTAAGGCAACGTTCTCTATCTCCTCACTCTGCGTCTCTGACGGCAGAGAAAAACGGGTCACTCGTTCGCGCCCGTCTCAGGAGGGGTTTCAAAAAACATGGTTTTCCCCATTTTCGCGCTAAGGGAGTTCATATCGTGATTCAGGGTTCGGAATAACCTCGAATCTGTCAAAACCCCGAAGTAGGAAATCTGCCGAGCCGCTGCCTTTAAGGCTTAGTAAGGGCCTATCCAATAGCACGGCTGATGTCGTAATTGCAATAATGACCGACAAGTTTGCGACAATTTTGTAAACACTCGAATTTTTTGATTCTTCTCTGATTTTTCTCTGCGTCACTTTCCAAGTGTATTTTGGCAATGTCTTTCGTGTGGGAGCACTTGCCTCTAGCACTTCAAAACCGAGGGTTGAAAAAATGACAAAAAACTCATAATCTTACAATTTTTCCTTATGTGCATCGTGCAGAGATTACAAAAAGCTTGAAGCACATTTTTAATTAGAAAGAGCACTACAAAAAGGATCGGGAGATCTGTTTGAGCGTAAATTATTTCTTTACGAAGAAAAGCCGTGAAAAAGTCGGATATCCCAGTTTTCTTACGCGCGCAAGAATGAGTAAACCTGGTTTTTTTATATTACAAAAATTTAGTTTTTGAGGATTACAGTTTTGATTTTCGCTAAATGGCGAATTACATGCATTCAATCACCCATTCCCTCCACCACAGCGTGAAATGAAACCCACAAAGTTAGACAAGAGTTTGTAGAAAGATAGCCATGTCATGGTTATTACTCCTTTATCATGACAGAAAACCTTGAATAATCAATATGTGACACCAGAATTCTAAAATTGTCTCCTTTCAAAAAATATTTGCTAAAAGCTAAAAGCAAGCAAAATTTTCTGCAAGATGTGCATGTTTGGATGGTAGGCTCGAATATCTATTTGAGCTCATGAAAGCTGCGACGATTACGTTTCACAAGGAAGAGCTCTACTTTTTGTGGGAAGGGACACAAGGCTTCTGAAATTGTCATTGCTAAAGTGGCATTGCTTTTCGTGCAGAAAAAATCGCCGTTGCTTTCGATTGAAGTTGAAGGAGAAATCTTAACGGTGTCTTTATGTGCTTCAACGTGGCATGTGCCACTTCAGTGCATGTCAGAATTACTAAATACTAGAATACTACCCCTTCGGGGTGATCAGCATGCTCGATTACCCCCCTCTGCCAAATCCCAGCCCTCTAGCTCGAATTTTGCAAAAAATCAATAAAATCGATATCGATCGATAACGAAAAGTAGCCTATGACACGCTCCCTGCCCTGAAGTATATGTGTGCCAAGTTTGGTCCCGATCGGTTCAGAAATAAAAATTTGTATTCGGAACATACGTACATACATACAGACAGACATACAGACAGACAGACAAACAGACATTCAGCTTTATATATAAGATTACAAAATCGTTGGTTAACGAAATAGCTGTCAAAACTCATAACGGTAAGCTAAAAAGTATTTTACCGTGGAAAAAAGAGAGAAAATGTCTTGGAAAAATATGGAAATTAATGGTGCTCTTTAAAAACATATAGTATGGGATGTTTCAAATGTGCACACGGTTTGAACGTTAATAACTCTCTTGCATCATAGTTTTTCGTCAATTTTTAGATATTATTCTGCAGGGCTGGCTTCAACTTAGATTTGAAGTACAGAGCAAATTACCTATCCTTCTGGTTATGCAGGATTTCGGGAAGAACTTCAGCATTCAAAACCGTTGTGAAATAAGCCGTCTTACAAATCTTCTGTAAATATGTCTAAACTTTGCGGCGGAATTTTTACTCACGCTGACACAACTTTCCAGGGGTTTTCAAGCTTCATAATAATGAAACCACATTACTGAAGAACATTGGAAGCATTTGTTACGATATACTTGGAACGACCTATAGAAGAAGCGTCAGGTCAACTGTAATCTTTACATTCAGAATCAGCGACTTTGACTAGCCTAGTAAAAAGTTCTTAGTCTGTTTGGTTTTTTTTTTCTGATGCAAATTATGGCTTAGAATTGTTTTTAAAGTTCCTATTGTAATCTTACGGTTATGAAGAGCGATCAATGACTCGCTCCATATTGTAAACTAAATCTTGTTCTACAGATTGGTAGCGTTTGACAAAAAATTCAAAGCAAGAGAGTTACTGGCGAGGAAACAGTGCCCAAATTTTTTGGGGACACACTGTGCATTCACAGACGACATGATGAACATGATTCAAGAACTTGAAATCTTGAAAATCCATATTTTTATTTGCACTGGTCTGTGACACTACAAGAGAACCATTGCCAATTACTTGCAGAAAAATCCTGAGAAGAAAAGGGTGGCGCCCACTTCTCCATAATTTGGATGTTGCATGAACATGCCAATTTAGTACTATGGCTCGACTTTGACGAATTTTCTTAGAATTAATGTTCGATTCTAGTTGGGTTGTTTCTATTAGCAAAAGAGGCAGAAAATTCCCCTCGCTCTTAAATAAAGTTTTTTCAGGTTACCGTACTTTGAGACATCTGCGTGCACATCGACGAATGTCGAGCGAGCCGTGGATTGTTTGCTTGATCTCGTTATGCAGCGAATACAGCAAAGTGTTGAAACGTCTGGTCTTCCTCTTTCCGGTAAGTTCAGCTGCTGAGTTCATGCACAAACTTATCTTTAACCATTGAAATTTTGCCTTTCGGATTTTGTCTTATTTATTCTAAGATACTTCAAATCTATCTCACATAGCCAAAAATTAGATGAATCATCTTTAGAACAATCGAATCGAAGACTTTTGTTAGAACAAATAGATAATAAGATAATAAGGTCTGTCAGGGATTCTAAATATGAGATGGGGGGGGGGGGGAGTTAGCAATAAGTTTGTCAACATGTCCAAAAGCTAACAATTTCAAATTACGTCTCAATAGTTTTAGTTATATATCATCATTACTTTGCTTAGGTTTTTGAACCTTCTACTAACTTCTTGGCATTGTTCGCAAAAGAAAAAACACTCACTAAAATCAAAATTTCGACATTCTATTTTAACATCCTGTTTAGACTTGGTTAATATAAGAAAATGGTTATGATATCACAAGTGTTTCTTTGCTATATTTTTCTAGTTTCTTTTTTTTATTTGAGACTTACTTTGCATTTAGTCCCATGGAAATCAATGAACCCAAATCGCATCGATCTGGATTTGTCTCAAAGAAAGCGTTTACTCAAATTGAAATTGACGAGATTTTCTGCTTCATGATAGCGGGATCCTTAATTCGCCAATCGCTTAAGTCCCGCTGCAAAGGATTATTTCCGAAAAGAGAAAATCACCTCAGAAGGTAGAAGCAGCATAGGCAGCTCCTCCCATCAACGTGGTTGGTCTGAGGATGAGTCCAAAATTGAACTGCAGTGTATGTAGAATTGTCATAAATCCACTCTGTATTATGGTCCAAAATTCGACATTTCCATCCTTTGAAGCCAAGTTTGAACTTGCTATTTCACACCACCCACATTGATGGGCGGAGCCACCTGCGCCGCTTCTACTATTTGGAGCGGTTTTAACGTTCCGGAATGGATCCTTCGCAGCGGGACTTGAAAAATTGCTTACTTGGGAGCCCGCTATGATATAGCATCAAAATCTCATCATGTTTAATTCGGGTGGACAGTCCCTGCAACTTCAATAACCCAAACTTGCTGACTGACGCATAGCTCGCTATTGCTTCCTATGATACCGATATCCCATCCAAATTCCACTTTCTAAAGCATTCAAAACCCTCGGAGCGTTATGATATTTCAAGTGCAAAGCAAATAAATAACATGTTTCCATTCCTAGTAGTATTATAACTGAGTTGTCAACAAGTATAATCGGAACTTCTAGAAATATGTCATGTAGTCGAATTTGGAAATAGATACTGTGAAACTGACAACAAGTCAGAACTTTTATATTTGAAGTCCTAGTTAAAGTTATCTTGTTCCCTCCAAGTTTATAGGTAGTGCCTTATTTTGTGGTAAATATATCATTTTTAGATTGCCGAGGAGTTAGTCTCGACGCCGATATGCCGACATCGTCATCTTACTGTGCAAATTGTTAATTACAATTTATGCTGAGTTTTATTCACATTCTCGTTTCCGGTGTGTCGTGCCTATACATATTCTACAAGCTTTTCTTTCCATTTCACTAATAACTGCTAGGCTTTCAAGATGGATAAGTAGTCCCAAGTCTAGTTGCTGTTTGCTTTAACATCAGTTACCAGTCAGTACTTAACATATTCCAATGATCTGACCAAAGATCTGTCCATTTCTGTGTATTCTCGCTAGTTTTATTTGATTTGAACAATGAATAACACGCTACATATCATTAGTTTCTTTTATGGTCTTTCGCGCTGCCGCTACACCCTGCATTCCATGCTGTTCCATATGAGTTTCAGTTGAAGACCGTGATTTTCCCAGAATCAAATAAACTTCATTTACATCCTTGACTTTTGAAATAGTGGTTAATCTTTTCGTTTTCAAGCACTACCGACTAGCAAATCCCTAAACGTCATTTACTAGAACATGAAAAAGCTAGGCGAGTTACCGCACGCAGGCTGGACGCGTTGCGTTCGAGTTAGACAATTCACGTTTGGAAGAGACCGCAGACGGTAAGAATGTGAAGATGCGCGTGCGATTTGTTTCTGCATGCGATGACTGACCTATGGGAGATAATGATAGTCTACTTGGTATGTATTGGACTATTCAAAGCCGTACTTATTATAAAAGTAGAAGTTTCTGGGCATTCTGGACATTTAGTAAATTTTGAATGCAACAGCGGAAAGCATTTTCAAAATAGTCAAAGTTGTTGGACCAAGTAAATTTCCATTTTTAGTCAGAATCAGTAATTATCTCTTCAAACTTTTCGAAATCTTAAGCTGACAGAATAAATACAAATGTTGTCGAGTCTGAGAAAATAGCGAAACCATATGGAACAGCCCAACCCATATTTGCATTCTCTTTTTTTTGTGAAAGCCCCTCGCTGTTAGCAATTTTCATAGCATAAAATACATGAAAGAATGAATAAAAGTTTTACTTTTGCACTGTCAAGTTTCAACAACAGCAGAGGTTAGTACTAATGGGCACCATAACTATCTACCAACTAGAAACTGGCACTCAAAAGGTAATCAGTTTTGATAGGATTTAACGTGCTACAAAATTTAAACTCGTACAAGAGGGTAAGTCAATGCTATGGTGGGGAATACAGTACATTCTATCTGTATTCTTCCATGAATTTTTTGTGGAATGACGTGAACCGAGCCAACATGTCCTTCATCACATCTATCTGCGGAAGTATCGTTGTCCTGGAAATGTATGAAAATGCTTCCGTTTATGTAGCATCTAGATCTAACCAACCTAAAATGGTAGGTACCCTCTTTTTGTCCGAAGCCACTTCCTGGCACTACACAAATGCCGGCGGATTCCAGTAACTGCTTAGCATAAAAGAAGTCCGGTTCTAGGTGCAGAGACTGAAATGCTTGGTTAATATGAGGTGATGTGACCGGCCACGAACGTGAGGACACAGGGATGCTACTATATTCGTAACAGCATACAAGCGTAAACTCCTTCTAGCTCGTCCCACATATGTGCGAGGAATTAGGAGACGGATTGTATACTTCAACCCTAGTAGTTGAAAAATATCATGTCCAACATAAAATACACAGACAAAGTGACATTTTTGCACTTTCACGATAAGTTGTCTCTTATATTGCGCGGCGAGAAAAAAAATCTAGCAAATGCATTCGCGAATACCACTATGTGTTCAGGGTATGGTGACAAAGTAGGAATTCTTTGGAAGGAAAAGTTTCAATATAAATGAAAAGTTCCAAATTTTGGCTCCAAGCTTGAGCTGGATTACTTAGATTAATCTTTGTCAGTCATTCTGTGGAGTCTCCTTTGCATTGTCAACTTTACTCTAAGTCTTCTCCTTTGCATTGTCAATTTTACTCTAAGTCTTCTCCTTTGCATTGTCAATTTTACTCTAAGTCTTTTAGGAAAGCAAATGCAGTTTAAACTTTCGAGAAAGGATTTACTTTTTGAGTAATCTAATATATAACACCCACCCTTCCCCGACTATTGGTCGCAATTTTCTCGGAAGTAAGCCAAAAAATTGTGCAAGTGATTAATTTTTACTTGTTAATAACCAAAATATTAGATAACTTCATCCCTGAGCTTTATATTGTTAGAGAACTCTCATTCTGAATACCAGAGTAAATTTGCGAAGGTCATCTTGGTCACCGATGACCTAAAAAGGCTGTCTTTTTTAATACCATACTACACTCGCTAAGTGCGCACCCTATCTATATAAAGTAAACTTGGTGCGGAATATCTTGGAAACAAGAAGAGAATTATCTCGTTCCCGCATTTGAAAGTGGATGATTACAGGGTTGGGGGAAAGTCCTTGAACAATTTTTGATGTCCTTGTATGTTCGGCTTTTCCATAAATTTTTGTATGCTAATTAAATGTCTTTGCTTCTTATACTCTTGAGTACAAGCCCTCAAAAAACTGGACTATTAGGAATCCTCGGCGAAGCTTGATTGAGCTGGCTTCAGAGCTTTTCATCTCTGGCAGGAGAGTCTCCGACATCGAAAAGGGAACCTTGCAACGAAGCTTTTCGGGATGCTAAAATTTCATGCTTTTTGGGAGAACACGAAGCTGAACTGACTGCGCAGGTGCCATCGACTGCTTGAACGTCTCTCCAAGGCACGCCACCGAACGATACTCTTTTCTGACATCAAAATTTTTGCCGTGAGGAAAGTTTTCGATTGTCAAACAACAGCATCATTACCTAATCGACCCCAGAAGTCAGTAGCAAGGGTTGACTCGCAAAAGGAAAGTTTCATCTGACATCTGGGCCGGTAGTAATCTACCCTACCTGGTGGCATCAAAGATGCCGGCAAGTTGGCACACATCGCGGAAAGATGCCAACTCCGCCGGCAGCAGTGATTGTAGGTTTTAATAATCTTATGTAACCTTAGCACGCACTCATTTCGCACATTAAGTTTTGATGACGCAGACAGCCGCAAAACTGCTACCTCGCGCGCGGTCGAACCTATGCGTGTTAACTTGAAGTGCCACCACGTTAACCATTCGACCATTCGGTCAGCCATTGCTCTTTGCACCAGCAATAGGAGGAACGCGCTGGTAAATGGCTGCCTGTAAGAGGGATCGATACATTGCGTGAGAGACTTTGACCTGAAAGAACAGCTGATTGATATGAGCGAGAGAGCGGCGAAATCTGTGCAAACGAGATTTATAAGGGATTTCCAAAAAGGATGATGTTTCTTTATGATTCTAAGGCATTACTGGATTTCTTCACTGTAAGAAAATCGTCGTTCTAAAAAAGAAAAACTCGTATAATGAGAAAAATGATAGTTTTTTGATGAAAAGTAGAATTTTTGATGTTTTCGCCTGACGTAAATTGTGTGATATCGCCGCAATTCGCAAACTCGCAGACGCCGTCGGCAAAGGTGCCACCACCTCGACGTGGTAGGGGCACGTCGAGGTGCCGGCAGCTCGCTCTCTCAAAAGAGCACGCTATTTCCCGTGCTCTCTGACCTGCCGGCAGCTGCCATCTCGCGGATTCCGGCAACCTGCCGGCAGGTTGCCGGCAACTGACATCGCGAAGTTGCCGGCAGCTCCTCCTGGAATTCCAGATATTTTACTAAAGGAGGAGTTCTGGAACCGCAGATTTTTATGAAGTTTTCTACAGAGTCAAGGCGGCAACTTTATCAAGAAAATTTTTTGGAAAAAGGCCTGGGACGGCCTAAATTTCGGTTCTTAGTTTCTGGCCACCTCGCGGAAAGGTGCCAGCAACCTGCCGACGAGACCTGCCGCCAGGTCGGGGGGATTACTACCGGCCCTGTAATGGTTTGCGCGGCGATCGCTTCCGACAGCAAGATGCTGGCGATTTTTGTATCCCAAGACATTGAGGTGGACACCGCTACGCACGAGGATAGCATCCTGAAGAAGGGATTGTTGTGGACCAATACCATTTTACCAGGAGCGATTGGGGTCCTCAGCAGGACAGCGCACCTGCGCACAAAGCGAAGTTTGTTCAAGCATGGCTCCAAATTAACAACAAGGAGTTCATTACTCCTGCGGAATGGCCTCCGTATTGGCCGGATCTAGTTACCCCTGACTACAGCGTGTGGTCAGTTCTTTAGGTCAAAGCCTGCGCTCACTCATGCAAGACAGTGGAGTCTTTGCAACTTGCTCTTCAGAAGGCCTTGGAAGAAATCGACGTGAAGCACCTCCGTGCCACCGCGGACAGCGTTCCCAAGCATTTCCGTTTCCGAGCTTGTGCTCGCGTCAAAGGAGGAATCTTCGAATTGTAAAGCCAGCTTTGTGTAGCAGACAGTTAAGTAAACATTACATATTAATTTCATGTAAACATCTTGCCTAGCTTCATCATTGTTAAAAATACCATGTTCAAAAACTTTCCCCCAACCCTGTAGAACACTATTCTTGAAGATAACGGTTACGTTCGGTGGGCTTACGAACACCTGAGAGCTTCATTCAAGTCCAGATGGTCTTGCGCTAGCCACATCTCACGTAGGACACGGGGCCTGCACGAATGTTGAATAAAATGATGCAGAAAACTGGATGCCAGCCAAAATGATATTCCTACCATCACCACCTTGAAGAAACTTTAGACCTGCACATGAGTACATAAAGAAAGCTCTCATACAGCCAATGTTCATACTGCTAGCAAAAACCCATTTGTAATTGCATGATACCGTATGCATGACTGCGGAAGAAGAATGTGGAGAATATACAATGGCAAAACCAGAAACCCATTGCGATTCGCCTTGACGAACATGGAAGAGCATTTATTCAACCTGCTTCCTACTCTAACCAGTGCTTCTCTAAGCACAGAACTTTGAATCACGCAATGGAAACAGCCCCAATTTTCAAGATTACGATGTTGCATCGCAATAGAGTGAACGCTGTGGAGAAAAGAATTTATGGAGGTTTATGAGATTAGGAAGCACCATCAGAAAAATAATGGAGAAGAAATGGATGAATTACTGACACTGACTTATTTATCAAAAAGCCTTCAAATGGAAATTTGTGAACTTGCGAAACTCTGTAACTTGTGCTTAGTAAACAGTTAATAATATGAAAAACGTCATCTCCTCACTCCATTAAAATATCATCGAAAACCTCATATTCTCAGTCCATTAAAATCCATTACAGCAAATTCATGTAGGTAGCAATAATTCAATTGTCCGCAATGGTGCGAAACAATTTTCGGACCAGCCTAATAAGGTTGGCACTATTTTTGCAATTTTTTTCTACAATTTTTATCGCTTTGAATTTAACACATTCATTTAAAGTTGTAATGGCAATGATGTGAGTTGCAAATGCAGCGAATTCTGGAGAATTCTATTACCGCATTTGGAGGTTACGGTAGGGCATGATGAATCGTTACGCATTCGTTTGAAATGGTTGAAAGCGTTTTACGACCCGAATACGATGATATTCATTTTGCAGGGGTAGGCCTATTTTTTTACAAAAAAGTTGAGATACCGATGTAGTGGAACAATTGTTTACCCTGATAACAACTGGATAAGATATGTTTCGTCAAGATGACGGTTCCGATCTTGGCACTGAAAAAGATGTCGGATTTCATTTTTCTCCAATTTACAGTTCTTTTTTTCGCTAAGCCTGGTAGTCCACTTATCAAAACATTTTGATCATAGTTACTGCTCCATTGGTCAACTCGTTTTCTGTAGGGCTTTAAAATCTCGAATATTACCGCTTCTAGGAAAACGCGGTTTTTCGTTTTTTGCCTTTTCTTTTATTTTTTCAAAAAAGGTCACTTGAAGATAAGATTATTGGCCGTTGAGGATCTTCAGGGAATTAAACAAAAAGCTGGGAAACGCGACTTGTACACAATGTGCTTCTATATGACACGCATATTGTTAACACATCATGTCATTATGCGAATCCTTGATGCTCAACGATGCTGAACAATTTCCAATCTGCCTCAAGCATGTAATAACGTTGACGTTAGGAAAACACTTCACATGCAAGTGCACGAAAGTCAGAGACCAAGTAGTGCGATGCAAGGGTATACGCGTGAAGAGGCAGTCCACTAGGTTATGGCAAACATATAGACTAAAAACAAAACACTTACTTTGGCTTTTTCGACAGCCCTTGATGGCAGTAAAAGTCGTGGAAATGCATACATCGCTCCTTGAAGTTTATTGCAACTTATTCCTTCTAAACTTCCAAATGTTTCTTCGACTAGCTTCGCTCTTTCCTTGAGTGAATCAAGGATTGCTGTTTTTTCCTTAATTTGCAAGTATACGTTGCAAAACAGAGGAGAACCAGAATTAAAATTGTCAAGTCAATAGATGTAATCCGCTGACTCAATTCCTTCACTATGTTTGTCCTGGCTTCATATAAATATAACATCATGACGAGATTTTTTATTATCGTAACTCAAAAAACGGGCTAAACTTAGTTTAAGTTTTTTTATCTGTCTAGAAAACTGTCTGTCACGAAATTGATAAGATGAATGCAGTCAAGTTTTTGTGCTACGATCTTGGTCAAGGCACTTTATCAGCATGCAGTTTACAAGCTGCAAAAGAGAAAGCAGCCCGAAACCTCTATGTCAGGTCAAGAAGTGCACTCTTCTGACTTGCTTTCTTCAGTGGCTTTCCTTGCTTTGAACATAACATTGAATCTTCATTATCTCATACATAAAGCTGAATGTAATAGTTTGTCTGTCGCTGTCTGTACGTACAGTGACGCAAGTTGCGGACAAAGCAACCTCTTATTACCATTAATCTTGAAAGAAAATCGAACGAATAATTTCGGTGTATGAGGTAATAGAGCTATTCAACAGCCCGAGCATATTGCTTTCAAAAGGATTTCGAAAAATTCTTGGATTTTTTTACAAAAGTCAGGCCCCTTCACAATACCGTGGACAACGCGTAAATCTTCTAGGTTCTTTTAAAGCAAAAACACAGGCTCCGAGCATACTTCTTTACGAAGCTAGTCGAGGAACTATAATCATATTTTTTTTCTTTCAAGAGAAGATTAAGCTCGCATTTCAGTTTGCATTTTTGAACAGCTTCCGGTTTTATTTTACAACATACCAATCTTCATTCCTTGAAAACAATCAGCATGACATAGTACTGCCTTAATGAGATCGATGCTACTACTGTATGCACCGGATGTTTGTTGAGGAGTTTCTTGCTAAAAATGGCTTCTGGTAGTGCATGCATATGACCTCATCTGCACCTCACCGATGACTTGCAGCCTTTTGCAAAATTGTAGCTCACCAGCAGTCACCATAAGTTTGCATATAGGCTCCTTCGAGAAAACAAGGCTTTCCCGCAATGATTTGAGATGACACAAATCACGAAAAAAGCTCAGTTCAACCTTATTTGAAGAAATTCAGGCTTGCTCTTGAAATTGCAAAGTGAACTCATCTTTCTTTGCAAAATTGTGTCCAAAAGGTCTCATTCTTTCGAGTCAGTCTAATTGCAAGCTTATACGATGACTGCTAGCACAGCTAGATACTAGCATGCAAGTGGTCAAAATACTGAGGAGATGCATGTGAGGGTCTATGCACGCACTACCAAGAGCTATTTATAAAGAGCATACATCTCAATCATATAGTTTTTTTACGATGCGCTGAATCGGTATTCATTGAGCAAATTTAATTCGCTATGGCTAACTGGAAATTATTCTAAAAATACAATTAAAAGTCAAGCTTTTTTTGAACATGATGTAGTCCTTGATATGCTTTATAAATTGGTATGCTTACCTGTTCGGATTACCTGTGTCTTTGCTTCAAGTATTTGAAAGAAAATTTATGCGTTGAAGAATCATTGTTCGCGGCACTTCGTGATTTTTTTTCGAAAAGAGGTTTTGTAAATTTGGAATTTGAGTTTCCAGGAAGCGACAAGCTGATATAGCTCTTAAAAAACTCTATCATCGCTTACTTATTTCTTCAACCTCATTGCTCCTGAAAAACCAATGCAAATAGCCGGTCGCATTGTCTGCAACTTTTTGGCGGTTACTGCATATTCAGTGTGAAAAAAATTCACTTTCGAACAGATCTGAACCAATTGCCCACATACAATTCGTGGCGGGGCAAACATCGTAGGCTACTTTTCGTTATCAATCGATATCGATTTTATCGAATTATTGCAGGTATTGAGCTATGGGGTGGAAGTTGATAAAAATTAACACAAAGGGTAAGTGAGCATGATGATTACGGAAGCGAACTTGATCTGGAAAAATGATATTGCATCTATCGAGTTTATCGATTTTTGCAAACCTTGAGTTGCGGAACTGGGATTTGACACAGGGTAAGTGAGCATCACCGTTCCTAACTCTCCCATGAACAGTCGGTTGTTTCTCGGCTGTCTTATCCAACCAATCAAGGACAAGAAAGAAGGAACCGGCAGAAGAAACCGTAGCTGGACCACCGGATGGCTGCAGTACGAGAAATCAAGGAGCAGAGGATCAGGCGCCGTCAACAACAGATCAGAGTATGTTCTTACAATGCCCGTTTTTTAGCTCCAAAAAAAAGTTGGTGGCGCTTGGAGAAGCATTGCGCTTGATAAAGATTATGCGAGACACGCCGAAGTCGCGCTATCCATTTGCAGCACAGCTTTTCGGGATTGCATCTGTACAACAGCGGAATGACATATTGTGGGATCATTAGAAGAGGAGTAGGAATAATAGTCAACGAACGCCTCTATAGTACCGCACAGGAGTAGCCTTTCTCTCTGATCGCATAATTCAAAATCATCTTCTTTTGCTTGATAGGCAATGCGGGTCCTTATATGTACGCGCCCACGAAAACAATTATGATGAGTTCATGGAGGAACTTAGAAACGCACTTCCCCAGAAGCGTCATGCTACGGTAATCTCACTGGCGATTTCAACCCATGAATAGGAAGTGGATCGCGAACCGTGGACAGCAGTTGTTTTGGGATGCGAAACAGCAGAGCCAGGCTATGATTAACCACTGAGGGGGCGGGCGTTAGGTACCCAGCCGAGGTGTGGGCGTTAGGTACCTAGCCATCAGTGGTATACACTAAGCCACGCCCCTTGGTTGCTTCAACAGCAGGTACCTAACGATACACCAAATCCTAGCTGCTAGAACAGCTTACCTAGCTCGCTAAAGTGCTGGCGCTTGCGGACAGAAAAAAAGATAGTTGGAGGAAATTTAAAAAATGCGCGAATGAGAGCGCAATTTTGTACACAACATTTTTTCATTGCTTCTTGTTTTCATCAATTTTCGAAACTTAGAAATCCGGTGATGAATGTTACAGGGTAAAGCTTTATGAGCGAAAACCGATAATGTCAGCGGGAATCAAAAAAAGAAACTTTATAGATTTCCAATGAACCAAAATTTTATAATTTTAATGGAGCAAAGCGCACTTTTGGAGATGCTCCTGGCAAATAAGTTGCAGGGAATGCTTTGTTTCAAAAACTGCTCCAACTATATCTTTGACAATGAGAAGTGAAACCGATTGGACAAAGAGCTTCGACGAGAATATCACGAATCAGAACTTCGAGGAGGACCTGACTACCCATTAATTAAAGGGAAGTCCACTAGCTTTGTTTCAATCAATGAAATACATTATAGACCTATGCCAAATTTGGATGAGTGTATACTGATAGAATGATTAGTTTGACAAATTCTTTCGCTTCTTAATGAGTTACAAAGAAATTCATAGCTTTGATTGGATAAATTGATCTATTTTAGCTGCTAAAAAAGGGATGAACTATGAAACACTGCAATTTGAATTGCTCCAAAAAACACTGCAGAGAACACAGGCATGATAAAACACAGTAGCTCGATATATTTTCATTCATAAGGGATATGGAATTTCCCAAAATAGAAAGATGTGCTTAACAATGTGATGTCCCATAGATCTGTTGGCTTCAACAATGACCGAACTAATAGCGGTAATCTACGACATTAAAGTTCACACTCGTATGGCAATATCAACGCTCATGGGTTACGGCCCTTAACTTCACACCTCAAAACGAGGCCGACGACAATATGTGGAAGGAATATTCCGTGCAATTTGCCGGGTGCATCTCCGAAAGTGCGCTTTGCTTCGTCAAAAGCATAAAATTTTGATTTGATGGAATTCTACAAGGTTTTCTTTTTTGAAATTCCCGCTGACATTACCAGTTAGATCAGATCATCACAATTTGTTTTGCAAAACTATATGAAGTGCTCCTAAAAGTTTGCCCTGTTTTCAACTTTCATCACCGAATTTCTAACGTTGTGTACAAAACTGCGCTTTCATTGGCGCATTTTTTTGGTTCTTTCCAACTGTCTTTTTTCCGTGGGTCACAAGAGCCACTACTTTAGCGAGCTAGGTAAGCTGTTCTAGCAGCTAGGATTTAGTGTATCGTTAGGTACCCGCTGTTAAAGCAACCAAGGGCAGGGCCTGGCACCAGCTGGCACGGGGCAAGCTGGATATCGTTTCTGAGGCAAAAAGCAAAGGGGGTTTCGTTTTTGTGGGCGAAGACATATGCAAAATTGGCGACGGCGACCTTTTTTTTAGTCGACGTTTCGTTTTTTTTGGAGTGGGGGGGGGGGTAGGATTTTAAAGGGGATGTCGTTGAGGATCAAAGGAGACTTCGTAAAAATTCCCAAAAGTCAAGGGAGACTTCGTTTTAAAAATTTCCTGGTGCCAGCTCGTGCCGAGCCCTGACCAAGGGGCGTGGCTTAGTGTATACCACTGATGGCTGGGTACCTAACGCCCGCACCTCGGCTGGGTACCTAACGCCACGCACCCACCCACTGACGACGATTTGGACCACCGGTGGCCTACAGTCCTTGCAGAATTATATGATTTTCAGGTCTAGTTTTTTTTCCACAACTCAGTATTTCTTCCAATTTTTTGCTTCTTGCAAACTTTCTTCGTCGTCTAAGAAGATGATTGTAGTTGTAGAACAACTTTAAATCTCGCAAATAATAACAAAACTTTAGTTTGTTTATTTCCACGCATGGGCTAGTAGATTTTTGTCCTTTCATCGAAACCCTTTCATCAGGCAGTGTATTCGTATAAGACTCTTAGCAACAACAAAATACTAGAATCAGATTATGCAGAATGCAGTTATTCATGACGCAAACCGTGCAAAATCAAAAGTCGGAGCACACGACTTTAAAATGAATGAAGAAGCATTTGGTCAACGATGAGAGTTAAAAAAGAAAAAGATTGCAAACTCTGAAGGAATACTCTCGGAGAACACGAACGAGCAGCAGATATGGAAATATCAGGTTGTCCCGAAAATTTTGGCCGTTATTTCAAACCACTATAAAACCATGCACAATAAAGACCTGAATAAGTTTCAACAAGCATTCGATGCAGTTTTTTCTTCTTTTTCTTGTGGACACATTCTCAAACCAAAATCTTTTATGCTTTTTTTGAAAGCTGCCAAAATTCTCCACCCGTCAATTTCATATGCCTAAAGTTTAGCTAATTTTTGAAAATTCCATTTCAAGGTTTTGGAAAGGATTAAGCATAGATCAAATAGAGCAACTCGCGGACTACAAGGCAATATTTTTCGGTTCTCCTAATCTGCTGTTTTTAGCTTCAAAAAATTAATCAAAGGTCTCGATTTTCGGCAAAGTCATGAAACACGCAACTGCAGCAAATATTAGGTTGTCCCGAAAGTTTTGTCGGTTTTTTTTCATCGCTCATCAAAACTTGAAGAACATCAGTACATGGACGATCCAGGTATCATTTGATTCAAATTTTTATCCTCTTTCTTACAGTTATGTCTGCTCTCTGATCCACCTTGTCTTTGCAATTTTACGCTAGGCGTTTTTGGTACTCTAGTAAAAACGCCAAACCTTTCCTGGATTTTAAAAAATCTTATACTGACGTTTCCAAAAAACGCTAGCAACTGTCATGTAGAGCAAATCTTTGGCTACACTACATTTATTTAAGATTACATGTGCCACGTTTATCAAGTCCGTTATAATTATTTATTTAAGGAAAACCGCGGCTTTTTGATTAAATCTACCACGTAAAGTTACCGAAAATTCCAAAAAGATAATTTTTCGAAGCAAATCAAACTTGGTTATATTGCGTTATTATTGTTTATTAGCAATCAAGTTTTAATTCGCAAAAATTTCACAAGCTTTCATGTTTTTGCTGCAGTTGCGTGTTTCATGATTGCCAAAAATCGAGACCTCCGAAGAAACAATTTTTTGATAAAAACAGCCGGTTAGGAAAATCTAAATATATCACCATGTAGTCCGAGAATTGTTCTATTTGTGCCATACTTAGCTACCCCCGGAACATTGAAAGGAAATTTTTAAAAATTAGCCTAACTTTGAGCAGATAAAAATGACGGGTGATATAACAGCTATCAAAACAAGCATACAGGATTATTTTTCGGAAATGTAACCATAAAAAAGAGAAGGAAAAGCTGGATCGAATGCATGTTGAAACTCATTCAGGCCTTTATTGTACCTAGTTTTATAGCGGTTTGAAAAAACCGACAAAACTTTCGGGACAACCTAATATATGAAAGCTGTTGAAGTTTTTGCGAACTAAAACATGATTGTAGTTGTTTATGTAAGCCGCACTCGAGATTGGTAACAATTATTTATTGGGTGGCTGACGTTTCGGCAGATCACCTTCTTGAGAGCCTGGAATGAGCAAAACGATCTGCAACCTATCCGTTCAAACGTCTCTGCAGCTCCACAAGCAAAGTTCTAGGACTCTGCCCGTTCACTGACTAGACTGCCAAACCAAACACTTACCTTTTTGAAAAAGCCGATAGCATACAAGTGCCTGAGCGAGCGCTAATGAATGGCCATGTATGTCACGCTATTTATATGCCTACAATGAGTCAAAAGAGGTGACCCAGGTAAGGTGCGAGTTCACGAGTGATAGAGAGGCACTTCTCCTTGCGATTCATTTGTGGACTTTTTGTCCAAACGTTTGCGAGCTGATGTTTGGGATTCATGCGCTAAGATCTTCACTGAAACTTCAAAGTTTTCTCCAGCGTGCTTCAGCAGCCTGTGAGTGCCTAGAAGTGTGGTCGTGCGTGATCTATCCCTGCCGTCTAAATGCTCCTTAATGCGGACGCATAGAGGGCGCGCCGTTTCGCCGATATACGTGTCGCCGCAGCCCGCGCAAGTGATTAGGTACAATACCGCTCATAATTCGTCAAAAAAGTCGCCGAACTGCGGCGCACTCCGCCACACTCCGCCACAGTGCGCCGGAATGATCGTCAATTTAGCCATATCTCGCTTCAGAATGGACGAATTCTGAATCCGAGGACACCGTTCAATTCAGCTCGACGAGACGCATCTTATACATGAAGCTGAACGTCTGCTTGTCTGTTTGTCTGTACGTATGTTCCGAATAGAAAAGTCCGTTTCTGAACCGATCCGGACCAAACTTGGCACACATACACATCGGGCCCCGGCGGGTGGCATAGGCTACTTTTCGTCATCGACCGATATCGATTTTATCGATTTTTATCGATTTTTTGCAGAGTTCACCTACGGGGCTGGGAGTTTACATAGGGTGGTAATCGAGCATGGGGATTCCGAATACAATATTAGTTTTCAGGATTATCGATTACTTTTATCGATTTTATCGATTTTTTGCAAAGTTTGAGCTACGGGGTGGGAGTTTGCACAATCACAATGGTAATCGAGCATGGGGATTCCGAATACAATATTAGTTTTCAGATTATCGATTATTATTATGGCTGAATTCAGTGTGCTGATAACAGTATTACCATTGATCTGTCGCTGATGACACATAGACAGTATACTATAGGAGTATGGTAGAGAGCCGCTCTGATCGAATTTGTTCTAAGATCTGCTCAAGATCACAATACCGCGCACAGAATGTCAAAATTTCCGTGAACTTCGCGGAATTCCGGGATTTCCACCAAAGTGCGTGATAATCCGGGAAGTTCGCGACATATCAGGATCCGCGAAACCATGCGAATCACGCAGAGAACGCAACGCCATAACATCCTTCGGAATGAATATATTCCGAATCCAGAAGCAGCATTGTGTTCAGATCGTCGAGGCAAATATTTTGATAGTATGCTCTCGATATTCCATTTCCAGTTTTTTCGAATTTTTTTCTGTGGAGGTCTTTTCGCAAGGATGTAACGCAGCGTCTGTGCAACATTAAAGATTCCAGTAAGCACTGTTCGATAGTACTGTCCTTGTAGATTATCGTGCGTTCAAGAGTAGCTGCAGACTGTCTCCCAAAAGAGACAGAAGCACTGGTGAATTTTGGAAAAATCACGCGTTTCTAAATTCTACTCGCCGTAACTTCCTTCGGAATGAACATACTCTGAATCCGAAGAGAGCTTTGTGCTCAGTTCATCAAGGCAAATCTTTCGATATACACCATATCCCTGATATTCCGATTTCAATATTCTCAAATCTTTCTGTAGACGTCTTTTTGTGAAGGTGTAAAGCAGCGCGCATTGCTCCTAGTAGACTCCAGCAAGGACCTTTCGATAGTACTTTTTCTGTAGATTACGTAGCCCTAAAAAGTAGTCACAGGCATCTTTCCATAGGAGTTAGAAGGGCTGGTGAATTCTGGAAAAATCATGTCGTTCTAAATTTTTCTCAACGTAACTCTAAAATATGAAGCTCTCTTGCTAAGCAGATGTGATTTTCGTAATCAGCAGGTCGGATAACCCTTATAAGCAAGTTTTCCAAGATGTTCGAGTAATTTCATTTTTTCTCCCTTTTACGCTCTGAAGCTGCCCGATGGATTTTGGTCAAAATGTACATGCTCTTAAATTGTAAGGAAACTTCGCTTATAGAGGTTTTCGAATACGCTCTTTACGAAAATCGTGGTCTTTGAGGATTACAGGGTCTTCTTGGATAGATACGGTGAGGTGACTGTAACTGCATCACGAAAGCTCGTAACTTCGCCTCCACCTCTCACGTGTCTGTCAAAGAACCTGCCTGCTTGCTTTACTAGTCAAAGATAGTAGGAGATGTGCTATCGAATGGCGCAAGACTCAGGCTCCAGTCTATAAAATTCGCCGAGTTACGAGCCTACGAAAACACGTTCTCATGAATTTTGCTCAAAATGTAAAGATCGCAGATTTCGTCGAAATTCCACCGTGAGCGCTTGTATGACGCTCGCATTGCGGATATTATGTTCGCTTCGCTCAATAACTCCACCGTATTGAATATGGTGCTTGCGTGTGCTTCAGCAATTGATAAGATTTGATCAGCGTGTTGTACAAGCACTCATGGTTCCACCATGAGTGCTTGTACAACACGCTGATCAAATCTTTTCACATTCTTAATGGATCTTATTGTGAGATTTGGTGATTTGAGCTTTAGCCACAAAACAGCTTTGATATCAATTGCTGAAGCACACGCAAGCACCATATTCAATACGGTGGAGTTATTGAGCGAAGCGAACATAATATCCGCAATGCGAGCGTCATACAAGCGCTCACGGTGGAATTTCGACGAAATCTGCGATCTTTACATTTTGAGCAAAATTCATGAGAACGTGTTTTCGTAGGCTCGTAACTCGGCGAATTTTATAGACTGGAGCCTGAGTCTTGCGCCATTCGATAGCACATCTCCTACTATCTTTGACTAGTAAAGCAAGCAGGCAGGTTCTTTGACAGACACGTGAGAGGTGGAGGCGAAGTTACGAGCTTTCGTGATGCAGTTACAGTCACCTCACCGTATCTATCCAAGAAGACCCTGTAATCCTCAAAGACCACGATTTTCGTAAAGAGCGTATTCGAAAACCTCTATAAGCGAAGTTTCCTTACAATTTAAGAGCATGTACATTTTGACCAAAATCCATCGGGCAGCTTCAGAGCGTAAAAGGGAGAAAAAATGAAATTACTCGAACATCTTGGAAAACTTGCTTATAAGGGTTATCCGACCTGCTGATTACGAAAATCACATCTGCTTAGCAAGAGAGCTTCATATTTTAGAGTTACGTTGAGAAAAATTTAGAACGACATGATTTTTCCAGAATTCACCAGCCCTTCTAACTCCTATGGAAAGATGCCTGTGACTACTTTTTAGGGCTACGTAATCTACAGAAAAAGTACTATCGAAAGGTCCTTGCTGGAGTCTACTAGGAGCAATGCGCGCTGCTTTACACCTTCACAAAAAGACGTCTACAGAAAGATTTGAGAATATTGAAATCGGAATATCAGGGATATGGTGTATATCGAAAGATTTGCCTTGATGAACTGAGCACAAAGCTCTCTTCGGATTCAGAGTATGTTCATTCCGAAGGAAGTTACGGCGAGTAGAATTTAGAAACGCGTGATTTTTCCAAAATTCACCAGTGCTTCTGTCTCTTTTGGGAGACAGTCTGCAGCTACTCTTGAACGCACGATAATCTACAAGGACAGTACTATCGAACAGTGCTTACTGGAATCTTTAATGTTGCACAGACGCTGCGTTACATCCTTGCGAAAAGACCTCCACAGAAAAAAATTCGAAAAAACTGGAAATGGAATATCGAGAGCATACTATCAAAATATTTGCCTCGACGATCTGAACACAATGCTGCTTCTGGATTCGGAATATATTCATTCCGAAGGATGTTATGGCGTTGCGTTCTCTGCGTGATTCGCATGGTTTCGCGGATCCTGATATGTCGCGAACTTCCCGGATTATCACGCACTTTGGTGGAAATCCCGGAATTCCGCGAAGTTCACGGAAATTTTGACATTCTGTGCGCGGTATTGTGATCTTGAGCAGATCTTAGAACAAATTCGATCAGAGCGGCTCTCTACCATACTCCTATAGTATACTGTCTATGTGTCATCAGCGACAGATCAATGGTAATACTGTTATCAGCACACTGAATTCAGCCATAATAATAATCGATAATCTGAAAACTAATATTGTATTCGGAATCCCCATGCTCGACTACCATTGTGATTGTGCAAACTCCCACCCCGTAGCTCAAACTTTGCAAAAAAATCGATAAAATCGATAAAAGTAATCGATAATCGAAAACTAATATTGTATTCGGAATCCCCATGCTCGATTACCCCCCTATGCAAACTCCCAGCCCCATAGGTGAACTCTGCAAAAAATCGCTAAAAATCGATAAAATCGATATCGATCGATGAAGAAAAGTAGCCTATGACATCCGCCGGCGCCCGAAGTGTATGTGTGCCAAGTTTGGTCCGGATCGGTTCAGAAATGGATTTTTCTATTCGGAACATACGTACAGACAAACAGACAAACAGAAGTTCAGCTTCATATATAAGATGATGCGTCTCGTCGAGCTGAATCGAACGGTGTCCTCGGATTCAGAATTCGTCCATTCTGAAGCGAGATATGGCTAAATTTACGATCATTCCGGCGCACTGCGGCGGAGTGTGGCGCACTCTGCCGCACTCCGGCGCACTCTGCCACACTCCGCCGCACTCTGCCACACTCCGGCGCACTGTGGCGGAGTGTGGCGGAGTGCGCCGCAGTTCGGCGACTTTTTTGACGAATTATGAGCGGTATTGTAGATGACCCCTGACGTCATGCAGTCCCCGCCCCTGCCCGCAGGGCAGATAATGCATACTAGAGTCCGTTAAAGCTAGCTTTGTCACGGTCTTATTCTGAAGAAGGGCCTCAGTATTATTTTCATTTTGAAACATAATTTCGATTTGCACTGCTAGATTGTTTGCATGAAAATTGCCTCATTATGTATGCTATCGTAAAATTGTTGGATGATTTTGAATACATATGGCTGCTGCTTCGTTCACCATACCAGGAGATAAAAACGTGAGGACGGAAAATTTGTGATAGTAAGTCCAAAGGGCGGAACTTTGATTTACGGATTGATTTGAAATTACACGAAATTGGAACTTTTCCGTAATTTTTGCTCTGCTCCCATTATAAATTGCCAAAATTCTCCACCTGTCAATTTTACCTGCCCAAAGTTGAGCTAATTTTCAAAAATTTCATTACAAAGTTTCGAAAAAGACTAAGTATGGGTTAAATAGAGCAACTCTCGGACTGCAAGCTCATATTTTTAGATTCTCCTAATCTGCTGATTTTAACTTCAAAATATTATTTCTCCCGAGGCCTTGGTTTTCAGCAAAGTCATGAAACGCGCAATTGCAGCAAAAGCATGAAAGCTTTTGAGTTTTTGCGAATTCAAACTTGTTTGTCCTTTAGCATCTTTTGTGCAACATAACCAAGTTTGATTTGCTTCAAAAATCGGCTTTTTGGAAATTTCGGTAATTTGAGTGAGTAAACGTGATTAAAAAGCCGCGGTTTTTATTAAATAAATAATTATAACGGACTTGGCAACGTCGTCCATGTAATCCAAAATGTGTACAATGTGGCCAAAAATTTGCTCTTCATAACAATCACTAGTGTTCCTTGGAAATATCAGGATAAAAATTTCCAAAATTCAGGAAAATTTGGTGTTGTTGCTGAGCTGCTCAAAAAGTCATGGCGATAACACTGCAAAGACAAGGTAGATCAGAAAGCAAATATAGCTGTAAGAAAGAGTATAATCTAAACCAAATAGTACCTAAGCGGCCCATGGATTGGTGTTCCGTGAATTTTAGTGAGCGATGAAAAAAACGGACAAATCTTTCGGGACAACCTAATACATTGATAAAGAGAGTGTGCATGAGTGTATTCTCACTGCGACTGCAGCGGCGTACGCTGCGTGCTGCGTCACACGCCGCAGGGCTGCTGCGTCCTGCGGCGTAGTATGAAGGAACCCTCACGTCGAAATTCGCTGGGAATCGATGGAAAGGATTTCTAGAACTCGCACCCTTTTCCATCTCAGACGTGAAATGAGATATGATAGTAAGCAAGTGATCAATGCCCACATTGAATACGGTAATGTGTGCAAGGCTGCTCGCTGGTCAATAAAGGACGATCTCTATGAACATCAACGTTCCGTATTGGAAAGAGTCATCTAGCGCAGTCGAATAAAGCGTGGTCGTATTGAACTCTTTCGCCAATGTGGAGTTATAAAACAGTTACGCCGACAAGATGGAACGATGACTTACAGATCTACCGAAGCCAAAACCTTGCGAATTCCTACAGGCGATGTCAAAAACCTATTCCCTTTTGTGCAGTCCTCGATTTGCATGCACGCGCCGCAAATCGTGCGCCACGTGCGCGAGCGGACGGCAGGGCATTTTGCCAACTCTCACAGACGTCATCGATTGAGGGTTGGCAAGGGCCCAAGCCGTACGCACGCGAACGGAGCGCATCAGCCTTGCGATGCGTACGCGTAAGAGCTACGCACTTGTGAGCTCCTTATTAACATGCACTGTACTTCGCTGAATTGTATGCATCTAGCAAAAATTCCGACTGTTTGCAATTCCTCGACCCATCACCCAGCCGATCACCGCCAACAAACCAAGAAAAGCAGCACCAGGAATTGCGGTAACGCTGCCCCAAGCAATAATTGCATTCGCTCGGAAGCTGCTAAGTATCATGCTAGTAAATCAAGAACTACCGTACAATTTCCCTGTTACCCACGATCTACAAAGTCACAACAAGAGCTCTAGCCAATCGAGTTAAAGGAAAAGTTTGCAGACGTATCGATTAGGCAAGCTGGATTTTGACGAACTTTCTCAACAACTGATCATCTACAACAATCTACCAGGTCATTGAGAGAACCCATGGATACCATCTCCTACTTGCCTTCCTCTTCCTTGTTTTTAGAAGGCCTTTGATACCATTCAGTTTGATGCAATCTGGGAAGCCCTTGCCCACTTCCAAGTCGATAGTGACACATTTCGAAGATTCGATGCCTATATCAAACAGCGACTGCCTCACTCTAGCTCCATGACAACAATACTCAATTTAAGGTACAGAGAGGAGTCCGCCAAGCAGATGAATTATCACCGCTCATACATCTATCTCTAGTATAGAACTGATTCTATTAAATGGAAAGGTAAAGATGGCTGCAGTATTTCTGGAGAACAACTCCGTTCTTGCATTTCTGGACGACGCGCTTATGGGACATAGTCGACTGCAGGCAATGGCTAAAAAACTTTTTGATGCGTGTTACCAAGTCGAAATTTAGATCAACGCCAACAAAACCAAGTGGATGGGTGAAGATAGAGAAGGCTTGGACGAATCTGAGTACCACATTGAACGTCATATTAGGTTGTTACATAAGTCTTGTTACACTTGAACTTCTTACGAAAGTCGTACAATTCATAAATCAATTAGGGCTTCAGGGTAACATTCGATAGAGCAAAGCAAGCTCTATAAAATGGTGTGCAAAAGTTTACACCAGCTTCGACCCACCGTAAATTTGCATCCGGGATGTGAGTCGCACTGAACGCTCAAAAAATTAGAAAAAATTCATATCTTCAGTAATTTTTCGTCCTCTTTTGTTGAAACCTCGGCATAATTCAAACTGTGTCAGTATATTGTAGGCAATTTATTGCATCAGTGTCCCAACGCGTTTCGACTACTCGTCGTCTTCGAAGGCCTAAAGTGGTGCGGGACTAGCGATCTTATGTCTGCCCCACCAAGCAATTCGTCAACCCTCTTTTAGCTTTTCGATTCCCTCTCAAGTTTTACAAGCAAAAGTTGCTAGATGGGAGAGAACGAACACACCTTTGCTCCATCGCCGGTCACTTGATGATATAGTGCGACCGCTCCCTTGGTGACAGTAGTGCCAATGAGTCACAGTAAGTGGCTCATTGTAGATGTAAGTATCGCACTATCATCCTACTATAATAACGCGCTAAGGCCGTCTGTTTTTGTGTGTGTGTGTCTGTGTGCAAATCTGTCTGTCACGAAATTCATAGAGGAAGCTGCAACTAAGCTATCGGCCTGCAATTTTGCATAACATACCGTGCCAGGGTGTAGATTCACTATGCACAAGGACGAGCCGGTTCGATAAGCGAGTCCCTCAAAATTTGCGCGTCAAATGGGTCCGCGCGCCTTTTGGCACGCAAAACTGGGTCTCTAATTCGACTTTTTGCGAAGCTATGATTTGCTGACAAGTAACTCTGCGCGCCATGAATTCTAACCCAAAAAGTGCTCAAAGAGTGTGCTTTTTTGCGAAAACAGGGCCAAAAAGTGATGAACGCGTAGATAGTCGATTTGGCAAGGTTTTATTTGAAAAGCTGAAAAGATTCTTGCACTGAAATGTCAAGGTAACTATTATCCTTATGACGATTATCAAACTAAGATAAACTCAGTAATCCGTTCAAATTCGCATTTGTTTCCTTGCAACAAAGTTTTTTTTATCAAATTTACCGATCTTACAATGGACATATTTCATGAAAAAACAGTTGTTTACGATTCATTTGTGATGCTCAGCATCGCGTGGTGAGTTTCAAAACCATTTTCATGCGAACATGAGAAAGGCATACGGATACGGAGCCAGTGCGAACCTCCGCGAAGCGGAGGTGACGCACTGGTAACTTATAATAACGGGCTAAGGGTTGTTTGCGTGTTTTTATGTGTATGTGTGTGTCTGAATATCTGTCTGTCATGAAATTAATAGCGCTAGTTCCAGCCAACGTCCTGAGCTCAAATTTTGCATAGCGCATGCTACCAGTATAAAAGTCCACCATGCGAAAGCACGAGCGGATTTGTTAGGTGGATCCTTCAGAAATTGCGCATCAGCCGGGTACAATTGGCTTTTGGCCCGCATAATCGAATCCGTATCACCACTTTTTGCAAAGTTGTAGATGTCCTTGGCAACTCAATGTGCAAGCCATGGGCTTTGGTTCAAAAAAGGGATCAAAAGTCTACTATTTCACAAAAACGACGCCGAAAGTATTGATTGCTCGATGGTGGATTTGCCAAGGTTTTACTTAAGCATTTGAGAAGATTTTTGCACAGAGATGTAACTCAGGGTGTTAGTCCTTATAGCAACTACCTAGCCAGAAAAAAAGTTCAAGAACCTATTCAAATTTGCATTTGTTCTTCTGCGAAAAATTTCATCCTCTCAAAATTACCGTTCTCACACGGAAAAGCTTTTGGAATGAGTAGTTGTTTGCATTTTGTTCGTGATATTCGGCATCGTCCGGTGAGTTACAATGCTATCATAAGGCATGAATGAGTAAGGCGTACAGAGTAGAACCACAGCGAGCCTCTGCGATTCAGTGTAATTCGTAGCGCAAGCTGCAGCCAAGATTTCGAGCTGGTTTTTTGGCGCACGCCAGCAGCACCCAGGTTAATTATGTAAAGGTGTGAGCGGATCTGTTTCTCTCGCTGAAAATCGCGAGTCAAATGGATCCACCAAGCATTTGCTAAGGCAAACAAGATCCTAATGCAAGGAGTCTGCAGTAACTGTAAGACTTTTAACTTGGACATCTTCCAAGCCCTGGAATTCAGCGCAGATACATAGCAAAAAGTTAATTTCGTGCAAAAGTGGCGTCAAAAAATGACTTAATTGATTGTTGATTTTCAAAGAACTCACTGTATAGCTGGAAATATTCTAGGCTGGAAATGTAGTGTGCATCTGTTGCTGTTCTAATTAGCCCACATCGCATTGATAAAACGGAATCAAAATTACACTAACCGTTCACCACCAGTATCGCCACGCTAATTTTACCGGTTTCACATGAAAACCTCGCAGAATGAATGGTTACATCATATTCTTCACGATCAAAATTTTCCGGGGAGGTTTAAAGCAATTTGAGAGATAAGACAGGGCGCTGTTTAGCTCTGAGGGCAAGCATGGACACGCAGACCCGCACGGCACGATATTCATGGGGTGCATAGAGTCAGTAACTGCTACGGACGTGGCACACTTTGCCTTCCTCAAGAGAAGATGTTGCTCAAAAACTATAGAGTAGGACCAGTGCGAGCCTCTGCGAAGCACTGGTCCTACTCTATAGTTTTTGAGCAACATCTTCTCTTGCTAGCTAGCATTTTGGCTTAGAACCCGTATTCACAACATGACGCATTGGTTCTATCATAGCTCACACAGTGATAAAATTGGCATGAAGTCATTCGTAACGGCTAACCACTCGTTTTCGTTGTCCATAAGCGGTTTTTTGCATGTGATCCAAAACGCTTCGAGAGCTTTCCTCGCTGTCGTATCTTTTTCGTAAGCCAATATTGTACATTTGATTTCGTAGTCTTGATCGCGGTGTTATTCATGTTTATGTTTACCGAGCGGCGAAACTAGACTACCTCTTCGTTTATTGGCAAAGTGTTCTTTAACTCTGTGGCCGTATTCATCAACGAACCCTCAAAGTTAAAATCTACTTCAGCTAGCATTTTGGCTTATAACCCGTATTCACAACATGATCGCAATGAAAATCTCTCATGGGTTAAGTCTACCTTAAGGTAGAAATGAACTTTTGAGCGCATAAACCCGTATTCATCATTCTACCATGAGGTTGAATTTTACCTCAATCATCATTTCTCCACCAACTTTCCATTATGCGTCCAAGGTAGAATTTGACCCTAGGATAGCTAGGGTTAAAATTTACCTTGAGTTTGCACATAGGAGTTGAACTCTTTATAAGGACCTCCTTCATTCTAATCTCTGAGGACCTTATTCTGACGCAACCGTTTTCAAGGACGAATATATTCTATCAATATTAGCTCAGATTTCACTTACATTTTTTTATCGAAGTTACCTTTTTAGATGGGATGTATAAGTTTTGAAAAGCAGAAAACATTCTAGCTGTCTTTTTGTTTGTGGAACGTTCCATGACGAGGAGTTGTGAGCGTTTATTGCAGCAAGAATTTACATATAATTTAAGATGGAGTTGCTAAATCTCACTAGTCCTCAAATAAAGCAATAATTGTAAAATTTATTAGGCTGGACACTAAGTTTTGCACCTAGTTTCATAAATCCAACCTCTTTAGTTATGGCGCATTCAAACTTTGGCAATATGTAAATAGTAATATGTGACACAACTGCGCGCAGATTGCTCAAATTTTGACATGAAGTAGGAAACCAAGCATTTTTCGGAACCTAGTGAATTCTGAGAATTTCTGGAGTTTCAAGCTAAAACGAAGCCGTTACCAGCCTAGATCACGTGCAGTGATCCGGAATCGTGTACGAATTATGGCTAGAAGTTGACTAATTGGCTTAGTAATAAATAAACAAAATTTAGGGGCGTCGAGATTTGGCGCCCTCACAAAGTCGACCAAGTCGCATTACGCAAGGGCTGCTGGGGACGGCCGCAATGACTAAAGAGTCAGAAGCTCAATTTTCATCGAGACTTGACATAGTAAGGCTACTTGACTTATATATCATATTCATCTCATATATAAAGCTGAATGTCTGTTTGTCTGTCTGTCTGTATGTATGTCTGTATGTCTGTCTGTGTGTACGTATGTTCCGAATAGAAAATTCCATTTCTGAAGCGATCCGGACCAAACTTGGCACACATACACTACGGGCCCCGGCGGGTGTCATAGGCTACTTTTCGTCATCGATCGATATCGATTTTATCGATTTTTATCGATTTTTTGCAAAGTTTGAGCTAGGGGGCTGGGAGTTGGCACAGGGGGGTAATCGAGCATGCTGATCATCCCCAAGGGGGGTGATCAGCATGCTCGATTACACCCCTGTGCCAAATTCCAGCCCCCTAGCTCAAATTTTCAAAAAATCGATAAAATCGATAAAAGTAATGGACGATCTTGAAAACTAATATTGTATTCGTAATCTGCATGCTCGATTACCCCCCTGTGCAAACTCCCAGCCCCGCAGGTCAAACTTTACAAAAAAAATCGATAAAATCGATAAAAGTAATGGACGATCTTGAAAACTAATATTGTGTTCGTAATCAGCATGCTCGATTACCCCCCTGTGCAAAATTCCAGCCTCGCATGTCAAAATTTACAAAAAATCGATAAAATCAATAAAAGTAATCGATAATTCTGAAAACTAATATTGTATTCGGAATCCCCATGCTCACTTCCCCCCTGTGCCAACTCCTAGCCCTGTAGGTGAACTCTGCAAAAAAATCGATAAAAATCGGTAAAATCGACATCGATCGATAACGAAAAGTGGACTGTGACACCCGCCGGGGCCCGAAGTGTATGTGTGCCAAGTTTGGTCCGGATACGGCGGAGCCGGGTAAGCCAGCTAGTTGGTTATATAACGCCTCCTTCTTTGTTCAGGGTGGGACCCTATAGTTACAGCAACCTTACAAAAAAGCTTTTATCACGCAAACTCATTATCATTTTTGTGATCAATATGTCGGATAACACCTATACCAAGTTTCAGCTAAATCTGTCATATTAGGTTGATGCAAAAGTCCTTTCGCACCAAATTCAAAAATTCATAACCTACTGAATTCTCAAAAATCTGCAAGATCTAAATTTTGCGTAAGAGAAGAACTCATGCTCTTTGCATGGGTACTTGAATTGTTCGCTATCGCGAACAGATAAAGGAAATAGAAGCTCAAAACCAAAATCACTCAAAATCTGAATTTTTCGTGTAGGGTCATAAAAAATCGAAATTTGAAGCAAAAATCGGAGCAGTCAGTACTGTAGGTTCTTTCACCAGCTCTTTCTAACAGTGCAAAGTTTGCGCCGATTGAGCGTCTCCATGAAAGGTTATGATTTCCCTGAAAAAAAGCCAAAATAAATCAAATTCGCCCCTTTGTATTGATTGCTCGAAAATCATTTTCACAAAGACGCTCAATCGGCGCAAACTTTGCACTGTTGTGAAGAGCTTGTGAAAGAACCCACAATACTGACTGCTCCGATTTTTCTTGCAAGTCTCCGATTTTTTATGACCCTACACGAAAAATTCAAATTTTCGATAATTTTGGTTTTGAGCTACTATCTCCTTCATTTGTGTACATTGAAGAAAAGTCTAGGTAAAGATACAAAATACAAAGAGCGTGAGTTCCTCTCTTAGGCAAAATTTTGATCTAACAATGTCGTTGAGAATTTAAAGAGTTATGAATTTTTGAAAATCGTGCGCAAGTACTTTCGGAACGACCCAATATATTGCGACCATTTTTGTCCTACTCGCACATCCAAATTCCGCTCCAAAAAACGCTCATGCTTTGTCCATGAATTCCGCAGCTAAGGAAAGCAGTGGCATCAGCTTTCTAAGCCCTTTAACGTGGTATCAGAGTCCAGCACGACGGTGGCAAATAGACACTGCGAAACGACTTCGCCTTTGCCACTATCGATTTTTATGATTTCCCACTTGATCTCCCGGTTGCGTAGGTTGTTTGATTCTGCGATTCCCTCCTCAAAAGGACCGGCGTTGTGCTGTTACGGATCCTAACAAAGAGGCGAGGAGGAGTTTTGGGACCAAAGTTTTACGTACTAGACTATAAGAGTGAAACAGAGTTATGAAAAAATTTTTAAAACTTATGTGAATCTTTGCGGTATTTGCGTTTTATATGTTACAGCTCAATTCTAACTTCACTTATACTCTGATAGCCATGAAGCGTGTTCTTCTTCCTAATGTACACGGTGTCCCAAAAGTAAGCACTCACTCTTTGATCGTTAGTAACTCTCTTCTCAGGAAGCCTTTTGCTTTGCTGCAAGTACCATGCAGTAGTGCAGGCTTCAACTTAGGTTTATAGTATGGAGCAAAACACCTATGGCTCTTAATTGCTGTAAGATCGGTAGGAAAATATAAGCGCCATTTTGAAGGCCAGCAAAAAAGCTTCAAAAAGCTGGAAAGTTGTGTAGCAGTGTTTCAGAAATGCTGACACAATTAGACAACCTTGCTGAGAGTTTTTACGCGTTCCAATTAGTTTAGATTTTAAAACACTGAAAAAAGGCAATTGCGATTCACTTGGCATAAGTTATGAAAAAAAGCCTTCTCCTGCCTTCCGCTCCATACCAGCAATCTACGTTCAGGCCTGCTCTACTGGATGGCTGTTGAATCTAACCGAAAGACTTTGTGTGAGAAGAGATATTAACGATTAAAAAGTGTGTATTAACATTTGAGACGGCCTTATATCAATTGCCACGTCCATTCATGTTAAAACATGATTGCTTTTTTGTTCCTCAGAAGTTCCTCAGAAGACTTTCCTGCCAAAACATCTTAACGTGCACCTACAAAATACGGCATTATCAACATGGCAATCAGAAAATCCCTAGCATTAGAAGATTTCATGCACCGCTGATACGTCATGGCATGTTCCGAATAAACGTCAGTGAGTGCTCTGCTGACTACCAGGTAGATTTAACCTCAAGGTAGATTTGTGAATAGCAAAGTTACCTTGAGGTTAAAATCTACAGGCGTGCTCTCAAGGTAAAATTTAACCTCAAGGTTCGTTGATGAATATGGCCACTGGTCTCCACAGATTACGAGATCATTTGAGAATAAGGGCCAGAAATAGCGAAAAACGAGCTTCAAACGCACAAGAAGACGAGGTGACCCAGTGGTCGGCACGAGCTGGCACCAGGGAATTATCAAAACGTAGTCCCCTTGAATTTCGCTAAGTTTTACGAAGTCTTTCTTGACCCTAAACCCTAAACGTAAAAAAACCCAAAAAACGAAACGTCGACTAAAAGAACGTCGCAACTTGTCGACAAAAACGATATCCCCTTTGCTTTTTGTCCCGAAAATGATACTGCTTATACACAGCCAAAAACTTGCCGCCGCACTAACTTGACTTATTCAGAAATGCTTGGATATAAGGAAGTATGCGATTTAATAAGATCTGAAAAAGTGCGCATTTCTGTCAGTGATAAAGGTGGAGAGTTTGTGATCATACCGCAGGAATTGGATCGAGAAATCACCGAACTCCATCTAAATGACAAGAGTGTGTACAGGCACGTTTCCGAAAAGGAATATCATTCGCAGTACAATCGCTTAAATCACGTTTGGATGAACATAGGAAAAGCAGCTGGCCTCAACGAGAGCTTTCTTACCAGACTTAAGTTTTAGACAAGCCAATTTGTCCGGTTTTCTATAGCCTTGTAAAGACTCACAAGTTTACAGAGAGTGACGACATTCGCTCGATGGCAGCCAGACAGTTATAAGAACTATAATAAGTTGTGTTGGAAGCCCAACCGACAGAATATCTTGATTTTTGAGTAAGATTGTAGAACAGTTACTGGACAAAATACCTTCCCATTTAGCAAACACTAAATACCTCGACCGCTTGAAATCTTTTTGAAAAATGGATGTGTAGCAGAATCTTTTGACGTGGTGTCTCTATATACCAACGTTCAAAATGAAGACGCTTTACAAGCGGTGTTCGAAATGATGGATGAGTTTAGTGCAAGCATTCGAACCTTTGGGTTGATGAAACATCACGTCATGGTCCTGATCAGAGAATGCCTAACTTGTAATATCTTCAGATGGTCAGGCATGTACTTCGCTCAACAAAGGGGACTCGCAATGGAACAACGGCTTGCTCCAGTTCTTGCGATATGCTTTATGAGTATGATCGAAAAACCGGTGCTGTCAGGACTACCACTTATGCATTGTCGTTACATGGACGACTGCTGCATAGTGACATCCACTCAGTCCGAAATGGACAAGTGTTTCCGATTACTCAATCAGCAGTCGCAGTCACGCGTGAACAGCCGGTTGATGGTTGGCTTCCGTACTCAAACGTTCAAATCAAACTGTCTGGCTGCGACACTCATGTAAAATGGTATCGTAAAAGTAGCTCTAAAAACATCTTACTACATGCTCGTTCGGCACATCCATCAGCCGTCAAAAATGCCGTGGTCCGGAATATGTTTGGAACAGCAGCACAAGTATGTACGGGAAAGAAAGAGAGAGAAGAGAAAGCGAGCGAAATGTTGCACTGAGCATCGCAAAGAAAAATAGCATCACGCTCGAGATAGACCATTCCCTGCACGAAATACTGCTCAACGCAGTACGGCACAGCATTAAACGAGCACAACTGAGCGACGATGTCATTTTAGTGAACATTCCGAGCGACAATCTCAAAAGACGACTTGTACGAAACAGGCTTTATAACAAATACTGCATCTCGAAAGAGTGCGTAGTTTGTCCACAAAGCAGCATTGGTGATTGCGCGAAAACAGGGGTAATATATCAGATAGAATGTTTAGTTTGTAGTGTTAGCTATTTAGGAGAGGAAGACCATTTGGCGTAAGAGTTGAAGAACTTGCCAATAAACGAAGCGGTAGTCTAGTTCAGCCGTTCGGTAAACATAAACATGAATACCACCGCAATCAAGACTACGAAATCAAATGTATAATATTGGCTTACGAAAAAGATACGACTGCGCGGAAAGCTCTCGAAGCGTTTTGGATCACACGCAAAAAAACGCCTATGGACAACAGAAACGAGTGCTTAGCCGTTACGAATGACTTCATGCCATTTTTATCACTGTATGAGCTATGATAGAGTAGTGCGATGATTACATCTACAATGGCCACCTAATGTGGCTTATTGGCACTACTGTCACCAAGGAAGCGGTCGCACTATGTCATCAAGTGACCGGCAATGGATCAAAGGTGTGTTCGTCCTTTCCCATCTAGCAACTTTTGCTTGTAAAGCTTGAGAGGGGATCGAGAAGCTAAAAGAGGGTTGACGAATCACTTGGTGGGGCAGACATAAGATCGCTAATCCCGCACCACTTTAGGCCTCCGAAGACGACGAGTAGTCGAAACGCGTTAGGCCAATCTATATACAGGGTGTCCCAAAAGTAAGTACACACTTTTCAATTGTTAATATCTCTCTTCCCATTGGGTCTTTTTCTGCTGCTTAAGTACCTTTCTGTAGAGGAGGCTTTAACTTAGATTTATAGTGTCGAGCGAAATATCAATCGCTTTTCTTTACTGTAGGATTGCTGTAGGAACTTCGACAAAGGTTTTGGGCCATTGGAAGCCATAATCTGCCTCGGAACATAACCAAACAAGCCGGAAATTCTTACACTGTGGTAATGGAAGCCGCTCTTTTCGAACATGAAATTTTCACTTTACTGTGGTGCTTCTTTCCAAAGTTATCCCAGGTAAACCGTAATAACCGAATTCCCAATGTTTGTCAGAAATGTGATTACACCGTCAAAAAAGTTGGAAACACTCGTAAAAAGTTGAGTAGTGGAATCAGCGTGAGCAGAATCTCAGTACACGATTTTTTGAATTATTTGATAAAAAAATTTTGTCAAATGGCATATTTCACAATGGTTCCACAAGCTGGAAGTTCTTACAGTAATCCTAACGAAGAGCGATCGGTGATTCGATCGATACTGCAAATCTAAGTTGAAGTCTCCTCTACAGTATGGTACTTGACTGGCAATTAAAGACCCATCGGGAAGAGAGATATTGACGATTGAAAAGTGTGTACTTACTTTTGGGACACCCTGTATATAGTATATAAAACTCAATGTCTGTGAGGATGTTCGTTTGATTGTTCGTTCGTTATAAAAACGCCAGCCATTGAACGATTGAGCTGAAACTTCGCACACATATGTTTTTGACTCCGGCGGCGGTTTATAGCTACTTTTTACGGCGATTCGCAGGGTCCTTCTATTGATTTATTGATTTGTTTACTTGAATCTGGGAAAACGAAAGTCTGACGTGCTCTAACCAATCATTATAACTTATAATAACGGGCTAAGGATGTTTACGTGTTTTCGTATGTGTGTCTGTGTGTAAGTCTGTCTGTCTGTCATGAAATTCGTATAACGTGTTCCAGCCAACCTCCTGTGCCCAAATTTTGCACAGTGCATGCTACCAACTTGGGAGCCCACCACACTAAAGCACGAGCGGATCCGTTGCGTGGACGCCTCAAAAAATGCACGTCTATCGGATTCACTTAGCTTTTGGCCAGTAAAATTGAGCCTGTAGCACAACTTTTTGCAAAGTCACGGATATGTTTGACAAGTCAATGTGGAAGCCATGGACTTCAGCCTAAAAATTTGAAATAAACTTTATTACTTTGCGAAAACGACGCCAAAAAGTATTGGTTGCGTAGATGTTCAATTTGCCAAGATTTTACCCGATCACTTGAGAAGATTTTTGCACAGAGATGTAGCCCACGGTGATTATTGCATCTTATGACGAATACCGAGCCATGAAAAGTCCAAAAACCATTCAAATTTGCATTTGTTCTTTTGGGAAAAGTTTCGTTCAAGCGAAATTATCGATCTCATTTGGAAAAGCTTTCGGAATGAATAGTTGTTTACGAGCCATTCGTGAAAGTCCGCATAGCGCGGTGAGTTTCAGTGTCTCTATTGTCGGGGAATGAGTAAGGCGTATAGATAGTAGGACCAGTGCGAGCCTCTGCGAAGCAGAGATGACGTCATCTCTGCTTCGCAGAGGCTCGCGCTGGTTTCCCAATAAACATGTAAGCAGGGGTGGTAAAGTTCATTCTATCTTAAGGTCGACAGAATGCAGCGGTTTCGTCTCAAAGCGCTTTTCGCGCGTTGTAGAAGTTAGAAACTGTAAGTATGATCGAATTCCAGATTCGTGTGGAGGCGCTGCCGACTTCACTGATTTCAAGGATAAGCTCAACGAGAGAGAGAGAGAGTGCGAAATACAGCGCTATAACGTGGAGCTTTAACAAGTTTATCCTGAAGATCAGGGAAGTTCGCAACCCGCCTCTGCATGAATCTGTGAGCCTATATTTTACATATTAGTTAAACTAAGAGTCTCGGGTGAGACCGGGGCCATCAGCTAGTGATGTAATAAATCGCTTCGCCCAAACCTCGTGCTGGCTACATTATACTGACACAATTTGAGTTCATATCTTCGTTCAAAAAAAACCTTCGCATCTCAAACTTGTTCACACAGATTGCACATAACATCAGACACTCATACTTATCGTTGCTGTATTTCTTCCTCATTAGAAATCGAGAAAAAAGTTTTCTTGTTTTTACGAAAACAAAGCTAGGCTGTTTCTAATCATGTATTTGTACGCTAGAAGCTCTTAGAAGTATAGCCGTAAATTTTAGGTTTCCACAAGCCCTAGTTTTCGAGAAATACCGGTTTTAGTTTTTTTCTCTCGGGTGTTCAATGCTAATTTCGGTATTTTTCGAAAAGTAGGGCTTGTGAAAAGTTGAAAATTTACGGATATACAGGATGTCCCAAAAGTAAGTACACACTTTTCAATCGTTAATATCTCTCTTCCCATTGTGTCTTTTTCTGCCATTTAAATACTGTTCACTAGAAGAGGCTTCAACTTAGATTTGCATATGGGAGTAAATCACCGATCGCTTTTCATTAGAATTGCAGTATGGATGTAAATCACCGATCGCTCTTCATTACTGTAGAATTACTGTAGGAGCTTCGACAAGGATTTTGGGCCATTGGAAGCGATATTCCGCCTTAGAATAAAACCAAAGAAGCCAAAAACTTTTTTAGTGTGGTAATGGAAGCCGCTGATTTCGAACATGACATTTCCACTTTACTGTGATGCTTCTTTCCAAAGTTAATCCAGGAAAACCGTAATTATTGGATTCCTAGCATCTGTCAGAAATGCGAGTACACCGTTAAAAAAGCTGAAAACATTCGTGAAAAGTTATGTAGTAAAATCAGCGTGCGCAAAAACCTTAGTACACGATTTTTCAGCTTTTTTTGAAAAAATTTTGTCGGATGGCACATTTCACAATGGTTCCACATGCTAGAAATTCTTACCGTAATCCTACAGCAGAAGGGCGATCGCTAATTCGGTCGATCCTGTAAATCTAACTTGAAGCCTCCTCTACAGAATGGTACTTGAGTGGCAAAAAACACCCTTCGGGAAGAGAGATATTGACGATTGAAAAGTGTGTACTTATCTTTGGGACACCCTATTAGGTCGTCCCAAAAGTTTTGTCGCACCATCTTCAAAAATTCATAACTTCTGATTTTTCCAACCGATTTGACTTTCTCTATTTTTGTATGAAAGAGTAAGTCATGCACTTTATAATAACATCTTATCTGCTTACTAGTGGACTTCTGCTGCATAGATAGGAGCGGTAAAGAAAATTATTGAAAATTCGAATTTTCTGTGTAGAGTCATAAAATCAGGAACTTGCAACAAAATCGAAGCAGTTGGTATTATAGGTTCTTTCACCAGCTCTTTCTAACAGTTCAAAGTTTGCGCCGATTGAGCGTCCCTATGAAAAGTTATGATTTTCGAGCAAGCAATACAAAAGGGCGAATTTGATTTATTTTGGCATTTTTCAGGGGAATCATAACTTTTTTTAGAGACGCTCAATCGGCGCAAACTTTGCACTGTTAGAGCTGGTGAAAGAACCTATAATACCGACTGCTTCGATTTTGTTGCATGTTTCCGATTTTCTATGACCCTTCACAGAAATTCGAATTTTGACTAATTTTTTTTTCTACCGCTCCTATATACGCAATAGATGAACAGTAGTAAACAGCTAAGATGTCATTATAAAGAGCATGACTTGCACTTTCACATAAAAATAAAAGCAGTCAAATCGGTTGGAAAAATCAGGAGTTATGAGTTTTTGAAAATGGTGCGACAGAACTTCGGGACGACCTAATACTTCTGAGGGCCTGTGGTAAACAATTGCATGAGTGAGAACAGCATAGCTTCGTCTTTGTAAAAAAAATTTCATTTTTTCGATTATATGAAGAGAAAATACAGCAACTATACGTATGAGTGTCTGATGTGGTGTACAATCTGTGTGAACAAGTTTGAGATGCGGAGGATTTTTTTTGATCGAAGATATGAATTTTTTCTAATTCTTTGAGCCTTCTGCGCAACTCACATTCCGTGGGCAGAATTACGATGTGTTAAAGTTGGTGCGAACTTTTGCATACCACCTCACAGAGCTTGCTTTGCTCTATCGAATGTTACCCTGGAGCCCTATTTAATTTATGAATTGTACGACTTATCGTCGTAAGAAGTTGAAGTGTAACAAGACCTATGTAACAGCCTAATAGAACGCGTTGATTCCTTTATTCACACCAATTGACTCAGGACCCAGGTGACCACAATAAAGAGATTTTCGGACGCAGTAGATTAGTCTGGAACAGCTTTGACAAAGTGCGGAAACTATTTACCAATAAGAATGTAACTGCGCATTGAAACGTAGCTATTTCAACATAGGGATTTTCCCGACTATTTAATATGATGCGAAACGTAGGCGGCAACTAAAAGTTCGCTGATGAAATTTTCAGATGCCAAAGAGCAATGGAAAGATCGATGCTTGGGTTTAGTTGAAGGATTAATGATCTGCAGACTGGATTCGTTCTATCACAAAACTAGGATGTGATTTCAACAGCTCGACGAAGAAAATGAAGACATGCGAGAAGAATATCCATAGCCAAAAGTGGATTGAAATGGACAGAAATTTTAGCGTATAGGATCCCACCTACTGGGCGAGTTTTAGGCCCGTATGCATGTACGTCCCCGCTGGGGAGGGGAGGGGAGTTGGATCCCCAGGGAAACGATCCTCTCCGCCGAACCCCGCCATGACAGAGGGGAGGGGAGCGATAACCTCTTCACCTAAGCGGGGATGGTGTGAATGGTTACAGAGGTATTGATCGAGCGAACCCCAATGCATACGGGGTTCGAATGGGGGAGGGGATTTCTTCCCCCCCCCCCCCCCTACTCGAACCCCGTATGCGCGAATTTAACTCAACAACGCGGAGGAGGGGATCGACATCCCCTACAACGGAGTAGGGGTTCGATGGTGTAGGTCAAGCCGGAGAAGCGAGTATTCTGATTTCAATCAATTGTTACAAAGCATTTTGTTCAAATTGATGAAAGATTTTCTACGGGAGCCGGGTTCCTCTCAGCGACCTGTAGCTTGCAGTTTTAACTCTCTCTTCCATGTTCTTTCTTGTAAAGAAATCCGGACATATATCGCAGTTTCGAATATCTGTAGAAGTTTGTGACCATTCACGAGAGTTGCGCATTTTTTATTTGACATGATAGTTTTATCCATTAAGGCTGGTACAACATATTGTAACTATCACATTATATGATAAATTGTCTTTATCTTGTAATCCTAACGTAAAACTGCTTTAAATAAAATGAAAATTAGCAGACTCGCCTGTTTCTGACTAGAGATCCTCGGGGGAGTGATCCCCTCCCCATCGTTCCCCTCGTGCATAGCAGGGATGGCCGCTGCGGATCATTCTCCTTGGGTAAAGGACGATATGCAGCTGATAGCTACAGCGTTTATGAAGAGCTAGCACGATTTTCAGCTTCAGTTACAGGGCTCCTAAATTGCAGAGTCGTTTGCACCAGCGGTCGCGCGACCGCGTCGCGCCCGGGCATCAATGGCGCCGCCTCGATAGATGGCGCCGGCACCGGCAAAATGAACGGGCGCGACGCGGTCGCGCGACCGCTGCTGCAAACGACTCTGCAATTTAGGAGCCCTGTATGTGTAGAAATGCTGGTTTGAATGTCCGCAGCACCCCCCCCCCTTTTTCGGCACATAATGTCTTCTACTCAATCACTGCAGATACACGTTGACTTTTATTTTTGAACATCTTTACGCTGAAATGGGCAGCATGAGCGAGAATGAGCGGCATCCATGAAAACAGCTGTAATCAGGGCCCGGCACGCATTGGTTTGGAGCTTTTTTGGAAACGAAGTCCCCCATGACTTCGCGAAAAGTTACGAAGTCCTTCTCGATGTAAAAATCAGTAGGGAAACCCTTATTCAATCGTAATAACAATAAAAAAGCGAAAAAAGCGCATTTTGAGTTATCTAGTATAACGAAAAAGCAAAAAGAAAACATTTCGACTCAATTGAAGGCTCTGCCATTGGGCAAAGTACCATTTTAGTGCTCAGAATGTCAAAAACCTTCGAAAACCTCCTAGGCCAACCAAATCTGTGGCCTCAACAATCTGGCGATGCATTTTTCGCCACATAGTTCAAAAGACACCGCGTGGGATTGGAGCGCAATATCTATCAACGCATAGATTTACACTACTTTTGGCTCAAAAACAGAGGAGAGGCAACAGTTTGATTCGCTCTCTTCGCTATATGATAGATTTTTGACCGTTCTAGTCGTCCAAATTAAAAAGAGCCAAAACTTATGTGAACTAAATTCCTATCTTAATCATTCCTCTGTCCGTGCTTACCTGAAATCAGAGTCAGAGAGTGAATCATAGCTGTATGAAACATAGCTACAACATGGAGTCGCAAATCTTAATCGTATGCACTATTAGAACACAAAATAGCATACAACCACGAAAAATGCAGAAGCTTTATTAGAGGGCTGGGTATTGCTGCGTTCTACTGCAACTGGTACCCGCTCATTTGAACACCGAGTGCCTAGTGGGGTGAAGACGACTGTAGTATAGTACATAAGAGTTAGGAAAGTAGGAAGGGAACCGCAGGTCACCCTGCTAGGCGCCTGGAGTCGTTAAGCACGTCCAGTTGGCTTTTTGGAATGTTGGACTATGTAAGTAGTCTGCGTCTCGACAAAATTGGAGATATTATCAAGCTCCTAAAACACTGATATACGGAAACGTATAGCACGAACCTTTAACCACTGATCATAAGAAGGATCACCGGGCTTTGGCGGGCATACCATGCAATCGATTGCGGTCTATATGAAAAAATGGTGGAAGGTTTCCTCGAAATCACGTTCAAAAATGAAACAACAAAATAGGCATTATTGTGACGTACCTGACCCAAGACGCTCGAGCCACTTTTGGCAGAAACCATCTTCTCGAGGTGGAAGTAGGGTTTAGGATCGAGGTTGAAGAACTCAACATATCCTCCACGCACTCCGCATTCTCCCATATATCCCTTTGACGATGAGTGAAAAGACGCAAGCTCCATCCTACAATTGCACAGGTTACGCAAAACCTAATTGCTTTAAGTGCCGTGCTTGAACAACAACATGAGCGAGAGGTTACGAATATAGCCGTTCAATCCCCCTAAAGAGTTTTTTCGTCAAACTTCATGTTGTATTCAACAATGCAAGTACGCTACAAATGAATGAAATATATATATTCTGTCTTAGACCCCGGACAGACTTCACGCGATTTGATCGTCGCGACTGAATCGCGACGATACAACTGTTACACACCATTCCATGCCGATCAACTTGCATTTCGGTTGTGATACTTTTCCAGCCCGAAATTTTTGAATGTGAAATGAAAATGAATGGAAATGTCGGCGATTGAGTCGCGACGATCAAATCGCGTGAAGTCTGTGCGGGGCCTTAGGAATGGGCCTATTAAAAGAGCCATATTTTCCGTAATGACCTGTTTGATTCCAAATTTTCGCTGTGGCAAGAAGAAGCTGTGAGCTCAACATTCTACCAGAAAGGAGAGATTTCCATATTTCAAAAAAGTAATGGGAGAGGGCAAGGCTACAAAAGCTCAGGCAGCCTGGCCTTTTGAGGGGTTGTGCTTGACTCCATTAACTTCATCTCCGAAGAAGCTTTTTTATCCGGGTTTTACGTGATTCGCTAGCACAAACACACATATTCTACAGTGCGTGTTTGAGCCTACCTCGACTTGTAGCTTTGTCGTGACCTGGGAGTTGAAGCCCTCAATGTGGAAAGCGCGGTGGTTGAAATTTTCGCACCACTTCTTAATCTATTAATTGGAAGCGGTACAAAGTCTAATTTGAGCCTACACTGACATATAGTACTACTTTATTGTGAGTATAAAAAAGCTAACTTTTTTTACTTTTGAGACTAAGTTAATCACGCTTGAGAATCACGTTTTTTGGACGTATGGAAACCATAAAAAATGTAATAACTAATGGCTTCTAGATCTCGTAAAGGTAGTTTGACATGCTGGTTACGGAAATCATACACAATTTGTACAGCAGGCTTCTTTGATGATTTCACGGTGTGTAAGAGATAAAGAATTGAAATTTGACTAAGACTTCGACAGTGGAGTCAATCAGTATGCTGTTCACGATAATCATTCCTCCATTTTTGCCGAACTTGTGATAATCAGCAATCTAACGTTTTCTCTTTCACCGTACTCGATCGTAGTATCCCCTCAATTTTTTAAACAAATTCGTTCCTGCGACGACCTCCCTCCCCTCACTCTTACCCCCAATACGACCCCCCCCCCCCTTAGACAATCGCCGGGGCAGGCGGGCGCCGGAAAATACGCGTTGCTGAAATTTCGCATTCCGCTCAAATTTCAGGAAAATGGTCAGCGAGTTTTTGAGAGACCGAATGTAAAAAAATTTTTCGCTCTTATCTTTTGCAGATATATTGCTGAATCTCTGAGGCATCGAGAACTCAGCAGGCGGCCTTCCGAAAAGTCTTGATTGCTTTCCAAAAAATTCGCAAGCGGGGTACAAGAAATCAGCCATCTATTTTTCCGGTGCCCGCCTGCCCCGGCGATTGTCTGAGCAGGTCGGCAGGCCTGATACACTCGACCCTGGACATAATTAAAATTACCAAATTATGCGAGGACTGCGACCTACACTTAAAAAACCAAGCCCTTTCGGAGTAGGATGGTGTGTTCTTTGCCACGAGGAGGAACTATTTGCTCTGCAGCTGTATCTCTCCGCTGCAAAGCCTAACGCTCCGCTCTCCAGCCTCGGGTTGCAAAACTGCACTTTTGTGCATGGAGATTTACAGACGCTAAAGATTCGCCTAACGTTCCCAGCCGCCCCGCACATTGGTGTTCAATGTTAGGCGCGGGCAAATAGATTTTACGTCGTCTATGCACACGATTCTCTAGCAGGAATAGTTTTATTAAAGGCAGCGTTCAGGCAAGTCTGGACACATGGGGCTCTCACGTGGATAGTAATTTTGGGGCCCTAACTAAGCCACTGCCCAACCGGCAGCTCAGGTAGTGCTCTAACGGTTGAGATATTCCCTTCGAAACTGGACCTCGCGATCGTATTTCGCATGGATTCATGGCGCAAAGCGCCATGAATCCATGCGAATACGATCGCTGGGTCCAGTTTCGAGGGGAATATCTCAGCCGTTCGAGCACTACCTGCGCTGCCGCTTGGGCAGTGCCTTAGTTAGGGCCTCAAAAGTACTTTCCACGTAAAATCCCCATATGTCCAGGTCTGCCTGGACGCTGCCTTTAACATTGCAATCCTCACTGAAAGGGGAAAAAATGTTAATCTGCAAAACCACAAATCAGTGATCAATGCAAGTACCCTAAAATCCCTACAATACGTCCGCCTCTCAGATAAGTCATCCATCACATAAGTCCGTTTTTTCTATGGAAATGCACCCTCGCGCCGCCAAAAGTCCCGCATATAAGTCCGCTTTTTTGCAGATAAGTCCGGACTTACCGGCGGATTTTGGGGTATTTAGTTTTTGACTTACTTGTTGTATGGCGCTCCCATCTCGTTGATAACCCTTTTGAACGACTGCCATTTAACGCCATCGGCATAGATGTTGTCCTAGAGATACAGTAGGTAAATGTCCTTCATTTACTCCAAGCTTTAGAGTTCTTTTCTAACTTGATAAACTTCATCGACCATCAAAAAAAGATGGTGCTTGTAAGCAAATTCAATTACTTCCTCCATGTTTTGTCTAGAAAGTACCTGAAAAAACATTAACATTACCAAACTATTGAATTGGTTCAATAGTAATGGGACATCAGAAAATAAATTCAATTTACTCAAACGAAAAAAATCGGTTGGATGCTCAAATTTTGGCAGATGTTGGTACATATCAAAATCTTCTGATTTACTTAGATGGCCGTTGTCGCATGGTGTTATTTTATCAGTGCTTGAAATCAAAACTCGTCAAGTAATGATTCATCCATATTTGTAGAGCATGGCTCCAAAGGTTGCTAGGGGCAGATCTTCCAGCACGCAATCTTCTGGGGTTCAAACTCAAATTATTCCTGATGCTGCTGGCCTTAATGATTCTGACTTTGATGCAATGTCTCCTGAAAATTTGCTGAGATCTATTACGGCCCTAAACAAGGATCCAACCGTGGAGAAATTACTTCTCCTCCTTCGAAAAAGATCTCAGATGATTTTGTCAGTAGCTGCATCGAATCAGAACCTCGAGGCAGAAGCATCGTCATCAGTGGGCTGGAAGAATCAGATGAGGATACTCCTCCATCTGAACGCCAAGTAGACTCGAGCAGAAGGTGTCAAAGATTCTTGATATCGTCAAAGTAGAGTGTAGGCCGGAAAGGTTACTACGTATGGGGAGACCAGGCGGACCCCGCCCCCGACTGGTTAAAGTGGTCCTTCCTTCAAAAAGTTGTTGAAAGACCGCATTAGCCAATGCTCGTTTGCTTCGAACGAGCCAGTATTCCCAGGTTTTTATTAGGTGAAGCATGACCCTTGAAGAAAGAAAAAGGGAATTCGAGCTTCGTCAAATAGCCAGGAAGCGGAATAGTGGCAAACCAGTAAGGGAGTGGGTAGTCTTCCGGGGTGAATTGAAAAGGATTTCGGAGCTGCCCTAACGCACCTCTCAGGGAAACTTCTAGAATTGCATGGAATACTGGATATCCAAATCTTAAATTGAAATGTTTTCTCATCAATGCTCGAAGCCTTGTCAAGAAAGTCAATCAATTACATGTTTTCTTGAATCAAGAGAAACCTGATTTATTTTTCATTACTGAGACTTGGTTGACTACGAAGCTAGAAGATAGCAAGATTATAGGAAGTTTGCCATACTATTTGTTGAGAGTTGATAGGAAAAAGAAAAAAGGCGGAAGAATCTGCTGTCTAAAAAGGTCTTCTATTATAGCTCGTGAAATTAAACACAATATTGAATCGCATGCAGACATCATTATCGTTGAAGTTATTTCTCAATGTAACGTAATTGGGTTTATTAGTGTGTATCGCCCTCCTAATTCAATTCATGCTGAGGACGAATTACTAATAAATCAGTTGACTGAATTGATCGCTACTAGTTATGCAACAATTTTATTAGGAGACTTTGACCTGCAGATTGACTGGACTGCAAAAACTCCTCTAAATGCAGTATCTAAGAATTTTATGAACATGTTTGATTCTAGCAATTTCATGCAATTCATGGCGTTTCCCACTTGCAAAGAAGCTGTCTTGGATCTCATATTCTTGTCCTTTGGGAACATTTTTGACCTGTTAATTCTACCACCTCCCTCCAATTCCGATCATAATGTTGTCAAATTTTTTGTTTGCCAAAAACAGAGACTCAACAAATCTTTCCTTTGCCTGATTATTCTCACGTTGATTATCTTGCACTAAATTCTTTCCTGAGTAATATTGATTGGTTTCGCGTATTTAATGGATATCGCTCTATTTCCGATGTTTATCGTAGATTTTGTAGTGAGGTAATTCTGCTCTTGCATTGTTTGTTCCCTTCAAACGTTGTGACTTTTTCTGAGATAAATTACCCAGCTTATCTCAAAAGGTTGTTTGCTCAAAAAAACCGTATCTCCGAATCTTTTAGCAATCCCTTGAATAGTGTTCTGTACAAAAAAGTTTGCTCTGTTGATCACCACTCAAAGAAATATCTTGCTAATAAAGAAAAGAGATTAGCCGTTTGTCTTAATCTCAAACATCTATTTGAATATATTCGTCGCAAAACCAAACCCCAGCCAGCCATTCCTGTTTTCAAGGACTCGCAAGACACATTGTTTAGCACGGACGAAGAAAAGGCTGAAAATTTAGCAAGATATTTTGCAAGTGTATTTAATCAATATCATGCTTTGTATAGAACATCACATACTGAGCAGTCTTACAAACTCAAATGTACCGAAATCTTTTTTGTACCTAATGCCATACGATATATGCTGAAGCATCTGAAGCCATCTACGCCTATCCCTTAAGTTGGTATCCCTCCAATGGTTTATAGACATTGTGCTTCTTCACTATGCAAACCATTGAGCCACATTTTCAACATTTCTATGCTTACGGGTCAAGTTCCTGATTTATGGAAAGAGGCAATCGTAGTACCAATTCCAGAGATTTCCAACGCGCAGCTTATTTCTGAGTTTAGACCCATTAGCTTGACTCCCACTCCAGTGAAGGTCATGGAAAAATTGATAAAAGACAAAATTTTCTCTTGGATCAATAAGACCAATCCCCTGTCGTTAGAACAGCACGGATTTCTGGCGGGTTGTTCTACAGCAACAAATCTTATTGATTGCTTACATGATTGACTAAGGCTGCGTTCATACTGATTCCTATGTTCTGGAACTGTTCCCGCACAGTTCTCGCACTGTGCTGAAACTGTGCGGGAACTGTGCGGGAACTGTGCGGGAACAGTTCCAGAACTGTGCTGCATGCGCTGCAGCCGCCCCGCACCGTTTTGAACGGCAAGAGTTGGAGAATTTTAACCGTTCTCAACGGTTTTTCTTCCAGATTTCTCTCATTTTGGCCTCACTCTTCCACCCCGCTTCCATTTTTGATCTGCCGAACTTCGAAGCTCGAAGCGGGGTAGAAGAATGAGCACATTTCTGCTTTCCGTATGCGACAAAATGAGTGTTCTTGTGTTCGTCCATTCTCTCTTGATTTTGGTTTTGATTTTTGCTCGCGATTCTTGCTCAAAACTACTTCATTTGTTCCAGGAAGCCGCTGCGTAGTTTCCACAGCCATCTGCCACGAATTAGGGAGTAGGAGCAATTCTGAAATTGCATGAATTGGGACTTGTCTCTTGCTTTTGATGATTTTGGGCGTTCCCAGCCTCTTTCGTTTTTCCATATCGTTGCTTCTTCGTTCTCTCTTCTACTCCGCTTCTCCTTGTGATGAGAAAAGCTGTAAACTTGAAGCGGGGTTGAGGATTGAACGCTGTTCTGCTCCATGTATCCGGGAATATGAGCCTTCGTGCGCTCGTCCATTCTCTCATCGCAATTTTTGTTCAGACCTAATCATGTGTACTAACAAGTCGCTGCGTAGTCTCGCATCTGTATTGAAATTAAAATAGACAAGTCTCTAGAACACATGAAGTAGGTCTGAACAAAAATAGCGATGAGAGAATGGACGAGCGCACGAAGGCCCATATTCCCGGATACATGGAGCAGAATAGCGCTCAATCCTCAACCACGCTTCAAATTCACAGCTTTTCTCATCACTAGGAGAAGCGGGGTAGAGGAAAGAACGGAGAAGCAACGACATGGAAAAACGAACAAGGCTAAGAACGCCCAAAATCATGAAAAACAAGAGACAAGTCCCAACTCATGCAATTTCAGGATTTCTCTCACTCCCTAATTCGTGGCAGATGGCTATGGAAACTGGGCAGCCGCTTCCTGGAACAAATGAAGGAGTTTTCGAGCAAAAAACAAGAAGACAGAATGAATCGCACGATAGCCCATCTTTCCGAATACACGGCGCAGGAAAGCGCTCATTCTTCAATTCCGCTTCGAGTTCGCAGTTCTGCTGATCAAAAAGGGAAGCGGGTGGAGGATTAAGGCCAAAATGAGCGAAATCTGGAAGAAAAACTGTTGAGAACGGTCAAAATTCTCCACTCCCGCCGTTCAAAACGGTGCGGGGCGGCTGCAGCGCATGCAGCACAGTTCTGGAACTGTTCCCGCACAGTTCCCGCACAGTTCCCGCACAGTTCCCGCACAGTTTCAGCACAGTGCGAGAACTGTGCGGGAACAGTTCCAGAACATAGGAATCAGTATGAACGCAGCCTAAGGAATTGAATGCAGGGCTTTCGATCGATTCGTTTATCTTGACCTCTCCAAAGCTTTCGATAAAATTGCTCACTCTATACTTCTATCTAAATTGGAAGCGCTGGGCATCAGTGGAAATCTCTGGAAATGGTTTGGATCTTATCTGGAAATGAGACATATGAAGGTGAAGGTGGGAAATAGCTTCTCTGACAGGTACCCATGTACTAGTGGGGTACCACAGGAAGGTGTTTTATCCCCATTATTGTTCTTGATTTACACAATGGACCTGATTCCATCCTTCAAATGCTTTAGTAAAGTAAAAATCCAGCTTTATGCTGATGACATCAAAATATACGGTAGTTACAGTCAAGCAACTTTATCTGATGTGCATAATGAGTTGAAAAATGCCATTGATTTTATTTTTGATTGAGCCAGAAGCAATAACTTGACACTGAACACAGATAAATGTATGCTATTGCGTATGGGTTACTTGGGTCACCCAAGTTATAAGAGTAAAATACCGTTGAAAAGTGTCGATACGGTCAGAGATCTTGGAGTCTTAGTTGATTCCAAGTTGAAGTTCTCTAATCATATTGATAAGGCGGTTAAGAATGCTTATAGGGCACTTTTTACGCTCTTTAGAGGCACGCACATTAGAAACGCTAAAGTGATGATTGTACTGTACAAAGCATATGTTCTACCTCACCTCGAATATTGCTCTCGCAGGTCTGGGGCCTTAGTTTGAAAAAAGAAATAAGAAAAGTGGAGAAAGTCCAAGATACATTTACCAGGCTTCTATTTCACAGAGTTTCTCCAAGAGCCTTGTTCATGCCCAGCTACAATAGTAGGTTGAAGGCTTTCTCCCTACATAGTCTCCTTTACAGAAGAACTTGCAATGACCTGACATTTTCTTTTAGAGTTCTAAAAAAAGAAACGAACTTGAAGCCGACTAAGTACTGGGTATTTCGACCGAACTCAACCAGAATGGGTTCATTCAATCTAGATTACGGTAAAGTGAACAAACGCTATATGTTGGCGTTCATTCATTCTTTTGCCGCGCAGTTCGATGGCTAGAACTACTGCCAAGTGAGGTTTTGAACTCAGTCACTAGTGAAATTTTCAGAAGTAAGCTCAAAAAGACTTCAGTTCTAGGCCCCGGACAGACTTCACGCGATTTGATCGTCGCGACTGTATCGCGACGAGACAACTGTTACAGCATCATTCCATGCCGATCAACTTGCATTTCGGTTGTGATAGTTTTCCAGCCCGAAATTTTTGAATGTGAAATGAAAATGAATGGAAATGTCGGCGATTGAGACGCGACGATCAAATCGCGTGAAGTCTGTCCGGGGCCTTACAGTGTTCAAGAATAATTGAATAACGCTCTCTCTTCAACCACTTTATACTCGTTTATCATCCTGTTGTTGCCGGGTAGTGGGGGTTAAGGAAACCCAATGCTTCCTCTCCCTCCAACCCATACCTCTCGGTGCGCGGGAAGAATGAGCTAATACCCTTCCTTCCCGCACACCCCTGTCATTTGGGTGTGTGGGAAGGTGGAGTTTGATGCTCCTCATTCCCACACACCCTGTGGGGTTATGTTTATTTCAGGCTCCGAGCAGTAGTTCTGCATTGTTCTGTTTATTCATGTCAATTCTCTACACTAACTTATTCCACTTCCGCAAGGATATGGGTCTGGGTAGCAGCTGATACTTTACTCTCTACTTTCTGGCCTGTATTCTTTACGTCCTAACCGAGTGAATCTATTCGCAAGCTGGACGTAACTTCACTGATCGTGCTGGCGCAAACGCGACCCTTCCTTTTCTCATGCCGTTACTCGACACTGTCAACCCGCTCGAATAACCAAAATACCCAGCTATAGTCACATCGTCGCTGCTCCATGTCAACAGAAACCCTTCATCACATCATCTCGGTTTCCAATCATTACGGTTGCACTGACCGTAGTTTGTAAGAAGATTTTAAGTTGTTTTGTGTTTCAGCTGTCCGATGTTTGGTGCTTTTAACATACTTACACGCAGTCCACAAGTCGACTTAGGTTTGGTTCACCCCTTTTGATGTTAGTGAAACAGCTCGTTGAGCCCTACTAACTTTTGACATTATGCAAAATTTTGTCGCGGAGTTCTGTTCTCTCCCCAGAAATGGGTTGGGCGGGTTTTTTGCCTATACACCTACACACCCGCTTCCACCACATACAAATGTTTATTTGAATAATCAGAGAGCAATTTGGGTGCAAGCACGGGGCATGAGGAAGATGGGCCTTTAAACCAATGAGATGAATTCGTGAATGCTATAAACAAGCTTAATACGTTCTTTTTTACTCCTAGGGGAGCTGGACTTAAGCTGCTTGATGATTTTTGTCTTGTTTTTCCTCCTTTCTTTTAGTGTTTTGAAGTTATTTCTTGGTCTGTTCCGGTTTTGGCACGCCTTGTGCGTAACATATAAATAAATAAATAAACAAAAAATAAATAATAAATAATAATAATTAATTAAATATATAATAATAAATAATTACGAACTTTAAGCAGCAAACTCACAGTCAGCCCACAATGTGGGCCTGTCGATATTAACACATTGACGACCGCTTGACACACCATGTGTGTCAAGCAATCACTACCATGTGGGACCGCTTGACACACATAATGTGTCAAGGATTGGACTTCGTTAAAATGTCGACCGCAGGTACGATAAGGTGAGAATGACTCCTCCAGGGTGAAGGGGGTCACAGTGGTCGCAGTCCATCCAGGGTGAACTGTGTCTCAGTTGATCGAGAAATCATAAAATGCCGACGGGGGGGGGGGGGGAGGAGAAGGTGATGGTGTTTTCTTATTTTCCAGATAAAAGTTTATCATATTAAATTCTCTGCCATCATTGGTTGTCTTTTTACCAAAATGTGAGAACTGATAGAATTGGAACAACCCTATATGTTTTTAAAAATACCATAGAAGATGTGTATGCAAGAACATCTGTTTCGGGAAAGAGGTACAATTTTTAAGCATTTACGAATTTTTAGAAGAAATTCGTAAGTTCTGTAGATGAACAGCAAGGTCAGCAATGAAAAGGTTTTTACAACTATCTCGTCTTCCGCTTTCGAATATATAGCTTGCCTGGAGTCTATTGAAAAGTGTCTGGTGAAGAGTGTGGGTAGTGATTTCTGGATATTTACGAGTTTTTAGGTTAGAAAAATCCGTAACTTCTGTAGATGCACATCTTATACGCCGTGATGGTGACCTTTGGAACCGACTCATCCTCCGCTTTTAGAAAATATATACTTGCCTGGGGTCCGATGAAAAAAGTGCCTGGGTGAAGGGTGTCCTAGTGATTGCTGGAGATTTTCAAGTTTTTAACATGAAAAAATTCATAACTTCTGTAGATGAACATCTTGTATGCCGAGATGGTCACCATTAGAAGCGCCTTGTCCTCCGCTTTCAGAAAATATATACATTGCCTGGGGTCCGTTAGAAAAAGTGCCGGGTGAAGGGTGGGTGAGACTTTTATAATGGGAGTGCTCAAGTAGACGTCTTTTTACAATGGTAAAAAAGCCTGTACTTGAGCACTTCCATTTAAAAGTCTCACCCACCCTTCACCCGGCACTTTTCTAGCGGACCCTGGCCCCTGGCATTATATACTTTCTGAAAGCGGAGGACGAGGCGATTCTAATGGTGACCATCTCGGCATGCAAGATGTTCATCTACAGAAGTTATGAATTTTTTTATGTTAAAAACTCGAAAATCTCCAAAAATCACTAGGACATCCTTCACCCAGGCACTTTTTTCACGGACCCCAAGCATATTATATATTTTCTGCAGGCGGAGGATGAGACGGTTCCAACGGCGACCATATCGGCGTACAATATTTTCATCAGCAGAAGTTATTAATTTTTTTATGTCAAAAAATCGAAATTCCTCAAAAATCACTAGGCAAACCGTTCACTGCACTTTCTTGAATGGATACCAAACGTTCTATATATTTTCTGAAAGCGGAGGACGGAACGACTCCAATAGTGACCATCAGGCGTACAAGATGTTCAACTACAGAAGTTATGAATTTTTTTTTTCATGTTGAAAACTCGAAAATCTCCAGAAATTATTACTCACACTCGTCACCAAGCCCTTTTTTCAACAACCTTCTCCTTTCCTATACGTTAACAATTCACGTACAAATATCTTCTTTGCTTAACACAGACGACCAAGGCGTTTTGCAGAGCACAAAAGAAAACTCGAGTGGGTTTAACACAAAATAGTAGCCATTTCAACGATACACATGGTGTGCCAAGCCTTGACACACCATGTGTGTCAAACGGTCGTCAATGTGTTAACCTTACCTCACTGTTGATTATTTTTCTCGGCTTTTGGTGAAAAGGGTCATCTTGGTCCCGGCTCAGGGATGAAGGGAGGGTGAGAAAATTCTCACACTATCGCACCTGTGATGTCGACTATCCTAAGTCTGCACCAATCCTAACCAGGCCAAATTTGGCATGGCCGGAACCCGTGTAGCGAGAGTATTGCGTCACGTCTACGGCTAGCCAGTCTGCTCTCTCCTCAATCTCTTCCCTCTCTGCGACAGCGCGCGTATGCAGCGCAAATTCCCTAGCGCTGCGAGCGTGCGAATTCAGCCGTCGTTTCGGCCTGATCCCGATTGGGGCAGACTGTAGTACAAACTCATCCTAGAAGTTTCCTTTTGCTGTGACTAGTAATGACTTTTAATATCTTTGTCAGCCCTTCACGGCTACTGTACGTATAGTGTAGATGCCAGCATGCGTGATTTTATCTGAAAAGTGCTGAATGGTCCGTGAAAGGTCTTGATCCCAAGTGGCAAACAATCAAAAATCCGCATTGTCATCAATGTGTTAACTGAGCCGCAATGGGTGGGGGGACTGTCGCATCCAAGTTAGCCTGTGGTCCCAACGCTTTGCATAAGAAGTTATAGCTTTGAGTTTGAAAGACATATTATCCACTTCTCTTCAAGATAATCAAATGAGCCCAACCCTGACGGTTGACATCTGATAGAGTCTTTTACGCTCCATCCATGCGTATGTTATTCAAACTGTGGACTAAAGTATGATTTTTAGCCTGAAAATCTGCCCCAAATAGCACATTTTTCGAATGAACTGCCTCTTTTATACAAAATAGAGAATTTTTTGTGCATTTAACAGGGAGTTAGGTAACTTAGAATTGCGTTTCAAGACGAGGCACATATATTTGGAATTAGCTTCGAACGCTCATTCCAAATGTGATGTTCTTAGCTGCGGTGCATTATTCTGAAGGAAGTTCTGAGCTTTTTTCTGTGCAAAAATGCCATACTTTTCCATATGGTGAGGCTGCCTGTAAATGGAACTCCGCCTAAGATGGTGCTAGAATACTAAAATCACTAAAATTACTAAAATTAAGCTTTTTGTAATTAACAAGAGCCTTTATGCAATCAATTAGCACGTAGGTGATGATACCTAATGCCAGTAGGTCAAAGAGTATGCAAATTTTGCATAAAAGAAAATTGATAACGTGCTTTAGAATGACGTGTCGCAGCCAGGAACAGCATACTTAGAGTCAGCGTCCGAAGCTAATTTCAAACATATGTGTCTCATCGCAAAATGCGATTCTGAGTTTACCTGACATCCCTTGTAAGTGATTTCTAACGAGCTTTGAAAGTGCTTTCGATTGGTACAGTCGAGTAGATTTAGCGGTAAATATAGTGTGCTTGCACAGAAGGTGAAATGCGGTGAAATTTGCGCGTGAACAAATAGCCACGCCAGTACTGCGGGTATTTTGCGCGCGCAATTGGCCGGCGTCACAGTCGAAGCTATTTCTTCACGCGCCAATTTTACCGCATTTCACCTTCTGTGCAAGCACACTATATTTACCGCTAAATCTACTCGACTGTACGTCACATGTCGTATTTTGGGACACAGTGGAGCAAACTCAGATGGCGTTCAAAAAATCTGGCGCTGACTTTCTCGAAGCGCCGCTCGAAGGATTGTGGAAACTGCGAGCTGCTGCTAGGATGATATGCAATGGTCACTTCATACGGAAGCGTCAACATTGCTGGTTTTCTGTCGTCGGTCAGAAAGAAACAATCAGAGTTGAAAATAAATCAAGGTGTCTCATTAATTTTTGAATCACCCCGATAATAAGCAATAATCACGTCACCTGGCCACTCGGATTTCCCGGATTTATCACGCAAAGCACTTTTACGTTATATTTCTCTGAATTTTCCTGATATGCTCGCTCCAATTCATCAACATCAAGGCCCCAATTTTTTTCTTCGGCAAGGTAATATTCAACCTGATCTTGACACTAATTAAAAAAGCTTTATGAATATAGGAGTAAGAATACCTTGCCAAGACCGAATTCTTCTATAGTAGCTGAGTACAGCGGAAACTGAGGAATGGGAATCATGACTCCAACCTTTTTTTCAGCATGAGTTGCAAACATCTCAAAGACATGTTTGATCGAACCGGATGCACCAGTAGAAAGGGCTACATTCTCCGGATTTGATGGGATTCCCCCATCTCGCTTCTGTAAGAATGAGCGCTGACTACAAAACATAAAATCTGTTGGACGCAGAAATTTATCGCTTCCGTCTACAACTGTAATCATAAACATTGAATTGTTGAACATACATCTTGATCTGCAGTCAACTGTGCTTGCGCTGCCTGCAGGCAACACTTGCGTGTAAGTAGTGACAATGCGCAATATAGCCATTACAAGCGCTAGTCGCAAGCAAGCTGTCGGATCTACAGGCACGGAATTTTCGCGCTAATGTTGTCAGCGCACCCGACAAATTAGGATATCCGAATTTGATGCAGGTTTTCGCAAGCATTTCAAAAAGATTGTTTTCTGTTTATGTGCATCTTGCGACCTACTTCGCATATAGAAAAGTGCTCTTCATGCTCTCTCTTATATGCTCTTACTTTTACGGTCAACTCCATTTGTTCAAATCTATGACCATTAGAAGATGAAGCTTTGGATCACAAAATTTACCCTTTGCACTATTTTGACTTGAACTTAATCGGCAAGAAGGGTATCATAACTTATAATAACGGGCTAAGGGTTGTTTGCGTGTTTTTGTGTGTGTGTCTGAATATCTGTCTGTCACGAAATTCATAGCATGAGTAGTTTCAGCCAACGTCCTGAGCCCAAATTTTGCATAGCGCAAGCTACCAGCATAAAAGTCCACCATGCGAAAGCACGAGCGGATTTCTTAGGTGGATCCCTCAGAAATTGCGCGTCAGCCGGGTTCAATTGGCTTTTGGCCCGCATAATCGAATCCGTATCACCACTTTTTGCAAAGTTGTGGATGTGCTTGGCATCTCAATGTGCAAGCCATGGGCTTTGGTGCAAAAGAGGATCAAAAGTCTACTACTTCACAAAAACGACGCCGAAAAATATTGATTGCTCGATGGTCGATTTGCCAAGGTTTTACTCAAGCATTTGAAAAGATTTTTGCACAGAGATGTAGCTCAGGGTGTTATTGTCCTTATAGCAACTATCTAGCCAGAAAAAAGTTCAAGAACCTATTCAAAATTGCATTTGTTCTTCTGCGAAAAATTTCATCCTCTCAAAATTACCGTTCTCACACGGAGAAGCTTTTAGCATGAGTAGTTATTTACATTTTAATCGTGATATTCGGCATCGTCCGGTGAGTTTCAATTCATAAGGCATGAATGAGTAAGGCGTACAGAGGAGGACCACAGCGAGCCTCTGCGATTCAGTGTAATTCGTAGCGCAAGCTGCAGCCAAGATTTCGAGCTGGTTTTTGGCGCACGCCAGCAGCACCCAGGTTAATTATGTAAAGAAGTGAGCGGATCTGTTTCGGTCGCTGAAAATCGCGAGTCAAATGGATCCACCAAGCATTTGCTGAAGCAAACGAGATCCTAATGCAAGGAGTCTGCAATAACTGTAAGACTTTTAACTTGGACATCTTCCAAGCACTGGAATTCAGCACAGATACATAACAAAAAGTTAATTTCGTGCAAAAGTGGCGTCAAAAAAATGACTTAATTGATTGTTGATTTTCAAAGAACTCACTGTATAGCTGGAAATATTCGAGGCTGGAAATGTAGTGTGCATCTGTTGTTGTTCTAATTAGCCAACATCGCATTGATAAAACGGAATCAAAATTACACTAACCGTTCACCAAAAAGTATCGCCACGCTAGTTTTACCGGTTTCACATGAAAACCTCGCAGAATGAATGGTTTTTACATCATATTCTTCACGATTAGAATTTAGGTTCAAAGCAGTTTGAGAGATAAGGCAGGGCGCTGTTTAGCTCTGAAGACAAGCATGGACACGCAGACCCGCACGGCACGATATTCATGGGGTGCATAGAGCCAGTACCTGCTGTGGGCGTGCCACACTTTGCCTTCCTTAAGAGAAGATGTTGCTCAAAAACTATAGAGCAGGACCAGTGCGAGCCTCTGCGAAGCAGAAGTGACGCACTGGTTTTTATGATAATAAAGCTGAAGCAAGATGTTGAGCGAACCTACAAAGTGAACAGTAGCGCCTCCTTTCAACAAATGTGAGAGCAGAGGAATTGAGGCTCCAACATGACTAACTGTCGCGGCCACTCCACAGCGTGAAAAACTTTTCGAAGGAAAGCAACCATGAGAGTCTACTCCCATGCTCGAAGAGTGAGGCCAGTGTGGTCAGGTACTATCTCGACTACCTCCCAGGCTTTATTTTAGGCAAGTAGATAGAAAGTTCAAAATTTTCGGAGATATCAGCAGTAGAGAAAATATCGAAGCAATTAATTCCGCAGTTTTTGTTTTGCGGAAAATTCTCAAAAAAATTCTGCATACTTATATATATAGCACTAGTTTGGCTGGCTATAAGTGCTGAAGTTTTTCGAACACCCATGTTCGATAAGATTTACATTTCGTCTTATGGCATTCCATGTCCGATTGTCACTGATCTTGGCACCGCGTATAACTTTGAGGTTGTTTTTGAGCCTTGAGAGAAGATTGGGTAACTTTATTTTGGGCTAGCGTTTCGGCGGCGTCGCCTTCTTCAGAGCCTGAAAAGGTCAGAAACATTGCGACTTATCCGCTCAAACACCTTGTCAGCCTGCAGAAACAAAACGTTAGTCCAAAATAAAGGTTACTACCAATTGGCTCAATGCTCAAAAAAGAACCTCAAACTCTTCTTACTTTCTACTTTCCAGTAATTTGCTTTTACAGCTACAGGTACGACTAAACATAGATACGTCAGATAGACAGAGACTTGTTGATCATGGTGGCTTTTACTTCATTTTAAAAAATGCAATTTTAACGGGTTATGACACTTTGGAGTGAGAGTTTGCGAAACCTGCATTATTTTCCGGACAGCCTAATATTGACTTTCAATCAGACTGTACCTAGCCTGCGGCTTCCTTCACGTTAAGGGAAACAAAGCAAAGACGACTGATTTTGTTCGCACCACCGCTCTCAAAAAAAAATGAACTCACTGTGATATAATCAGCAATATGCTTTCGGATCACCCTGACTCCAAAGTCTTCAGTGTAGGCGCCGATGCTTTGACCTGCGCAATCATTTATAATTGCCTGAAAAGTTTTCATTAGTATGCATCAGAGATCATATCGCTGTAAAGGCATGTCGCTGTAAATATTTAATTTGACCTTGTTAAACCTCTATGTTCAGGTTGGCTTTTCTGTCAGGGCCCGGCACAGATGTCTGGAGTCAAACTGGACTTCGTTTTTGAAGTTAGAAGCAACTGGGATTTGGTTTTTATAAGGTCCTGAGATAAGCGCCAATGAAAAACACGAACATGTCAGTTTTACGGTTGAACGTGTTCTTTCGCAAGCGCGCGAATTTCAAACGCAAGACTCAAACAAACAAATGACTTGTTTACAGCGCACAAACGATCACATGGCTCCGAGTTTGGGCTATGTGTATAGAATATTACTCCAAACTATGTTATGTAAAAAGTTTCAAAAACTTATGTGTCCTAATATCCGTTCCCGAATTTGTTGGTTTCTAGACCAACACCCAACCAACTGGGTTGGTCCGGAGCATAAATATCGGGGAGTTCACATAAGTTTTGGCTGTTTTTGTTTTTGATTTGGACGATTAGAACGGTCAAAAATCTATCATATAGTGAAGAAAGCGAATCAAACCATTGCCTCTCCTCTTTTTTGAGCTAAAAATAGAGTAAATCTAGGCGTTGATAGATATTGCGCTCCAATCACATGCGGTGTCTTTGAACTATGTGGCGAAAAATGCATCGCCAGGTTGTTGAGGCCACAGATTTGGTTGGCCTAGCAGGTTTTCAGCATTCTGAGCACTAAAATATGTATGTACCCTACCCAATGACGATGCCGTTAATCAACTCAGAATGTTTTTTTTGCTTTTTCTATTATATTAGGTACCTCAAAATGCGCTTTTTTCGCTTTTTTATTGTTATTTTGACTGAATTAGGGTTTCCCTACTAATTTTTCTACTTGATTTTTTTTGAGGGAATTCGTTTCCAAAAATGCTCCAAACCAACGCGTGCCGGGCCCTGTTTTCTGTATCGCTTGACATAGGAGATTAGAAAATGCTATAACATGCCATAATCTCTACAATGTTATAGGGTAACTGACATTTTGTGGCTCTAAGTGAAACACGGTCTAAGCCTGGCGCTGGACTGAAATTGAAATTTGAACTCAAGGGAAACAAGTACTGTCTTCCGCCTATGTTCCTAGGAACAACCGCACCGCCTAATGTTCGTCAAGCAAGGAAATACCTCCATTCTTAGCGAAACGTGATGATAGCAAATATGAAATCTACTTCACGTCTTCCGGGATCAGGAAGGAGAGATTATAGGGAAATTTCTGCTTTTCCCAATGCATGTTCTAAGCAGATTTCTTTAGTAGTTACTTATGGCCCTAATAGACTCCCACCCGTACCCTCTAAGGCGAGCAATTACACATCGCATTTATATTCAGTTCGCCGTTGTGATCAAAAGTCATTATACATGGCACAAGTAGTTATGAAATATATTGAAGGTAGGTGTTCCAAGACAAGCAAGCCCTTGATCGGAAGAAGTTACGCCTCCATACGGAAAATTGTTTAAGTCATGATTTTCGTCATCTACTCAGGTAATCGCTGGGGGCAGGCGGCCATGCGATGTTGGGAAAGCGGGCACCGAAGAAATAGTTCGCTGATTTCTTGCGGTCCGCTTGCGGAAAAAGAATGTTGACCAATTTTTAGACGAGTGCCCGGAGAACAGACTCGGATTTTCTATAGTTTAGTTACGGCGCATTCTCGGGGACTTTCCGCGAGAGTAAGCAAAATTATTGAGGGCCGCGCGGTCCTTTGTGGAGGACCGCACAGCCCGTAGGAACATTTCGCTAAGAGAAAGTTCCGCAAACTCGGGTAATTAAACCATCCATGACACCTCTGCCACATAGAGTTTCGCCTTAGCTCGGCTTACTCCCGAAACTGCGTAAGAGTCTGAGCGCTGTTGAAAGTCTGGCCAGCGCTCGCTGAAAGAGATTATTTGACGAGCGCTCGTAGAGAACTTTGTATTGCTGCCCGCTTGCAGAACAGCGAAGTGCCGCTCGCTGAAGGTTTGGCCACGCCCCAGAATTTTGCCGACCGCGAGTTTGCGGACCGCCTGCCCCCGCCGATTATCTGAGTACTAACGGCCCATTGCTTATCATGTGTGAGAATGTCATACTGGGTCACCAATCGGTTAAAACATTTTTCCAGTGCCCCAGAAGCTCACAAAATTCGTCTAGTAATATTTATTAGGCTGGAAACTAAGTTTTGCAACTGGTTTCATAACTTCACTCTCTTTGGATATGGCGCATTCAAACTTTGGCATTATGTAGAAAGCAATGTGAGCTACAAGGGAGCACAAATTGTCTAAATTTTGAAGACGAAATAGAAATGTTTCAGGCGTTTATCAAAAACTAGTGAAATTTGAGAATTTTTGGGGTTTCAAGTTAAATTGAAGCCTTTGGCAGCCTGGACCATGCGCAGTAATCCGGATTCTTCTACAGATTATTGCAAGTGATTGACTTCTTTGGCCTAGTAAGAAAGAAACAAAATTTAGGGGCATGTCTGATTTGGCGCCTTCGTAAAGTCGAACGAGTCGATGTTCGCAAGAGCTGCTGGGGACGACCGTCAATGACTAAAGAGTCCGAAGCTCAAATTCCGTCGAAACTTTACATAGTAAGGTTATTTGACCTGTCAAACGCGAATATCACATTCATTTGTTGAATCAACGCATTTTTACTTGTTTTGGGTGAGACCCCATATCGTGCACCTACAGTAATCCTACAAAAAAGCCCTTATCACGCAATTTCACTATGATTTCCGTCATCAGCTTGTCGGATAACACCCCTATGCCAAGTTTCAGCCAAATCCGTCAAACTTTGAAATTTTCCCCTTTATATTAGGTTGTCCGGAAATTAATGCCCGTTTTGAATTTCAACAGCAATAAGTCATACACTCTTCACTTCTAAATAGATAGCAAAGTGCCATTCGATAGAGCAAAGCAAGCTCTACAAGATGGCCATCTTGCTTTTGCAACATCTCTGATCCATCTCGAGTTTCCAGCCAAAAACTAAAAAGACTCAGCAGCCCGAAAAATCGAAAAAAATCGTAACTCATTTCATAAAAATTCTACAAAAATTCTAATTTGCTCGCGTAAACACTATCCACATAAGACATCAATATACGCCGTTGCCGTATTTTTTTCTCTGTTAGAAACCAAGGAAACGGAAATTTTCGTGCATTTGCCAAAGTGATGCTGTGCCGTCCCCACATAGGTAGTTGTATACCACAAGTCTGTAGAAGTACAGACTTGAATTTCCAGCTCTCTACAAGCTTTAGTTCTCGAGAAATACCGAATATAGCTTTCCTTACTTAGGTGGTCCAAGCTAAAATTCAAATTTCTCGAGAACTAAAGCTTGTAGAGAGCTGAAAATTTAAGTCTGTACTTTTTCAGGCTTGTGGTATACAACTACCTATGTGGGGACGGCACAGCATCACTTTGGCAAATGCACGAAAATTTCCGTTTTCTTGGTTTCTAACAGAGAAAAAAATACGGCAACGGCGTATATTGATGTCTTATGTGGATAGTGTTTACGCGAGCAAATTAGAATTTTTGTAGGATTTTTATGAACTGAGTTACGATTTTTTTCGATTTTTCGGACTGGTGAGTCTTTTTAGTTTTTGGCTCGAAACTCGAGATGGATCAAAGCTGTTGCAAAAGCAAGACGGCCATCTTGTAGAGCTTGCTTTGCTCTATCGAATGTTACTTTGCAACCCATTTAGAGATGAGAAGTATACGACTTAGCGCGGTTGGAATTTAAAACGGGCATTAATTTCCGGACAACCTAATACTATGCACCTACCGTAACCCTCACTGCGACGTCAGAATATGGTAGGACAGCAACTGCGCTTGTAGCGTACGTGAAAACCAGTGCAGTGGCAAAATTCGAGTGCGCCATGTTGAGTGAGAGGGAAGTTATGGGACCAGTTGCAAAACTTAGTTTCCAACCTAATAGATTAAAAAGTTCTGTTGGGAAAGCATGGTGCGCATATTATATACTAGCTTGCTTACCCTGCTCCGCTCGGCCCTGTCAAAACACTGTAAGGTCCCATCCCTATCCCTGTACAGCCTTTCCCTGTGTCCACTTATACACTTCACTTCCCTTTCTTTGTGTTGTTTTCGAAATCAGCAGGCCCACTCACCCCCCTGTGCCAACTCCCAGCCCTTCAGCTCAAATTTTGAAAAAATGGATGAAAGTAATAGGTAATACCAAAAACTAATAATGTATTCGCAATCAGCATGCTCGATTACCCCTGTGCCAACTCCCAGCCCTATAGCTCAAACCTTTAAAATCGATAAAATCGACAAAAGTAATTGACAATTCTGAAACCTAATGCTGTATTCGGAATCGCCAGGCTCACTTCCCCCCTGTGTTAACTCCCAGCCCCTTAGGTGAACTTTACAAAAAAAATTGATAAAAATCGATAAAATCGATATGGATCGATAACGAAAAGTAGCCTATGACACGCTCCCTGCCCCGAAGTGTATGTGTGCCAAGTTTGGTCCAAATCGGTTCAGAAATAAAAATATCTACTCCGCACATACGTACAGACAGACATACAGATGTACACACATACAGACACACATTCAGCTTTATATATAAAATGATTCAAATATGATATATGATTCAAATGGTGAATTTTATGAATTTTTCTGAAAGTGTTGCTGCAGAGCGACGACCGAGGAGGAAGTATCATAAATGAATTGCCACAAACACGTATCGTGGATGAATTGCATCATTTTAACATCAAACGCAAGGAGGATTTTATTCCCCTTCCTTCGCTTAGGCTAAATTGCCGCAGAATGTGGCGCGCTCCATGACAGAGATAAGCTATCATTACTTATAATAACGGGTTAAGGATGTTTAGGTGACCTTGTGTGTGTTGTGTGTGTTGTGTGGGTGTGTGTTGTGTGTGTTGTGTGTATATGAATTAAACCAGGAAATTTGAAAAATTCATTCAAAGCAGTGGTTAGTACATCACCAAATTTGAAACCTTAAAGGCAGTGGCTCGGCAAATCTCGACCTAGACAAATCGTTTACCTGGGGTTATTCAATACGCTGATCACGCAAATCCACTTTAGAGAACTCGAAAACGGCGAAAACGAGCTTTTTCAACCCCCCTTCCCTTTAAAATTGGACGAATGGAGCAAGTCTGATGACGCTGAATCGTTGCGGGACCCAGTGATTATAGCATTGCAGCAGGCAGCCTCCAATGGTGAGAAGGAAGTTGTCAACTCGTCCGGGTGCGTGTAAGATTGGCTTGCGCGTGTAAATTTGAGAGCGATTTTCTCGACAGGGAAGGCATGCTTGCAACCGGGATCGCATGTTTTTATACTTGGACGATAACGAACCTACTGCGTTAAGATTGTGGGCTGTCAAGTTTTGCCGATCCACTGCCTTCGACTTGCTGGTTTCTTAGGCACAGTTTCCTCTTCAGGATTGCCGATTAAATTGCGTGGACAAATGTCAAGTAATCGTTTTGGATGGAAAGCAAAGGGGATATCGTAAATATACATTCACACGTACACACACTCTCTCGATGCATTCACATGTACACAAACTCTCTCTACAAGTTGCTACACGACTGACATGCAAAACACGATCTTGCTCGCGCTCATCTTCAAAAATCTAATTTTTTAAATTGAGTCTCAGTTAAATGTCTTGATCACATAACGATATGACTAAATTTGGAGGATAGACGGACATGGAACAATGAACATAGAGCAGGGAGTTGTGAAAAAATTATGTGACTAAAGTTTTTGGCAAGCTTTTTCCTGAAAATTCTCACTCTACCGCAAAACGATAGAATGGTTCGTTTGCAACGCACAGATCACGATATGACACGAAACATACCTTCGATAGTCAAGAGACAGAGCCTAGAAAGTGATAGTTGTCTGAGTTCCTTCCTCTATAAAAAGTGAAGGGTGTTTCAGAAAAATATATGGAAATTTAGAGATATGAATTAAGCCAGGAAACTTGAAAAATTCATATAAAGCAGTGCTTAGCACATCACCAAATTTGAAACCTTAAAGGCAGTGGCTCGGCAAATCTCCACCTAGACAAATCGTTTACCTGGGGTTATTCAATACGCTGATCACGCAAATCCACTTTAGAGAGCTCGAAAACGGCGAAAACGAGCTTTCTGCAACCCCCTTCCCTTCAAATTGGACGAATGGAGCAAGGCTGATGACGCTGAATCGTTGCGGGACCCAATGGTTATAGCATTGCGGCGGGTAGCCTCCAATGGCGAGAAGGAAGTTGTCAACTCGTCCGGGTGCGTGTAAGATTGGCTTGCGCGTGTAAATTTGAGAGCGATTTTCTCAGGGAAGGCATGCTTGCAACCGGGATCGCATGTTTTTATACTTGGACGATAACGAACCTACTGCGTTAAGATTGTGGGCTGTCAAGTTTTGCCGATCCACTGCCTTCGACTTGCTGGTTTCTTAGGCACAGTTTCCTCTTCAGGATTGCCGATTAAATTGCGTGACAACAAACAAAGTTCTTCTCCAATTAAAAAAAGCGCTGTTTAGCTGTGGTGGTAGTTGGGAGACCGAAAGAAAAAAAACTTGTCAACAACTGAATTGAACATGTTGAACACGTCAGAAAAGATATGTTGCACATAGACGCCAACCTGATTTTTGATGCGTCCTTTGAATTTTTACCCCCGCATAGTCTTTTCGTATACGCGACGTTGTCTGGATTCTTTCGCTCATCATTCTGAGTAAGTATCGTCCAAGCTGGAGAAAATTCGTTGCGAAAGCACTGAAAGAGAACAAGGTAAAGAAAAACGCAATTTTTAGTAATTTTTTACAAAAAAAACCGGCATAAGCAAAGAAGTAAGCTCGGCAACGTTGTCTACATCATAGACAGAAAGAAGATTTATCGAATACACAGAAAAACCGAGTGAAAGGAGTTAACTTGAAGAAAAGACAAGAGGTTTTTGAAAATACCGTTTTTTCCAGATTTCTCATTCAAATCATAAAAAGGAGTCTTGCGACATTGTTAGCTCAAAAATAGAGATCAAGTGCTTTAATATGATATGTAGAATGTCGTTATTGGGCTCCGAACAACGAAGAAAAGGGAACCAGAGCCAAATGCCCCGCACCCCGCATTTAAGGTAGCGAGGTAGCGCGCAACGCGCGGAGACGCGGACGAGCAGCGGAGACAGACCAGAGCCAACAGGGCATTTGGCTCCGTACATTGATCTCCGCGGGGTCTAAACGAAACCCCATAACATTGTACAGGGTGTCCCAAGAAATGTGCCTACTGTTTGATTGTTGATAACTCTCTTGTAATGAAGTCTTTCAAGAAGCTTTGAGAACCGTTTCGTAGAGCTGGCTTTAACTTAGACTTGAAGTATAGAGCGAATCACCGACCGCTCTTCCTTATCGTATGATTACGGTAGAAACTTCCAGTATATGGTGTCATTATCAAAAAAGCTGCCGTTTCAAAAATTTCAAAAAAAAAGTGCAAACTTGTGTAATAAGGTTTTCATGGACTCTGAGTTCAGTACACAACTATGTATGAAATTACGAAGCTTTCTAAATGGTGTAACCGCACTTTTTAGAAACATTCAAAAAACGCCCGCTACTGCTTACCTCGCGTAACTTTTTAATGAAGCATCCTGATAAGTTGCAAGCCAAGAATCAGCAACTCTAATTAGCGCAGTATAAAAGGTTCCAGGCTGTTCTGTTCCCATTCTGAGACAAAATATGGTCTTTTATGGCTTAAAACATTCTTGGAAGTTTCTACGGTAATCCTACAGTAATTAAGCAAGATGGACGATGCGTCTAATACTGTAAATCTAAGCTCAAGTTAGCTCTACAGAAAGGTACCTTAAGGTTTTCGGTGGACTTCATACTGAACTCAGAGTCCACGAAAACCCTATTACACAAGTTTGCACATTTTTTTTGAAAATTTTTGAAACGGCAGCTTTTTTGATAATGACACCATATACTGGAAATTCCTACCGTAATTTTACAGTAAGGAAGAGCGGTCGGTGATTCGCTCTATACTTCAAATCTAAGTTAAAGCCAGCTCTACAAAACGGTACTCAAAGCTTCTTGAAAGACTTCATTACAAGAGAGTTATCAACAATCAAACAGTAGGCACATTTCTTGGGACACCCTGTACAATGTTATGGGGTTTCGTTTAGACCCCGCGGAGATCAATGTACGGAGCCAAATGCCCTGTTGGCTCTGGTCTGTCTCCGCTGCTCGTCCGCGTCTCCGCGCGTTGCGCGCTACCTCGCTACCTTAAATGCGGGGCGCGGGGCATTTGGCTCTGGTACCCTTTTCTTCGTTGTTCGGAGCCCAATAACGACATTCTACATATCATATTAAAGCACTTGATCTCTATTTTTAGGCTAACAATGTCGCAAGACTCCTTTTTATGATTTGAATGAGAAATCTGGAAAAAACGGTATTTTCAAAAACCTCTTGTCTTTTCTTCAAGTTAACTCCTTTCACTCGGTTTTTCTGTGTATTCGATAAATCTTCTTTCTGTCTATGATGTAGACAACGTTGCCGAGCTTACTTCTTTGCTTATGCCGGTTTTTTTTGTAAAAAATTACTAAAAATTGCGTTTTTCTTTACCTTGTTCTCTTTCAGTGCTTTCGCAACGAATTTTCTCCAGCTTGGACGATACTTACTCAGAATGATGAGCGAAAGAATCCAGACAACGTCGCGTATACGAAAAGACTATGCGGGGGTAAAAATTCAAAGGACGCATCAAAAATCAGGTTGGCGTCTATGTGCAACATATCTTTTCTGACGTGTTCAACATGTTCAATTCAGTTGTTGACAAGTTTTTTTTCTTTCGGTCTCCCAACTACCACCACAGCTAAACAGCGCTTTTTTTAATTGGAGAAGAACTTTGTTTGTTGTCACGCAATTTAATCGGCAATCCTGAAGAGGAAACTGTGCCTAAGAAACCAGCAAGTCGAAGGCAGTGGATCGGCAAAACTTGACAGCCCACAATCTTAACGCAGTAGGTTCGTTATCGTCCAAGTATAAAAACATGCGATCCCGGTTGCAAGCATGCCTTCCCTGAGAAAATCGCTCTCAAATTTACACGCGCAAGCCAATCTTACACGCACCCGGACGAGTTGACAACTTCCTTCTCGCCATTGGAGGCTACCCGCCGCAATGCTATAACCATTGGGTCCCGCAACGATTCAGCGTCATCAGCCTTGCTCCATTCGTCCAATTTGAAGGGAAGGGGGTTGCAGAAAGCTCGTTTTCGCCGTTTTCGAGCTCTCTAAAGTGGATTTGCGTGATCAGCGTATTGAATAACCCCAGGTAAACGATTTGTCTAGGTGGAGATTTGCCGAGCCACTGCCTTTAAGGTTTCAAATTTGGTGATGTGCTAAGCACTGCTTTATATGAATTTTTCAAGTTTCCTGGCTTAATTCATATCTCTAAATTTCCATATATTTTTCTGAAACACCCTTCACTTTTTATAGAGGAAGGAACTCAGACAACTATCACTTTCTAGGCTCTGTCTCTTGACTATCGAAGGTATGTTTCGTGTCATATCGTGATCTGTGCGTTGCAAACGAACCATTCTATCGTTTTGCGGTAGAGTGAGAATTTTCAGGAAAAAGCTTGCCAAAAACTTTAGTCACATAATTTTTTCACAACTCCCTGCTCTATGTTCATTGTTCCATGTCCGTCTATCCTCCAAATTTAGTCATATCGTTATGTGATCAAGACATTTAACTGAGACTCAATTTAAAAAATTAGATTTTTGAAGATGAGCGCGAGCAAGATCGTGTTTTGCATGTCAGTCGTGTAGCAACTTGTAGAGAGAGTTTGTGTACATGTGAATGCATCGAGAGAGTGTGTGTACGTGTGAATGTATATTTACGATATCCCCTTTGCTTTCCATCCAAAACGATTACTTGACATTTGTCCACCTCGTGCCGGGCCCCGGTCTAGAGGAATGAATGTTCGGGTATTAACATCAGAGCACTTCAGTCAAAGAGTACTTTCTGTCTAATACCCTCATACTCAACATTGCTTTATTTGAGCGCAGAAAGGATCGTAGCTTTCAGATAGATTCTGCACTCGTTTTCTGTTCCAAAAACACTGATATTTTGGCGTTCAGGAACGCTTGGCAGATGACAAACACAGTTTTGATATCAGTCTTCAATGTTCCTTAAAGTGGCATAAACTTATTTGATTAAAAAAGGCTTCCTTGTTAGCATCAAAGTCAATTTGATACAATCTCATCAATAAACCTTTTGGGCAAAGTTCTGAATGCGTGCAATCTTTCAACACTTTCAGTAACACAAACCCTCATGTGTAGTGAACTTTCTTATGCAGAAAAGTAGTCCCATCGCAGAAACTAAAAAGTATATCTCCGTTTTGATCACTATGGGGCCTGCCCTCCTCGAGAATAGTTAGCGAAAATACTAACAGTCTACGTGGATGCAAAAAGAGTGCAAGTGACCTGTTTCTATCGAAATTTTCAAAGTTTGTAAGAATTTGAATCAGCTTTGAAATGCTTCTTGAAAAATTCTTTGATGTGCTAAGGTCGCTCTTTTGCATTCACAAAATTTTCTCTTTTTCTCTTCCCTCTCCTTCTCCCTATCGCAAAGAAATCTTTACTGTAACATAGTTACCATTTTTGACTATTGGGACTTTGGACTCGTATCTTGTAGCGGTAATAGAATCTTTAATTGAGAGGCCGCTTGAGATAAGGAGCCACTACGGTCACCGGTTCTTCAAGAACAAACTTGTGAAATTTGTAATTGAAATTTAGCAGAAGCTTCTTCATTAAGCTTCACGTTCAATGACCACTTGTGTATCGACGTAACTGGATTCCATCTAAAAAGAAACACAGCCTTTTTTAATCAAAGTTCTATTCAAAGTGGCCTTTTCAAATAAGTTTATGCCACTTTAAGGAACATTGAAGACTGATATCAAAACTGTGTTTGTCATCTGCCAAGCGTTCCTGAACGCCAAAATATCAGTGTTTTTGGAACAGAAAAGGAGTGCAGAATCTATCTGAAAGCTACGATCCTTTCTGCGCTCAAATAAAGCAATGTTGAGTATGAGGGTATTAGACAGAAAGTACTCTTTGACTGAAGTGCTCTGATGTTAATATCCGAACATTCATTCCTCTAGACCGGGGTCCGGCACGAGGTGGACAAATGTCAAGTAATCGTTTTGGATGGAAAGCAAAGGTTAACTAAATGTGGAGTCATGGTTTAGTTTTATAGAAAATTATACTATCATGAGTTGTCAATAATTTGAAAGTTGGTGCTTACTTAATATACAGTTTGATTGCAATATTATGTTGGACTCCTACGTTCGCAAGCAACACGATTGTTGACCTTGTATTGTGTCATATATTGTTCCTATTAACCGGAATCTATCCAGAGTTCCCCTATTTCGTGGACTAATGGTATATGAAGGGCTACATCAAAACCATATTTGCGCAGTATGCAAGGATTGTCTCTTAAAGTATTACATAATATTCTAATTAATATTCTTCTTTCCCAACCATTTCTCTTACAAAGTTTGCATAATTGCAGTAGCCTGTCTTTGAAAATTATGTAATCCGAACAGTTTCCGTAAATTCTGAGTGTTTCAGTTTTGAAAGTGTTAGTGATGATATATCTTGGGACATTGGATTGCCAGACCGGGTACCTCAACACTTCAAAGTTGTACGCATCTGTGTTGTTATACAAACTAAATGATATATTGTTATCTATTACTTGTACGTTCAAATCCAAAAAGTTGGTTTCGGCATCATTTGTGTTAGTTTTTTCTATGATAAGTTCATTATGATATATTTCTTGTAATGACTGTTCGAATATAATAGGTTCTTCCGAAATGTGTAACACATCGTCAATGTATCTGTAGGTGTTGTTGAATCTATATAACTCTTCCGAATTCCTATTGGCTACCATCCTTCTAACATACTCATATTCCATATAGGCTAAAGTTAAGTCTGCCATTTGTGGACTACATGATGCCCCTTGTGGGATTCCTCTTTCCTGCTTATAGATTTTCCTGTCTGATAATGCTCCATTATGGGAGTGTTCATATTCAACTACTAAACTGCCTGACTTCCACAGCAGGTCGCGCGCGGCAAATTTTTCCTTTCCCGTCTAGTTAGCCGCTTTCTAGGCGCCGCAAAGCGGGTTGCGCGCGGCTACGGTTTTGTGTGAAAATGTAGTCCCGGAACCCCTTCAAACATACCTTTGAATGTTCAATCACGTCCTTTGGGAACATTCCCGTCTCCATCAACGAGGGATTTGATACACATGAGAGCACCTAGATTAGATAAAGACAAGGTAAATGTTGCTAGCAGCAAGAGGAATTTTTGTTTGAAGTTGGGAACCTGTCTAACAAACGTAATTGGTTTTTGTCCCATGGCCTGAGCATCGCCAAGATTTACTCTAATCACATTTTTGAAAGGTTTGCTGACACCCTGTTTTCAAGGATGATTAGCACGAGTTGTTAGTGGAAATTTTGTAAGAATACCTTGGCAAGTTCTTTCTCTATCTCTATTGCTCTAACCACTATTGGTCCAGTGACTGCGTACTGCAAAGTGACCATGTTTGGATTCATAGTATCCTCGGTCAAGACCTTAAAATTACATAAAACTGATAAATGGTATGCTCTTTTTTGAATGATTTACTTTAGTTGAATACGTTCTTGTTGCAGCGTGCAGTCGCTTAGGAGGAACTCTTGGACTATTTTGCTCGATTTTCAAACTAAATTGACTAAATAAAATCAAACGATAATCTGATTGTTCAGCAAATTTTGAAAATCCTATTGCAGGTTTTAACCTTACATAGACGATGGGGCAAGGTTGTGGTACATAATATTTTCCGAAACTTTACGCGGCGTTTGTGGCATACGAGATGGAGTAGCTATCGGACCGCTCCCAAAGAGGCGATAACGATTAGCAAATCCAACTTTTCTCTACCTTTCTTTTTCTCTCTCTTCCCTACCTATAAAGGTCTTGCATGCATGTCTGTTTGTGCACGCAAACCTCATAACCGAGGTCATGATTCAAAAACTTCAATGAAGGAAAATTTGAAATTCAACACTGGATCCACTTACGGGCGAGCATCTGCATACGAGTTAGTTAAATGTCCTTGCTCGAGTTTATGGGGGAGCCCTGGAATAAGCTGCTTTAGAGAGACGTGCAACGACTTATGCTGAACATGAATGGACGGACAGAGGATTCCCTTAAAGGCAGCGTCTAGGCAGACATCCGGGACGGTAGCAATTTTCCCGATCTGGCAGCAGGTCGTTGTCGCCAGGACGCCGGCACCTTTTCTTAAGGTGGCCAGAAACTTAAACCCCAAATTTAAGTCGTCTCAGGCATTTTTGCAAAAAAAGTTTTCGCGATGAAGGTGCCACCTCGACCCTATAGAAACCTGCATCAATATTTGCGACTCCAGAAATCGTCCTGTAGAGATATCTGGAAGCGGAGGAGGCTCTTGAAGTGCAAGGTGCCAGCTGTCGGCAGGTCAGAAAGCACGGGAAATAGCGCTCTCTTTTGAGAGAGGAAGCTGCCGGCATCTCTACGTGCCCCTACCATGTTGAGGTGCTGGCACTTTGCCGACGGCGTCTGTGAGTTTGGGAACTGCGGCGATACCACACAATCTACGCCTCAGCCAGCGATACCAAAATTCTACTTCTTTGAAAAATCATCATTTTTGTCATTGTTTAGCTTTTTCTTGATTGAACTGATCATATGAAAGAAAGAGAAGTCAGTTTCTAGTTAGACACAAGTAAGCATCGCGTTGCTCTTACTGTAGTTCCTATATCTTGTCTGAAACGTTTTCGCGTATTTGTTGTTCATATCAATCAGCTGTTCTTTCAGGTCAAAGTCTCTCGCGCAATGTATTGATCATGTCCTTCGACAGGCGGCCACAAATCTGTGCGTTTCTGCTAGCGCTGGTGCAAACAAAAATTATTGACCGAATGGTCGAATGGTTAGAGCAGAGTGGTAAGTTTGCTGGTTCGAACGCGCGCGATACCACTGTTTTGCGGCTAACTGTGTCATCAAAATTTCGTGTGCATAGCGATTGTCGGGTAAGATTGTACAAGATTAATGGAACCTACGATCAACCCGCGAGCCGCCGACGAAGTTGGCAACTTCCCGCGATGTGTGGCAACTTGCCACCAGGTAAATACATTACTACCGGCCCCGACGTTGAGGACCACGCTCAGTTCCTCGTACGGCCAACCCCTTTGTACGAAACCTCCTTAGCCCTTGACGTGTTTTCACACTGCAAACATAGTCAAACACATAGCGTTTACTATTAATGCTTGCTTTCGACAAGGATAGCATCTAAAGCACTTATATGGGTTTTCCCGAAATAGCCCCAAAAAGGTGTTTTTTGCGGAATGCACGCTCAAGTGTCATATTCAGGGCTGAGAGTGGGGTCAGGCGCGCCCGACCTGGAGGGTCGTATCGAAGATAAGACTGAGGGAGGGGTCCTAATTAAGAATCGAAATTTTTTAGTTTCCAAGTTCCGTCTGTTTTGAACCTGGGCATTCTTCGTATGTATTGTGTGTTCTTCTTGTGCCTTACAGGTTGGTAGGTGGTCCTTTATTAGTCAGTATCAACGGCCTTACGTTTCAACGCTTTCGTCTTCGTCAGAGGCCTAGAATGGTTCTGAGTTTCATCAGTGAGTCCAGCCCACCAAATGTCTCCCCTAGTTCTGCCAGTTTTCGGCCTTCACCTAATCTAGTTGCCACAAAAATTGCGAAAACAATGACATACCAGGGAACCACCGCTTCGTCATCAGATGTCCGTACCGGAAGGAGACGGTCGCGACGGACGAATGAGTTATACTGTTTTGGATGGTGAATGATCTACAGTCATAACTCGCATAATGATATAAACGGGAGAAAGTCAGCGGTTATTGATAGACATTCGTTTTTGCTGTTCATTTCTGGATTCTTCGCAGAAATCCAGAAGGCTTCCATAGCTTTCCTAGCTGAGATCTCCTCTTCAAATGTTAGAATCGTGACTTTAATGTCAAAATCTTCATCACCATGCGCCTCGTGCCTATGTCTGCCAAGCGTTGAAGCCATGTTCTTTCGCCTTTTATCTGCAAGATGTTCTTTTACGCGAATGCTAAGCATTCTTCCTGTTTCCCCAATGTAACGTGCATTGCAGCTCAAACAACATTCAATGTCACAACACAACAACAACAACAACATTCAATGTCACCGGAGACTTATAAGATTAGGCCGATTGTTAGTTGCGTGGGCGGTCCCGCTGATCGAATATCGTGGTATCTGAACAAAATTGTGAGCCAACTGTTAACGAAAGTACCAGCGCATTTGACCAACTCCCGTACGTTTATCGAACAGCTCCGCAATGCTAAGTTTGATTCGAGCGCAGTGATAGAGTCGTTCGACGTAACGTCTCTTTACACTAATGTGCAGAACGACCAAGCTTTGCAAGCGCTATCGGAGATGTTGGATGAGTATGCTGGCACGATTAATATGTTTGGACTCAGCAAGGCAAACGCGATGGCCCTAGTAAGCGAGTGTCTAAACTGTAACATCTTCAGATGGTCTGGGACTTATTATTCCCAGATACGTGGGTTAGCTATGGGCCAAAGACTAGCACCAGTTCTTGCCATATGCTTTATGAGTAAGATCGAAGAGCCGGTGTTAGCGCGAATGCCACTGCTGTATTGTCGTTACATCGATGATTGCTGTGTTGTGACATCCACACAGTCTGAAATGGACAAGTGTTACGAGATTTTGAATCAGCAATCACGATACATCAGGTTCACGCGTGAGACACCACACGACGGATGGCTGCCTTATCTGAACGCGCAGATAAAGTTGACCGATGGCATTGTAAGCACCAAGTGGTACCGCAAGGAAAGCTCCAAAAACATCCTCATTAACGTCAAGTCCGCACACCCTGCATCTGTCAAACGTGCTGTCCTTAGGAATATGTTCAGAACGGCAATGCAGACATGCAGCGGAGAGGATGAACGGCGCGAATCACGAAAGCTGGCTGCCCAAATTGCTTGCAGCAATGGCTACCATCCCTCACCACATATTCGACATCTAAAAAGTGGTGAGCACCGAGTTGAAAACAGACTTCCACTTTGCCTGCCATTCATCTCCGATAAGATCAGCGCGGCCATTCAAAAATGCATAATTCGTGCACAGCTGCAAGATGATGTTATGTTAGTCAACATCCCAAACGACAACATCAAAAAACAGCTGGTGCGAAATCGGCTCTACGATCGTTACTGTATATCTGAGCAATGCGTTGTTTGTCCGCACGGGAGACTGGGAGACTGCGCAAAGATGGGAGTTGTGTATCAACTCGAGTGTTTGAGCTGCAATGCACGTTACATTGGGGAAACAGGAAGAATGCTTAGCATTCGCGTAAAAGAACATCTTGCAGATAAAAGGCGAAAGAACATGGCTTCAACGCTTGGCAGACATAGGCACGAGGCGCATGGTGATGAAGATTTTGACATTAAAGTCACGATTCTAACATTTGAAGAGGAGATCTCAGCTAGGAAAGCTATGGAAGCCTTCTGGATTTCTGCGAAGAATCCAGAAATGAACAGCAAAAACGAATGTCTATCAATAACCGCTGACTTTCTCCCGTTTATATCATTATGCGAGTTATGACTGTAGATCATTCACCATCCAAAACAGTATAACTCATTCGTCCGTCGCGACCGTCTCCTTCCGGTACGGACATCTGATGACGAAGCGGTGGTTCCCTGGTATGTCATTGTTTTCGCAATTTTTGTGGCAACTAGATTAGGTGAAGGCCGAAAACTGGCAGAACTAGGGGAGACATTTGGTGGGCTGGACTCACTGATGAAACTCAGAACCATTCTAGGCCTCTGACGAAGACGAAAGCGTTGAAACGTAAGGCCGTTGATACTGACTAATAAAGGACCACCTACCAACCTGTAAGGCACAAGAAGAACACACAATACGAAATTTTTTAGTTCGGGAGGCACTACGAAGGTGAAGAAGAAATGCGCGAGTTCGGTGGATTGCAATCACCTGAAGGAATGAGGGTCGTTAACGGCATACTCATTGTTTCCGCAGTCAAAGTTAGCCAAAATTTAATCTTCATATTTTGCTTTACAGATCATAAGGTCGACAAGGAAGCTTGCTGTGTGAAATGCTGAATCCTTTCCCTAATCAGCATGTCAAATTACCTCTATGCGCTCTACAAACCATTGCCTCTGCATTTTCTAGTATTTCTTAACGTCCAAAAAACGATTTTCAAATATGATAAACATGGATTCAAAAGTGAAAAATGTAAGCTTTTCTATACTCACAACAAAGTAATGTTCACTACAGATCTATGCTCCAAATCAGGCTTCATATCGCTTTCAAACAGTGAAGTAAGAAGTGCTGCTAAAATTCCAACCGGCACATTTTTCACATTGAGTGCTTCAACTCCTCGGATTAGCACAAGGCCGAAACAAGTCGACTCAAGCTCGAACACTTACCTTTGAATCTTCGAGGGTTGAGCTAGCGAACCACATAAAACTTGGGTAGAGAAGCTTCTTCGGAAATAAAGTTAATGGGGTCAGGCGCAATCCCTCAAAAGCTCAGGCGGTCTGAGCTTTTGAGGGATTGCGCCTGACCCCATTAACTTGCCTTCAATATTCAAAAAGCGCCCCTTTTTTAGTATGAGTATTGAGCGCAGAGTCTCTTCTTGCTATTGAAAGTTTGGAGCCAAACACGACATCCCTGCGAAAATTATAGCTCTGAAAAGAGGGCTATCGAGATTCAAAACTTGCCGTCAAGTTGCCTGCAGTTGTGCAATCGCAGAAAGCCGGGCCTACAGACTTTTAAGAAATAGAAACCTGGAAAGTTGGTCTTCTTCAAAAGACTAGTGAACCAGTAATCCAAAGGTGCTATTTGGAAGAGCGTTCGCTTCGGGACCCGCTCTCGGTTTCCCGCTATTTGCACATTTTTGAATTGGCGTTGTGATTCTTTATGTATTAGATAACACCCTGAGAACGTGGAGGTGAAGCGGAGGGAGAGGCTCTCACAGGGGGGGGGGGTCGTTTTTGAAGGACTTGTGCCTGACCTCTTGCTCAACCCTGATTATAGCTCTGAGAAAAGGGCTACCGAGATCCAAAACTTGCCGTCAAGTTGCGTGTAGTTGTGCAATCGCAGAAAGCCAGGCCTACAGACTTTTAAGAAATAAAAACCTGCATTGAAAGCTAGTCTTTAAAAGACAACACCCTGAAGACTGGAGGTGAAGAGGAGGGGTCGTTTAAGGCTTTCACAGGGGGGGGTCATTTTTGAAGGACTTGTGCCTGACCTCTTGCTCAACCCTGGTCATATTTGGAATCAGCGCCATGAAAAGGCCTGGATAACTTAAAAATATGGAATTCAAGGATCTGATCTGTCTGGATGCTGCCTTTAAGCTTAACTAGCGAAAAATTAGATTTGCCTTTACAAAAAGAGACAGCAGCCTAAGATTCATGATTACTGACATTGACAAAAGCCATTTAAATCAACCATCAACTTCTAACAAAAGAGTTTTACAAGGTTCCCATATGTGAACAAGATAACGATACGAAAGGGTGTCATACAAGAAGACATAGGTCAGTGTACTGTTGGAGCCTTTTAAAGGAACCGTCCACCCAAATTGAAGGTGATGAGACTTTGATACTATATAACAGCGGGGTCTCTAACTAAACAAAATCATCCGCCGAAAAAGGAATTTCGAAGAAACAAAATTGCTCAGGAATGTAGAAGCGGCCACGCTGGCTCTGCCCAGCGACTGGGCGAACCGAAGATAAAGTCCAGATTTGGGCTCTAATGCATCAAGAAATGCTATAGATCCGCCTTTCATTATGATAAGCAAATTTGCGACCTCTCTGTCTATCCTGAAGCCCAATTTCGGGCCCCCCGCGTTGAAGGGAAGCCAGGCGGCCGCTTCTGCCTTCCGAAGCGGTTTTCTCGTATTGGAATTTTCTTTTGCAGCAAGACTTGGGCAACGGCTTAGTTAGTGGCTCCACTATAGTTGGAACAGTATATTCGTACTCGAATAATTTAGTCGAAATTCGACTATTCGAATATACAAATAGTCGAATATTTGAGAAATTCCGATTATTCGACTATTCGAATAGTCGAATATTCGATCAAGTTCAGTTATTCGAATATTCTTTCATATTTTGTATCGTTCCCTTATTCGAATATTCGAATTCGAATAATGTAAAAATCCGAAATCAAATAATATTCGTTCACTCGAAAATCAATCATTCGATATTCATTCGTTCGAAAAATTTTCAAAAATCAATTATTCGATATTCGTTCATTCGATGAAAATTTCCGTTTGTTACAACTGTAGACCCCACTGTTCTACAGCATCGAAATTTCATCACTCACAGTTTGGTGCATGGCCTTTAGGGCAGTGGCTGCGGTCTGCCGCCGTCTGGTGGTAGTAGCTCGAAATACCGGCCCCGCCCCCAAATCTTAAATTTGATGAAAGTGCTATGAATTCGCGCCATTGATTCCACTTGCCAAGAGTGGGCGGGCTGGTGAGACGCCGAGGCACGTTTTCACGATTTGGCGCATGAACTGGAGGTTGGGATCAGGACTATGGTGCACTTGCATGATACTAAAAAATATTACCAAACTGACAGGGGTCCAATCTGTCGCACCACACCTTGGCTATTACGTAACGAACGGAGATATTTGCGGTTTAACCCATGTCGCAAATACTGGAGATCTCAAAAAACGATAATCTTCTCGGTTTAGCTTTTGCCAAAGCTATCATCGGTCAAGGGCCGCAGAAAACGTGAAAGCTGTTCAATTTTCATGAAAATAACTATATAAAATCGTCTTGTGTCTTCGCCTATAAAAATGAGTTGATCTAATTCCGAATGCTCAGATTCAAACTTGATCTTGAGTCATTTCGCCGCCTCTTCTCCATTAGAAACGTTAGCTATAGAATGGATGGAGAAACAATACATCAACGAAACATTCATCAACTTATGAAAATATGTACTCTTTTTCTAAACATTGTGGTTGTTTCATGTACGATTAGCTCACGAAGCATTGAGGCAGCAGCTCGAGAAAATTGCGGCGCGAGTTCTCCATCCCTCCTTGGCCTCTGAGTCTAGGGCTGTGCTGGAAATCTCTTGGAGTTGTCAAAAAGTGCTTTTTATAACGTTTTTAGGCCTCGGGGATTGCTGAAGGGGTTGGGCGGGCGATTCCCATCAACTGAGTGCCATTGGCTACCTGAGTCAACCAGCCAATCTACTGCAGCCAGTTGCTGTTTTGGGCGAGAATCGCTCGTCCAAACCCCTTCAGCAATTTCCGAGGTCTGAAAACGCCATAAAAAGCACACTCTTGACAACTTTGAGAGATTTCGGGGACATCCCTGGACTAAGCGCATGTAGAAGGCCAGAAAGAAATGGAGAACTCACCGTCGCAAATTTTCCCAAGCCATTAGTTTTGATAAGGAACGCATATCTAGTGGGGCTCTAGGACCTGCTGCTAGGGCTCTTTTGAGCTTTATAATCCTGAAAGCCAATCTGTCATATTCAGAGCAGAACCACGTATATGTAAATGCAAAACTTCCAAAAAAAGTTCATTTAAAAATGATTGGGCAACCATTTCAATCTGTAAGCTATTGTTCATTGTATACCGTATATGTAGTGTTCGTCATGTATATAAGAAATTCTAATCTGGAAAAAATCAAGTTCGAAAATAAGAAAATCAAATATTGAGTCGTCCCGAAAGTTCTTGCGCCGATTTTCAAAAATTCTTAACTTTTGATTTCTCCAACCGATTTGACTGCTTTTATTTTTGTACGAAAGAGCAATCCATGCTCTTTACAACGACATCTTACCTGCTTACTAATAACCAGTGCATCACCTCTGCTTCGCAGAGGTTCGCACTGGCTCTACTATCCGTGCCTTCTTCGTGATCACATAGTAATGACTTTGAAACTCACCGCGCGATGCTGGACATCACAAATGAATTGTAAACAACCATTCATTTTTTAAAGCTTTTCCATGTAAGATTGGTAATTTTGGGAGAAAAAATTTTCCCGCAGTAAAACAAATGCGATTTTGAGTGGGTTACTGAATTTATTTTGGCTTTATATTCGCCATAAGGATAAAGACCACCTTGGGCTATATATCTATTCAAAAATCCTCTCAATTTTCATAGTAAAAACTTGGCAAACCTACAATTTGCTCAGTTACATCTTTTTGGCGCCAATTTTGTGTAATAATAGACTTTTTGCCTACTTTTTGAGCTGAAGTCAATGTTTTTAGAATTTACTTGCTGAATAAATCCACGACTTTGCAAAAAGTCCAATTACCAACCCATTTTGGCGGGCCAAAAGTAGCGTGGATCCGTTTGACGCACAGTTTTCGATGGTTCCACTTACTGGATCGGCTTGCGATTTTGCACAGTTTACCTAAGCGGTGACAGGATGCTGTGACCAAAATTCTAGATCAAGAGGCTGGCTGCAACTCACTCTGTGAATTTCGTGACAGACAGATATACACACACACAGACAAACAGACAGACGCTTAGCGCTTTATTATAAGTCATGATTATCTGTTGCATAGATAGGAGCGATAGAAGAAATTGGCCAAAATTTGAATTTTCTGTGTAGGGCCATAGAAAATCTGAAACTTGCAACAAAATCGGAGCAGTCGGTATTGTAGGTTCTTTCACAGCTTTTTCTAACAGTGCAAATTTGCGCCGATTGAGGTCGCTATGAAAAGTTATGATTTTCGAGCAAGCAATACAAAAGGGCGAATTTGATTTATTTTGACATTTTTCATGAAAATCGTCACTTTTCATAGAGACACTCAATCGGCGCAAACTCTGCACAGCTAGAAAGAGCTGGTGAAAGAACCTACAATACCGACTGCTCCGATTTTTGTTGCAAGTTTCAGATTTTTTGTGACCCTACATAGAAAATTCAAATTTTGACCTACCTATCTCTCCTATCTATGCAACAGATAAACATTAGTAAGCAGCTAAGATGACATTATAAAGAGCATGACTTACTCTTTCATACAAAAAGAAATGCAATCAAATCAGCCGGAAGAATCAAAAGTTATGTATTTTTGAAAATCGTGCGTAAGAACTAGCGGGACGACCTAATATTACAGCTTTTGTAAAGAGATCCAATTATTTAGCACGAATTGATCTCACAATCAGTTAAAAAGTTTACAAAACTTGATAAAAGGGATATTGGAGGTTGTTAGACCTTCTAGCATTTTTGATGCTCGAAAGTTAAAAAAATAAATTATGAAGTTTGTGCTTAACAGCTTTTATCGCCGTTACATAATAACAGCAAATTTAGCTATGAGCACTGGCAGAACTGCGTGATTTTTGTCTCTCTATCTTATATGGTAGAGCGAACTCATTGAATTTGGAGAAAGCTAAAAATTTTCCAAAGAATTCTGCGCAAGACTTATGTTCCAACTTACACGTAGCAGCCTGCGGTTTATGCAAACTCAAAGAGTACCTTGTAAGATCGAAAGCTATTAATTTCCCAAATTATCTCCTTGTTTTCTACTCTCTTTTATCTTGATTTCTCTTGACTGATTTGCTGTACTACTACACTATCCACACAAATCGCCATCGGACCACTGAGTAATCCATACAAACAGAAGTCTGACTCATGAAAATAACGTAGTACCTACAGTATCCCCACAGACTATGGCACATCTACACATTAAAAGACGCGCCTCGCCATTAGATTAAATTCATAAACTTTGATTCGAAATGGCGGACCTCAACGAACTTTGGAGAAGTTAGATGCCCTCTACTCAACTCGCCGCCTAACTTCGGCGGCCGCCGCCGTTTCTTTTCAGAAATTACGAGCGGTATTGTATTAGGCTGTCCCGAAAGTTTTGTCGGTTTTTTCACACCACTCACCCATCATTTTTATTTGCTCAAAGTCGGGCTACTTTTTTTTCAAAATTTCCTTCCAAAATTTCGGAAAAGGTTAAGGATGGCACAAATAGAAAAATTCTCGGACTACACGCTAACACTTTTAGATTCTCCTGACCTGCTGTTTTTAGCCTTGAAAATTTATTTCTTCGGGGTCTCGATTTTTGGCAAAGTCATGAAACACGCAACTGCAGCAAAAACACGAAAGCTTTTGAAGTTTATGCGAATTAAAACTTTATTTTTAATAAACATTATTCATGCAACATAACCGAATTTAGTTTGCTTTGAAAAATCAGCTTTTTGGAATTTTCGGTAATCTTACGGTAGACACATATTCAAAAGCTACGGTTTTTCTTGAATAAATAATTAATAAGGACTTGGTAAATGTGGCCCATGCAATCTAAAATGAGCACAATGTAGTCAAGGATTTGCTCCACATAACAGTTATTAGCAATCTTTGAAAAGAGCAGGAAAAAAATTTTAAAATTCAGAAAAGATTTGACCGTTACTGTTGAGCTGCTCAAAAAGCCATGGCGATAACATCTCAAAAACAGGGTAAATCAGAGAGCGATTATAGGTTTAAAAAAGCATAAAAATCTGAATCAAATGATACCTAGATCGTCCATGGATTGGTGTTCTGGGTTTTGATGAGCGATGAAAAGAACCGAGTAAACTTTCGGGACAACCTAATATATTGGACAAGCCAACCTTGGCTAAAAGCAAGGTAAAGATATACACCGTACCATCAATTTCCAAGCAAATTTGAAGTGTACTTTTAAACCTTTTAAACCTACAACAAGAAGGAGGAAATTGGTAATAAGAAGGTACTAGATTACGAGGAACCAAGAAGAAATTAAGGTTTTCAAAAGCAGTACTTCTAGGCTTCTATTATTATCACAGCAAAAAAAATTCCAAAAAAATTTATGGGCTTGATTACCAACGAGAATTGGTAAGAAGTTAGAAACCAATGAACCCTTTCGTGTCGCTCTCTTCCTAATCTTTTGAGAATCATTATGAGCTTTTTAGCATCTAACTTCACATCACTACTTTGTGTTGCAATTTTGAGGACCTTGAAAAGTAAAATCATCAGTTTTCAAAATACTGGGAAATCTCATCTTTCATATCTTTCTGCTTCTGTTTTGTACGCCAAGATCTGGAACAAAAAACGTGAAAGGCAAAATAAATAGATGATAAATGGTCTTTTTACCTGGACAACACATGCTTTGCGACGCTCAACAACTGCGCTGGTAATACTGTCAACATGTGAAACAAGCGATGTAAAGTGAGTAGAATACCTGAAAAGCATAGAGCAAGCCATGCATTTTCCACTATGATGAGGGTCAAGCGTGGGATGTGGCACACCACACCTGGCCGCAGTGGCGTACCGAGGGGGGGGGGCGCCCCCCCCCCCGAGAATGGGTCGCGGAATTTTTGAAAGTTACTTACATGAGTCATAAAAATGTGCAAAAGACTTATTTATACTTGTAAGTAATTAAAATAATTTTTAAAAATTTTTAAAAATTCAATTTAGCTTTACAAAAAAAATTTTCTCGGGAGCGTGGCGTCAGCCACGCCCCCCTTTTTCTGAAACTTTGGGGTCAGGGGCCCGGAGAAATTTTGGGAAACATCCCAAAAAATTTTTCGGAGTGCGTGGCTGACGCCGCGCATATTCATTAGAAAAAATTTTTGTCGCGCCCCCCCCCCCGAGCCGAAATCCTGGGTACGCCACTGCCATACCTTCGATAGTCTAGAGACAGGGCGTCAAAAGTGAAGGTTGTTTGAACATCTGACGTCATAAATAGTGAAGGTTGTTTGAAGATGATCAGAAAAGAGGAAATGACATAAAACAGATATAAAACGCAAGAGAAACTGCTAAAAACCGGATAAAAACGCTGCAGTGAGGCTTGAAATCTTTCATTTGGCGGCTTTTCAAAGTGCAAGTTTTCGCTCCAGCAATTCGCAACACGGGGTTTTGATTTTTGATGCGTCCTTTAAATTTTTACCCCCGCGTTGACGTTCCTCTTTCCTGGGACGTTGCCTGGATTGTTGCGCTTATTGTTCTGAGCAACATTCGCCCAAGCTGGAAAAAAATCGATGCGAAAGCACTGAAACAGAACAAGGTAAAGAAAAACGCACTTTTTACGATTTTTCGCAAAAAATTCCACAATGATCGAAGAGATAAAGGCTGTGTGGTTGTCTGCATTATGAACAGAAGCAAGATCTATAGAATGCACGGAAAAACCGCGTGAAAATACTTAAACTAGGAGAAAAACAAGAGATTTTCGACAACAAGGTTTTTGCCGGATTTCTCGATCAAATCAAAAAATCTGGTTCTGGGACGTTGTCAGCGTGAAAATAGAGATCAAGAGCTTCAAAATGATATATAGCTTGCTAAAAGTAGGTTCGAAACAGCGAAGAAAAGAATACCAGAGCCAAATGCCCCGCGCCCCGCGTTTGGGGTAGCGATGTAGCGCGCAGCGTGCGGAGACGCAGACGAGCAGCGGAGACAGACCAGAGCCGACAGGGCATTTGGCTCTGATCGTAGATCTCCGCGGGGTCTCAACGAAACCCTGCAACATTATATGTCATTCTGATCGTCATGAGACCTCGAGGAGAACTGACAACGTCCCAAGCTTTAAAAATCACTCATCAACGAGATATACCAGCATTTTTGTGCGCGACTCTCTGTGCAAGATTTAAGCGCAGTTGCTCGTTTTTATCTAACTCCAATAACTTTCCTAAACTTCTGAAACTCGATTTTATTCAAATAAGAGGATAACTGAGAAATTTTGTCTTGAATTCTGGCGAAGGTTCCACAGAACCTTCTTTTTAAGGTAAAAAAGGCTATGATAGCGCAAATTCTCGGTTTCGCTTAGATAAGCTAAAGCTATTATTTCCTATATTTGCTTCATTAACATTCGTTCCGATATAGTCAGGATAATAACATCCGGGGCGAAGCCCCGAGATGAATTCTGTTTTTTTTCCAAGTGAAGTTTGTGTCCCCTCATAGCCCTCAAAGTGAAGGTTACCAGAGTACGTGACTCTATGTATCGAGGGTATGGCCACTGCCTGGCCTTATTCATCAACGAACCCTGAGAGTAAACCTCACCTTTGAGGGTAAGTTTTACCCGAAAAGCATAAAACCCATATTCAAGAAGCACAGGGTAGGCCTCAACGGTTGAATTTGCCCTCGAGGGTAAACCTTACTCCGGAAAGCAGTTAATTCGTATCTAACAATGAATAACGACCTACAGGTTGAGCCTTACCTCAAAAAGCGATTAACTCGTATTCACAAACGTGGCTCAGCAGTGTAAATTTAACCCTAGTATAGAGCAAGGTATTGGGCGTTTGAAAAATCGTGACGATGGCGCGACCGCGCTCGACATGTTCGCACTTCCATTTCTTGGTTTCTATCTCTACTCGAATGGTTTTTCTGCTTACATGTGATAGTATTTACACACTGGAAGCAGTGGCGGACCGAGGGGAGGGGTCTTGGGCCCGGAAAAATTTTAAGAAACACTCCGAAAATTTTTCGGAGTGCGTGGCTAACGCCACGCGCCTCCATTTGAAAAAAAATTTCGCCCCTCCTCCCCGGACGGAAATCCTGGGACCGCCACTGACTGGAAGTGAGTGAGCTGAACGTTGAGGTGATGCCTGTTTGATGTGTGCCCAAAAAGCGCAGTCGAATTCGTCGTCCAGTTCTAAGAATGAACCATACCTAGCGCGGAAATGAGTTCAGTGTACCGAATACAGTGCTGATAGAAACCCCGTCTCAGAAAGGCGCTGTCATTCGATATCTCAATTTGTAAGTATTTGCATGGATTTTGAAAGTTATGTATCCAAAAAACATCATCAGCTTTTACAACGAAACAGTTGCCATTGTTAATTGAGCTAATGCTTCTCACTTCAACGGAAGATGAGGCACTGTTAAATGCAGTGTCCGGGCAAAAAGTCGATTTCGAGATTATGTGCTTACCCAGGCCTATTCGTTATGCTGAATCCAAAAATCCACACTGGAAAGCTCGAAAATGGCGAAAGGCTCTAACGCAGGAGGGAGATCAGTAGGTGGGCGGGGTCTTCCCCGCTGTGAATTCAAGGCAGCGTCCAGGCAGATCTGGACCTATGAGGATTTTACGTAAAAAGTACTTTTGGGATCCTAACTAAGGCACTGTCCAAGCGTCAGCGCAGGTAGTGCTCTAACGGCTGAGATAATCCCCTCGAAAATGGACCCCGCAATCGTATTCGCATGGATCCATGGCAGTTTCGCGCCAGGATCCACACTTTGCGCCATGAATCCATACGAAATACGAACGCGGGATCCAGTTTCGAGTGGAATATCTCAGCGGTTAGAGCACTATAGTCGTCCTCACCCCACTAGTCGGTCGGTGGTCGAATTTGAATTCGAACTCGACCAGGCCGGCCGCGGCAGAGCGCGGCAGACGCCGCGCCTTAGTACAAGCGGTCATAGGTGCGATAGGGGGAGCACGGTCTCTCCCAGGTGAAGGGGGTACCTCGTATTTTTGACTGTCAAAAGTGAAGGGGGTATGTGAGAGCAGAAGAGTTGCTGACTTTGCCAAAATGCCGGTGCGTGGCAATGGGGTGAGGCGGGCGGGAGATTGAAATTCACTGCTGCGCTGCTAGGAGTTTATTTTTACCACTTGTTTATTTTCCATTCTGAACAAAATATGAATCCAAGTGCATGTTGAAGAGACGAGCAGAATAAAGAAGTCTACATTACAAATTAAAAAGTAACGGAGCCAAACTAAAAAGAATGTGCAATCGCTCTACAAGTTTTCAATATCGTCATCGTCGTTAATAATACTGTCACTACCATCGCTGTCAGAAAGATGTTCGTTCTCTGAAAAATCTTCTTCCGCGAGAACATTATCAGAATAAAAATAAAATTGCGTTAGGAATTTATCTGGATCAAAAATTGATTTAAAATTTTCTTCTTCTTCAATTCTCTTCAACGATTTTTTCCCTGGTCCTCTGGTGGCACCAGGAAAATCGGCTGGTTGATGACCAGTGTCTTCATGCCATTTTTTGGGGTACTGCAAAAAATCGTATGGCGACAATTTATCCGGGCCGCTGATAGCAATTCTGCAATGAAAAATCTTAACCAGATGTACCTTTACCTCAAGTTTACTAACCTCAGATAGTTGCTGAGGTGGTCCACCGTCGTGCGGCTTCTGCGCTGTGATCGGATTACTGAATAAATGGAGAAACCTCTTTCCACTTCCGCTGTGCTGGTTGGAATCGAAACCAATTTTGCTAACAGCTCCATCAAATTTCTGCGATAAGTGATAGAAAATGAGCCATATCTCATGTGCTTCCGCAGCACAGGAAGAAAATATTGCATTTTTGCTTCACTCTTTTTGAACTCAGCTCTCACTGCTTCTGGCATGCGTCTCCTGAGCTGCATAGATAGCTGCTGAAGTTCTTCTTCTATAGAATTGGGGGAATAACCAAAAAATGTAGACAATGTGCTGCGGGTACCCTTTTCTGCCGCATTATAGTTTATAATGCTAGAGGGCGAAAAACCTCCAGCAGCGTAAAGTACAGAATGGGGCTCGTACTCTAGCCGAGATCTGAGAGCAGTAGCTATGCTTTTTACAAGCACTTTTCTCTTGTTCAGGTCCATGTTCGTGAATTTTGCAATTCCAAAATCTTCTGCTACCTGAAGCTCCGCAATAGATTTTCTAGATGTCTCCTCATTAAAGTTCTGCAGACTGCTTGGGTCTTTGATGTATCGGATAAGATTGTTTCGCTCCAATGTTAACTGTTTGTTGATGTCGTTGGCACTTTTGTCTCCAGCACTTGATCCTCCCGCACTCTCGATGTTGAACTCGAACACGTGCAAGTCATCTGCGATTTTGTAAAGTATTTGACAAGCTGCTGATTCTTCGTTTTGCCAGCCATTCCAGAACCTGAGAGTATTCTATATAACAACTGCTCTTGTTGGCAGAGTACTTTAATGGTGATGAAACGAACCATTTTCTACAATCAGGCGAATCCAGAGCGTTTTGACGGAAGTTACCTGCTTCATTGACAGGTTTACAGAGGATGGATTCTAGAAATGGACGCGTTTTTGTGTTGAGGTGTGGAGATTCGGCGGCTTTATCAAGTCGTGCGAGAAGGGTGTTTAGGTCAGTTTGCGCTTTCCAAAGAGTGGATGCTTCGTCCTGAGAGACAAATCACAGAAGCATTATATCTAACAAGTGCGATACCTGAGCTTCTCGTGAGAGTGTGCCAATCTCTCCAAGGACTTGCAGCTGGAACACCATGTATCGGTAGAACTTTAGCGATTTGATCACGTGCAGAAATGCTCCGGCTTTTAATCGCTCCTTACTCGGAATTTGCGCAGTCTTGGATATCGTCTCCAATGCAAGCCATACATGCTTGTACATTTTCAAAAAGCTGTGAATAGCATCTGAAATAACAGCGCTTTTGTGCAAAAACAAGCAGGACTCAAAACTTACTTTCTTCAGATGAAGTCCATCTCACAGCGATAATTCTTTTCAAATTCACGAAGCGCTCATTAGATAGGGTTTTATCCACTTCTAGCAGCACGCGTTTCCTTGATGGAGCTGCAAAGAAGGAGCGCAATCTGTTGAGGTATGCCGTTGCAAATTTTCTCCATCGCAGAAATTCCTCGTCTGCTTCAGCTAGAGCATCTGCCAGAGCTAACTCTATTTTGTGTGCCATGCAATGAATCCATATGATTGGATTAGGCAAAACAGAATCTATCTTCTCCTGCGTAGCACCTCTACTTGCCAATATATCTTTACGAGATTGCGAAATGTTTTTGTTGAGTATGCCGCGAAGCCCGCCCTCGGCACTCATGGCACTAGCTCCGTCTGTAGCCACAGCTACCAGATTCCAAATAAATTCATTGAGAAGCCCTGCCTTACTGAAGTATGCATAGATTGTTTCAAAAATGTACTTTCCAGTTTCAGCTTTGACCATCTCCACAGCTTCGAGGAAGTGCGTTGTAGGATGTAACGTTGTTCGATCTGGGAAACGAACAAAAAGTAGAAGTATCTGCTTGCTATCAGGATCCGTTGAGGTATCGACTAGCAGTGAAAATGGGGATTGATTTTTTATGAGGTAGTCGATCAAGGTGTCTTTCATCTTTTTGCTAATGTAACTAGTCATCTGCACGAATCCATCGCGCGTGTGGTGCTTATTTCCTATCTGCAATCCCAATTTCGATACTGTTTCACACAATGTGGGAAATTGATATGGAGGAAGGTAAATTTTTGCTGCCGCATAAGCAAGCATAAAAAGACTGCTTGCTCCTGTTCCAGAACCTGTGTGAGCGCTATCCACATCATCAAGGTAGCTGTTCACCTTATCGTTGGTTTTCCGTACATAGTACTCTACTGCTGCTTGGTGTATGGCGTGATCGGATCGGATATGGTTTTGCAATGTCTTTTCAACGCTGGATGTGAATTCCGTTCCCTCCTTTGATGAAATTGGATATGGGGAGCCTTTGACTTGTCCTGATCGATAGTACTCGTAGCAGGGTTCACAGCGCACCTTCAGTACGCGCTTTCCTCCAACCCACTCATTAGGAAAAAGTGGCTTAAAATATTGATATTTTTCATCCTTCAAATTTTGTAAGATTTTCTTTTCTTTGTCGGTGACGAAGTGCCCCGAGTTCACGAGCATATGGTGATCGCGACAAAAAAAATTGCATCTTTTGCCTGACTCGTAAGCTAACATCGCCTCTCGGGCGCGTTCTCTAGCTTCTTTGTGTAGAACGTTTTCGTTGCTGAGGGCTTGTCGATAGAGGTATCCTACCCACGTCATTAAGTTGGTTTTCTCCTCGTAAGAAAATGCGGAACACTGATAGTGAGGCACCACTGCGACATCTCCAGCTCCAGCATGAGCTTGAGTAGGTTCTGTCTGAAGAGGTGGTGTTTGAGGCACCGGCACTTCTGGTCCACTAACGGGAACATCAGCAACAACATCTTCATCTCCTTCTTCATTCACCACAGGTGCTACAGTTCGCCTTTCGGCGTCGTCTGGATATTGAAATTGCTCAGAAACAGAAGAGTATCCTACTTTTTCGTCAAACACTCTCAGAAATGCCGGATATGTACAGTCGTTTTCTTCCCGAGGGGTATGGCTGGAGAACTTCCAATACACGGACGTGTGTGTTCTAGTATAGGACTCATCTTCCTCTTCAGGGACACAAAGAGAAATCGATGTTCCCTTGGGCAGATCACGAGTGTTTCCGTCTGCATCTAGTGAAATCATGCTAGGTTTAATGCCGTGCGCCGCAAATACTTCAAACATTTGCTCAGTGAACGTATTGCGTTTGGTAGTGCGAGTATTTCTATTTATCACTACAGCATCTATTGCATTGTCAAACATCACGTTCCATCGTTCCTTTTGCATGAGGACTTTTTGCGCCTCTTCCACCGCTACACGTCGTCCAGAATGAGGTTTGGCGTAAGAAACATCCCTCACAAGTTCTCTCAGTCGCGCTTTGTCTACCCTGGATGTCGGCCTTTCCATAAGTATGAAAATAACTGGGTAGTTTAAGGAGTCATCTGCTTGCATATGAACTGGTGGACCCTGAACCAGAACATTCTTGCTGATGCTGTTTATTGAAGCGTCTCCGAGATCATGTGTGAAAACAATGTCGAAGACCTTGTTAGAACGTTCACTGCGAGTGCTTTGTTTTCCCATGACAAAAAACCGCCGATTATCTACCATCTTATGATTATGTAAGCTGCTATAGAACAAAGGCGCTGTAGCCGTACTGAATCTTGGTCTCGTATCAAAAACCATTATCGTATACGGCATTAGGACGAGCTTTTTGACATTTTGACACTCCTTTGCTGGGAATCCAATTTCTAAAAATTCGTCAAATCTTTTTTCATTTTCTTGGGCGTCCGTGCCTAGATAAAACGTGGATATCTCAGAAAAACGGGGCTTACAAAGACGCCTTCCGACTGAAAACTTCAGACTCGTTTGTTCCTCTCCATGTCCTCGGTCGTTACCCGCACAACAAACAAAAATCGCGATGAAAACAGATGCGATATTATGCATGACACATCTATGGCGCAAAGACCTAAAAAATTCGTACTATAGCAAATCATTACGAGTTTTTTAATGAAAAAAGAATCAGACGTGTATCATGAGATTGCGCTCTTTCGTCAGAGAAAATGATGGCAAGCGCATGCAATGGAAGTGATCGAGACAGTGCTTACATAAACTGCCTCTGTTAGTTCCACCTCTTTGTTAAAAAAAACAGAACGGAGGAGAAGATTAAACAAAACAAATGCGACCACGTCATTGACTCCAAGCGACTTGTGATGAATTGACAGAGATTAAACAAAACAAATGCGACCACGTCATTGACTCCCAGCGACTTGTGATGAATTGACAGAACACCAACTGATGTCTTTCCTGCAACCTGCAAGAATGGCCTCCGAGACAGCGAATCAATGGAAAAGACTATACATGACGATTTTAGTTTACTACATACTCAATAAAGAAAGTCGCATGTTTTCAGCCAAAATCCCATGTAACTCTAAGTAGAGGGGAGCTAGAGAAAAAGAGACGGTCTACGTCGAATCCTTTTTTTGTGAGCTTTCTAATGGTATATAGGTTGTCGGGTGAAAAAACTTGTGGTTTCTCAAAAATGAGGTGGAGATATTCAATAGTAACTTGCTCCACCCCGCTCCGGCTTTCTATGGGTTGCCGGAGCAAGACTTTTTTGGGCGAAGAAAGCTTCGTGCACAAACACCTTATATACCATTCGATAGCTAAGCACACGAGGAATCGACGTAGACCGTCTCTTTTTTCATAGCTTCTTTGTGAAGCGAGATACGACCAGTTTTATACGTCTACTCACCACCTATTTTTGTGTAATTATTTTGTAATTTATTTTTGAAAGAAAGAACAAAGATAAAAAAAAAGAGACGGTCTACGTTTACTGGCAAGGCCTTGCTCTGTGACGCTGTTAGAAAATCAGGCACCTTTATCCATTCTTCACGCAGAAATTTCTCGACAAAAACACACATGTTTTTGGCTAAAATCCCATGTAACTCTAAGTAGAGGGGAGCTAGAGAAAAAGAGACGGTCTACGTCGAATCCTTTTTTTGTGAGCTTTCTAATGGTATATAGGTTGTCGGGTGAAAAAACTTGTGGTTTCTCAAAAATGAGGTGGAGATATTCAATAGTAACTTGCTCCACCCCGCTCCGGCTTTCTATGGGTTGCCGGAGCAAGACTTTTTTGGGCGAAGAAAGCTTCGTGCACAAACACCTTATATACCATTCGATAGCTAAGCACACGAGGAATCGACGTAGACCGTCTCTTTTTTCATAGCTTCTTTGTGAAGCGAGATACGACCAGTTTTATACGTCTACTCACCACCTATTTTTGTGTAATTATTTTGTAATTTATTTTTGAAAGAAAGAACAAAGATAAAAAAAAAGAGACGGTCTACGTTTACTGGCAAGGCCTTGCTCTGTGACGCTGTTAGAAAATCAGGCACCTTTATCCATTCTTCACGCAGAAATTTCTCGACAAAAACACACATGTTTTTGGCTAAAATCCCATGTAACTCTAAGTAGAGGGGAGCTAGAGAAAAAGAGACGGTCTACGTCGAATCCTTTTTTTGTGAGCTTTCTAATGGTATATAGGTTGTCGGGTGAAAAAACTTGTGGTTTCTCAAAAATGAGGTGGAGATATTCAATAGTAACTTGCTCCACCCCGCTCCGGCTTTCTATGGGTTGCCGGAGCAAGACTTTTTTGGGCGAAGAAAGCTTCGTGCACAAACACCTTATATACCATTCGATAGCTAAGCACACGAGGAATCGACGTAGACCGTCTCTTTTTTCATAGCTTCTTTGTGAAGCGAGATACGACCAGTTTTATACGTCTACTCACCACCTATTTTTGTGTAATTATTTTGTAATTTATTTTTGAAAGAAAGAACAAAGATAAAAAAAAAGAGACGGTCTACGTTTACTGGCAAGGCCTTGCTCTGTGACGCTGTTAGAAAATCAGGCACCTTTATCCATTCTTCACGCAGAAATTTCTCGACAAAAACACACATGTTTTTGGCTAAAATCCCATGTAACTCTAAGTAGAGGGGAGCTAGAGAAAAAGAGACGGTCTACGTCGAATCCTTTTTTTGTGAGCTTTCTAATGGTATATAGGTTGTCGGGTGAAAAAACTTGTGGTTTCTCAAAAATGAGGTGGAGATATTCAATAGTAACTTGCTCCACCCCGCTCCGGCTTTCTATGGGTTGCCGGAGCAAGACTTTTTTGGGCGAAGAAAGCTTCGTGCACAAACACCTTATATACCATTCGATAGCTAAGCACACGAGGAATCGACGTAGACCGTCTCTTTTTTCATAGCTTCTTTGTGAAGCGAGATACGACCAGTTTTATACGTCTACTCACCACCTATTTTTGTGTAATTATTTTGTAATTTATTTTTGAAAGAAAGAACAAAGATAAAAAAAAAGAGACGGTCTACGTTTACTGGCAAGGCCTTGCTCTGTGACGCTGTTAGAAAATCAGGCACCTTTATCCATTCTTCACGCAGAAATTTCTCGACAAAAACACACATGTTTTTGGCTAAAATCCCATGTAACTCTAAGTAGAGGGGAGCTAGAGAAAAAGAGACGGTCTACGTCGAATCCTTTTTTTGTGAGCTTTCTAATGGTATATAGGTTGTCGGGTGAAAAAACTTGTGGTTTCTCAAAAATGAGGTGGAGATATTCAATAGTAACTTGCTCCACCCCGCTCCGGCTTTCTATGGGTTGCCGGAGCAAGACTTTTTTGGGCGAAGAAAGCTTCGTGCACAAACACCTTATATACCATTCGATAGCTAAGCACACGAGGAATCGACGTAGACCGTCTCTTTTTTCATAGCTTCTTTGTGAAGCGAGATACGACCAGTTTTATACGTCTACTCACCACCTATTTTTGTGTAATTATTTTGTAATTTATTTTTGAAAGAAAGAACAAAGATAAAAAAAAAGAGACGGTCTACGTTTACTGGCAAGGCCTTGCTCTGTGACGCTGTTAGAAAATCAGGCACCTTTATCCATTCTTCACGCAGAAATTTCTCGACAAAAACACACATGTTTTTGGCTAAAATCCCATGTAACTCTAAGTAGAGGGGAGCTAGAGAAAAAGAGACGGTCTACGTCGAATCCTTTTTTTGTGAGCTTTCTAATGGTATATAGGTTGTCGGGTGAAAAAACTTGTGGTTTCTCAAAAATGAGGTGGAGATATTCAATAGTAACTTGCTCCACCCCGCTCCGGCTTTCTATGGGTTGCCGGAGCAAGACTTTTTTGGGCGAAGAAAGCTTCGTGCACAAACACCTTATATACCATTCGATAGCTAAGCACACGAGGAATCGACGTAGACCGTCTCTTTTTTCATAGCTTCTTTGTGAAGCGAGATACGACCAGTTTTAACTAGCTACGATATCAGCCAATTTTGGATAATTATATTTTCAAATCAAGAAGGTCTTTTTCGAACTTTTATATATGAATCGAAAGCTTGAAAAACGTGTAATCTAACTGCTGTTTTGTTTGTTATTATTCTCTTTAGTGAAAGGAGATATGGTACGATTTCTTGCATCCATCGCTAGTCGGTCAGTTTTTCTACTCTTGCTCAACTCTTTTTTGCAATAGTATGTATTCATTGATACAATATTAATTATTCAAAAAATCAGCAATCTTTTACTTTTTGATTACGTTTCGTTATCAACGCTTTTTGAGCCCGCAGAAGGTCTCAAGCATGCGTTTTTTTAACGAAACGTTGTTGATTCGATACTCTCTTGCAGTCTTGATGTCTGAGGAGAAGAGCAGCTGGCGTTTCCTTTCCAATTAAAAAGTTTCGTTGTAGTAACTCTTTGCCTTGATTAGCCTCAACCTCAGGTGAAGGGGGTCAGCCAGATGCCGGCCCTAAAGTGAAGGGGGTCAGAGAAATTTCTCCACCTATCGCATCTATGCAAGCGGTTGGCTAAGGGGCGGCGTCTGCCGCGCTCTGCCGCGGCCGGCCTGCTCTTGTTCGAATTCAAATTCGACTACCGACCGACTAGTGGGGTGAGGACGACTATACCTGAGCTACCGGTTGGGCAGTGGCTTAGTTAGGGTCCCAAAATTACTATCCACGTGAGACCCCCATGTGTCCAGACTTGCCTGGAAGCCTTTAACACGTTTCGGACCGCGAAATCGCGCGCGGCGAAAGAGTGCACTTGCGGCCGTTAGCCTACAAAGGGACCTTATTTCGCAGCCTGTGGGCCACATTTGTAACCAGCATGTCAGATAAGCTCCACACCCAAAGTTCTGAGTGAATTCGAAGTGTTTGAATTCTGTCGCTTGAGAGGGACTTTTGTGCTTTCTTGAAAAATAGGAGAAAGAACTCAGTATCAAATAGTATTCAAAAGTATCTATCATGTACACTGTACACATCAATTATTGAAACCACGGTTTTTCCCTTTGAAATTGAGGCAAGGAAAAGTTGCGACATCGCACGCGTCGTTCGCGTTGCCGCACTTCGTTGCAACTCTTGTTCGTTTCGTCCTCATATCTCCTAAACACGTATGCGCGGCACAGCTCTACAGAGTCATTCGAAAAGTAGGAGATTAGACCTTTGACTTAACAACTTTGGACTAAAAGGAAACCTTCTGCGCCAGAAAGATCCTTCAAAGCAGCGTGCTGCACCATGTGCAGCACCGGTCCGAAACGTGTTAACGCTCCCCTCTCCCGAAGCAAACTTTTCGATCCCGATTTTGAGTTACGCGTTCGCATTTGGCCGGTGGCGATGTCGGGCGGCTTGCTGAATCGAAAAGATTGCCCTGGAAGCTGGGAGCGTGAATTAAGGAAAACCCTGCCCGGCTGCTGTTCTTCTTCTTGCGTTAGAGCCTTTTTTCGCCTTTTCGCGCTCTTTAGCGTGGACTTTCGGGTCCACCATAGCGAATAGATCCGGGTAAGCACAAAATCTCTAAATAGACTTCTTGCCCGGACACTGCCTTTAATCCGTTGGTTGGACCAGGAAGCCAGCATTAGTGATCCCATAACAACTTGGTAACAGCTAACCTCTAGCATTTTTGTCATGCACTGCCAGGGGTGCAACTCTAGGCATGATGTGTGTGCGAGTGAACGATTTGATCGGAAATGAAACCCACCAGCAAGAGCTGTCAGTCATGCTATTCTATGAAATAAGCATGAGTTTACCCAAACAAACCTAAAGCAAACAGCTCTCACAAGTTAGCTTCACAGCAGCATTGTCTCACATTTTTGATGGGAAGTTGTGAAAGGTATTAATGACGGCCAGCGTATGTATCAATCTTCCGTTTTGAGGTCGGACGACTTTTTACTTTTGAAAATAAGCGCTCGACCTGTGGTGATTGGAACTCGCAACGCCCAACCCGGTCGGGCAGCAGCACGCTATCTCGCAAGATCGGGATGGAGGCCTCGGTAGCTTTCTATATACCCACAATGCTACTTAGCTTTTAAAAGAACATGCTCCCATATCGGGCAGCGCAGACGTGGCAGCATATGCGCATGTATAGCGAAAGATTTGATTTTTGCTAGCAACATCGAATATGGAATGATATCCATGAAAGTCAATTTGAAAATGGGTTTTTCGTCGATGAAACGCGATTAAAATGGGCTTACAGGGGAAGGATACTAACCTAGATTCGCCTTTTGAGATGATACACATATATTCGGAATCAGCTTTGAACGCTGATTCCAAATATGCTGCTCCTAACTGCTTAGCGTTATTCCGGAGCGAGTTATGGAGTTGCTATTGTGGGTAATTGACAAACCTTCTGAATGCCGTAAGACGGCGTGTAGATAAAAATCTGCTTGAAAAAAAAAGTGCTAGGATGTTGAACTAGTATCAGATTACTTCTTTCGACCTCAAAAAGGAGCATCATATAATTGCAAAACAACCTAGACGTCGACACCCTAGCATCAGTAGGTCGATGAGCACGCAAACTTTGCATAGAATAGAGACCCATAACTCGCCTCAGAAGAAGCTAAGCAGCAAAGAACAGCATATTTGGAATCAGCCCAAGCTGATTCCAAATATATGGGTTTTCTCAGAATGCAAATCTAAGTTAGTATCCTTCCATTGTTAGTCCATGTGGTGCCATAAGATATTGCACCAGCGAACTCATTCATTCCAGGCCCTGTAGGGCATGGAATGAATGAGTTCGAGGAGGGAAATGGACTAAGAAAGTTCGTGGGTATGATTCATGGATTGTGGATGTGGGCCGCATTCTACGCGTGTACAGCTGATTTGAATTTCTGCAGTACTTTACTGCTTCTTCCGAATTTTTGAAACCTTAAACCGTACCTGGCTTTGAAAATCATCTGTTTTGTAATGCCGAAAGTGTGTTCACGCGTGATAAATGAATGGATGTCGTGGGAGCCTACCGTAAATTCCACCAAAACTCAACCGTTATCTGCTAGATCTATGATGTATGTTTATGATCATCATTTTCTGCTCACAATGACTGATCTGTTGCTGAGGAGGCTTCGCTTTTTCTAAAGGAGAAATTGTCGCTATGTTTTAGTTGCGGTTGCAGAAAAACGTTTGACAATGCCCTCATGTCATTTGCAGTGAGATTTGCTAACCCGACGTTTTAAGATATAAATCAACGAGAAGGCTGGCTTACGAATTCGCCCTCAAAACTCGTAACAACAAGCTCTAAAGCAGTGTACATATTGTCTTAAGGAAAAAATTTAAGAATTGGAATGTGCGTATGTCTGAGAGCACATCTACAGCGTATGCCAAATGATGCTTCCGTCAATTAAAAAATGTCGTATATTCCTTTCGCAAAATCTTCAACGATTCAAATGATTTTCGTTCATACCTGCTTGCACCGAGGCATACATAGTTTCATGAATTGTAAAATCACATTCCTATGACACTATTTGATCTTCAGTGATTTTCTGTTCGAGCCTAAATCACTGCCCAGTAATTGTTTGCATTACAAGAGAAGTTTGAAAAGAGCTCTTTCTCATAAAAAGAAGTAATTTTTAGAATAGCGTATTTTGAGCGGTCATACGACGAATGTCGAACTTGCCGATTTCGTTATGCAGCGAAAACAGCAAAGCATTAAAACGTCTGGACTTGTACCTTTTGGTGAGTTCAGCTGAAGATATATGCATAGACAAACTTTTCTTCACTTAGGGAGTTATGCAATTGATTGTGAGAGATTATTTTTCTCTAAATTTTTTATGAATTTACGGCCCAGTTACCTTCATGGGTTAGAAATATTGTCATTCAACTTTTTGCTTACTAACTCATTCATCTGCAAGCTTTTTTATTGATCACAAATATCGCAGAGCAAAGCATGTGCTAAAGGTTGTCGAGTCTTCAAGCACTTTAACATTGTGAAACACCGAACGCGCTTCCCTTTAAGGGCCGAGCGTACTTGACGCGATTTCGGTCGCGACGCGATTTGGCAATTTGCCAGAAGTCTTCAGATCCAACACTAGCAAACTGCACATGCATAGTGTATATAACTTACGTAGACTGATGATATGCCCTATCTTCTGCGCATTTGGAATATAATTACAGTGAGTTATGGACACTTGGAATATTGCCAAATCGCGTCGCGACTAAAATCGCGTGAAGTATGCCCGACCCTTTAGGCGTATTCTTATCAACTTTCTAAGTTGCTTCTAACCAGAACAAATTTGCCGTTGAAAACAACAAATAAGTTCGGGGAGAACCTTAAACGAAGGTAATAATTTGTAATTTTTCGAGACAACTTGAGCGAACACTTGGGTCACGTCACGGACATAGTTTTACGTAGCGATTTATATGACTGTGAGTGATCAAAATCGTGTACATTTTGACCGAGAGGCAGCGATTCACTGTTAACTCTTTCTCATTGGTGGGAACATACTCCCTCATAAACAACAAATAAAAGCTACAGCCGAAAGTTCCACTGAGTAAGACGCAGTACATAGAGTTATAAAGAACTAGTTGACTTATTCGGCTCCGCCCGGCCCTGTCATTATTATATTCGTAATCAGCATGCTCGATTACCCCCTGTGCCAACTCCCAGCCCCGTAGCTCAAATTTTGCAAAAAATCGATAAAATCGATATCGATCGATGACGAAAAGTAGCCTATGACACCCGCAGGGGCCCGAAGTGTATGTGTGCCAAGTTTGGTCCGGATCGGTTAAGAAATGGAATTTTCTATTCGGAACATACGTACAGACAGACAGACAAACAGACATTCAGCTTTATATATAAGATGAGAGGAAACTTGACTTCAGAACAAGGTTGATTTGAGTATGCAGAAGAAAGCAATTGTGGCTGTACGTTTAGCAAGATTCTATAGGATAACATTTTTTTTTCGGAAGGTTTACTGTTTCCGACGGTCCTGATAATATAAACAATGAAGACTAGACACGTTGTAGCTTTTCAAGAAATTTGCAAAACGGACATACATGCACTTCGAAGCTTCATAAATACTCAATTATCAGTTCTTCACCTGTATTTTTTGTGAGGTGGTAGTTCAATCTTCTTCTTTCACATACTGGTAACATAAACTTCTTAAACGTGACCAAAGACAGTTATGACCTTATATGGCTAGCCTTCCAAAAAATTACTTTTTTGAGTTTCCAAATTTCGTACTCAGCTTGTAGTAAAAGCACAGACGAGTACTTTGGTAGCTGAACACATGCAACCTTTGGCTACATGGCAAACCATGATGGAGGCTGTGATCTGTTATCTGTGTGTTTTTGCAGCCAGAACGTGAGAACTTCCAGGTATCGGCGCGTGGAAGTCAGTTTTGGGATATGAGTTACTTGAATTTGACCATCTATGGCCATGCAAATGGTTGAATATATCAAAATCGCAAGTATGCGCACCATTCGTGCACTTTACACCCAATTTCCGTTTGTTTTTTGGAGCATGATTTTTTGGAAATTTGACGAAAACATCAGGAGTGGTAGTAATATGGTCGAAACAACGAATGATGTGATGGTTTAATCATGATTACATCTTGGGGCCGCATGCACTAACATCCCTGCGGCGAGGGGAGCGGCGTCCCCAATGATGAAAAAGCCGCAGCGGCGTCCGCACGCGGTCCCTTCATAACGGGGGACGCCGCTCCCCTCGCCGCAAAAATGTTAGTGCATACGGGCCTTGGTAAGCATGATCATCTTCTTGCGGCCGTTCAGTTCAATCGGTCATACAGAATTATGAAACATGCAAGTTACTTTCGGAAAACCATACTTGTTTCATGCTTGTTTCATTCTAAACCAAACTATGAATTAATCAGTAGGTTAACACCATTGTTTCCTTATTAGGTAGAGTAAAGAGAACAGCATTTTATTTCAAGAGACGCAGACATGAAACCACCATATCATAGTTTAAAATGAAAAACTACCCCCGACCACTTTCTCGTTTAAAACAATGATGTGTTGGTTTTGCAAGTTAAGAAGAGTGAGGGAGATCATTCTGCAGCTTACTATGAGAAAGTTACTTGTTTACAGCTTAGATAAGGTTATAGGAAAGTGCAAGGCTGGAAACCGAACCGCAAATTTGGTAAAGTGCAATGATTGCCGACAAGCATGAGGATGGTTGGAGCTCCGATCTCCTCCAATGACTTTGCTTTGCAAGATAGCATTTCGAGGTTTCCTACTGGATAATTCGTGGTTTAGTTGGGAAATGATGTGAAGCTGCTGGTTAGCTGGTGTCATGAAAACACAGTTAACATGATGGTTTCGACCATATTACTACCACTCCAGGCTTTTTTGCTTTCCTGCACCATTTCGCTATCGAATAAATATTTTTTGAGAAACAAAATAAGCCCTTCAATTCGATTTACTCTTTCGAAAGGTACCATACACTTATACACAAATTGTTGCGTTAGTGTTCGTAAATGATCAGCTGTTTTCCTCGTAGTGATCTGCCCTCGCGCATTCGATCTTAGCCGCAGAGTGCGCGGGAAATGAGCGCTATAAAAGGCGCTCACTCATAGCTTTAGTCAGTTCTACAGTTCAATTCAATTCACATCATTCGCCTCATACTTATTCTTCTCTATTATTTCTCTAATAAATCTGTTAGCTTCCTTCTGTGCCCTACAGGACGAAGAGTCGAAGTGTCCGAAGTCGAGGACACAACACAAATATATGTCTGACATTTCTGAAAACCGTTAAAAAGAAATTTTTTTTAGCCAATTTAATAAAAACGCTGTACCTACTTTCCGTTTTTCGACGCATTCCCACTACAAAAACTTTTGTATTCCCTCAGACTTCCTATTCTCAACCACAAGTTTCTCCTCCCTTAGAGGCAGTGCCCAGAAGCTTTGGATAGTTGCGTTTGATAGAATATAGTAGCAGGCTTTCTATCCAAACCATGTCTCGACTGCTACTGCGCAGCATCTCTTTTGAACCGAAATCCCTTCAGAAGTTCTGACACAGCCGTTCCAACAACACTTCCTTTGAAGGCAAAAAACCGGGATTTGCTGCGAAGCTCTCTCCCGGCGACAAGCTGAGGGGCGGCTGTGTCGGTGAGCCATACTGGCCGGTCGAAATCGGGCTGCGGTTTGTTTCAGTACACAGTCTAAACTAAGGCCCCCCGAATCTGTAAGGACACTGCCTAAAGGGTTATTATCAGGGTAAAGCGGGGGGTGCGGCACTCGACCGTCGGATACGACCCCCCCCCCCTGATTGCTGTCTTAATAAGACCCCCCTCCTAAACTATACACTTAAGATAGTATTACCTGAAGGCTCTGTCAAACATAATGGACAACATATCCATAATTAGCATGTCAAATACCCCCTGTAGACAAAGTGTGAGCGAATTCTGAAGATTCAAGATACTAGGCTACCTAAGTGAAATGGTCAAATTCCAACATGGTTAACTTTGTTTTAAAGGTGAATTAGCTATCCGTTTTTGCACTCAAGACAAAGCACTACTCCTTCTTTGTCCACCTCAGGAATCCCGCTTCAGAAGACCTCCAAACTGTGGAATTAGAAGCCAACCAAAATCTCATTTTTCCCATTTTTCGCTTTTGATGGCTGTGCTTTCACCAAATATTACTCAGAGCTAAGAAGACGAATCAGGCTCAAAACATCCCTATGGAATCTACGAGGTTTAGGCTATCGATTCATATAAATATTGTCCGCTAAAAATGTTTTTTTGATATAGTTAATGGCCTGCGGCACCCCTGCGGCACCCCTGCGGCAGCCGCAGGTTTTGAGGGGGGGGTGCCGCAGGCCATTAACTATATCAAAAAAACATTTTTAGCGGACAATATTTATATGAATCGATAGCCTAAACCTCGTAGATTCCATAGGGATGTTTTGAGCCTGATTCGTCTTCTTAGCTCTGAGTAATATTTGGTGAAAGCACAGCGATCAAAAGCGAAAAATGGGAAAAATGAGATTTTGGTTGGCTTCTAATTCCACAGTTTGGAGGTCTTCTGAAGCGGGATTCCTGAGGTGGACAAAGAAGGAGTAGTGCTTTGTCTTGAGTGCAAAAACGGATAGCTAATTCACCTTTAAAACAAAGTTAACCATGTTGGAATTTGACCATTTCACTTAGGTAGCCTAGTATCTTGAATCTTCAGAATTCGCTCACACTTTGTCTACAGGGGTTAATTGACGTGCTAATTATGGATATGATACGAATATCATGTTATCGCTATAATCAGATCACCTAACTACGACCCCCTCCCCTTTTGACTCCTCAATACGACCCCCCTCTGCGGCGTGCCGCACCCCCCGCTTTACCCTGGTTATTATGGTCAGAACAGGCTATCCTTCCGCTTGAAATTTTTTTGCTCCTACACAATCCAGTACAGTCGCAGACGCTGGGAGGGAAACAGGAGAGAGGAGAATAGGGATTTAAAGCGTTTGAGTGACTGGAAATTTACTTGATGTTGACTTGTATTGAGGCAATATGAAATAAATCGATGATGCTCTCTTAGCCATTCACTCAAATTTTTTTCATCAATGGAACAAAAATTTTCCATGTTATGCTAGCTGTCAAAGCTCATAACTCAGCATGCTATAGGGTGCAGGAGAGTACAAGTAGAAGAAAGGGCTCAAGCTGTTAAGTGAAAATGCTCTCAAAATTTCGGAGCTCTTTTAATTAATGAAGCGAAGTAACTTTCACTAATAAATGTCATCACTGAAGAGGAGTATCAGCGCATATCGAGGATTGAGAGAAGATCGAAGAATCATAATAGTGCCTTGACCCCTTCCAGCATCATCAGTTTTAAGCATCGAATGAGATCCGTGATGGGGTGGAGGTTAACAGGCTCAACCAAAAACGATGTCCAGTTCTGAATCTTCTGGCTTGGTTGCTTTTCAGTTTTTCTTATAAAATCTATTGGGATGGATTGCACAACTTCGCACACAAATGTTTTTGACCGGGAGGAGTGACATAGCCCACTTTCCGACTTTTCGCAAACTTTGAGCGAGGAGTTGAAAAACTTAAACAGGGTTGAAGAGATGCCGTCTTCCCAGTGATTTCACTGGGGCAGAAAACTCTCGTTGAAGTGTTAGAGGGGAAGAGGGCCTGATGTACCAACAGCAAATGAGCTGATTTGGGGAGTCAGCTAGAGACTTAAACACAGAACAATCACCAAGTTTAGGCCAATGTTGCTTTTTACTAATCATCCAATTAGATTTTCTCACAATGCTGAAGTTGGGCAATCTTTCCGAAGCGCGCTAAATTTAGCGTTCATAACTCAGCGACTACTGAAAATAGGCTGACGAAAATGGAAAGTAGAAGACAAACCTCCAAATGAAAATGCTCTTGGAATCTCGAATTTTTTCAAAGAAGAAATGAAAAATGTGTGTAAAGGGGAGCATCTGTTACGAACAGTTGTCGCCATTGGAAATGCGAATGTCAGCGAACGAAGCTAAGAGAAGCGAAGAAGAGTCAATGACATTCTAATCACACCTATTCTAGATCTTGTAAGTGGGGAAGTGAGGCTGTTAAGCCGGAGACCAACTTGCGAACCAGGTGCGATGCACAGCTTTGAATTCTGCGGTTTAATTGACTCTTATTGAAGGAGCAAGCCGTGCTGCAAAAGTCCTTTCCAGAAAATGGGGGTTTCGAGTTTTCATTTTATATATATAGAAGATTACTCTGACTTAAGTATCAGTTCGGTCCATGGGTCTTGTATCGAAATCTTTGAGGACACCATAGTTTTTCGGCTTACGAATTTGTTTGATCCAGCGAATGTTAGAGAGAGAGAGAGAGAGAGAGAGAGAGAGAGAGAGAAAGAAAGATACGTCATGAACCTCTAGTGGTGCTTGGAACATTGCATAGTTCATTAAAAAACACTCAAATCGTACTTTTTTCAACTTTGACTTTTGAAGATGAGAAAAAAAAGTCAACCAGATCCAATCGTTTCAATATTGGTTTTGCGACTTGATCCTTTCAAAGGAATACCTAACGAAAGGACTATTAGGTCGATGCAAAACTTTTGGCAGTTTTTCGAACTGACGATCCCGTACAATAGGAACAAATACAAGTTGCATCCGATACAGAATTCTTCCTCTTTGAAGTGCTATATCCCAGTGTAACTCGTTGAGAGATAGCTGAAATCACAACCCTTCGTTTTCACCATGCCCAAATGTCGCTAATTTTCATAATTTTTATTCGAGACGTGGAGAAGCTGCGATAGCCAGCAGGTAGGGCAAAGCTTTTGCCAACTAAAGCTATTGTTTTGTAGAGCTGCGGACTGCCTTTTAGTTTTCAACAATGTATATTTTGAGGCAACCGAATTTTATATTCGGCCTGTTTTAACGTCGTAGAATCTGAAGTTAACAGCTCACGTACCATTCGATGCAATTTTTCCTCCTTTTTCTAACGACTGTCTTTTCTTGGCGAGACAAGCGAAATTTGAGGAGAAAACTGCTGTATTCAAAATTTCACGAGTGCGCAGTAACGAATCCTAAGTTTCTAAACTTCATATTTTGACGCCAAAATGGCTCATTCACTTTTCAGAATCAGTAATAGTAATAATCGGGTGTTAAAACCCAGTATTCTAAAGATTCGCAGTGCTTGGTGCACCAGCATGTTATAAGACCCTTATAGAACTCAAGACTTAGAGAATTGTCCAGCAAAATTGTAAAAGAGTAGCTAAAAAAATTGAAAAAATTGCCTAGTGGCAAAAAGTTTGCCCTATCTGCTGATTATCAAATCTTTTCCAAGAGTCTCAGATAAAATTTGAAAATTAGCGAAATTTGGACATGTGGACCATTGAAAAATTAGGAAATTTGCACATTAGACCTATGCACCAATCTAGTATTTTCAATGCCCAGTAACGAAAAACAAGGAACAGTCATTGGAATATGCATCATCTAACTAGAACAAGAAAATTTGAAGAAGATGAGACAAAAGTTTTAGAAGCTTTAGAAGCAGCCACGACTGTATAGGCTGCTGCATGACGAAGGCGCAATACCTTTGGGCGCGAACGCGGCTTTATTAGCCGCAGAGCGCAAGAGGCGCAGGATTTACAACGGTGAGGATATGCGCGCGCCGCATTCGCGCCCGCTCAACTGAGACTGCTTTTGCGCCTTCGTCATGCAGCAGCCTTTAACTCTGTTAACGAGCTCGAAAATTAACATTTCCAGGTCTGAATAATATATTGATCAAAAATTCTTCAAACTGTCGATTTATAAAATGAAAATGAAAAATGTACTGATCTCGGCATTAGCATCATATTTTTTGCAACGCTTTTAGGACTGTAATCTCTATTCACTTAGAGATATGTTACATTTTAGATCGCCGAGAATTTAGTCCCGACACTGATATGCCAACATCGTCATTTGATTGCAAAGGGTCGGGCATACTTCACACGATTTCAGTCGCGACGCGATTTGGCAATTCGCCAGAAGTCTTCAAATCGAACACTGGCAAAGTGCACATGCATAGTGTGTATAACTTACGTAAATTGATAAAATGCCCTATCTTTTGTACATTTAAAATGTGCTTACAGTGAGTTATGGACAGTTGGAATATTGCCAAATCGCGTCGCGACTGAAATCGCATGAAGCCATATGCCCGGCCCTTAAAAGTGAATGATTACAGATTTTATTTCTCAAAATAAGTTTTATTCACAAATTTATTTTTGGTGTGTCGTACCTACGCATATTCCACAAGGTTATTGAGTACATTCTGTTGAAAGGACTTACTACTTGGAGCAATAACGACTATTTGATGCAGAAATAGTCAAAACTCTCCTTTGTCGAACTCGATTGGATTGAAGGAAAACTCAACGATATACTTCCAAATTTTTCAAGTAACAGTCTAGGTACAGCATCAACGCATGTTCAGTAATCTTAGAAATCTAGCGAAACCATATGAAACAGCCCAACCCAGTTGTTACTACTTTTTTGATGTGAAACTTCTTTGCTGTCAACATTATTCATAGCATAATGTATGACTGTCAAAAAATGCAATAAAAGTTTTACTTTTAGCACTGTCTAGTTCCAACAATAGCAGAGGTAGTATCAATTAGATAACATTTTTATAACTAGAAACTGTCACCTAAAGAGGTAATCGATCATCTTGAGCAGGATTTATCCTGCCACAACATCAAAACCCGTACAAGTGAATAAGCCAGAACGTTATAAAAGCAGCACCAATCTATTTGTATTCTTCTAAGAATTTCTGATGGAATGAAGTGAACCGGGCCAGCATATCTTTCATCACTTCTTTTTGTGGAAGTATCGTTGTCCTGAAAATGTATGTGTATCATTTTTCAAACTGCGGTACAGTCAAGGCTTACTGACCTAAAGTGATAAGTGCCTTCTTTTTGTCCGAAGCCACTTCCGGGCACGATACAGACACCAGTAGATTCTAACAACTGCATAGCGTAAAAGAAGTCCGGCTCTTGGTTCAAAGACTGAAATAAATCGTTAATAATGAGATTAATAGACTGAGTAGCGTCATTATCTATATGATATAGTAGTCTTGTTAACTACAGTTCATTAAATTTGAAGTTTATGCGGTGTCCCTGCGCGCGGACAACACTAACACGTAAAAATTAGCCATAGAGCACATTTTCAGATCTTGTCCATACGGCCAATTTTTCACGCTCAGGTTGGCTCGCAAGGTCGCATATGTACATAACGACCATTAATCCACTAGATTATTCCCACTTGCAATCAATACCAAATGTGATAAAAAAATGGCAAAACAATGAGTTTTCTATGAGAATTGATCGTTAATAACTCTTTTGCTTTGATGTCTTTTCCCTATTTTCATGTATCAATCCGTAGTGCTGGCTCAACTTACATTTACAGTATGGAGCCAATCGCCGATCTCCCTTCAGTACTGTATGTAGGATTACGTGGAAACTTGGACAAGAATTTGAGGCCATTGAGGGCCGTATTTTGCCTCAGAGAAAAAATTAAACAAGCCAAAAACTCTTATACTAGGCTAGTCGAAGCCGCTTTTTTGTATATGAAATTTCCACTTTGCTGTGATGCTTCTTTCCTGATTTATACCAGGTGAACCGTAACAATTGTTTTCCAACATTTGTCAAAAATGTGACCTCACCACCAGAAAAGCTGGAAACACTCGTAAAAAGTTGTGTATTGAAAACGGTACACGTGGAGACACCCTAATACACAATTTTGGAAGTTTTTTTTTCGAAAGAAATTGTTGGACGGCTTGTTTCACAATGGTTCTACCATTTGATTCAACTGGCTTGGCTTCGGGAAGGCGAGGCTTCGTGATCTAATTAAGGCTAGGTAGTGATCAGAGAGCACTCGCGCGAGAGAGAGACGCAGGTGCGTCGCGAGTGCGAGCGGTCTTAATTGGGCCCCAAAGCTCCGCCTTCCCGAGGCCAAGCCAGTTGAATCAAAAGTTCTATACTGGTTCTTAGCGTAATTCTACAGTAAGGAGAGCGACCGAAGATTTTCCACGCGAGATTAGGTCACGAAATTTTTACAAATTGCTTACATATGTTGTGAGATGCAATGCATATGCAAGTGACTTGTTTTGACTTGTAAATAATTGGAATAATTTTCAAATTTCAAAGATTCAACAGCATGTAGGAGAAAATTTTTTCGGGGACGTGGCTACCGCTAACCCCTTTCTCCTAATATTTCGGGGTCATGGGCCCTCAAAAAATCTGGACAAGGGTTGAACCTGTATAGTGTTAGAAGGGTCATAGCAAACGCATTAGGAAATGACGAAAACACTCACTCTAGCTTTTTCGACAGCTCTTGGGGGCATTAAAATTTGTGGGAAGGCATACATCGCTCCTTGAACTTCATTGCAAAGTATTCCCTCGATACTTCCGTACGCTTTTTGGACAAGTCTTGCTCTCTCTTTGAGTGAAGCTAAGACTGCTGTTTTTTCCTTAAATACACTTCTGAGGTGGAAATAAAGCAGTTTGGGCTATATCAAAGTGATTGCGCCCTCGAAACGCTGCACAAAGGTCTTGATACGAACCTTCAACCACTGGTCATGAGATGGATCACCGGGCTTTGGGGGACATACCATGCAATCCATTACGATCTATAAAAGAAACCTTTAGAATCATTGTAAAAGGACATATTACAAATTAACCAAAGAAATAAGAGATATTCTTCAGTACTGCTGTGCCAGACAGGTTTGGTAGGTGTTCTTTATTCCAATCAAGGCCTAACGTTTCGACGCCTTTCGTCTTCCTCAGAGGCCTGAAAATGGCTCAAAGCGTCATCTGTGAAAAGAGGCCATCAAGCACCATCCTCATTCCTGCTAGTTCTCGATCTTCGCTCAACATCCCTACCGCAAAAATTGTCAGCGCCAGAAAATGAACATACCGTTGAGAACACCGCTATGTCAGTTTCCGCACCGGAAGTGATGGTCTTGGCGGAAGGACTAAACTATACTATAAATGCACATAGCATGTGATCTATAGATTGCATATCGATAAGAATGGAAGGAAGTCGTTGGTGACTGACAAACATTCATTCTTATTGTTCATTGCTGGATTCTTTGAAGAGATCCAGAATGCTTCCAGCGCCTTCCTAGCCGAGGTCTCCTTCTCATAGGTTAAGATTTCGCACTTTATATCGAAATCGGCTCCACCATGCGCTTCGTAAATGTAATATCTTCAGATGGTCTGGGACGTACTACTCCCAGATACGCGGATTGGCTATGGGTCAGAGGCTAGCCCCTGTCCTCGCCATTTGCTTCATGAGTAAAATCGAGGAACCGGTGCTAGCCCGCATGCCGCTGATGTACTGCCGTTACATCGATGATTGCTGTATATTTACGTCCACACAGTCCGAAATGGACAAGTGTTTCGAAATTCTCAACCAGCAGTCGCAGTACATAAAGCTCACACGAGAGATACCGCACGACGGATGGCTCCCCTATCTCAACGCACAGGTCAGATTGTCTAATGGCATTGTTAGCATGAAGTGGTACCGCAAGGAAAGCTCGAAGAACATCCTTATCAATGTAAGATCTGCGCATCCTGCATCTACGAAACGAGCAGTGATCGGGAATATGTTCAAAACAGCTATGCAGATGTGCTCCGGAGAAAGAGAACGATGCGAGTCACGAAGTTTAGCCTCTCAGATTGCTTGCAGCAATGGTTACCACTGTCTACCGCGTATCCAACATCACGCAAATGGTGACCAAATTCGTGATAATAAGCTCCCACTGTGCCTGCCATTTATTTCCGATAACATCAGTACGGCTTTTCGAAAGTGCATTATACGCGCACAACTGCAAGACGATGTTGTCTTAGTGAACATCCCAAACGACAATATCAAAAAGCAGTTGGTTCGAAACAGACTTTACGATCGATACTGTATAACAGAAAGATGCGTAGTCTGTCCGTACGGTAGAATAGGTGACTGTGCACAAGCGGGAGTGGTTTATCAATTGAAATGCCTTAGCTGCAATGCTCTCTATATTGGCGAAACTGGAAGATCACTTAGTACTCGCATAAACGAACATCTGGCAGATAAAAGGCGTAAAACCCTGTTATCACCGTTGGGCAGGCATAGGAACGAAGCGCATGGTGGAGCCGATTTCGATATAAAGTGCGAAATCTTAACCTATGAGAAGGAAACCTCGGCTAGGAAGGCGCTGGAAGCATTCTGGATCTCTTCAAAGAATCCAGCAATGAACAATAAGAATGAATGTTTGTCAGTCACCAACGACTTCCTTCCATTCTTATCGATATGCAATCTATAGATCACATGCTATGTGCATTTATAGTATAGTTTAGTCCTTCCGCCAAGACCATCACTTCCGGTGCGGAAACTGACATAGCGGTGTTCTCAACGGTATGTTCATTTTTTGGCGCTGACAATTTTTGCGGTAGGGATGTTGAGCGAAGATCGAGAACTAGCAGGAATGAGGATGGTGCTTGATGGCCTCTTTTCACAGATGACGCTTTGAGCCATTTTCAGGCCTCTGAGGAAGACGAAAGGCGTCGAAACGTTAGGCCTTGATTGGAATAAAGAACACCTACCAAACCTGTCTGGCACAGCAGTACTGAAGACAGTGGCGTACCGAGGGGGGGGGGCGGGGGGGGCGCGCGCCCCCCCCGAGAATGGGTCGCGAAATTTTTGAAAGTTACTTATATGGGTTATAAAAATGTGCAAGTGACTTGTTTATTTTTGTAAATAATTAAAATAATTTTTAAAAATTTTCAAAAATTCAAATTAGCTTTGTAAAAAAATTTTTCGGGGGCGTGGCTGACGCCACGCCCCCTTTTTCCAGATTTTAGGGGTCGGAGACCCGTAAAAGTTTTGAGAACCACCCCAAAAATTTTTCTAAAGAAGGTGCGTGGCTAACGCCACGCACCTTCCTTAGAAAAATTTTTTTGTCGCGCCCCCCCCGAGCCGAAATCCTGGGTACGCCACTGACTGAAGAATATTAGCGATGCCGAGGTTTAAGGAAAGTGGAACTTTTAAACAAATAAGAGATAGTTTACGACGAACCTGACCCAAAACGGTCGAACATAGTTTGGCAGAAATCATCTTTTTGTAAAGCACGTAAATGTCGGGATCGAGATTGGAAAGCTCAACATATCCTCCACGCATTCCACACTCTCCCATATATCCCTTCGAAACTGAGTGAAATGATGCAAGCTCCATCCTGTATTTTAGAGATAAATTACACAAGGCTCCCTAACAAATGCAATTATAGAAAAAAAATCTTGCTACACTTACTGAAAATGGGAAAATGAGGCTACGATATTTATTTATAGGACGGAAGCAGTGGCGTACACAGGGTTCCCGTTCGGGGGGGGGGGGGGGGGGGGTGAGAGATAAAAAAAACTTTTTTGAATAACGGTGCAGGGCTTCAGACACGCATTCCGAAAATCAGTGTGGGATGCTTCCAAAAATTTTTGCAGGTCCAGAACCCCGAATTTTCAGAAAAAAAGGCATGACGGCAGCCACGCTCCAAAAAAAATTTTTACAAGTCTGATTTGAGTCTTCAAGATTTTAAAGATTATTTTGATTATTTAAAAGTTTGAACAAGTCAATTGCAGATTCTTATAACCCATGAAATTAACTCTCAAAAATTTCGCTACCCGTTCTCGGGACGGGGGGGGGGGGGGTTCCGGACGCCACTACGGAGTACAATAGTACAGTACAAGTACAAACAATCAACAGATTTTTTTGACTCACTTGTTGTATGGTGCCCCCATTTCGTTGATAACCTTCTTGAACGAGTGAAATTCAGAGTTATCGGCATAGACATTGTCCTAAACAAGGCATACAGTCCATAATCGTTACTATGGGCTTTGGAGTCCTCCTCTCACCTGGTAAACCTCATCTGCCATCAGGAAAAGTTTATGCTTATGCGCAAACTTTACGATCTCCTCCATGTTTTCCCTAGAGAGTACCTAAAAGGCAAAAAATCATCAGGCTTTGAGTACTAACTACTCACCTGGCCAGTCGGATTTCCTGGGTTTATCACAACCATCACTTTCGTATCATAATTCTCGAGGCTTTCTTGATATGCTCGCTCCAATTCGTTCACGTCAAGGCCCCAATTTTTCTCTTCTATAAGGTAATATCCAACCTGAATGCGGACAATAGGAAACATTAGCACCACAAAAATAGCGAAGGGATGATCGTACCTGCCCAAGAGCATATTCTTCAATGCTAGCTGAGTAAAGCGGATACTGGGGTATGGGAACCATTACTCCAACTTTTTTCCCGCCGCCATGGGTGACAAACATCTTCAAGACGTTTCTAATCGATTCGGATGCACCGCCAGAAATGGCCACATTTTCTGGATCTGATGGAATTCCATCTCGTTTCTGTAAAAATTTGTATTGACCATGAACATTTTTCTCTTTTGATTGAGTTCTATCAAAAAACCGAAGCAGGTATCAGCCTACAAACCTAGAAGCAAATCACTCCGGATCAGGGCTTGGCACAGTTGGCAACGGGTCAGACTGGATATTGTTTTTGGGACAAAAAGCAAAGGGGATTTCGTTTTTGTAGCCGAAAAGACACAGAAATGCGAGTTTTTTTAGTCGCGTCGTTTTTTTTCGCGGATTTTACATTCAGCGTTTAGGATCAAAGGGGACTTCGTGCAAACGTTTCGAATTTAAAAGGGACTTCTTTAGAAAATTCTTTGCTGCCAGCTCGTGCCGAGCCTATTCCGGATTCTCAGAAATGGTCTTGTAGATTCAATATTAGGTTCATGCGTCCCGACAATTTTTGTGGGTAAATTCTGGCACTATGGCCATTTTATACAAATCGCAGGCAACTTATCGATATTCATAAGCAGATCATTTGTTTCCGCTCGAATGTTGTCATTACCGCAGAGGCACTAATAAACCTGATAGATCTACTCGATTGCTAATTCCAGCACCTTTGCTTTCGAAACACCGCTTAGAAAAGAAACTCACCGTTATATATTCAGCAATATGCCTTCGGATTATCTCGACTCCAGTGCTTTGACTATAGGCGCCAGTGCTGTGACCTCCGCATTCACTAAGGACAGCCTGAAAAGTCAAGTTGTGCAAATAAATAAATCAAATAGTCAGTTTATGAAAGAACATGGTTTATTAGAATCGTTAAATCAAATCTCTGCTATTATATACATTGGATCCTTGAAGTATCCGGACAAGGTACGACGATTTTGGATTTCAGTGGCATGCGGAAGTGGGCCCCTCGGACACGCCATCGCGCAAGTGCGAGACCATAGCTTAATCCTCTTTTATTCCTAACACATCTGAGAGCTGGACTTGAGCTGTTGGTGGATTTTTTGTTAGGTTGTTTATTACTGTCAGGTTCTGACTATTTTCGTTTTCTTTGTTCCAAATGTAGCACTCCTTGCGCGTATGGAATAAAATAAAATGAAATGAAATAACGTTTCATCACAAGCAAGGGATATGGTTAGCTGCTTAAAAAGCGAAATCCGTGGACGTGTGGTTACATTATTGAATTTTGGTTCGTAAACTGCTTCGATAGCTGCCTCATTCTCGGTATGCAAAACATCATGACCGAATTTTGTGAAAGTCCCACGGTTGGAAGTTTCGCGGGAATACCCTGTCTGCAAATTGGGGGTGAAGCGGTGAGCTCTGCTATCGCTTAAAAGGTTTAGGAGCTTACAGCAGGAAGATTTTGCAATTACATTTTTTTGCAAAAAAATTTTCAGTTATTGAGATCCACTTTTGGCAGCATTTGAGGCTACTTTTGCCTGTGGAAAAAAAGCGGTGAGCGATCTTGCTCTCTTTGAAAAAATAAACTCTCAAATTCTATCAGGAAGACTTTTTGCAGATGACATCTCCATTGCGTAGCAAACTTCCACCCATTCTGACAAAAGTACTTTTGACATTATTTTCTGTGGGTAAACACTACTTTTGCCTATAATAAAAGGTGGATGAGGTTTGGTTCCGCTGGGAAAAAAATGCTCAAAGATTCCTTTCTAAAAAAATCATCAAAAGTCCGATACTTAAGCCACAGTGAGGTCAAAGAATGAGCGGTTCTGTTCAGATTGGAGTCGTTCCTTCTTGCGCAAATTTCGTAAGCGTGTTTGGAATACTTCCAGAGAGACTTATATAGTATATGACAATACAACTCCCTGGTTGACAGTGAAATTGGTTAGGCAAATGCTGGTTCCAAATGGCAGAAAAGATTGAGGATAAGTTTTCATGGTTTATGGTCACCCCTGTCCCCGCAAACGAGCCTCCAAACTTTTTTGGGTGGTATACATGAGTTATAAAACTATGCGAATAGATTACTTTTATTTTGAAACAAATCAGAAAACTTCCAGAAATCTTTACTATAGACCAGCTTTGCCAGAAAAAGTTCCGAAAGGGCGTGACTGCGACTATGCCCCTTCTAGGCACTTTCGTCACAAGTCCTCCTAAGCTTAAGAACCAAAAAAAAATTTTCTAATTGCCAAAGCCACCCTCAAAATATCAGGAAAATATTGTTGCCGCATCGGTACAGCTGTTTGCCCCTCTACTGTTGATGTCCACACATATTGTGGCAATCCCGGGAAAGTTCTGATGGGGGAAATGGGGCGATGGGGACGGGGAGGGACGGAGTAAGTGACCGGAATTCTCTTCCGATAACGGGCCACATCTCATGCACCACCTCGCTTATAACTCAAGCCCCTAAACTTTCCTTTTTTAAACGTAGCACTGTAATTTGGCATTACAAAAACGTGGGATATAAGCCCGTTTTTTTTTCAGCTAAGTCCTACTAAGTCTAGAGTCCGTTTAGATACGCCCTTTTCATTTTGAAACAAGGAGAATGCGTGTTGTCAAAGGTTTCATCTGCAGGCTGACTTATCTGTAGGGCTCATTTCATGGGGGAGGGTAGCGCTTATATGCTAGATATCAGAGAGTACGTTGCCGAATGCGTTTAAAATTGGAAACGGAAAATTCTCAGGTATCTGGAATATTGCCAAATCGCGTGGTGTCGCTATGCAACAGCATCGCTGGAGGTATAACCGCCCATGCAAATGCGCTCGCGGCATTACGGCCGTGAAAAATTGAGCCATCATACCTTTGAATGTTCAATCACGTCTTTTGGAAACTTTCCCGTCTCCATCAGTGAGGGATTTGTCACACAGGAGAGTACCTAAGAATAAGAGTTGAGGTAAAACGTCTCACATGACAACTGCAAATACGATGAAACCTAGAAACCTGTCTGACAAATGTGATGGGATGTTGTCCCATAGCGTGAGCATCTCCAATATTTGCTTTGATCACACTTTTAAAAGGTTTGTTGGCACCCTGAACACGTTGCAAAAATAGTTTAAGCAAGCTGAATCGACAGAAAATTTGCGAAAAAAATACCCTGGCAAGCTCTTTTTCTAGCTCAACGGCTCTGATGACTATTGGTCCACGAACCGCATATTGCATAGTGACCACTTGTGGATTAATGTTATCCACGGTAAGGACCTAAAAAATTACGTAAATCTGGTAAACCAGCTGTGACCGGTTGTAATCGTTGAATGTTTACCTTGGTCGAAGACATTCTCAGTGGCGTGGATAGTTGTTTAGGAGCTCTTAGAATAGCTGGAGAAATTCGCATACTGAAAAAGCATAGAATTTGGATTTGACAAGCTTGAAAGGAAAAAAGTTTTCTTCAGATGAATTGTAAAGATTGAGGAAATTCAGAACAAAGTTTAATGAAGGAGACCATCAGATAAAACATGAGATAAGACCGCGATATGCTCATTTTTCTCCGAAAACTCTTAACTGCAACGGTGGCGAAGGAGGCGGGGGGGGGGGGGGAGAGCGACTATCGCGCCATTTGCGAAGCAAAGATAATCATCAGCGATTCAAAAAAAAATTTCGCTACCAAGTGTACGTTTTGCGCCAACAAAACTTACTGACAGTGAGTTGCATCGCAATGAGCGGCTGTTCCTATGACCCGAGCTCAAAAAACGTGGGAGAGGTATTTGCACTAGGTCTCAACAAAGATCATTTGGCACTATGCCAGAAAACACAGACTGAGAAACGTTAAACAACGGACACAATCAAGTTTTATGATTAATTTCATGCCTATAATAACTATGAATGGCGCAGCATAAAACTCCCCGCCCTCAACCTTCCCCCCCCCCCCCCATAAAGCATTATTAGCGAGACTTCTAGATTTGTAGATCAATTGCGTCTAGCCAAAATTTTGAACCTGCGGCATCCAATTTTGCATTTTTTGCGAAGTAGAGACCACACAGGATTTCTAGCCAAACCAAACACCAACGATTTTCAACCAAACAAAGAATAAAATTCAGCCTATGAATGACAAATTCACTCGAGAGGGCATACCGTTTAGAATATTTTTGCTAAAGTAAAATATGTGTACTGTTATTATTTTGTAGAAATGTGACGAAACACAACCATAAATTTTCTAAATCCATGATAAAAAAATTAACGAAAAATTCACGTTTCTTGAATGCTTTGCTGGTTATACAATTGAATATAATGGTGAATGTATTATCAAACAAACCAAGAAGTTCTTATACAGAGAGTTCTTAAGGGAGTTACAAGGGAGTTCTTTTACAGAATTTCTAATCGAGAATGATGCAAACTTCTTCTGGAAGGCCTTACATTTAAGAGCCCGGCTAAAAATCATAAAATATGAGTTTGTAGCCGAACGAGTGAGAGAAGTTTAGAGATAAATAAATAAATATTAAACAGACCTTATATTAAATTCTACTGGAAAAATATCAGAATTTAGAACAACTGATAGACAAAGACTAGCATTCACAGCAAATTACTACGAGGAAAGATTCGGAAACACAAATGCTATCGACTTTTTAATGTAAAAATTGTAAAAGTGCCAAAAATCGTGAACAATTACAGCAGGTTGACAAATATGGAGAAAATAGCTTTGTGCTTCACCACATGTAGAGAATTATTAGCTCTGTTAAAAGTGCAAGATCCATATACTATCGATTTTGCCCGTTGAAATGAAGCTGGCGCTCGATGCGATCTTTAAACTTATCGTTAGCATAGCCGTAAATTCGAAATCTTACACAGAAACCATTGGTTTTCATATCGAGAGACTCCATTTTTAAAGTAAAGTTGATGTTGGTCAAACAGGAGAAAAAGCAAGCAAAAAAAATTGAAAGCCACGATAAAAAAATCGGCGGTGGGGGCAAAAAGCAAACTTTGATCAACGACTTTTGCACTACGCAATAGTTCGAACGTTCGTCGTCAACCTATTCTTGCACAATATGTTGTCAGTTTCTTACCTGACAATTATTTCCAGCTATAGCAAAAGACACAAAAGAATTCACACGTTAGGATCATTTATCAGTTATACGAGCACCGCGAAACGCTGCGGAGTGTACTCTTTTTGTCCCTAGAGCGAGGTTTTTTTTGTCGCGAGACCAACTCTCATAGCAGCTATGTCAACAACGAACACGAAAGCAAGTTTTTTTCTGATTGTGTACTTAAATTGGCTGCTAACAAGGGACAATAACGTAACTTTTTTTCAATAAATGACGTTCGTTTGCACAATTGCATTTAACAGGAAATTTATCATGTGGGCCAAACAAGACAAAGCCGCCAATGGGCATGACAAATAAAGTGTATGAAACACACTTTTTGAATATTGTGTTAGAACCCCAATTTCACTTGTATAAACATTTGAAAAGAGTTTCTTACCTAGGTAAGGTTGGGTTCATTGTTGTTTTTGTTGTGAATTTTTGTTTTTTCAGTTGGGTGCACCATGAGTGTATTAAAAATAAAATAAAATAAGAATAGGTAATTAACGCCATTATCCATTGTAGCCTATTTTTTCAAAATAACCGTCGTCTGTCATGTTTACGCATTTAACTTTGAAAAACGGCATAAAAGAGGTAAGTCAAACAGTATTCTCGAAAAATAGATGTTGCAGAGAAAGCTAATGGGCAATAGTACGAAATTTTGAGAATGTTGTCTCGAAAGCTGCATGGTCCTATGATCCATGAAATTAATAATCCTGCAAAATCTGCAAAAAATTTGCGGCAATAGCACAATTCCAGACACATTGTAATTTTTTACCGCTTTTCTTATAGATCTATATCACTTAAAAGTAGAGCAGAACGAGATCGAAAAAGCCAACTTTGCTAGAGAGGACTAATTTGGTTGACTTTTCTATAATGTATGAAGTCTTACATTAAGGTGAAGTAATCACTTTCTGATAGTCACTTGCTGCTCGACCATAAAAATTTTAATCGACGCGCAAATTACCGCAGGATCTGATCTCTCAAACTCAGAATGATTAGCAGATAATTGTTATCTCCTAACCTACCACTTACCCAACAACAGCTTAGGGAAAGATTATAGAGGAAATGAAACCAAGGACCGATCTTCAGACTCGGCAAATGTGATGAATGTGTCAAATTCGAAATTATATGAGGTCTGAAGACGAATGAAATTTCTTCTGCTCTGATTATGATTGAATGATCACTTCGCTTCCAACGGAAATATCACTTGGTTGTGAGTTTCATGCGAAGTAAACGGTGTTATACGATAAATTTTATTGGATTATCCTTAGCCATTTAGCATCTCCGCATTTGATTAACCGACAAATGATTAGAGATTGCTTACAAGAGAATGGTCAGAAGTCGAAGTGGCCAAACCAAAGAAGCTGTATATCATTCGACGCAGTATAAAACGCTGACTTCGAATCTACTTTCCTTATCTGCTTCCCGCTTCTGTGGACGAAGCTACAAGCGGTTTTACTGTGAAAAATCATACATAAAAACAGCGAAATTGAGCACATTGTTGCACTTTTAGCCCAATTTCTGGTTTTAAAAGTTTGAACTAAGCTAGCTGCATGTTTTGGCCCAGCATTGAGGCAAATGTGGCTCTATATGGCTAGATTTTCAATTTCACGCATAATTTCTTAGCATAATAATGGTCTTTAATGGCTTATAGCTTCGTCCAGAAAAGCGATAAGCAGGTAAGGAAGACAGATTCAGAGTCAGCGCTTCATGCTGCATCTAACGGTACGCAGCTTGTCTGGAATGGCCACCTCGATTTCTGACCATTCCCTTGTTAGCGTAATCACAGGCTCTATGCACACACTCAGGTTTAGGAGTGGGAAGTTTAGAATATTCAATACTAATCATTAGGGTCAATCTATTTTATGAGAAAGCATCTGTAAATAATTCAAAGCTACACCTCGAGCGCGTACTTGGTCAATTTATTTGACTAATCCCTCCGCCCTAATAACAAGAGCAATTTCGCACCATTGATGAATAGAGATGATTGCAGGTTCACATTGACTTGGTAGTAAAATTTTCTTACTTCGAATTTCGATTATCCCACTCAAATAACAGAAGCGATGAGTGATGGCTTGAAAGATAGTTAGAGTATGATGTTACAAACGCACTTTTGTAAACATTAATGGCCAAAAGTTCCTAGGCTGATGAATAGGTAGTCATAACATTCGTTCTGCATAGAGCAAGCATCGGAGATCAATTGAAAATATACAGTGATCAGACGACCTATAACGATGGGGAAGTTTACAGTAATGAACAGACAAACAAAAGGACGGCCATCCAGAAGCACGAAATGAAGACTCGCTCTCCAATAAAAAAAATAAGAATCCTAAATATGGATTATATGTCCCCAACGATTTTGGTAAGTCTGAGGGAAAAACCTCAGCAGCATTGTAATTTACAACTTGAGGTAGATTGGCGAGCAAAATCAACAGGATCAACATTTGTTGTTTACTCTCAAATTCTCACGCTGTGGATACGAACAACTACGCATTGCTAGCGACGCAGCTCAGCTCATATCAGCGGCCATGGTCCAAAGACTACCGGAGAAAAACCAAAAATTTGCTTCGAACTCACCGAGGAGAATTCGCGTGCGAGTTAGTTGGGAGCCCTTGCTCGAGTGTATGAGAGGATCCTGAAATGAGCTGTCATAGAAACGTGCAGCGATAGCCAAGATCTAGAGGAGAGTTGTTAGACAAGCATAATTAGCCGTATATCGGGGTCACATCGATAAAAGAGGCTCAGCATCTTGAATTGAAACTTCTTCAAATAGGAAACATCAAAACAATCTTCATTTGGTAGACATCAGCTCAGAAACAAGTTTCACTAAGTTTGCCGTTTGTGGACAGAATGAGGACACCAAATGGGCGGCATACAGCGATAAACAACAAGGCATCGGCCAAAGACCGTTCTGCTCGCGGCCCCACTGGGCTCATCGTAATGAGGCGCAGACATTTGCGGATCAACCCATTCTGTCACGAATACCAGAGACGCAGATAAGAGAGGACAGAGCGTGTAAAAATTGCTACTATTTCCTGGATCAAAGGTTACGTAAAGCCATTGCCGTAGAGGTCACCGGAAAATTTGAGACCTGATTGTAAAAAAACTCTTGCAGATGTTTTGATGAAACATATTGGTTGCGTATCTTCATAACACATGTAAAACACCTTTAAAAACTGCGCGATCCACTTCCCCCTCCCTCCCCTCCCCTCCCCTCCCTTCCCCTCCCCCTCCCCCGAATTTTAGTTATTGTTTTCGTGAAAAAATGCAAAAAAAGCCAATAAGACGTGTTTTGCATTTTCTGCATTTTTCATGGAAGTCATAAATTTTCATAAAATCGATTAACACAAATTTGGCACTGTCAGAAAGAGCAGCTCAAAAAACCCATAAGAAACATGCTTTCGATTTTTCTGCAACGTTTCGGAGTTTTGATGATTTATTTTAGAAAATTACGAGTTCGAGTTATTCTCATATTCGAATTTATCTCTTGATCTTTTGTGGTCAAAGAGCAGCGAAGATGTGATTAGAAAATGAATTTCTATTTATGAGTATTTTTCGTAAGTCAATAGTTTACATAGGGAGCAGTTACGAATTTTTTTCAAAAACAAAACGGCCGAACTTTTGAATCAACCTAATATTGTTGTAAAAAAACGAAATAAGCGAGGCATTTGAGAAGAACTTTAAGATTTGAAGATTTTGATTAAGGTGATTTAATGTCTCGTGATAACATGCTGCAACTCTCTTGAAGGCTTTTCCCTCGCACTTCCGAATTTTGTTTTTCCTACAGTATTGCATTTGGCTTATTTTATTTTATTTATTCAGAATAGTCGATAACATAAAGAGACAGATAGACACATGTTAACAAGAGTGATCGACTTCAAGATCTTGGGGCCTTTTGAAAATGTATAATATCCCATTTTTTGAGTGCCAGTGAGCCTGCGGGTAAAGGCTAGCTGACGTGACCCGATAAAACATGATTTTCAATAGAACACCAAGATCTAGGAAAAATAAATTCGCCATTTATGGTAATGCATAGAGATAAAACTCTGAATATATTGATATTTTTGGAAAAAAGATGATGAATAAATAGAGAGTGGTAATGTTTAGTCATAAGCGTGATTTTGAGAACATTTGATTAGAAGAAAGACAAAAATGAAAATAGATGCAAATTTTTTTTTGCAGCAGCACATCGTCATTCTGTTGTAACATTGATTGAATTCATCGAATAGAGTATAATCAATATCCTGTAAATAATGTTGTCAAAAAAATCCTTTGAGTCTCAAACTCTTTAGAACTTCTCTGTTGAATACGAATACAGATGTAGTTTTGACAGCATTCTCAGGGAGGGCGTTCCATGTTCTGATGATACGTACCAAGAAAGAATCGTGAAACTGTTGTGTGCGTACTTTTCCCACTGTGAGTCTGAGTTCGTGTCCTCTGGTGATATTGTTGAAATTAGAAAACACAAAGAAATCTTGCACTGCAAGGTTGATTTTCTTGTATATAATCTTGTAGACAAGGTTTTGGTCATAAATTTCTCTTCTCAGTGAAAGTGAGGAAGCAGCAAGCATAGAAAGTCGCGATTTGTAAGATAATCGAAACAGCCCTGCTCTCGCAAATATTCGTGCGGTATATGACTTTTGTACTCTTTCCAGGGTATTTATCATTCTCTTTGTAGAGGGAGACCATACAGGAGTGCAGTACTCTAGTAATGGTCGAACATAGGTAGAGAAGAGGCGGAAAAGAGTTTCAACTTTTGTAGTTCGAAAGGCGTGTAGTATGTAGTTACACCTAGCATGAGCTATTCTAGCAAGCTCTTCTATGTAGTGCTCAAAGTTGAGATTATCAGAATAGGTGACACCAAGATCTTTGATGAGATTTGTCACCCGAAGTTTTTGATTTCTCAAGTAAAAATTGTGAAATCGGGGATGTTTGGCTCCAACAAACATGATACACGTCTTTTCAACCGAAATATCAAGCTCCCATTTGACTGACCAATCCTCCACCGCATCTAAAGCTTTTTGCATCAATTCAGGTGCATTATAGCAGAAGAGTTTAGTATCATCGGCATAGATGGAGCAGAAGATGTTACTGGGTAGACATAGAGGTAAATCATTTATATAAAGTAGAAATAGGAGTGGTCCCAAGCAGGTTCCTTGAGGAACACCGCTGCTTGTTTGGTAGGTAGAGGAGAAAGATTTATTGACTACAACTTGCTGAGTACGGTTAAGCAAAAAGGCTTTGAGAAATTTTAGGAGACATCCTTCTATTCCATATGCTTTAAGTTTGGTAAAAAGTAAATTCAGTGGGACGGAGTCAAAAGCTTTTGTGTAGTCTATGTAGCAGACAGTAACAAATCCTTTTTCATTGATTATTTTCTGCCATATGGGAATTGTCGAAATGAGAGCTGTCAATGTAGATCTTTTGGGAAGAAACCCATGTTGAACTGTATGTATCAAATGGTTACTCTCAAGGTACCTATAGATTTCTTTGCAAATTATCCTCTCAAAAACCCTACTCACTGAGGATGTCAAGCAGATTGGTCTATAATTTTTTGGTTGAGATTTGTTGCCTTTTTTGAAGATTGGTTTCACGATTGCAGTACGCCACAGTTCTGGAACTTCTCCGAGAAGCAGAAATCTTTGAAACAAAAGAGTAAGGGCAGGAGAAATTCCAAGAGAAGCTTTTCTCAGAAAAACATAAGGAAGTTCATCAGGAGACGTAGATTTTCTAAGAGGTAATTTCTTCAAGGCTTGGTATACGGTGTCACCAGTAATGTCTAAAAAGTCGATTTTAGCGTTTGTGAATTGTGGACATTCAACTGCAGAATTCGAAGGTTTTTTGTAAACAGTTTTGAAAAAGGCGGCAAATGCTTCAGCCTTGTCTTTATCAGTTTTACAAACGTCACCGAATGAATTATATATAGTGCCGATACTGTTCGTAACTTTCAGATTTTGATTGCAGAAGCGGTAAAACGTTTTGATGTTGCGACTACATGCAACGATTTCTTCTTCAGAAATCCTGTAAAGGGCCAATTCACGCTTCAGCTTTGCGGAAAACCTGCGGTATTTTTGTAAACCAATCTTATATCTAGCTTGGTATAATCTAGAAACTTTAGCTTCCAATTTTTGAATTTTCCTTGGATATGCAAAAGTGTGTTCTCGATCAATTTTGATTTTGGGTACGAATTTTTTTATTAGTTCATGACAGTATTCAACAAAGACCTGATAACACTGGTCTGCTGAGAGTGTACTTTGAATGATATTGCGCCAGTCTACTCTAAGCAGATCAGCAATTATCTCATCATAATCTGCATGAAGGAAATCGAGCAAGAATTTTTGAGAGGAGCTTCTGCCATGATGTCTACGTAGCTGAAATGAGACGGAGGAGTGGTCTGATGTAGAAAAAGGGGAGCGAACTCGGAGATTTTTTATCAGATTACGATTGCTTGTGAATACAAGATCTAATAGATGAATGTCATGGGTGGGAACATTTACGAGCTGATGTAGATCATAAGTTTCCGCTAGTCGCCGCAGTTTGGTGGAAGAAAAACAGTGATTTTGTTTTGTTTTTTCAGTGGACCAAGCATTGTAGTTTGAATTGAAGTCTCCTAAAATGATACAATTTTGGTTTCTGTCGAGTATTTCAGTGATGGAAGACAGAGCTTTTTCAAACGAGATGTTGTCACATGAAGGACTTCTGTATATCAAGATAAAATATATGCATTTTGTGTCATGCGTCAAGCAGATACAAAGACTTTGACAATAAACAGAAGAGCTTCGACTAAACACGAGATGGTGCTCAATGTTTCTGTGTACGAGAGCAAGAACGCCTCCGCCCTGAATATCACCTTCTCTATCACATCTATAAATATCATAATGGAATTTTTGGCAAATGTTTGCATCATGTATAGTTTGTGGTTTACACCACGATTCAGTAATAAAAACAATGGACGGTTCGAAACAGAGAAGTCTATGTAGCTCTGGTAGTTTGTTACAAATGGAACGTGCATTGAATAGAATAATGTGTCCACTGATAGTTTCGTTTGTCAAAAATGTCTCAGAAATATTTTTGTCATGTTGTTGAAGGTTATCAGGTTGGAGAATTCTTTTCTAACGTGTGTTTGAAGTAAGGTAAGTGGAGTGCGGAAAAATTAGAGCTGACGTCTCATCTCGCCAATTTTTGTTCTAATTTCGGATTAAGAGCACAGAGCCAAATTCTCTGCAGATTAGTCGATATTGGGAAGCAAAGGCTAATCACAAGTTGATTTCGTGGATTACTGGGAAGTAATTATTGAAACGACGCACAGCTCATATAATCAGCGTTCTACAGATACTAAATTCAAGCTGAAGACAGTCAGCAGTTATTCTAAGCTGATCTAGCAGTAGGCTACACATCAATTGTCTATTTCTATTTGTACAGGTTCCTATGGCGAAAGATCGCTACTGCAGTGTTATATCGAAATTAGCCAATTAATCTTCGGCCAATTGCTGCTAATTTAGCGCACAGGTCTAACAAGGGAGGTGCGATTAGTCGAGGTGGCCTTTCCAAATGAGTCTCATACCACTTTGAAGAGCATCAAAAGTTGATTCCAAATCTGATTCATTATCTGCCGAGCGCCTCTGAATGGCGAGTTATGAATATTTCCTTGGTGCAAAAAATAAAGGCTTATTCTAGGTAAAATCAAACTTTACTGTTTTTTCAGCGCTCAGATAGAGCAGTGTTAAGTGTGAGTGTTTCGGACAAAAGATATTGTTCAAATGTAGTGCTCTCTTAATTAACATTGGATCATTTGAGCAATCCTGACAAATTTGTTCGAAATATGCATTCAGTTTTGAACTCAAAAAAATAACGCTCGTAACTCGACGTCCAGAGGCGCTCGGCAGATAATGAAGACAGATTTGGAATCGGCATTGATGCTCTTTATAGTCGTATCAATTCATGTGAAAAGACCACTTCGACCAAACGGATCCCCCTGTAAGTAAAGTGATTCTATTCACACCAAGTACTAAGAGCAAGACCAGTAGTAGATTTTCAACAGTATTTGAAAGTAAGAGCATGTTATATAGCGGAAGCCTTACAAGGGAATGGTCAGAAGTCGAAGTGGCCAATCCAAGCAAGCTGCGTATCATTCGATGCAGCATTCAATGCTGGTTGTGAATCTTCATTCCAAATCTGCTTAGCGCCCTTGTGGACGAAGTTATGAAGTTTTATTAAGGAAAAACCTTACACAAAAACTGCGAAGTAGGCCATGTTGCACCTTCACCTAACATTCAGGCTTTCACCATATAAACTAACCTAGATGCCAGTGGCGGTACCAGGATTTCGGACCGGGGGGGGGGCGACAAAATTTTTTTCAAATGAAGGTGCGTGGCTTTAGCCACGCACTCCGAAAAATTTTTAGGGGTGCTTCTAAAAATTTTTGTGGGTCCCCGACCCCTGAAATCTGGAACAAGGGGGCATGGCGTCAGCCACGCCCCGACAAATTTTTTTTATAAGGCTAATTTGGATTTTTAAAAAATTTTAAAAAATATTTCAATTATTTACAAAGATAAACAAGTCATTTGCACATATTTATAACCCATGTAGGTAAGTTCCAAAAATTTTGCGACTCCCCCCGCCCCCCACCCTCGGTCCGCCACTGCTAGATGCATGTTTCTCCCCAGCATTAAGCAGAACATGGCTCAATACTGTTTAATTTGGGCTTTGCATGCACGATTTCTTAGCAAAATAAGGGCTCATAACTTCGCCCACACAGATGCTAAACAGATGTGGAATAATTCGAAATCGGCGTTTCATGCTGCATCCAATGGTATGACCTTTGGGTTGCCCACTTCGATCTCTGACCATTCCGTATTTGGAAGTATCGAAATGGCAAACAGAGCTTCTTTACTGCTGCAAATTGCTAACCGCAGAAGTGCGTACGTTGACATAGCTATCAGCGGGATATCAAGCTTCAGTAATTGTGAATACAAAGATACATTGTGATTTGAGTTAGCAGTAAATGCAAAAGAAAGATTTTAGATCAAAAACGAAGAGTATAAATGAAGTGACGACTTAAACTATCTGGCAGCTAAAAAGCTAAAAGTAGCTAAAAGCTGCTAAAACCAGCTAAAACAATCATGACTACCTAGCAAAACTCTGCGGAAACATAACCTCATATAGATATAGTTATGCACAATTAGATGCTTTGTCACCAGGGTCAAGCAAGGGATGTGGCACACGATCGCTGGTTACGCCCCTCCCCCCCCCCCTGATTGCTGTCTTAATAAGACTCTCCTCCCCCTGAACTATATACCTAAGATGGCATTACCAGAGGTGAGAAAGAGGTCAGGCACAAGTCTTTCGAAACCCCCCCCCCTCCCATGAAAGCCCTCAAACGACCCCTTCTTCCTCCTCTCAACCTCTGGACCTCAAAGTGTGACATTCTGGAGGACACCATCTTTTCTAGAGAGTTTTCAGATTTCTGAGAGCTGTACGCCCGATTTTCTGTGACTGCACTTTACAATAACACGTAATTTGACGGCTGATTTAGACTGAATGGGCATATTGAAAGGGCCATAATTTTCTTATGGGTGGGGCGTTCGGCTCCAAATTTCCAATGTAGCAAGAAGAAGCTATGTGCTCAATACTCATACCAGAAATGGAGCGCTTTCTGGATTTTGAAGGCAAGTTAAGGGGGTGTGCCACACCCCATTAACTATATCAAAAAAACATTTTTAGCGGACAGTATTTATATGAATTGATAGCCTAAACCTTGTAGATTCCATAGGACTGTTTGGAGCATGATTTGTCTTCTTAGGTCTAAGTAATATTTGGTGAAAGCACAGCGATCAAAAGCGAAAAATGGGAAAAACGAGATTTTGGTTGGCTTCTAATTCCACAGTTTGCAGGTCTTCTGAAGCGGGATTCCTGAGGTGGACAAAGAAGGAGTAGTGCTTTGTCTTGAGTGCAAAAAGGGATAGCTAATTCACCTTTGAAACAAAGTTAACCATGTTGGAATTTGACCTCTTCATTTAGGTAGCCTACAGTTGTGACAGTGGAATGTGAAAAATTTCGGCGAATTCGCCGAATTCGCCGATGTCGCCGAATTCGCCGATGTCGCCGATGTCGCCGACTTTGCGTCTTTTCGTCATAACTCCCTTCGTTCTCAATGGATTTCAACTTTGAAGGCAGATTTGGATTCAGCTCGCCGAGACGAATCTTTTCATATACTGAACTGCTGTAATCGGCTCTATCGCGGTAAGTGCATGGTAGGAATCCGTTGCATCCTGTGGTAGTGTTTTCTAGAGTGTGTATTTCGGCGCATAATGTAGGCAAAGGTTTAAGAAGAAGAGCGTTTAGTGGAAGAGTTTCTGCTGAGTGTCTCAGCAAAAAACCATATCCTTTTTTGTAGTGGAAAAAGAGGAAGGAGTACGTGAACTTAGTAAATATACATAACCACATACCCTCAAACAAACATAACTATACAGTAACACTATGATTAGCAAAACAATTATAATCTTTGTAATCAGCATGTCTTGTTGCTTATGTGAGCAAAGTGACAGACCGCATGACTATGATATTCTGCTTCCAGCAAAACTTCACTTTTTTCTGCAGACGCCTCTTTGCAACGCTGTGGGCCCAGCCCCTTTCACACTTAAAAGATTCATGTAAGGCGAGTCGGAAAGAGTTGTTTTCGTAGATAATCCAGCGGTGAAAAGTAGACGGAGACATGCTTTATAAAGCGCGAAAAGAGGTGGTGAATTCTGCAAAAATCATGCGTTTTTAAATTCTACTCGCCATAACTTCCTCCAGACTAAGTATATTCTGAATCCGAAAACGGTGCTGTGCTCAGCTCATCAAGGCGAATCTTTTGGTATAAAGCATGTCCTTGACATCTCGATTTCAGTATTCTTGAATCTTTCTGCGGACGCTTCTTCTCGAAGGTGTAAAGCAGCGAGTATTGTCCCGAGTAGATTCCAGCAAGAACCATTTGATAGCACTTTTTTTGTAGATTATGATGCGCTAAACAGTAGCCGCAATTTTCTTTTCAAAGGAAAAAGATGGGTTGGTGAATTGAGGAAAAATCTTGTCGTCCCAAATTCTACTCGCCATAGCCATAGAATATGATGCTCTCTTGCTAAGCAGATGTGATTATCGTAATCAGCAGGTCGGAGAACCACTATGAGCAAGTTTTCCGAGATTTTTGGGTTATTTCATTTTTTCTCGTTTTACGCTCTGGAAGCTCGCCGATGGATTTTGGTCAAAATGTTGATGCTCTTGAATTGTAAGGAAACTTCGCTTATAGAGGTTTTCGAGCACGCTCTTTACGAAAATCGTGGTCTCTGAGGATTACAGTGTCTTTTTGGAGAGATACGGTGACGTAACTGTAACTGCACCACGAAAATGCGTAAGTTTGCCCGCACTTCTCGCGTATCTGTCAGAAATCTTGCCTGATTGCTTCTCTCAGTCAAAGTTATTAGGAACTGAGCTATCGAATGGTGCATGAATCGGGCTCCAGTCTATGAAATTCGCCGAGTTGCAAGCCTACGAAAACACGTCCTCATGAAAATTGCACAAAATGTAATGATCGCGTACTTTGTTGAAATTCCATCGTGAGTGGGCTGTATAAAACGCAGGCTGGGTGAACATAAGATTTGCAATTAGTCATGCAACCACTTACGATGGATTTTCAACAAAGTACGCGATTTTTACATTCTGTGCAAATTTCATGAGGACGTGTTTTCGTAGGCTTGTTACTAGGCGAATTTTATAGACTGGAGCCCGAATCATGCACCATTCGATAGCTCAGTTCTTAACTTAACTTTGACTAACTTTGAATAACTTTGACTGAGAGAAGCAATCAGGCAAGATTTCTGACAGATACGCGAAAAGTCCCCATCTTTTTCCTTTGAAAAGAAAATTGCGGCTACTGTTTAGCGCATCATAATCTACAAAAAAAGTGCTATCAAATGGTTCTTGCTGGAATCTACTCGGGACAATACTCGCTGCTTTACACCTTCGAGAAGAAGCGTCCGCAGAAAGATTCAAGAATACTGAAATCGAGATGTCAAGGACATGCTTTCTACCAAAAGATTCGCCTTGATGAGCTGAGCACAGCACCGTTTTCGGATTCAGAATATACTTAGTCTGGAGGAAGTTATGGCGAGTAGAATTTAAAAACGCGTGATTTTTGCAGAATTCACCACCTCTTTTCGCGCTTTATAAAGCATGTCTCCGTCTACTTTTCACCGCTGGATTATCTACGAAAACAACTCTTTCCGACTCGCCTTACATGAATCTTTTAAGTGTGAAAGGGGCTGGGCCCATAGCGTTGCAAAGAGGCGTCTGCAGAAAAAAGTGAAGTTTTGCTGGAAGCAGAATATCATAGTCATGCGGTCTGTCACTTTGCTCACATAAGCAACAAGACATGCTGATTACAAAGATTATAATTGTTTTGCTAATCATAGTGTTACTGTATAGTTATGTTTGTTTGAGGGTATGTGGTTCATGTATATTTACTAACAAGGAAACGATACTTGGTGTCCGTGGCCTTTTGAGATGGGAAGTATACCATCACACTCATCCTGGAGCGCTGATTCCGAATCTGACTTCCGTTTCTGCTAATGTTTTTCTAAAAGAAATTACGAAGGATTTTTGCGTTAAAGGAGCGTGTTCGGAATGCCAGAACCGCCACTAAGATGTGGTGTAGTGGCTAGTGCGATAGCCTCGCAAGTTAATGTAGGCTTAGGTTTGAGTCCTTTTGTATTTTTCAGTTTTGCATTGCCTCAATCAAGCTTCTTTTTGAAAGCTAGGCATCCTCGGCCACATTTCTCTTAGGCGACCATTGACGCGAAAACCCTTCATAACTTCTTTTAGAGAAACGATTAGCAGAAAAGGAAGTCAGGTTTGGAATCAGCATTTTAAAACTAGTGTGACGGTATACGTTTCATCTCAAAAGGCCACGGACACCAAGTATCGTTCCCTTGTAAGTTCACGTACTCCTTTCTCTTTTTTCCACTACAAAAAAGGATATGGTTTTCTGCTGGAAACACTCAGCAGAAACTCTTCCATTAAACGCTCTTTTTCTCAAACCTTTGCTTACATTATGCGCCGAAATACACACTCTAGAAAACACTACCACAGGATGCAACGGATTCCTACCATGCACTTACCGCGACAGAGCCGATTACAGCGGTTCAGTATATGAAAAGATTCGCCTCGGCGAGCTGAATCCAAATCTGCCTTCAAATTTGAAATCCATTGAGAACGAAGGGAGTTATGACGAAAAGACGCAAAGTCGGCGACATCGGCGACATCGGCGAATTCGGCGACATCGGCGAATTTGGCGAATGCGGCGAATTCGGCGAATTCGCCGAAATTTTTCACATTCCACTGTCACAACTGTAGTATCTTGAATCTTCAGAATTCGCTCACACTTTGTCTACAGGGGTTATTTGACATGCTAATTATGGATATGATACGAATATCATGTTATCACTGTTATCAGATTACCCGACTACGACCCCCTCCCCTTTTGACTCCTCGATACGACCCCCAGGTGTGGCGTGCCGCACCCCACGCTTGACCCTGTTTGTCACTCGATTTTGCTTTGGGAGTCACCGTAAATTAAACAAAAGCGAAAATAGTTTAGATAGCTTACTCAGAGGCGAGCGACAAATTTTCAACTAATAAGCTTTTTCTAATTAACCATTACTGTACTATTTAACACCTTTTGCTCCTAGTAACATTACGCGTACATTACTCGTACACGTAAGATGTTGATGATGATGTCAAAGTGCGTAAGGTTCGCATTATGAAAAAACTTCGGTAAAGGCTTTCAAACCGATACATCGCAATATTAAGGTGACGGAATTTGGCTAATCTTTTTATTGATAAATTACTCCACCTCTTATCGTGAAGCATCGTAATTGCTACAGAGATGTATAGAGAAATTCACAAGTCGCCTCTTACACATCTGGTACGGAACAAAAGCTTATTAGATGAGGAGAGATGGCCTGGTTTATTTACAATGAAGTGTGAACACTGCGTCACGCGCTCCACAAATATGTAACGATGATGATTCTATTCACTGACAATGAGATCATGTGTGAATGGTTAAAGTGTGAATAAGAGCATGAAAGTGTCAAGTAATGCGATGAAAGACCATTATACCATGAAAGAGCAGATTCACATAGTAGACCCCGTACTGTCGGTAAATGTGTTCAGTAGAAGAAAAATCTTTTCAACAACCTCATATACAGAAAATACTTGCATTCTCGTGAAAAGCCGATACGGCGGTATTCGCATGCAAAATGTGAAGAAAAGAAGAGAAGCACTGAAAAAACCAGAGTTTAATCATGCAGCATTCGCATTCACAGAAATATGCGTAGTCGAAGTACAATTGCTCAATGCGGCTGAGTACTGGAGTGATCGACCAAACGCAACGACTCCCAAGAAAGTTAATACGTTTCGGACCGGTGCTGCACATGGTGCAGCACGCGCCTTTGAGAGATCTTTCTAACATTTACAGGAGGTTTTCTTTTTTGTTCAAGGTTATCAAATCAAAGGCCTAAGCTCCTTCTTCTCAAATGACTCTATAAGGGTGTGCCGCCGATATTTGTTTAGAAGATATGAGCACAATTCTAACAACAGTTGCAACGAAGTGCGGCAACGCGAACGACGCGTGCGACGTCGCAACTTTACTTTTCTTCGTATTCAAAGAGGAAAACCGCAGTTTCGATAATGATGTGTATGGTGTACAACATAGATACTTTTGGGTACAATTAGAAACTGAGTTCTTGTTCCCATCTTTCAAGAAAGCACAGAAGTCCTTCTCATGCGACAAAATTCAAGCACTTCGAATTCGCTCACAACTTTGGGTATGGATCTTATCTGACATGCTGATTATAGATGTAGCACACAGTCTACGAATTAAGCCCTCTTTGTCGGCTAACGGCTGAAAGTACCTTCTTTTTCGCCGCGCGCGATTTCGCGGTCCGAAACGTGTTAATGTGGGGAAAGCAATGATCTTACTATTCAACATTTTTTGAAAGTCCACAATTTTGAAATTCCTCAAGTCCACAATACAAAACTTTGGGAGAAAATCGATATTTGTTCAAAGACCCTCTCATCTTTCCCTCCCTTTTCGCAGATAAATAGATGAAAGATAACCCCCTCTCCCCTGTCTCGGTGATTCGCAGGCACTACTCTAGCCTGAGGCAAACAGCGCCTACTGAGTGTGTTAAACAGAACACATCAGATCAGATCACGTTTTAGGCGTCCAGAGTGCCGGAGCTACGCCAGCGCTGCACTTACGACGAGCCAGCGCCGCGCCGGCACAGCGCAGCGATGTTCCCGACGCGATTGCTGATCAGTGCAGGATGTGTGCACCTCAGGAAACCTAGAATTTCTTCTCCTTCCTCCTCCCCCCCCCCCTTTTCGTTTCTTCTCCTCTCCGCGTTCTTCTTTGTCGCCTTTCCTCCCTCTACGGTTTCCTAATGTTGTTTTCTCAGAGAACGCTTTCTCATCAGTGATTTTCGGAGGCAAGCGGTATCAAATGCTTGTGCGCGAGTCCTGCAGCTGTACAGCTGCGGGATCTCTTTTAGTGCTCATTATGTTTGCATATCTCTTTCTAAATCAACTCGTCAGCACATCCAATGTTTTCCCCTAGAATGGTTTTTTTCTAAATCTCTTGTTATGTGAAAAACGGGCAAGATTTTGTTTGTCGCTCGTTCTCTACTGATGAGTTGGTTTTCAATCTATAACCCAAAGACTTCAATTGTAGAGGTTGAAAACCAATGTTAGAGTTTTGAATTTGAGCAGCTGCTCTAACGTCGGTTCCTCCAATAGGGAATAATAATATTGTCGCTTCAATGTTCACTCATCATGTGGCGGTTTCATTAAAAGCTGAGATAAAGCTTACCCATTTCCAATCATAGAGAGCCCTTTGAGCTTCAATATAATCTTCTGACGCCCCGAGATTTTTGCTTGTCAAAAAAGTGAAGACCAAACCAAAAGGTAGAAGATGTCGCAGATGCATCTAATAACGCGACGCATTCTTATAAATTCTTTATAGGTTGCTTTTATCTTGTTTGCCAATAGGATTGGTTGTCGCTAGGCTCGAAAGCATTTCCTGCAAGAGTTAAGTTGATGACCAATTTTTTAATGTCATGACTTTTTTGCTTCTTCACAATAATAGAGACTGATTAGATGCCACTAAGTGGTTGCCAGCTGACGATGGGTTGATACCACAATGTAAGTATGTGGGTGGGTGCATTTCAAACATATCAAAACAAAAATCAACGTCAAACCGTATGAGCTGTGTCCAAGGGCAACAGAATAAGAACGAAGCTGTCAGAAACGTCTAGTCATAGGAGAATTTTGAGAATCTATATTAACAGCAATGTTATATGAAATCTAATGACTTTTTACTCAGAAGCGAGTGCTTTTAGCTGATTCTTCTGTCGACAACGTGAGATCATGAAACTGAACATTAAACCGAGAGCATACTGGACATCTAGGATGCGACTAATAGCGCCGACGTTTTGCCTGCGATTTGATTTCAGAATCAATAAACGACATTGTTATGATGCCACTACGTGGTTTGCAGTTTGACTGAATTATGCGGATAAGAAAGAGTGAAAATAGTTTATTAAATTTCTAAAAGAATGCCTTTACTCGCGCTTGAATTCTGGCCAAAAAAGTAAGTGCAATGAAATTCTAGTTTTGAGTGCGGTCGTTTGAAGCTCTATAAATTTCTAATGAATGAGGCTAGATACTTTTTTAACCACCGTTGAATAGAGCATGAAAGAAGCTTCTTGACAATGTGCTGAGTAACTTTCATAGGAGAAACTTTGATGGAGAAGAACTATCTTGAAACAAGGGCTAGAAAAACGCGCATTACTTTTGTACCAACCTAATAGCATGCTCACAAACCCACTGTCTTCTTGAAACATCAATGAAAACGATATCGGTCGTTGACGAAAAGTAGACTGTGACACCCGCCCCGCCCCGAAGTGTAATGTGCAAAGTATAGTTGGAACTGAATATTCGTATTCCAATGGTTTATTCGAAATACCGACTATTCGAGTATTCGAATAGTCGAATATTGAGAAGGTCCAATTATTCGATCATTCGAATAGTCGAATAAATGAAAAGACCTCCATTCAAATATTCGTTCATTCGACGTATTGACAAAATGACTTGTTCGAATATTCGAAAACTTGAGCAAGTGGAAGAAACGCATATCCGAATATTCGAATAAGAAACATCGCTCATTCGAATATTCGACGTTCGGCTGAAACTTTAGGCTTTTTGAGCATTAGCAAATATGCTTGCGGTCTATCGATCTTGATTGAATGATCAGGAGAGAGAATGACTAGCATAATTTCATCTTTTCCAAGGCAATCGCGAGTGATACTAGAGCATAGTGGGGATCTTATGCATGAATTGTTTGGAGCGGTCGACCTTTTTCGTCGCGTCTGTAGAAAACTGTTAAGCACGCAAATAACCCCAAGGTTTGAAATTCTGGGTAAAGAAGAAAATAGCGCTATTAGTTGACGCCTTCGCGGATCACTGATCCTTTAGACAGCTTGCAGAAGCGTGTGCGAAAGGAACAGTGACCTTTCAAAGCATCGGCAACATTCGTTCCTTCATCCTGGGATCCCGATTCGCCTTGCCAACCTTTAATTGCTGCCTACGTGGTTAAACACCCAGAAGATCCGTCAACGCGGCGCAAGCCCCGACTGAGGGGGACGCAAAGATCTGAGGCGCTGGACGACACCACATACTTCAAGTGCCAAGATTCTTAGCTGTCTTCATAGCCAGACGAGCGCAAAATTGAATTCCATGTCTATAGTTGTAAATTGTTGTAAACTATCAAGAAATAAGACTCTTGATAGTCGCAGAGGTGTTCAGAGTGAACACTGTATTTTGAGATGAGCATGAGTGAAGGATGTGGCAGATCCCTTACAAAAAAAGCTGACAAAAAAGGCTAAAACACTCTTTGAAATTGATTAATATTACTACAGAAGCTGTAGACTCAGCGACTGATAACATCGAACAAACAGATTATCAGCCAATATTCAATTCCATAATCCTCCTTATTAGATTAACTGCACACATATTACGGTATCGAGACAAAGAGTGCATTAGCTCTGTTTCGCAGAAGTTCACCCTTTCAACTGCGGTGCGCCTCCTTCTGCTCTCCCAATGATAGCTTTGGAACTCATCGCGCAATACTGGCCATTCCAAATACATCGTAAACTAGCTGGCTTCCCCGGTCAAGCCCAGGTCATTGCTTAATGGGTATAGATTAATGTTTTCGCTACCATAGTTATCGCACTGCGAGAACCCTGCTGCCTCCTCCAATCTATGTTGGGTGACTTACCTCGCAAGGGCTCCACTGCGATTCATCGCTTCCTCGTAATCCTGGGACTAAGGGCCGCTTGCATTAACTCAGACAATAACTCGGACGAGCGGAGGATCTTAATGGCTTTGCGGGCGAGCGGCGAGTTTTGATCTGTGGGCGTAGCTTTCTTGCGAATGAGCGCCGTACCCTCGCTACTGAGCTTGTGAGCGGCGGACCTTGATTTGACCGCGGCCCATCCCTTCAAGCGAGTGGGCGGCGTACCATCATTATCATACTCTTTATCTTACATCATCTTTAAGCTACCTCATTGCAATGTTCTTCATTTTATCAATGCTGTTTTCATAGTCTGGTGGCTATTTGAGCTACCAAAATGATTTGAGGTAACTCAGACAAATCACGGGAACTTCCCGAGGGGCAAGCTAATTTGCCAAACTTCCCGAGGGTTTCATTTAGTACGTAGGTAAATGGAGCCACTGAGGTGAGTTCATGTGATTCATCGGCAACGGCTTAAGCCGTTGCCGAGTTGCCGATGAATCACAAGAACTTCTCTCCACATTCATTACACGCCAGAAATGGAAAATAAGGAAAGAAGCAGATACAAAGAAGTGAATTTTGACTGTGAAAGCGACTAATTCCTGGCATATGCAAAAAGCCGACCTTTTAGGAGAATTTTCGATAAAGGAGGTTTGGTTCTTCTGCAAAGCTATAGAGGTAACCAAAAGTGAAGATCTGAGGTGGACGAAGTTAGAAGTAGATTTGCGTTTGATCGGGTTGAAAGCAAGTGCACCACAATGTTTCAGAATCGAATTTTTAATGTGTATCCGCACAGATCGTAAGTAAAGGGTTATCCGAATGAAAATTGGAGCTGAAACCCTGCGACATCTGTCTCCCTCTGCCACATGTAAAAGCAGATCCATATCAACTACTAATTATCTTGTTCCATATATGGTGGCTGGAATATCACTTGTCCTTTTCTGAGTTTTGTGTTATTGCTTACACTTCCTAATAAACTGACTATTAGAATGCGTTGAAGGCATCAGAAAGTGTGTCTGTAGCCAAAGTTGCAGACTAGAAGCGGTAGGCAGCAGGCAGTCGGATCCTTGTAGTTCTGTGAAAAGAGGCCGGAGGCGGGAAGCATGATGGGTAGCCCGCTAAAGGCACTCCGCTCGTCCGGTTGATGCATGAGCGGACGAGAGGAGTACTACCAGGGTAAAGCGGGGGGTGCGGCACGCCGCAGGGGGCGGGGGGTCGTTAGGGGGGGTAGGTAGGGGGGGTCGTATCGACCCAAGGTCAAAAGCACTTGTACAAGCTGTGTGACTAAATTGACTTGATGAAAGCGCTGTTGAAATCCTGCAAAATTCAAGTTCAACGACACAAACTTGCAGATACCGTATGCCACCGTAACCTACCGTACCTCTAATCAAGCATAATTGTCGTAATCCGCGTGTCGAACAACCCCTATGCGCCAAGTTCCAGCGAACTCTGAGGTCTCCGAGCAGTAAACAACCTTGTATAAAGCAGTAATTTAAAACATGATTAACTTCATCTTAACGGTAAGTAAGCTACCTCTTCTTGCACTCAATACAAAGCACTACTCCTTCTTTGTCCACCTCAGGAATCCCGCTTCAGAAGACCTCCAAACTGTGGAATTAGAAGCCAACCAAAATCTCATTTTTCCCATTTTTCGCTTTTGATCGCTGTGCTTTCACCAAATATTGCTCAGAGCTAAGAAGACAAATCAGGATCAAAACATCCCTATGGAATCTACGAGGTTTAGGCTATTGATTCATATAAATATTGTCCGCTAAAAATGCTTTTTTGATATAGTTAATGGCCTGCGGCACCCCCCCCCCCCCTCAAAACCTGCGGCTGCCGCAGGTTTTGAGGGGGGGGGGGGGTGCCGCAGGCCATTAACTATATCAAAAAAGCATTTTTAGCGGACAGTATTTATATGGATCGATAGCCTAGATCACCTAGTTTTCACAGGAGTGATATGAGTCTGATTCATTTTCTTAGCTCTGAGTAATATTTGGTGAAAGCACAGCGATCAAAAGCGAAAAATGGGAAAAATGAGATTTTGGTTGGCTTCTAATTCCACAGTTTGGAGGTCTTCTGAAGCGGGATTCCTGAGGTGGGCAAAGAAGGAGTAGTGCTTTGTCTTGAGTGCAAAAAAGAATAGCTAATTCACCTTTGAAACAATGTTAAACATGTTGAAAAATGACCATTTCACTTAGGTGGTCTAGTATGTTGAATCTTCAGAATCCGCTTACACTTTATCTACAGGGGTTATTCGACATGCTAATTATGGATATGTTGCCCATTATGTTTGACAGGGCCTTCAAGTAATGCTATCTTAAGTGTATAGTTTAGGGGGGAGTCTTATTAAGACAGCAGTCAGGGGGGGGGTCGTAACCAGCGATCGTGTGCCACACCCCTTGCTTGACCCTGAGTACCACTAGCGGGAGAGCGGAGAGAAGTATGATGGTCGCCTGCTAGAGGTTTTCCGCTCGCCCGCTTTATATCTCTAAAGGGTGAGCGGCGTGCCTCTGGACAAGCGGCGAGAGGAATGATCACCCGCCCGGTAGAGACCGGCTGCTTGTCCGAGTCACTGTCTGAGAACATCCCCAGCGGGGAAGGGATCTCAGACAGCTCTTAAAAAGCTTATATCTTGAAGCTGCAAACAGCTGTCTAGATTTTACGCTGTCTTTCCAACTATAAGTATTCCTACAACACTAGAAGCATATTTGAGAGAAGTGAGTACGAGCAGCATTTAGCTCTTTGTGTGACCTCTTTATATCCCCGATGGCCTACTATGTTTTCTTGATCGTCTTTTCTGGGCTTCATCGAGAAACTATTTGGTTATCCTCATCACTCAGTAAATCGGGCATGTTGTTTTTTGGAACTACATATGAAACTATCGGGTACAGGTCGTATAGTCATTACAACGACTAACTCTTACTGCGAAAATTCGAACAAAGGGAAATTCTAACGATGTTTAAGCCACAGATTATTCGAATTATTCGAATGTTTGAATATTCTACGAGGTACAATTGTTCGAAAGCTTAATTATTCGATTATTCGAATAGTCGTATATTCGACCAATCCTTTTATTTAATTCGAACATTCGTTCGTTTAATTTCTGAAATTTAGCATTATTCGAATATTCGAATTCGAATAATTTGAAAATCGCAGATCGAATGATATTCGTTCGTTCGAATATTTCTCAAAGGTCGATTGTTCAATATTCGTTCGTCTGACGAAATTTTTCGGTTGTTACGACTAACAACTTGTTATATTGCCTATTCAGGATTTCCGTTCGGGAGGCGTGGCAAAAAAATTTCGGATGAGGATGCCACATTAGCCACTTCGAGAATTCTTTTGAAATACTTCACCAAATTTTTGCGGGCCACCTCGAAACTTAGAAAAAGGGGCGTGGTGGCAGCCACAAAATATCTGTTTACGAGTTAATTTTAATCTTCAGCAGAATTGAATCCTTTATTTCAATTAATATCATTTATTTACATAAACAAGTCGCTTGCACATTTTTATGTGCCAGAGGCAGACATTTGAATACGTTGAGCTGTTGAACCTCCTTTTTGAAGCATCAACTTTCACACTTCTATCAGAAGCTGTTACGTGTATAAAGCATGGAACGCCGGCAATGCCGCCGGATCGACAATATCTGCGCGTCAGGAATGTAGTCGATCGACAGCATCTTCTTTGAAGCGCTAATTCGTATATGTTGCACCTTGCAATTGGTTCGGCTCCTCTTTATCGGTGTTGAGTATGTCGTATTGAAGCTTTCTAATCTGTTCAAAAGGAATTTCTCTCTAAACCCGTTCCACAACTCAACTACTGCTTACATTACAATACTGTATCCAGTCTTTGATGATCATTACCACCCAACATAATGCATCTCCTTTGTTGTCGCTCACGGCCCCTCTATCTCGCTATGACACAGTCATACATAGTCATGAAAAGAAGCTCACAAAAAGCACCTTGAAGAAACTGCTTGTTTGGCAATGAGCGAATTGATGTGAGATCATTGTCCGAAGCTCTATCCAGCAATATGCACCATATGCCTCAACACAATTCTTTTTTTTTCTTACACTTCTTGTAAAGCTTCATTATTTTCTCCGTGGGACTACCACCTCCGGAAAACCAAACCTCTGCGATGTGATTGTAGTAAAACATGCGAAAAAGTGATAGAAATCTTAATTCTCTTCTTCCAAGTTCCAATAATGGCAGACGTTAGTATTAAGGATCACCATGATACTTTCTAAGCTAAAAAATGGTACCTAACAAAGCCTGATTTGCATAGGATTAATTTTGACACAACACTAAGACTCGTACAAGTGGATAAGTCAAAAGGCTAAGGTGGCCAGCACCAATCTATTTGTATTCTTCTAAGAATTTCTTGTGGAATGACGTAAACCGCGCCAGCATATCTTTCATCACGTCTTTCTGGGGAAGTATCGTTGTCCTGAATATACAAGTGAGATAAATGATCTATGATGCATGAGGACATCGACTAACCTGAAGTGATAAGTGCCCTCTTTCTGTCCAAAGCCACTTCCTGGAACGATACACACACCTGTGGATTCCAGTAATTGCATGGCATAGAAGAAGTCCGGCTCTTGGTTCAAAGACTGAAAAGGAATTTGGGTGCAACTGTACACCTTGGCATAATCATGCATCTCGAAAATTTCCTTTGAAGATTACTTTTATCACACTAATGCTTGTCAAACTTATTTAGCCTTCTTTTGATATTAAGGTTAGGTTGTTCACCAGACGCCTTTTTTTGAAACAGTATAGCGATCGCAACGTTTCCTATAAATCTTAAAAGTTCAACGCGAACGGTGTGAGTTGACGGGCGTGTTGCGGACCCGCATTTTGATAAGGACCCCTTTTTTGGGAGTGCGTGTCTGACGCCACGCACATTCATTTGAGAAAAATTTTTGCAGCCCCCCCCCCCGGACGGAAATCCTGGGACCGCCACTGCACCACGCCTATGCATTGCTCACTCAGAAAAGCGAAAAAGCAATTTTAGAAATTTTTACAGCTGTGAAAAATAGTCTTCGACTCAGCACATCTTAAAGTATCCGGGCAAATCTGGAACCTCTCTGTCTTCGACTCAGCACCTCAGTCTCAACAGTTTACTAAAGCGGGCTGCTCCTGCAAACCACAGCCCGGTTGGATGCAAAATAATGCTTCTAAAGCGAGAAGATGCTGAAAAGTCTAAACATATATGCCCCCGGTCCTTAGTGAAGCAGGAAATTGTGACGGGACACGGTCTACCACGCTGTTATTGGCTGCTGCTAGTGTACCGCCATTTCCTGCATCGGTAAACCAAGGAGAGTAAAAACGGAAGCATCGAAAAGCATTCCCTATTCTAGGCCATAAACGATGCTGTACACCTATCTCATGGATAATCGCGATGAGAGTGCAACAGATAAATCTGGTATCTGCACAGCAGTCATAGCCTACAGCTGTTCTAACCATCGGGGCATCCCTACATCAGCATACCGCTGACCACATGTTGCTGAGCAAAATAGTACTACTACTTTTTCTCACATTTCTGCGGTCAGTAGAAGAGGTTCTCACGTTGAAATGACAAAGTGGTACTTGGTAAAAGTCGAAAAAGAACGCGCTCATTATACGAAAAGCAGCTAGGGAAATTAATTTAATAATTATAATGATAAATGATCATCCAAAGTATAGAAGAGGACTCACTCTAGCTTTCTCGATCGCTTTGGGTGGTAGCAAAAGCCGCGGGAAGGCATACATGGCTCCTTGAACTTCATTGCACGATACACCTTCGATACTTCCGTACGCTTCTTTGACAAGTCTGGCCCTCTCCTTGAGGGAATCAAGGACTGCTGTTTTCTCCTAAATGTTTCCTTTGTGGAGGGACGGTCTTAATAAAGTACACTGCAATAACCAAGCCGATCTTAAGAAAGCTATGCAGAAATTACAGAAATTAGACAGTAGGTAATCAAAGCCGACAAACCTTCAACCACTGATCGTATGATGGATCACCGGGCTTTGGCGGACATACTACGCAATCCATCACGATCTAAGACGGACAAGTCAGTAAATTAGACTACTGTCAGCAAACCAACACGAAATCATAACTAACCTGACCCAAAACAGTCGAACACAATTTGGCGGATATCATTTTCTTGTAAAGCACGTAAACGTCTGGATCGAGGTTGAAGAACTCGACATACCCTCCTCGCATACCGCACTCTCCCATATATCCCTTCGAAACAGAATGGAATGATGCAAGCTCCATCCTGTGTTTTACAAACAAATCATAAAAATTCTCTACCAGATACTATTGATATGGGGCGTTTTGAATCCAGTTGCCCGTGCCTAATCTTGAACACCAATGTGCGGAGCGGATGAGACGTGGGGTCCCGAAGCAATCTAGACCGTTCACGAACAAGAATAAGCGCCCACTTTCAAACGTATTTTCAAAAAGATTTAGAGTCACTTTTGGCTAAAACATGACATGCAATGCTGAAAACAACATGAATGCTGACCTTATGGTGCCTCGCGTCAACCGCTCCCCTATGCTGGTGTTCAAGGCAACGCACGGGTAACTAGGTCTTGCAATGCCTGTACATTCGTAACCACTTAGAAAATGGAAATGATGTAAAAGCATTAGGAATGATCAAATCGCAGGATCAACGAAAGCAAATTCACTCACATGTTGTAAGGTGCTCCCATTTCGTTGATAACCTTCTTGAAAGAGTGGAATTTAGAGCCTTCAGCATAGATGTTATCCTGAACCAAGAAGAAAATCGTAATATGATGAAGTCTCACTGCAGAGTTCGTTTATTTTTTCACCTGGTAAACCTCGTCGGCCATCAAGAAGAGATTGTGCTTATGAGCAAACTTTACGACTTCTTCCATGTTTTGCCTAGAGAGTACCTGTAAAACTGCGACTTGTCGATATGATGAGAATTACGATTACGCCACCTGGCCAGTCGGATTGCCTGGATTTATAACACACAGCACTTTTGTGTCGTACTTTTTGAGACTCTCTTGGTATGCACGCTCCAATTCGGTAACATTAAGACCCCAATTCTTCTCTTCTTCAAGGTAGTATCCAACCTAAGCATACAAGAGCATCATACAGCAACGACAAGATACAAAAATAACGCCCGTACCTGTCCAAGAGCAAATTCTTCAACGCTAGCTGAGTAAAGTGGGTACTGTGGAATGGGAATCATAATTCCGACTTTCTTGCTCTTCCTATGATCAACGAATAATTTCAAGACATTCCTTATAGATTCAGAAGCACCGCCAGAAAGGACTACATTCTCGGGATCTGATGGAATTCCTCCGTCGCGCCTCTGCAAACTAACGCATCAATAGTTTCTGATCCCCTCTGATCTTGAGCTTTGAATGTTATACAGATTGCGCCAAATTTGTACAAGCTTGTCAGCTTTTTGCTTTGTTAAGCAGCATAAACGCTGAATCGGAGTGCGCAGTTAAAGGCACTGTCCCCAAATTAAAATGTTGTTTTGATGTCACATGATGGTGAAGCCCCTAACGAACAAGTTGCCCAAGTCTCACCCCCAAAAAATGAATTCCGAAGCGAGAAAACAGCCTTAGAAAGTAGCAACGGGCACGCTCGCTCCGCCCATCAACGTGTGCGGTCTGAAAATACAAGTCCGACATTGCACTTCAGGGTATGTAGAAAGATAGTAAATTTGACGATTATTATAAGAGGTGATTTCAGTAAATTTGATGACTTTAATAAGAGGTGGTTTCATGACAATGACAATTCTGAATACATGAAGCCCAACTTTGGATTTGTTATCTTCAGACAACGTGGATTTTTCAGCGGCAGCGTGGTAGTCTCTATTATTTGGAGCGGTTATTTTCGCTTTATAATTCATTTTTCGCAGCGCGACTTATGCGACTGCTTGGTTAGGGCCCCTCTCATATAACGCCAAGATCTTCACCATCCTCAGTTTGGGTAGACGGTGATTTTAAAGGCAGGGTCCAGGCAGATATGAAAGCATCTCAGTCTCAACAGATTACCTGAGGGGTCTCCATGCAGACCACAGCCCGTTCGCGACCGCAAAACATTGCTTCCGGAGCGCGTAAACAGCTTCAGAACTCTTAACAAAGACGCCCCTCGATTCAGTCTCGTCTCTACCAAAGGGAATCGTACTAGGACACGGCATGTGAGACTGTCATTGGCTGCAGTGAATGTGCACGATTTCCTGTTTCGGTAAGGATCAGGCTGAATTGAGGGGCGTCTTAAAAATTTGAAGCTGTTTTCTCGCTTCAGAAGAAACAGCAGTCGCAAACGGACTTCTGGATGGGGAGCCCACTTCCTGTTAAGATTGAGTTGCTCCCAAATCTGCTTAAAAACAGATTTACACTCATGTTACGTTCTTGACCCAGCACAATCAGAATATCTGAGACTTATATGCAACACAAAGCCAGAAATCCATGGGGGAGTTGCCAAAAAACATTGGGTACTGGCAGAGAATGTTATAGACCTCAGTAATCAAACTAACTGGTCACAAATTAACTCACAGTGATATATTCAGAAATATGCTTCCTGATCAGATCGATTCCAGGACTTTGACTGTAAGAGCCTGTGCTATGACCTCCACAACCATCCAGAAGTGCCTAAAAAGTGCGGTATCAAAGGATAACGCGATGGTAGACCTTGTGATGCTTGATTGACACCGCTGAAGATGACGGTTGCTGGGAGAAGAAAAGAAATTAACGAAATGTCCTAAATAGCTAGATATCTGAGACTGAACTTTGAACGCTAGACAATCTACTCCATAGTGTATACCGAACTATTTCCAACTTCCTCGTTTTTCGAGTACAAAAGGAAAATCCAAAGAAACAAAAACAAATGTTTCTAACTCAGCACCGTACGTCACAAAACTTAGAGTGCCTTTGAACCGTTCAAAACGAGTGCGCACAAGTATTTATCATCGGCTTCCAGATTCGTGTGGAGGTAGAGTCTTGCCAACCCACCGCGTGGCGGTTTTTTATAGCGGTAGAGTTCGAAAAGCAATGCTTTGACGTGGAGGTTTAACAAGTTTACCTGTGTTATCAGGCAAAGTCTGCAATACACCTCCACACGAATCTGGGAACCGATCATACGTACCCTCGATATCATCCCATATGTCTTCCCTCAACATGACGTGGATTACGTGGCTTGATGAGGCGCCGCCTCGCCTCGGGCTTGCGCCACGTTGCGTGCGCATTTTCGACGTGATGTGGCAACAAGAAGAACGTGGAAAAGCCTGCGCCACGTTGTGTTGAGCGCCACGTCGCGCCAAACGATGCGCTCGCAACGTGGCGCGAGCCCGAGGCGAGGCGACGCCTCATCAAGCCACGTAATCCACGTCATGTTGAGGGAAGACATATGGGATGATATCGAGGGTACTCTTATTTCAGCAATCAATTTGTGCAGTTGCACTACTTGGATCTGCACTGCCGCAAGTTCAAAATGCACGCCTATTTTTTCACTTCGTCTTCGAGTACAGTATAGTTCTCAGAATTTTATTTTGTTTCGTGAATCATAAAAGTGATTCTGCCGCCACCGGCCTGTTCTAATCCAGGTTGCAAAGTAATGGAATCAGATAAGATCGATTGTCAGAATAAGGCGACTACATCTACCAAAAAGGGATTTCAAACAGCTAACATTTTCTCGACTAAGGTTCACGCTTTTTTGGACATACGGAGGGGTTTGTAAGGTGATCGCTACATTTCAAAAGCAGGAATAATTGCGATATGCTTGCAGCGTAGCGTATTCGGGTGCGAATGTGGTGTTCAAACTACAAGGGCAGCAGGAGGATGAAGTAGTGGAAACCTGTATAATTGCTCGAGTATGTCAAATCCCTAGTCTAATTACAGTACCGATATAGTATGATTCATTTATAAAATCGTTACGACGGATTTGACTGCGGTCTTTGCGCCCACAGGAGCATAACACCCTCAAACAAATAGGCATCTCCTCAACGCTCAGCTCAGTCACTTCCAGTGTCCAAGTACTATCATACCTAAGCAAAAAAACCAGTTGAATAGAGAATGAAAGCAAGAAATTGTGGTTGCCGGAGGTGCGTGCGTGTCGAGCGCGGTCGCGACATCGTCACGATTTTTCAAATGTCCTATAGCAGTAGATTTGGCGTCTACTGCCGCAGGGTACCAACAACACTTGCGCGAAAACAACTAGCACGTCAAATTGTCGTACGAAAAAGTATAGAGCGCACGTTTTCAAGATCAGGGTCCTTGCGTTTTTTCTTCAAGTACGTAGCCTTAAAAATATGTAAATACAAAAAAAAAAATAAAAAAACACCTAGCACCGTTAGGATGAAAAAGACGAGAAATTCGCTTATTTACTGAATCTAAGACTACTCGAAGCCGACTCGTCATACTTTGCAGCGCCAAAGAGACCAAAGGAGTCGAAAAACGTCAGAAAGTACCAGCATGCTCTCTTTTGCGTTCGCAACAGTTGACGCTTTAGCGTAAATTTTGCGAGTGAACTCGTTGTCTCTTGAAAATTCAAATCAAACCATAATACAATGCCATCTTCAATCACCCACATTTTCAACAAACAAAGCTGTTTCGTAGCAAAAACTGATGGAAAATCAATAATGATCATGCGATGCACAAAACGATGTTTCCAGAACTTGCTCCAGTATTATAAGCTTGCCGTTCCTTGAGATGGGGAAGGCTGGCACATTCGAGGCAAAGAGAAAATTAGTTTTATGGGTATTTTTGCACGTGCTAGTCACAGATAAGCAAGCTAATCCCTTGTTGTCTTTGACAAATAACAGTCATATCAAATGATAGCAAAAAAAAAACAGAAAACCAAATGGCGCCAACGACATGAGCTTGTTTCCCAAGGAAGCTAATCAAACATGCGAGCTAGTTGAAAGAAATGTAGAATCTGCGACATTGACGCAAGTGATTATCTGTATCATACGCGAGTGACTTCGGTGGCGGCTGGTGAGTGATTGAACAAGTCCTGTCTGAGCATTGTTTAAAGTCAAATAATGTGGTTCCACCCATAGCCACGCCTCTTCTATGAAGTAGACAGGACCAGCTTACAAAATTTGAGATCGATGCATTTCCCATTCCAAGTTTTATCACTTCAACTTTTTTGTTTGAACACAAACAGGAGGCGTGGCGAACTCACAGAAGGGGAGGGAGGAGGAGAGATAAAGGGGGAAGGGAGATAAGCGGAAGATTTGGTGGTGGTTCTCAATATCTAAACTATAAAGATACCAATCAGGTCGATATTTGGAAAGCGTAACTTGTGCACGCTCTCCATAGTCGCCGAAATCTTTACAGCGATCCACTTCTCTCCCCCCCCCCCCCCCCCATTTCTGCACTAGCAGTCATCAGAAAAAGCAGAAGTGCCGGAACTTTCCGGATGGAGGAGAATCCTCTATCTCTCAGCGATTTTTTACTTTTTTTTTGAAAGTAAATTCATTCACAGATCCGTCAACATGCACTAGCTCTGAGCTTTTGTTTTAATAAAATAAAGATTGACAACTGAGACGATTACTGACTAGCCAATAGAGGCTTCAAACAATTCAACATCATATACTGGCTTCTTAGATTTTGTTTTCATGGCACGCGCAAAAAAAGAGAACGGGTAGTACTACAAAGTAGCTTTTAATCTCCAAAAAATGTCCTTTATATATACTTTCAAGATGCAGGTCCAAAACTCATCATTTGTTGTTTTTCACGAGGTGAAGATATAAGAGTCTTGTGACCAAATATTCGAAGACATATGAGTCTTGTGAACAGATAGAGTTACGGCACTTTGGAGCACCATAAGAAAAAACTTTAGGGTAAACTAGACATTGAAGATGGCGAGCGATAAGAAGTGAGAGTTTACAACACTCAAAAAGCCCCGAACTAAGTAAATAAATTTTACAGGTTTACATCATGTGAAAAATGCACTCATCTACGACAAGGACAAACACACTTTTTGGGGCCTGAATGAAACTAAAATCGGAATTCAAAAACTAAATAACAGAAAGCTTTTTTCCTCAAAACTCGAATTTCACTGATATAACTCGCTATGAATTTTGCTTTGTTTCAGCTGCAACTTCTTCAGATTTCAAAAAAAAGAAGGAGGAAAAAAAGCGGAAGCAGGGAGAGGAGAGGGTCTAATTTTTTTGGTAGTTGTTTTACAAACTGAAAAATAAATTCGCACAAGTCACTTGTTATGAGCACAGACTGCTATTTCAACGTGCAATTTAGTGCGCTTGCGGTGACGATAACATTTGCGCGTGATAAGAATGCCTCAACAGTGAATGCTGGATCGCTGGGAGTAAATAGAAGAAAAATGCGGTTTGCTGACTTTTCGCACTTCCTCAGAATTCTAGAAACCATGAGTTTTTGCGAAGCCATTCGTTGACTCGTTTCTCGCTTTGTTACTTCGCAGATATGTTGACCAAAATTTGAGAAAGAAAACCAAACAGCACATAAAATTTTCTAAAATGGCGACTCTGAAGCCCTTTCACTAAATAAATTTTGCAGTTGACATTGGTGCCAATCACAAATATGTGCACTATTCAAATTCAGTTGCAAGCCTTGCAAGTCAATTAATTAATTGCAAGCAGTCACGCCACTAATGACTTCACTGCTTCTGCATTATCTCAGCCATTTACCGTAAGATAATGAGCTATTATACCTTGGCGTGTTCTACGACATCAGCTGGATATTTCCCCGTTTCCAGCAGCGATGGGTTTGTCACGCAAGCAAGCACCTAAAAAACATAACCAATTCGAGATAAGATTACATAATCGCCTTTCTGGTCACAAAAAATGCTTGTAGTAGCATCTAACCTGTCTAATAAAAGTGATTGGTTTTTGTCCCATAGCATGAGCATCGCCAATGTTTGCTCTGATCACACTCTTGAAAGGTTTGCTAGCTCCCTAAAATAATTAGCTGATAATTAAAATCGAAAAAAGTGTGTTTAGTTAAAGAAAAAACCTTGGCAAGCTCTTTTTCTAATTCGACGGCTCGGATCACTATTGGACCACGAACTGCATACTGCATAGTGATCACCTGTGGATTTATATTATCCACGGTAAGGATCTAAAAAATTACATTATTGTGGTCCTCTTATACCTACGTGAACAATCTACCTTGGTCGAGACCATTCTCGGCAAGACAGTTAACTGTTTGCAAGTCCTTAATAGGTTTGGCGCTATCCTCATACTGAAAAGTACGAATTCAAGCAAATTTTAAAGAAAAAACTGCTAATTTTTTTCAAGGAATCAACTGCCCATCGGCATTGGGAAATCAGAAGCCATATACCAGCAGTTATAATTCTTTATCTGATGATTTACTGACTCAAAACCATGCTTCTCAAGTTCTAGCTTCGCTAGAAAATGTATTCTGAATAATAAGTGGGTGTGGCGCGAGCGGCAAATCATCCATTAGGCGCTTAGATAATAGCATCCTTTTGAAATTTTTATGCAGCCATTCAGCGGTGAATTGTTGATTGGTCGCTTACGCCCCGCCCACTCAGAGCACTTCAAGTCCAAAACTCAACAAGAGACAACTTCTCAAAATTTTTGGAAGTTGCAGACTCGATATTGGGCTCAGTTTACACAGATAGTGCAATTGATAAAAAGCCAAAAATCAGAAATTCACCGAAATACTACCTAGAGAACATTATATAGTCAGAGCGAAGTAATCACCACCAACTTTCAAAAAAAATTTTATTTTCTGAAAGAAAACTCCAACTACAGTGCAGTGTTGAGGCAAGGACGCATAGCTGTCGCGTCGTCCTCAAAAGGGCGCTAATCATCATAGCAATTCTAGCAAGCACGTGCAATTCAAAAGATCTTTTTTGCTAGCGAATGTCACCATACGCCCGGCTCTAACAAAAGTAGCTTAGTTAAATTGTGAAGACAGCTGCTCGCTCAATTCCAGCTCAAGAAGTTCGAGAGAGATGATTGCACTCAGCCTCGACAAAGATCATTTGGCATCAGGACAACAGATAACAATAGCAGGTGTCGAAGCTCGTAAATCTTACTCAAAAACTTTCCCCTGGAAGCTAATTTGCTGAAATGTGCCAAGACAATGTGATAGTGCAATTGTTCCATGATTATACACTTTTTATGAGATCTCAGCGAATGCAAGCGTTTTGCGGCACATTCAAGTGAGTCTTCCTGATCAAGAAATGGAAGGAAAAAAAGGAGTGTTGTCAATTTATGGCATCATTTGATCTTATGTTCATAAAATAAATTCAAGTAAATGCCTGTACTTATTCTTTGTGAACAGTCCTTGATTGCGAAAAAATGCACAATTTATTCTCATAGCAGAAGCTAAAGTTTCCAAATGCAATAAAGTTTTTTTTCTCTCTCCAAAAGGATCACCTTGGAACTACATCAATATTACCAACACTTTCTTCTTAGTTAACAACATTTCTTGTGCACATTCCGATAGCGTAGATTGATGTACATTCATCTATGCTCACAAAGAAAAGAGTCTATGCATTTAGTCATTGTGCATAACCAGTTCCGCGCGCTTGGATGGCGCTGCCTAGAGAGTTATTCACTATAAGAAAAAATATATTCAATTATATTAGACATGAAAGAATAGGTCTCGCAGAAATCACAGCAAGCGCTTTCATATTGTGTGAATATAGGTCTCTGACAACAAAGTAAATTAAATTGATTCTGCAAATGCGGAAGTCTACATGAAGTCAGACTATTGAAAGAAAGATATTCAATTTTATTAGACGTTAATGAGCAATTTTCTCTGAATGTGGCGGGATCAGAGCTTCGCAATATTTGCAGTCAGATAGCTGGGGTAAACTGGAACTGTAGGAATTGAAAATAATATTATGTAAGCTCAAAATGAAAAAACATAACGGTAGGGGCCCAAAATTCAGAGAAAAATTGTTTTTGAAAAAACCTGCGTTTTGAATGCCCTGCAAAGACTGCGCAAGAAAATTCACACAGATGAAAGAATGTTTTTTTTTTTTTCAAGAAACGGTAAGATGTTGTTCAAAGAATGTGAATCAGAATACAGATTCCGCAGCAACATCGAAAACGAAAGTGTATCGTCCAAAACATGCTTAGAGATTCTAAGTTTATAACGGAGCAAAGGCTCTAAGTGCAAAATCGATTTTTCCCGGTTTCAAGAGAAAACGATGCCCGCAGTCTTTGGAAATGCTTCCAGCTGATTAAAGCTAGCCGTAAATGCAATGATTGTGCTCTGAGAAATTTCCCAGGGGAATCGTCGCGGAATATCAATTAGCGGATAGATTTGCAAAAAATGCTCGAAATAATAAAAAACAGGTAATGAGATATTTAGTCTGCACAGCTGATAAGGGCAGCTGACCTATGGGCAAGAAATTCGGAAAGTTATTTTAGCATTTCCTTACCTGGCGACCATTTTTGGAGAGAGGAACACAAGAACGGGACAACTCAGAAATGGCTATCGGTTATTTACCAGAATGCACGCGGAACACGTCGAGTGCTACGTGCTCTTTTTGTGTTGTCCTTGGAGCGAAGTATTTGTTACGAGCGAGAGGAGTTTCTTCCCGATGCGAGATATGTCAACACAAAAGTGATAAGTTTTTCTCATAACGATTGTGTACTTGATTTCTGGCTTACAAGCAGCAATGACATCGCTTTTTTTGCGGAAAATTATGTATGCCTGTGCAAATGCACGCAAAATAGAAAGAACTTTCGATGACGTGCCGATGAACAATGCACTGCCAATATAAATGTCAACATTGGCACACGTGACAGCTTTTGATTGTGAAGAAACGAGGTTACTGTCACTTTTTTTCTGGGTGCTTGAGATTGTAGCGCGTACATCCATAGAACCGATAAACTGCTCTTTTATGACATAAGACAAAAAGGTGGAGTTTACAACGATTTATCAAATATCAAAATTTTCATGAATTACTGCCAATATTACAATGTAGTCATTCTAATGATCTTAGCTGGAAAGTAATCAAATTTTTTGAGTTTTAATTTGATTTAATTTTCAAATTTAAGTTCCGTAATCAGGCCAAATGCGGGAAGAAACTTCACTTCCCTCTACATTTTTGTTCCAAACCAATTTTGAACTTCCTACGTCATTTTGAACTGCGAAATAAATTTCTAAAATACTAGATTTCCTTCCTTCCTATCGTACTTATATGAAAGATAGTTTTCTTCAAATCTATCTTTCATATATAGGTGAGATTTGACACATGTTAGCGCTTATTCCTTTCTATTTCATACCATTCAGACTGAGATCACCGCTCTTGTTACAACGAGATCCATGTTGCAGTAACAATTGCTTTCCGATTTGTGTACTCAGATCAATCTTTCATACCAAAACACTCCCCTAAAAAACACCCGAGGATATCCCTCCATCGCGCTTCAAGGTCGAAGATCAATTTTGAGGCTGAGATTGAAAAGGTATTGCGATCTTGTTTATTTAAGGAAGTTCAAAAGATCCACATCAAAGAACTTTCCCGAAGATGTCAATGACATGTTACTGTCATAATAATGACCGATGAGAGCATCACGTGTCAATCTCTCTCTCTAATTTGTCTTCTCACATCTATCTAGGTTTCGCTTCGAAACAAGTTTTCATGATCAGTAAATTTATGGATCTACATATAAGGACAAGCAATTTCTAACATTGCTTCACTCAAAACCAAACTATAGATCGATCTAAACTCGAAACAAAATTCAGGCAATTCAATCTAGGATACGCTTGCATGCCTTCCACGTCCGCGAAGTCTGAATCAAGATTTTCAGAGCAAAAAATGATAGATAATAAGTCACATTATACTCAACCTTCTAAATCATTTTGAGAAAAAAAATGCAAATCAGAAGGATGGAAGAACCTCCAATTCACTTAAAAGAAGCTTTCAGAATGCAAAGTCATCAATTCAAAGTCAGGCTGCATTACAACCATGCTATAAATTATAACTTGAAACTAATCGATTGTTATACTCTGCGAAAATACAAAACGCACTGTGGGATATCATGACATATGAATCTTTTTTTTTACTAAACCACACGTTTTTTATTTTGCAGTATACCCCAATTTTTTTAAAATAAAAGATCAAAAGCGGATAATCTTCTAAGCTTTCGGTTAGAAATGAATACGAAAAACTTCGTTCAAAGATTTTCTGGAGACAGAACTCGGTTTATGGTAGGTGCACGGTAGACGGTGAAGTTTCATGAATTTTTGCCTATGGTAGGTTACATAGTGTGCAGTAAACAAGCACACTAGTTAACCCACCGCAAGTAAAAATTCAAAAAAGATTCGTGAAAGTTGACTGCCTACCGTGTAGGGACCGTATCCAAGCGGGCACTTCTATGCTAAGATGCGCTCACCGAGCTGAATTAAAGTATGCTGGATTCAGAATTTATCCACTCTGGATCAAGATACAGCAAAGAGACGCGGATTGCAGCGAACTCCGGTTAAGTTCAGTGACTTTCTTGACGAACTGTCCTACTGTATGGGCAGACTTTCCAATAACGAATTGATGAGAAAAGATTATATATCTCATAACACAAGGGGACTTCTCCGCCGTCTACGCACACAGTGGACTAGGAAGACAATAACGATGACAACGATAGCCCAAAATTGGCAGTCTATACATCTACTATTATAAGTAAGCTCAGAGCAGGCAAGATCAAAATCCTTTGAAGAGTAAGCGTGTTTGTTGCCACTTACGCGGGTAAACATAAAAGCTATTTCCTGGGTATCAAACATGATGGCTGTTACAAAATGAATGTTCAAAATTACAGATATGCTGTCTGCCTAACCATTATTAATGAATTTACTTCAAAAATGAGATTGTGTCAATGGTGAACAAGACCCTAAGGTGGCCAGCACCAATCTATTTGTATTCTTCTAAGAATTTCTTGTGGAATGACGTAAACCGCGCCAGCATATCTTTCATCACGTCTTTCTGGGGAAGTATCGTTGTCCTGAATATACAAGTGAGATAAATGATCTATGATGCATGAGGACATCGACTAACCTGAAGTGATAAGTGCCCTCTTTCTGTCCAAAGCCACTTCCTGGAACGATACACACACCTGTGGATTCCAGTAATTGCATGGCATAGAAGAAGTCCGGCTCTTGGTTCAAAGACTGAAAAGGAATTTGGGTGCAACTGTACACCTTGGCATAATCATGCATCTCGAAAATTTCCTTTGAAGATTACTTTTATCACACTAATGCTTGTCAAACTTATTTAGCCTTCTTTTGATATTAAGGTTAGGTTGTTCACCAGACGCCTTTTTTTGAAACAGTATAGCGATCGCAACGTTTCCTATAAATCTTAAAAGTTCAACGCGAACGGTGTGAGTTGACGGGCGTGTTGCGGACCCGCATTTTGATAAGGACCCCTTTTTTGGGAGTGCGTGTCTGACGCCACGCACATTCATTTGAGAAAAATTTTTGCAGCCCCCCCCCCCCGGACGGAAATCCTGGGACCGCCACTGCACCACGCCTATGCATTGCTCACTCAGAAAAGCGAAAAAGCAATTTTAGAAATTTTTACAGCTGTGAAAAATAGTCTTCGACTCAGCACATCTTAAAGTATCCGGGCAAATCTGGAACCTCTCTGTCTTCGACTCAGCACCTCAGTCTCAACAGTTTACTAAAGCGGGCTGCTCCTGCAAACCACAGCCCGGTTGGATGCAAAATAATGCTTCTAAAGCGAGAAGATGCTGAAAAGTCTAAACATATATGCCCCCGGTCCTTAGTGAAGCAGGAAATTGTGACGGGACACGGTCTACCACGCTGTTATTGGCTGCTGCTAGTGTACCGCCATTTCCTGCATCGGTAAACCAAGGAGAGTAAAAACGGAAGCATCGAAAAGCATTCCCTATTCTAGGCCATAAACGATGCTGTACACCTATCTCATGGATAATCGCGATGAGAGTGCAACAGATAAATCTGGTATCTGCACAGCAGTCATAGCCTACAGCTGTTCTAACCATCGGGGCATCCCTACATCAGCATACCGCTGACCACATGTTGCTGAGCAAAATAGTACTACTACTTTTTCTCACATTTCTGCGGTCAGTAGAAGAGGTTCTCACGTTGAAATGACAAAGTGGTACTTGGTAAAAGTCGAAAAAGAACGCGCTCATTATACGAAAAGCAGCTAGGGAAATTAATTTAATAATTATAATGATAAATGATCATCCAAAGTATAGAAGAGGACTCACTCTAGCTTTCTCGATCGCTTTGGGTGGTAGCAAAAGCCGCGGGAAGGCATACATGGCTCCTTGAACTTCATTGCACGATACACCTTCGATACTTCCGTACGCTTCTTTGACAAGTCTGGCCCTCTCCTTGAGGGAATCAAGGACTGCTGTTTTCTCCTAAATGTTTCCTTTGTGGAGGGACGGTCTTAATAAAGTACACTGCAATAACCAAGCCGATCTTAAGAAAGCTATGCAGAAATTACAGAAATTAGACAGTAGGTAATCAAAGCCGACAAACCTTCAACCACTGATCGTATGATGGATCACCGGGCTTTGGCGGACATACTACGCAATCCATCACGATCTAAGACGGACAAGTCAGTAAATTAGACTACTGTCAGCAAACCAACACGAAATCATAACTAACCTGACCCAAAACAGTCGAACACAATTTGGCGGATATCATTTTCTTGTAAAGCACGTAAACGTCTGGATCGAGGTTGAAGAACTCGACATACCCTCCTCGCATACCGCACTCTCCCATATATCCCTTCGAAACAGAATGGAATGATGCAAGCTCCATCCTGTGTTTTACAAACAAATCATAAAAATTCTCTACCAGATACTATTGATATGGGGCGTTTTGAATCCAGTTGCCCGTGCCTAATCTTGAACACCAATGTGCGGAGCGGATGAGACGTGGGGTCCCGAAGCAATCTAGACCGTTCACGAACAAGAATAAGCGCCCACTTTCAAACGTATTTTCAAAAAGATTTAGAGTCACTTTTGGCTAAAACATGACATGCAATGCTGAAAACAACATGAATGCTGACCTTATGGTGCCTCGCGTCAACCGCTCCCCTATGCTGGTGTTCAAGGCAACGCACGGGTAACTAGGTCTTGCAATGCCTGTACATTCGTAACCACTTAGAAAATGGAAATGATGTAAAAGCATTAGGAATGATCAAATCGCAGGATCAACGAAAGCAAATTCACTCACATGTTGTAAGGTGCTCCCATTTCGTTGATAACCTTCTTGAAAGAGTGGAATTTAGAGCCTTCAGCATAGATGTTATCCTGAACCAAGAAGAAAATCGTAATATGATGAAGTCTCACTGCAGAGTTCGTTTATTTTTTCACCTGGTAAACCTCGTCGGCCATCAAGAAGAGATTGTGCTTATGAGCAAACTTTACGACTTCTTCCATGTTTTGCCTAGAGAGTACCTGTAAAACTGCGACTTGTCGATATGATGAGAATTACGATTACGCCACCTGGCCAGTCGGATTGCCTGGATTTATAACACACAGCACTTTTGTGTCGTACTTTTTGAGACTCTCTTGGTATGCACGCTCCAATTCGGTAACATTAAGACCCCAATTCTTCTCTTCTTCAAGGTAGTATCCAACCTAAGCATACAAGAGCATCATACAGCAACGACAAGATACAAAAATAACGCCCGTACCTGTCCAAGAGCAAATTCTTCAACGCTAGCTGAGTAAAGTGGGTACTGTGGAATGGGAATCATAATTCCGACTTTCTTGCTCTTCCTATGATCAACGAATAATTTCAAGACATTCCTTATAGATTCAGAAGCACCGCCAGAAAGGACTACATTCTCGGGATCTGATGGAATTCCTCCGTCGCGCCTCTGCAAACTAACGCATCAATAGTTTCTGATCCCCTCTGATCTTGAGCTTTGAATGTTATACAGATTGCGCCAAATTTGTACAAGCTTGTCAGCTTTTTGCTTTGTTAAGCAGCATAAACGCTGAATCGGAGTGCGCAGTTAAAGGCACTGTCCCCAAATTAAAATGTTGTTTTGATGTCACATGATGGTGAAGCCCCTAACGAACAAGTTGCCCAAGTCTCACCCCCAAAAAATGAATTCCGAAGCGAGAAAACAGCCTTAGAAAGTAGCAACGGGCACGCTCGCTCCGCCCATCAACGTGTGCGGTCTGAAAATACAAGTCCGACATTGCACTTCAGGGTATGTAGAAAGATAGTAAATTTGACGATTATTATAAGAGGTGATTTCAGTAAATTTGATGACTTTAATAAGAGGTGGTTTCATGACAATGACAATTCTGAATACATGAAGCCCAACTTTGGATTTGTTATCTTCAGACAACGTGGATTTTTCAGCGGCAGCGTGGTAGTCTCTATTATTTGGAGCGGTTATTTTCGCTTTATAATTCATTTTTCGCAGCGCGACTTATGCGACTGCTTGGTTAGGGCCCCTCTCATATAACGCCAAGATCTTCACCATCCTCAGTTTGGGTAGACGGTGATTTTAAAGGCAGGGTCCAGGCAGATATGAAAGCATCTCAGTCTCAACAGATTACCTGAGGGGTCTCCATGCAGACCACAGCCCGTTCGCGACCGCAAAACATTGCTTCCGGAGCGCGTAAACAGCTTCAGAACTCTTAACAAAGACGCCCCTCGATTCAGTCTCGTCTCTACCAAAGGGAATCGTACTAGGACACGGCATGTGAGACTGTCATTGGCTGCAGTGAATGTGCACGATTTCCTGTTTCGGTAAGGATCAGGCTGAATTGAGGGGCGTCTTAAAAATTTGAAGCTGTTTTCTCGCTTCAGAAGAAACAGCAGTCGCAAACGGACTTCTGGATGGGGAGCCCACTTCCTGTTAAGATTGAGTTGCTCCCAAATCTGCTTAAAAACAGATTTACACTCATGTTACGTTCTTGACCCAGCACAATCAGAATATCTGAGACTTATATGCAACACAAAGCCAGAAATCCATGGGGGAGTTGCCAAAAAACATTGGGTACTGGCAGAGAATGTTATAGACCTCAGTAATCAAACTAACTGGTCACAAATTAACTCACAGTGATATATTCAGAAATATGCTTCCTGATCAGATCGATTCCAGGACTTTGACTGTAAGAGCCTGTGCTATGACCTCCACAACCATCCAGAAGTGCCTAAAAAGTGCGGTATCAAAGGATAACGCGATGGTAGACCTTGTGATGCTTGATTGACACCGCTGAAGATGACGGTTGCTGGGAGAAGAAAAGAAATTAACGAAATGTCCTAAATAGCTAGATATCTGAGACTGAACTTTGAACGCTAGACAATCTACTCCATAGTGTATACCGAACTATTTCCAACTTCCTCGTTTTTCGAGTACAAAAGGAAAATCCAAAGAAACAAAAACAAATGTTTCTAACTCAGCACCGTACGTCACAAAACTTAGAGTGCCTTTGAACCGTTCAAAACGAGTGCGCACAAGTATTTATCATCGGCTTCCAGATTCGTGTGGAGGTAGAGTCTTGCCAACCCACCGCGTGGCGGTTTTTTATAGCGGTAGAGTTCGAAAAGCAATGCTTTGACGTGGAGGTTTAACAAGTTTACCTGTGTTATCAGGCAAAGTCTGCAATACACCTCCACACGAATCTGGGAACCGATCATACGTACCCTCGATATCATCCCATATGTCTTCCCTCAACATGACGTGGATTACGTGGCTTGATGAGGCGCCGCCTCGCCTCGGGCTTGCGCCACGTTGCGTGCGCATTTTCGACGTGATGTGGCAACAAGAAGAACGTGGAAAAGCCTGCGCCACGTTGTGTTGAGCGCCACGTCGCGCCAAACGATGCGCTCGCAACGTGGCGCGAGCCCGAGGCGAGGCGACGCCTCATCAAGCCACGTAATCCACGTCATGTTGAGGGAAGACATATGGGATGATATCGAGGGTACTCTTATTTCAGCAATCAATTTGTGCAGTTGCACTACTTGGATCTGCACTGCCGCAAGTTCAAAATGCACGCCTATTTTTTCACTTCGTCTTCGAGTACAGTATAGTTCTCAGAATTTTATTTTGTTTCGTGAATCATAAAAGTGATTCTGCCGCCACCGGCCTGTTCTAATCCAGGTTGCAAAGTAATGGAATCAGATAAGATCGATTGTCAGAATAAGGCGACTACATCTACCAAAAAGGGATTTCAAACAGCTAACATTTTCTCGACTAAGGTTCACGCTTTTTTGGACATACGGAGGGGTTTGTAAGGTGATCGCTACATTTCAAAAGCAGGAATAATTGCGATATGCTTGCAGCGTAGCGTATTCGGGTGCGAATGTGGTGTTCAAACTACAAGGGCAGCAGGAGGATGAAGTAGTGGAAACCTGTATAATTGCTCGAGTATGTCAAATCCCTAGTCTAATTACAGTACCGATATAGTATGATTCATTTATAAAATCGTTACGACGGATTTGACTGCGGTCTTTGCGCCCACAGGAGCATAACACCCTCAAACAAATAGGCATCTCCTCAACGCTCAGCTCAGTCACTTCCAGTGTCCAAGTACTATCATACCTAAGCAAAAAAACCAGTTGAATAGAGAATGAAAGCAAGAAATTGTGGTTGCCGGAGGTGCGTGCGTGTCGAGCGCGGTCGCGACATCGTCACGATTTTTCAAATGTCCTATAGCAGTAGATTTGGCGTCTACTGCCGCAGGGTACCAACAACACTTGCGCGAAAACAACTAGCACGTCAAATTGTCGTACGAAAAAGTATAGAGCGCACGTTTTCAAGATCAGGGTCCTTGCGTTTTTTCTTCAAGTACGTAGCCTTAAAAATATGTAAATACAAAAAAAAAAATAAAAAAACACCTAGCACCGTTAGGATGAAAAAGACGAGAAATTCGCTTATTTACTGAATCTAAGACTACTCGAAGCCGACTCGTCATACTTTGCAGCGCCAAAGAGACCAAAGGAGTCGAAAAACGTCAGAAAGTACCAGCATGCTCTCTTTTGCGTTCGCAACAGTTGACGCTTTAGCGTAAATTTTGCGAGTGAACTCGTTGTCTCTTGAAAATTCAAATCAAACCATAATACAATGCCATCTTCAATCACCCACATTTTCAACAAACAAAGCTGTTTCGTAGCAAAAACTGATGGAAAATCAATAATGATCATGCGATGCACAAAACGATGTTTCCAGAACTTGCTCCAGTATTATAAGCTTGCCGTTCCTTGAGATGGGGAAGGCTGGCACATTCGAGGCAAAGAGAAAATTAGTTTTATGGGTATTTTTGCACGTGCTAGTCACAGATAAGCAAGCTAATCCCTTGTTGTCTTTGACAAATAACAGTCATATCAAATGATAGCAAAAAAAAAACAGAAAACCAAATGGCGCCAACGACATGAGCTTGTTTCCCAAGGAAGCTAATCAAACATGCGAGCTAGTTGAAAGAAATGTAGAATCTGCGACATTGACGCAAGTGATTATCTGTATCATACGCGAGTGACTTCGGTGGCGGCTGGTGAGTGATTGAACAAGTCCTGTCTGAGCATTGTTTAAAGTCAAATAATGTGGTTCCACCCATAGCCACGCCTCTTCTATGAAGTAGACAGGACCAGCTTACAAAATTTGAGATCGATGCATTTCCCATTCCAAGTTTTATCACTTCAACTTTTTTGTTTGAACACAAACAGGAGGCGTGGCGAACTCACAGAAGGGGAGGGAGGAGGAGAGATAAAGGGGGAAGGGAGATAAGCGGAAGATTTGGTGGTGGTTCTCAATATCTAAACTATAAAGATACCAATCAGGTCGATATTTGGAAAGCGTAACTTGTGCACGCTCTCCATAGTCGCCGAAATCTTTACAGCGATCCACTTCTCTCCCCCCCCCCCCCCCCCATTTCTGCACTAGCAGTCATCAGAAAAAGCAGAAGTGCCGGAACTTTCCGGATGGAGGAGAATCCTCTATCTCTCAGCGATTTTTTACTTTTTTTTTGAAAGTAAATTCATTCACAGATCCGTCAACATGCACTAGCTCTGAGCTTTTGTTTTAATAAAATAAAGATTGACAACTGAGACGATTACTGACTAGCCAATAGAGGCTTCAAACAATTCAACATCATATACTGGCTTCTTAGATTTTGTTTTCATGGCACGCGCAAAAAAAGAGAACGGGTAGTACTACAAAGTAGCTTTTAATCTCCAAAAAATGTCCTTTATATATACTTTCAAGATGCAGGTCCAAAACTCATCATTTGTTGTTTTTCACGAGGTGAAGATATAAGAGTCTTGTGACCAAATATTCGAAGACATATGAGTCTTGTGAACAGATAGAGTTACGGCACTTTGGAGCACCATAAGAAAAAACTTTAGGGTAAACTAGACATTGAAGATGGCGAGCGATAAGAAGTGAGAGTTTACAACACTCAAAAAGCCCCGAACTAAGTAAATAAATTTTACAGGTTTACATCATGTGAAAAATGCACTCATCTACGACAAGGACAAACACACTTTTTGGGGCCTGAATGAAACTAAAATCGGAATTCAAAAACTAAATAACAGAAAGCTTTTTTCCTCAAAACTCGAATTTCACTGATATAACTCGCTATGAATTTTGCTTTGTTTCAGCTGCAACTTCTTCAGATTTCAAAAAAAAGAAGGAGGAAAAAAAGCGGAAGCAGGGAGAGGAGAGGGTCTAATTTTTTTGGTAGTTGTTTTACAAACTGAAAAATAAATTCGCACAAGTCACTTGTTATGAGCACAGACTGCTATTTCAACGTGCAATTTAGTGCGCTTGCGGTGACGATAACATTTGCGCGTGATAAGAATGCCTCAACAGTGAATGCTGGATCGCTGGGAGTAAATAGAAGAAAAATGCGGTTTGCTGACTTTTCGCACTTCCTCAGAATTCTAGAAACCATGAGTTTTTGCGAAGCCATTCGTTGACTCGTTTCTCGCTTTGTTACTTCGCAGATATGTTGACCAAAATTTGAGAAAGAAAACCAAACAGCACATAAAATTTTCTAAAATGGCGACTCTGAAGCCCTTTCACTAAATAAATTTTGCAGTTGACATTGGTGCCAATCACAAATATGTGCACTATTCAAATTCAGTTGCAAGCCTTGCAAGTCAATTAATTAATTGCAAGCAGTCACGCCACTAATGACTTCACTGCTTCTGCATTATCTCAGCCATTTACCGTAAGATAATGAGCTATTATACCTTGGCGTGTTCTACGACATCAGCTGGATATTTCCCCGTTTCCAGCAGCGATGGGTTTGTCACGCAAGCAAGCACCTAAAAAACATAACCAATTCGAGATAAGATTACATAATCGCCTTTCTGGTCACAAAAAATGCTTGTAGTAGCATCTAACCTGTCTAATAAAAGTGATTGGTTTTTGTCCCATAGCATGAGCATCGCCAATGTTTGCTCTGATCACACTCTTGAAAGGTTTGCTAGCTCCCTAAAATAATTAGCTGATAATTAAAATCGAAAAAAGTGTGTTTAGTTAAAGAAAAAACCTTGGCAAGCTCTTTTTCTAATTCGACGGCTCGGATCACTATTGGACCACGAACTGCATACTGCATAGTGATCACCTGTGGATTTATATTATCCACGGTAAGGATCTAAAAAATTACATTATTGTGGTCCTCTTATACCTACGTGAACAATCTACCTTGGTCGAGACCATTCTCGGCAAGACAGTTAACTGTTTGCAAGTCCTTAATAGGTTTGGCGCTATCCTCATACTGAAAAGTACGAATTCAAGCAAATTTTAAAGAAAAAACTGCTAATTTTTTTCAAGGAATCAACTGCCCATCGGCATTGGGAAATCAGAAGCCATATACCAGCAGTTATAATTCTTTATCTGATGATTTACTGACTCAAAACCATGCTTCTCAAGTTCTAGCTTCGCTAGAAAATGTATTCTGAATAATAAGTGGGTGTGGCGCGAGCGGCAAATCATCCATTAGGCGCTTAGATAATAGCATCCTTTTGAAATTTTTATGCAGCCATTCAGCGGTGAATTGTTGATTGGTCGCTTACGCCCCGCCCACTCAGAGCACTTCAAGTCCAAAACTCAACAAGAGACAACTTCTCAAAATTTTTGGAAGTTGCAGACTCGATATTGGGCTCAGTTTACACAGATAGTGCAATTGATAAAAAGCCAAAAATCAGAAATTCACCGAAATACTACCTAGAGAACATTATATAGTCAGAGCGAAGTAATCACCACCAACTTTCAAAAAAAATTTTATTTTCTGAAAGAAAACTCCAACTACAGTGCAGTGTTGAGGCAAGGACGCATAGCTGTCGCGTCGTCCTCAAAAGGGCGCTAATCATCATAGCAATTCTAGCAAGCACGTGCAATTCAAAAGATCTTTTTTGCTAGCGAATGTCACCATACGCCCGGCTCTAACAAAAGTAGCTTAGTTAAATTGTGAAGACAGCTGCTCGCTCAATTCCAGCTCAAGAAGTTCGAGAGAGATGATTGCACTCAGCCTCGACAAAGATCATTTGGCATCAGGACAACAGATAACAATAGCAGGTGTCGAAGCTCGTAAATCTTACTCAAAAACTTTCCCCTGGAAGCTAATTTGCTGAAATGTGCCAAGACAATGTGATAGTGCAATTGTTCCATGATTATACACTTTTTATGAGATCTCAGCGAATGCAAGCGTTTTGCGGCACATTCAAGTGAGTCTTCCTGATCAAGAAATGGAAGGAAAAAAAGGAGTGTTGTCAATTTATGGCATCATTTGATCTTATGTTCATAAAATAAATTCAAGTAAATGCCTGTACTTATTCTTTGTGAACAGTCCTTGATTGCGAAAAAATGCACAATTTATTCTCATAGCAGAAGCTAAAGTTTCCAAATGCAATAAAGTTTTTTTTCTCTCTCCAAAAGGATCACCTTGGAACTACATCAATATTACCAACACTTTCTTCTTAGTTAACAACATTTCTTGTGCACATTCCGATAGCGTAGATTGATGTACATTCATCTATGCTCACAAAGAAAAGAGTCTATGCATTTAGTCATTGTGCATAACCAGTTCCGCGCGCTTGGATGGCGCTGCCTAGAGAGTTATTCACTATAAGAAAAAATATATTCAATTATATTAGACATGAAAGAATAGGTCTCGCAGAAATCACAGCAAGCGCTTTCATATTGTGTGAATATAGGTCTCTGACAACAAAGTAAATTAAATTGATTCTGCAAATGCGGAAGTCTACATGAAGTCAGACTATTGAAAGAAAGATATTCAATTTTATTAGACGTTAATGAGCAATTTTCTCTGAATGTGGCGGGATCAGAGCTTCGCAATATTTGCAGTCAGATAGCTGGGGTAAACTGGAACTGTAGGAATTGAAAATAATATTATGTAAGCTCAAAATGAAAAAACATAACGGTAGGGGCCCAAAATTCAGAGAAAAATTGTTTTTGAAAAAACCTGCGTTTTGAATGCCCTGCAAAGACTGCGCAAGAAAATTCACACAGATGAAAGAATGTTTTTTTTTTTTTCAAGAAACGGTAAGATGTTGTTCAAAGAATGTGAATCAGAATACAGATTCCGCAGCAACATCGAAAACGAAAGTGTATCGTCCAAAACATGCTTAGAGATTCTAAGTTTATAACGGAGCAAAGGCTCTAAGTGCAAAATCGATTTTTCCCGGTTTCAAGAGAAAACGATGCCCGCAGTCTTTGGAAATGCTTCCAGCTGATTAAAGCTAGCCGTAAATGCAATGATTGTGCTCTGAGAAATTTCCCAGGGGAATCGTCGCGGAATATCAATTAGCGGATAGATTTGCAAAAAATGCTCGAAATAATAAAAAACAGGTAATGAGATATTTAGTCTGCACAGCTGATAAGGGCAGCTGACCTATGGGCAAGAAATTCGGAAAGTTATTTTAGCATTTCCTTACCTGGCGACCATTTTTGGAGAGAGGAACACAAGAACGGGACAACTCAGAAATGGCTATCGGTTATTTACCAGAATGCACGCGGAACACGTCGAGTGCTACGTGCTCTTTTTGTGTTGTCCTTGGAGCGAAGTATTTGTTACGAGCGAGAGGAGTTTCTTCCCGATGCGAGATATGTCAACACAAAAGTGATAAGTTTTTCTCATAACGATTGTGTACTTGATTTCTGGCTTACAAGCAGCAATGACATCGCTTTTTTTGCGGAAAATTATGTATGCCTGTGCAAATGCACGCAAAATAGAAAGAACTTTCGATGACGTGCCGATGAACAATGCACTGCCAATATAAATGTCAACATTGGCACACGTGACAGCTTTTGATTGTGAAGAAACGAGGTTACTGTCACTTTTTTTCTGGGTGCTTGAGATTGTAGCGCGTACATCCATAGAACCGATAAACTGCTCTTTTATGACATAAGACAAAAAGGTGGAGTTTACAACGATTTATCAAATATCAAAATTTTCATGAATTACTGCCAATATTACAATGTAGTCATTCTAATGATCTTAGCTGGAAAGTAATCAAATTTTTTGAGTTTTAATTTGATTTAATTTTCAAATTTAAGTTCCGTAATCAGGCCAAATGCGGGAAGAAACTTCACTTCCCTCTACATTTTTGTTCCAAACCAATTTTGAACTTCCTACGTCATTTTGAACTGCGAAATAAATTTCTAAAATACTAGATTTCCTTCCTTCCTATCGTACTTATATGAAAGATAGTTTTCTTCAAATCTATCTTTCATATATAGGTGAGATTTGACACATGTTAGCGCTTATTCCTTTCTATTTCATACCATTCAGACTGAGATCACCGCTCTTGTTACAACGAGATCCATGTTGCAGTAACAATTGCTTTCCGATTTGTGTACTCAGATCAATCTTTCATACCAAAACACTCCCCTAAAAAACACCCGAGGATATCCCTCCATCGCGCTTCAAGGTCGAAGATCAATTTTGAGGCTGAGATTGAAAAGGTATTGCGATCTTGTTTATTTAAGGAAGTTCAAAAGATCCACATCAAAGAACTTTCCCGAAGATGTCAATGACATGTTACTGTCATAATAATGACCGATGAGAGCATCACGTGTCAATCTCTCTCTCTAATTTGTCTTCTCACATCTATCTAGGTTTCGCTTCGAAACAAGTTTTCATGATCAGTAAATTTATGGATCTACATATAAGGACAAGCAATTTCTAACATTGCTTCACTCAAAACCAAACTATAGATCGATCTAAACTCGAAACAAAATTCAGGCAATTCAATCTAGGATACGCTTGCATGCCTTCCACGTCCGCGAAGTCTGAATCAAGATTTTCAGAGCAAAAAATGATAGATAATAAGTCACATTATACTCAACCTTCTAAATCATTTTGAGAAAAAAAATGCAAATCAGAAGGATGGAAGAACCTCCAATTCACTTAAAAGAAGCTTTCAGAATGCAAAGTCATCAATTCAAAGTCAGGCTGCATTACAACCATGCTATAAATTATAACTTGAAACTAATCGATTGTTATACTCTGCGAAAATACAAAACGCACTGTGGGATATCATGACATATGAATCTTTTTTTTTACTAAACCACACGTTTTTTATTTTGCAGTATACCCCAATTTTTTTAAAATAAAAGATCAAAAGCGGATAATCTTCTAAGCTTTCGGTTAGAAATGAATACGAAAAACTTCGTTCAAAGATTTTCTGGAGACAGAACTCGGTTTATGGTAGGTGCACGGTAGACGGTGAAGTTTCATGAATTTTTGCCTATGGTAGGTTACATAGTGTGCAGTAAACAAGCACACTAGTTAACCCACCGCAAGTAAAAATTCAAAAAAGATTCGTGAAAGTTGACTGCCTACCGTGTAGGGACCGTATCCAAGCGGGCACTTCTATGCTAAGATGCGCTCACCGAGCTGAATTAAAGTATGCTGGATTCAGAATTTATCCACTCTGGATCAAGATACAGCAAAGAGACGCGGATTGCAGCGAACTCCGGTTAAGTTCAGTGACTTTCTTGACGAACTGTCCTACTGTATGGGCAGACTTTCCAATAACGAATTGATGAGAAAAGATTATATATCTCATAACACAAGGGGACTTCTCCGCCGTCTACGCACACAGTGGACTAGGAAGACAATAACGATGACAACGATAGCCCAAAATTGGCAGTCTATACATCTACTATTATAAGTAAGCTCAGAGCAGGCAAGATCAAAATCCTTTGAAGAGTAAGCGTGTTTGTTGCCACTTACGCGGGTAAACATAAAAGCTATTTCCTGGGTATCAAACATGATGGCTGTTACAAAATGAATGTTCAAAATTACAGATATGCTGTCTGCCTAACCATTATTAATGAATTTACTTCAAAAATGAGATTGTGTCAATGGTGAACAAGACCTCCAATGATTTTCAACACAAAAATCGGTTCACTGCACAAAATCGAAAAGTCGCGTTTTCACAAAAAGTCAGTTCAAAAGCTTTCAAAGCTTTCAAAATAAAATCCACATTTCTCGAGCTCTCAGCTAACATTTTTTGGGGAGAGAGAGGGATGCAACGGACATCAGAGGGTAGGAAACGCATACGACAATGAGGTGGCGAAGCATGAAGGGGAGAGAAAATGGGAAGCTACGTCTTACTGACACATTTATGTTTATGTGCAATAAAAATTATGCCTTCAACGAGATGCGCTCGCCAATATGCAGTGGAGAAAGACATAGTAGCTAGAAACGTTCGAACGTCTACTTCAACACTTACTTACTCAAAGTAAAGAAAAAGATTTCTACCTTATGTTTCACACTGACCCGCACATCAATCGTCGCCAATAGTATACTTCTAAATCTTGTCCAAAACGATTTTTTTGAACGCAATAGGTGCTGCGAACAATAAACCGTTGGCTACGAACTTATACTCTGTATAAATGAAGATCTTGCAACCTCATGATTGTCAAAAAAATTTTTTTGGAAAGCTCCATGTTACGAGAGCATTATTTACTCTGAGATGTATCGTCGAGTCATTCGTAAATCAATATATTGCACACCATGTGCGCTAACTGACGAGCTGCAAAACTAGAGCATGCTCATTTTCAGTGATTTCTCCTTATTCCTTGGTCTTTTTTGTTTTTGTTGAATATATTTTAATCACTAGAACATATTTCCACAATTTATCAGATTAGAAAATGTTTTACTGAAAAGTTACTAGTAAGGGTGCCGTCGCTAGTAGCGTATAGTGTGCAGTCTCACACATTAAGTTACAAATGACTCGAGGTTATCGCAATCTTACGAGAACATTCATGTCTACAAGCAAGCAGCTCGGGAGCACCAAGGCTTCGCAAACAGGCAAGGAGGAACACGGTAAAGGGTCCCTTGGTCGCGAAAATTTTTGTATCTCAAGCTAGGCGAGTTTGGAAAAAGAACAGGTGCGTCTTGTAATGGTGAAATTAGGGTAGTAGGATGGCTAAACTCCTCATGTAGCCAAGGGTCGGTTTAGTAGCGGTGCCCATCCCAGATTTTTAAAAATTTTCTAGAGAGAAGATATGGCAAAAAAGCCAGGAGCAATCAGCTTCTTTGGCCTTTTCATGGGTGGCAAAAAACAACCCTTTTCAAAATTTTTGATTTCTCTTCGCTAATTGAGAAAAACCTACCGTTGCTCTATCACTAAAAGTACTACACCTTGATTCAAGTGGCTTGGCGGCTAGAAGGCGGGGCTTCGTGACCTAACCAAGGCTAGGTAATGATCAGAGAGTATGCGCACGGGAGAGACGCAGACTGCGTCGCGGACGCGAGCGGCATTAATAAGGTCATAAAACCCCGCCTTCTAGCAGCTAGCCAGTTGAATAAAAGGTTGTCTCTTCTTTCTGTGTAGCGTTAACGTTTAGCAATCGCTGTTGAAGATTTTTACACGCCATAGAATGCGTCAACAATTAGCAGAGTCTGCGATAGATTTTCGGCTCAAGAATCTCATAAAATTATGTGTGGAGAAGCATGTTTTAGCACAAAACTTTACAGTCGTTGGGAATTTCTTTTTCGTTGTAGATCAAGTAATTATTCGTGACGTAGAGCAAAGAGAGAGAGAGAAAAAAAAGAATCTTGAGTTAATTTTTCATATTTCAAGGCATGAAACTTTACACTGAACGAAGGTCTAGAGTGAAGGCAAGAAACTGCAAATTGCAAGAAACTAGGAAAAACGCCCTCCATGATATTCTTCAAAGTTTTCGAAATACATGCTCTACTGCGAACATGTGCTTGCGCTTGATAAAAAAAGGTTTATTAAAGTGCATCAATTTTGCATCAACTTGATATAACATCCAAAGACTCACCAATGAGGATCAGCGCTTGAAAAAAGTGGGACGTCGACTTCTTCTGGAAGACGAGAGGTACCTGAAATGACCTGTCATAGAAAAAATAGAAACCTGCAACGAAAAGTACACTGATTCAGCTCAATGTGAAATGTAATGCGAAAGAGATGCTTCCGAGAACAAAAATCAGCGTAAATCTGCGATGGCTAGTTGTGAAAAACAAATTTTTTATCATCGAGCCGCAAAGCACCCAAGACAACCCCTTATAAAAATCGGGCAGAATGAGGATACGAAGAGGGCGGAGAATGGCGATAAACAAATCACACAATCGGCCAGAGATCGGTTTTCTGGCAATACCAGGGCTTATTGGTTACGAACAAAAGCAAATTAACCCGAATTATGACGCTTTTCATAGCAAGCACAATGAAAGACAAACATTAGACATTGTAGATTGCGTGGAGGATGGTCGTGTGAGTTTTGCAGTCTTATCATTATTTTGCGAAAAGCAAACAGCAGCTAGCTGTCAACAACATCGCGTAAATTCTTGTTTTGAGGAACGAGCTGAGTAGAAGAAACCCTGATGCAGCAGCTTGCAAATTTGCTTCCACAACGTTGATCTCGGATGGCATTGTTGAATAGCGAAAAGCTCTGAGAACCTGCTTTCCAAGAATTACTTATGTCAAATTCAAATTGTTAGGAGAGCTGTACCCGAAGCAGATCGCTATATTTCTTCCTTGCGAAGCCTCCAATGATAGATCCAATTACTTATTTCAATTCGGACGATAACCACAATGAATTTTTGAAGTCTCATGCTTGATTTCGATTCCACAAACTCTTCCCCCCCCCCCCTTCAGTATAGGCCGCGAAATTTCTAGAAGTGGTCTACCTTGAGTAATGCAGATGACTCTTTCTTCACTTGTAAGCGAATGAATAATTTTGGAAATATGTCAACCAAGTTACCCCCTAGAAAAAATTTTCTTCGGGGCCCTGCTGGCCCATGCTCCTTCATCCGAAAAAAATATTGTTGCCCTTGCCCCAAAAAAGCATCTCAACTCCAACCCCCCCCCCTTTTTCCCTTTACAATGTGTGATCCTCACTATAGGACTTCCGAGAGCTGAGCGTTGCCAAAACAACCATATCGCAAACATTGTGATCCTTCTTTAGACATAAATATAGTTGACTCGTTGATTGCACGGACTGAACATCACTGCGGAGCACGCGCCGCGAGGTAAAACGCTTACGCCAGTACAAATTCGCCATTGTACAAGTCGTGCTCTCGCGACAATTCAGCCGCGCCGCGCGTGCTCCGCAGCATTTGAGCAGTCCTGCGGTCAACGAACTGATGATACCCTCTTTGAACATGAGCATGAGATTGCCTTTGCCATTCTATTCACTCACATTACATGTATATTGAGTTAATCACTGGCAGACATTGCGGAAGCATTTCAATGTCGTAACCTGATCTCTGTCGGTCATAAACAGAAAATAGAAATTTAATACTGAAAAAAGAAAATTTGATCAGAGACTAAACCATATTTTTATAGTACTTGGGAAGACCTACGCAGTCGGCTGTGACTCTATTTATGGTGTCCAACAATGTTCAACTAAAAGCGCAGAACGCTAGGCAAATAAATTGAATCAGAAGTCATGAGAGGAAATTGGCTACAGTAGAGATTCAATAGCTCCAGTTCATTAAATCTTAAGTAAAAATAGAATGGCTTCCATTATTCAGATTGCATTCGAGGATCTCAGTTTCTATGCGGATTAATTAATGAAACCTACATCTAGAAGAAAAATCACGTTCGAATGCGGGGGATGGAAAACAACAAGGGCTTTGCAAAAGCACGAGCAATAACTATTTAATACCAGTTCTTTTCGAAAGATAAAGAAGCAACGAATTGCAAATTTGTCCCAAGGTAAAAAAGCTTATGAATGAGTGCAAGATATTTAATTCATAAAGATAAGGTCTTTATGTTGCTTTCCGGTTTTTTGTGCAAAGCCAAAGTTACTCTGCTACGTTATTTATTACGCCACATATTACTAGCGCAATGTGCACGAACAGTGTATTAATAAATAAGATATATGATAACGTTTGATAAGGCAGCTTCTCCACGACTGCACGAAATGTTCTGATTTGCCACATTGTGTACTGACACAGCTGTCAGACGGTGCACTAGATAAGGCGTTTGTTAAAAATAAACTCATAAGAACACTGTTTATGTCAGATTTTGCGTTAATCGTAAAGGAACAATTGTTATTCTACAATCGTGGGGAATGTTTTCAAGTCAGCAAATGACGAATATAGCAAAAACAACCAACTCAAAGAGTAGTGGTCGGTGATATGTGGTGCAGCTATGACCGTGTTAACAATGTTCCATCCCGCCCCTTGTACAAACCACGCCCTCTACTCTCTCGGGATAGCAGATTGGGGCGAAAAAGAGGGGAATGAGATAAATTTGTATAAACACCGGAACTTGCTGCATCTAACCATAAAATAGATATTTTGAGCGATTTGCAGAGAATGATGAAGTCACCATATTTCTCATATCTCGTTTTAAAACTCACTGACGAGCCATCAAAAGAGATTAAGGGTGTTCCAAAATATGTATGTTCCAGCTCTTTGACTGTTAGTACCCCTAAAAAAGACTAAAAACGCTGAAAACTCCTACACAATGTTGATCAGAGTCGCCGATTTCACATATGAATCTCGCACTTCATCGCAACGATTTTCTCATAAGCTATGCCAGATATTCTGTAACAACCGATTATTGGTATTCACAGCAAATTTGACCATGCTCGTAGAAGCTCTGGGAACATGCAAAAAGTTATGTAGTGAAATCAGCATGCATGAAAACTTTGTTACACGATTCTCAGATCTTTTGAAAAATGGCACCATATGCAGCGAGTTTCTACCGTAATTCCACACTAATGAAGAGTGATCGGTAATTCGCTCCTTACTGTAAATCTAAGTGGGACAGAATGGTACCGAAAACTTCTCGAAAGATTTTATGACAAAAGAATTATCAACAATCAAATGGTAGGCACACTTTTTGAGACACCCTAAATGACGGAAAAAGCGTGTGAGTGAATGTACGGAATGCAATAACACTCAGTATATGACAGATTCATCCAGTATAATAACGAAGCACTCTCTCGACTATTCGCACAATCTGAATGTGCGCAATTGCGCTGTATACAAACATAATAACAAGGTTATATTCGCCGTAGTACCGTAAGATGTAAAAACGGCGAAACAAAGAGGAGAACACAGACACAGTGCTTGTTTTTATGAAGGCTTCTGGCCTCAATGAAGCCAAACAAGTCTTTGTACTATTCTATCAGATTTACTACAGTCGATAACAAAGAGTGTAAAACTAAGCTAATTTTAGAAGGATGCTGCGTGGCAAATATTGATTCCAACGGAAAGTGCAAGCATCCTTAGCGTTCCACATAACCACAAAGAGTTTGGATTGAACAAGCATTCATGTCATAAAAAGTAATCAGCTGGTGACCTAGCTAAAATTAGCAGTAGAACTATTAGGTCGTGTAATAAGTTCCGTCCCATTTTTTGTTTTAGTTTTTTCTTGACAACATTGACTATATTTGTGATAAAGTGTATATGCATTTGAAAGCTCTAGGTCTACTCTGCAGGCTCATATGCATCGTTCCCCAACATAGCAGGAAACTGAAAAAGATTTTTATCATTGAAAAAAAAATCCAAAGAGCCGAAAAATCAGTTTCGACATCTTTTTTCCTCCAAATTGTACTCTTTTTATTGGTAAAACTTATTAAACAAGCTTGACAGCAATAAAAATAATCTATTAGGTTTTTATATTTATTCTATCACTGTTTGCGCATGTTCCCTTCCTTCCATCGGCTATTTAATGACATTTTATTTAGAAAAAGGCACGGCAAGACTTTGTCACGGCGATTTTGCCGTCTCGCATACCCAAACTGCGTATTTCCCAAAATTCGAATTTTGAGTATTTAACCTACGAATACGATAATTTTGCAGCCACAAACCATCCTTTCTGTCTTTTCTGGATGATCCGCCTACCGTCTTCCCTCAGGATGCATTCAGATGACGCCCAACACCAACGTTGAAAAGGCGTTAGAAAGAAGAATCTTCTAAAGTCTACAGAAATGATTTTTGAAAAGTTTCAGCACTCCTGAAGCGTAATAGAAGCTAGAGCATTCTTTGCTTACGTGTAGCAAATTCTTGAGCTTATTCGTAGGCATTCTGACTAATTAGAAAGGCGACGTAACGTAGTTGTCGAAAAGGGACTTTTTCCCTGTTTGATTTTCCAAATTTGAGCTGTAAAACTTTTACAAGTCATCTGATGTAGAAAACCGAAATAAAAGTTCTAGTAGAGAAGGCTTAGAGCTTTCAAATGCATATAAACAGTTTACAGAGCATCGCGCAAAATACTGAGAAAAAAGCGAAAGAAAAAATGAGACAGAACTTATTACATAACCTAATAGTACTTGTCAAGCTGATTCTAAACTATCTAAATATAATTCTTGTAAATTTATGTAAATCCTCTGAAAAGAGAAAATGAGAATCTCACGGGCTCTCTTCCCTTACAGATAGTGAAGTTTCGAGAAGAGCGCGGATATCCCATATTCCGTCTGGGAAAAACGGAATGGTTGTAGAAAGGATAGTTCATACATGGTTGAATATCAAAAGTGACACTATGAAGTTTTACAAAACTTTATATTTACTATTTTTATCACATTTAATTCTTTGAAGCGAAGACAGGAACAAATTTGAGTGCACGAAGCAAATCTGGGAATTATTCATTGCCAACTCGCTGCCAATTCGTGTCCCCTAGACAAAAGATTTTCAATTGCCGGTTGAAAGGGATCATCTGCAAAACGAGGGAAGTGGGCTGGCTGCCATAACAAAAAAAAAGGATGTTGTGAACGCTCTCGGCTCAAATTCCTCTTGAACACGCGTAATTCGAGAATCGGACGAACGCAGCTCTGCCCGTCAAAGTGTTCAGGGTATGTGCTGACGAAGTTTGCATAAGCTTATGCGAAAATCGTTAAAGGAGAAACCAAGGCTCAACGATTGCGGATGCAGAGGACACTTTTTCTACAAGAATTCCGGAGAGTGACGGGACAAAGAGATGCCTCCCACGGAGGTGGAAAATGCGCACTGACAATGATGCATAACAAGCTCCTCGAAAGATGAAAATCCCAGAGAGGGACAAGGGTAAAGGGGAATAGATGTCAAGTCACAGGCTTATCTAGAACTATGGAGAGTGAAAACCAAGCAAATCGAATTTCTGGCTGGTTGACAGTAGAAACGAAGGGGGCAAAAGTGGCTTCAAAGCGATAAAAGAGTTAAGTACTGTGTCAATGGACTCGGACAACTTTACAGCCGAATACTGGTGAAAAGCCCTGTTGAAGACCTTTCAAGTTTACCGCTAGAGTTTTGTAAATAACTTCTTAGTTATTGAGTATTCTGGTTATGTAAGTAAGAAATAAGTATTTTATTGTAAAAAAGATAATTAACATTGGCTACGATTGCAAACAGCTGGGATGCTCCCAAAATTTGCGTGCAACCCCATAACCACAAAATTTCTAGAAAAGAGAGCATGGCGGCTACCCCGAAATTTTTTTAGAACGCTACTTTGAACGGATAGAAAATTTTTTTCGGAATTCACTTCAATCATTTACTGGTTAACTGCCTACATTCCACCTCGATGGTGTCTAAAGTGTTTCCCAGCCAACTTTCCATACAGCAGCGTGAACGCAACGCGAGCCTGGACTGCCATTGAGGCGACTCTCGAGATACACAAGTTCTCTTCATGCTATTTTTTTATTGTATTGTTTTTCTTGACCAAGCAGTCTAATCACTGTTGCTAAAGAAGCATGGCCAACTCCTTGTTTTTTACTTATTTACAGTCGAATCATTTCATATGATCATGTGTGCCACTGCACACACTGTCCACACCTCGCGTGCTCATCCTGGATTCTAGGAACAGACAGCCTTTCTGCTGGGTGTTTCCGATATTTTCTTTATGCTTTTTCTCGTTTATAGGTACCAATCCTTACGAAGTGATATAAGCGATAACAATAGGTCGTCATTTACGTTTTTGCGACTGCAATTCCAGGATGGGGACGTCAAAGGCGGACAGTGCGTGCAGTGACACACATGATCAGATGAAATGATTCGACTGTACAATGTTCGCTGAGATTTTCAATCTATCCAGGTAATGCAAGCTTTCGGATATTCTCGAAGTTAATATCACTCGAACTAATTGTTCTTTATGGGACTACTACATACCTGAATAGAGCATGAAACTTCAACACAAACAAGATTTGATTAAACATCAACCTCTCTTTGTTCATATTTTGTTGAGCGCCGGTGTAGTCCAAAGAAAAGGAAAACAAAGAGCAAAAATGAGAAAAAAAATGCGCAGCAATAAAGTGCTTTCGAAGCACTTTGATGGCAGCCCCACTCGCCTTGAGTGCAAGCCGCGGATTTAACCGTGGGAATCTGGACACAGCCTGTACTGCCAAAGTCACTGGCTGATGAATTGCACTGAGGTGAGTGTCAGAAAACAATCGCTACATCTTATGGGGAATGCATAAGATCGATAACTCTCAACCTCAAGCAGAATACCTTTCCATAAATCATTAATTGACGCAGGTTTAACGCAAGCAGTCTTGAAGTACGACTGAGTCGGTAATCAGATGTTCTTACAAATTTGTTTGAAAAAAAGATAAGATACTATGGCTCTAAAACGATAACTATCAGCGGGAGTGTCAAGGCCACCTGCGGATTACAGTCGCTCAGCCGCCTCGCTCGAGCGTTGCGCCACGTTGCGGGCGTATCGCCCGCGCAATGACCGAACCTCAGATGGCGGCTACGCAAATAGCTGTATCGGACTTTCCTTTCTCTACGTTTGCAAATTTCTAACTTCTAGATTGCTTAATTTTTAAATAACAAATCCTTTCCAAAAAAAGCCGATGAGTTTAAATTCTTATGTGTTTGTTTAAAACTATCAACAGCTATTTCTGGCTCCGTATTTACTTCTCTTGATATTTTTTTGGGGGTAAATGCGGAATTATCAGAAAAGGCTCTTTCGACCTCTGAAAGTGCATGAGCATGACGCACACAACGTAATCTCGTGCTTGCGTAAGTTCTTATGAAGCCACATTGAACTTATTGTCCCTGAAAAGTCCAAAAACTAGCTGAACTGGGACATCAAAATCTATTCAAAAGTCACAGTAAATCAAAAAAATTGAGAAGTTCCCAGCACACTCATACTCCTCCTCTTTTGCGTGGAACTCCTCCGACTTCAGGATGTCGTTTCTTCCAAATACATAAATTTTAGCAGCAGGATACGTAAAATGCTAGGGGCGTAGTGCTAGGCGTAAATATTGCAGGACGGCAGCTGGCTTCGTGAAGAACCAGCCGGCTCTCTTTGGATATGCAAACCAAAGACAACTATGAGCGAAACAGGGCCTATAAAGCCTGCAACTTAATATAATGTCCTTCACACAAGAATGAAAGTTTATTGATACTTCATCGATATTTAGCATGAGTAAATTGCTGACGACTTTTTGGGGTGCGCAAAAAAAATGGATTTCTGGCTATAAAAATACAATCAAGATTAAATTCTCAACAGATAGGACAAAATAATTAGTGATAAAGCGAGAGTATAACTAATCTAATTTGAAGCAAGTCTTGGAGGATGAGTTGTGAGAAAAGTTTTGATTTCTAGGTAAATGGATCCGCAGAAAAGAAATATTATGGGAAGAACTTTCTTATGAACTGAACTTTATGAACATCAGGAACTAGGTAAAGCAGTTTTGAGAGCAAACGATGGCCAACATAGAGCCAATACTTTTTCAGTTTTCAACGGCATAAATGTAAAATCTAGCTAAAAGTTACTTAAGAAGGGATAGAGACAAAATATGAGGTAAGCAATCCGCACACTAATCGACCCCAAGTATCCGCCAACATCATCATACAAACAGCTGCTTCGAAAAAAATACCCCCAATTAATCTTCCAACCTTTTTCTGTAGAATTTATATTGGTGTGTTATGGATTACTGAATGTTTTGAGAGAAATTCTGTTAGGGCGTTGCTGTCAAATCTTTTTGGATGATCTCAAATATGATACCTGCTACGTGGATATTCCGTATTTTTTAATAAGCTAGTCACCGTTTTTGCCTGATTGCTCGCTTATCATACAATGTGTAAGCGTTCCGACATGAGGCTGTCACATGATGTGAAATATATTGCCATTGTTGCCCAGATAAACCGTAGAACGCCATTTTTGGAAAAATATCCGAGGAGGAACTATAGGGATACATGAGAAAAAAATAGGCGATAGACCGCGATTGTAGCACTCAAAACCGCGAACACAAATGTCAGTGTTTTCTTTTGATCAAAGCGTTCAATCGACGTTCGCAATGACACACGGTCCATGCGTCGAATAGCACTACTATGATTGGAAACTTGAAACACGAGAACATTTGAAAGTGCCAGAATTCGAGACAAAGACCTAAGCGAGGAATTTTTGAAGTACGGACAAAAGAACAGAGAGCTAGATACGCATTACCTAACAAGTGAGGTTCAAAATTACTTTGTGCAACATTATTGAGCTAAAGTGCCTGATAATTCCCGATCGGAATAATCAACGGCAATCACTTTAAATACATTCTGCTCGTTATGTTCGTTGATGAAGCACGCAGACTAACCAAAGATTGATTACACACAGAGTGCGTCAGATGTAGCACAAAAATAGTGTTATAATAGAAACACCAACAATTGCGAGCAAAGTGCAGCGCTGATCAAACCTTTACATTCATAGACTCATGTAGAAGCAACAATCAGCGTATACGGCAATCATAAAATCGTGACGATGGTGGCGCCGCGAGCGTCGCCGTACGCAGTGTAAGGCCTCGGGCATACTTCATGCGATTTCAGTCGCCACGCGATCTGGCAATCTGCTATATCTCTTCAAGTCCAACATCTTACTACGAATTCCATTATGTACATTCGCAGATCGATAAAATGCCCCACCTTCCTATTCAGAAGGCGCTTACGATGAATTATAAACAGCTGAAGTATTGCCAAATCGCGTCGCGGCTGAAATCGCGTGAGATGCCCGGGTGCCCTAAGTTGCTACTTTGAGTGAACCAATCAAGCGCTTATGTGATGCCTTTTGTTTGAGTGTATTATTTATGCTGTGATCTACATATGCACGCGAACACAGTCGAATTTGTCGTCACAATTTTATAAAGGCCCTATATGCATGAATGAAATTGCTTGTATTCAGAACATAATGTCGAAACTGAATCGTCCTTGTTGTACATGTGGCAGGTAATCTGGTGACAAGTTGTTTCGAAAAATCATGAGGGAGCATAGGCTGCCTCAGTCAGAGTGTCTCATTCAGCTGCAGCGGCTCAGGGCCTTGTACCGTCTCGCGTACGCTCTTGGGCATTTTCCTGCGCAGCAATTAAGATTAGAGGTAAGAAATTGCATAGACGATTCGCCTCATTCAACGCGACGCAAACCTGAATGAGGCGAATTGGGAAAGGAATTTGATAAGGCACTACAGTCCCAAAGCTTAAAGCTAACCATCCGAGTACAGTTCAAGCTCAGCGTCCTCTGACGTCTACAAGTGCAAAAAAATTGAATGACACAAGATATTATAAAAGATGCCAAAATTGACGATAGATGTGTTAAATGCCAAAATATATTGGGTTGTTTCAAAGGTTCTACCCGTTTTCGAACTTTGACTTTGGTTCACCGTAACTCTTCTCAGAAATAATCTTTGCAATTGCTATAAGCTGTATTAAAATCCGCATATCTTTGGCTACTCTGCGCACTCTTTAAGATTATTGCAGTTACAGTGGGGAAGATTTTATAGGCGAAAATCTGGGAGCATCTCCTTGTAGAAACCTTCACTTTGCAAAAGAATAAGTTGATTTGGGATATAGCTGAGTTGCGCAAAGCACTGCTCATAGTGTAGGCCATAGTCGACTGAGCAGTCCGCTAACTTTGGATTCCATTAAACTCTTTCATAAAAATCTTGTGTTGAGAAATCCGAAAAGACCCACTTATTTTACTCTTTCTGGGGCGGCAAAAAGTGCAATTTTTTGACATTTTTAATTCTGTTCGCCGTTGACAAACAGGAAACCTTTTCGTTTTTCTACTAGCAGTCGTTCTAACTCTAATCTTACTATATAAAGTGAAAGTTCCGCGATTGCAATATGTTTATGATTTTTATGCGACTTGAAGGGGCCATAAAGACAGGTTATGTTTGAGCTAAAAATTTGTAGGTTCAAAATTTTTCTGAAATCAGGTCCCGATGAGCGTTTTGTAGCAGAAGTCTCCAGCAGACATTATGTATGTTTTAAAAGAAATTTTTTCTGTTGGCTGTGGACATCACGCCGATAGAGCAAAGACGAAAATTTCACATTTCTTTCGCTGTCTTTCAAAGTACGCAAAAACACAGAGAACAAAGATCTGTGAAAACGAAAATATGCCTGAAAAACTAGAACAAAAGAGCTTTTGAATAATATAAGCAATGTTTATGAGAAATGGTTTCTTCCTCCAAAATCGGCAGTTCAAAAAAAGGTATCGAAAACGGGTAGAACTTTTGAAACAACCCAATAGAAACGATCGGGGATCTGCTTAAACTATTTTTTTGATAGAAACGTTTCAGGCAGCTCGTTTACTGCACTCGCGAACTGCTTATGCTAACATCACAAAGAAAGCGCCCTCTCGAAGAAAAAGGCTTTTCGGGAGAAAATTGGATAAGCGAACTTCATTTGCGTCAGCAAAGCTGCTTCCCCTGTCCCTTGAAGCTTGCTAACGATATGAAGGGGAATGCACCCCACTTCTTATCAACGTCCCAAAAGAAGATCCTTTTTGAAAAAGCTTCTCATAGAACAACAATACAACGTCTACAAGAGTGTATTCTTTGTTAGGCTGTTAATAAGTCCTTGTTTGAAGTCTTTCGCATTTACATATCGTGGTCTCAAAACCGACTTTTTACAGTATGAATCACCGATCACTCTTTCTAGTCTATGGATACGGTATTTTACAGGAACTCAGCGTCGCCAGGATAAGCTGTCTCTCAAGAAAATCTAGAATTTCGGCAACTTTTGACAATGGATGTAGCACACTTTTAAAAAAATTCTACTACTCTACAGAAATGCTTAGATGCTCATTTTCAATTCCCAGTTTTTTTTGGGCATATGAAAAACAGCTGTTACGTTATATTTGACCAACACTTGAACAGAAATTGCTGTGAGTGAAACTCGTGCTTTCAAGAAAGGGACGACAGCGTTGATCGTCAAGCGCCAATGGTGAAAGCGGCCTCTAGGCCACTGATTTAGCCGTGAGTCAGATACGCGCGGGCGTTCATTGCTACAGATGTGGGCAATTTCGTGCGGCTGACAATATAGTGGTTGAGTGATTTGGTTCAAGAACTGGACTGTAAAGGGAGACGGTCTTTTCGCACGGGCGGTCTCCAGCGTCTCCCTGATTTTGACTTGTCTCAACATGTAATGCACGCCGCAAATCTTTCCTCAAAAGCTGCCGCAGGGTGTGTCGCGCGCTGCGGCGGTCCTGTAGGGAAAGCATTACGGTCGTGCGAAACGTCACACACCCGAATGTAAATGCTACTGTATGACGAAGGCGCAGGAGCAGTATTAGTTGAGAGGGCGCGAACGCGCGCGCATCCTGACCGTCGTAGATGCGCCTCATGCGCTCTGCGGCTAATAAAACCGCGTTCGCGCCCAAAGATATTGCGCCTTCGTCACGGCAGCGTATAACATTATGCCTCATCGAGTGGAAGTCCACATGCAAGATGAGGCGGATGCATAGTTCCTATTATGCAAAAGCAACACTTGATTGATATAGACTTCAAACACACAAGTAGTAATAACTATATACAATGAAGAAGGACAGCAATTGCTCGAATACGCGCATACCATTCGCCTAGTGAGACATTAGCAGAGCCGGATTGGAGTCTGATTAGAATCTTGAGCAAAACTACGAGAAAATACTCTAATCTTCCTTAGAATATGAAGACATGGATGTACTACCGACAAGCCAGTGAGAGCCCTGGACATATAGCCGATTCATCCGCACGCACAGACTGAACGCTTTTGCTTCCAACCAAGATAGTTCTTGCATGGGAGAGACGCAGACGGCAAGAGGGCTGAGAGAGCGCTCGATCAACGAGACGCCGACAACGTCCGTAGTGACGCCTTGTCTTTGCGTGCCATGAATCGACGATACTTCACGATTTCAGTCGTGATAACTTATCGTAAGCGCATTCTGAACGTACAGAAAATAGGATCATCAATCTACGATTTGCCAATGTTGGATTTGACGACATCTGGCAAATCGCCAGATCGCTTGGCGAATAAAATCTGAACTATGCCTAGGGCCTATGGACACAAAAGCCTTGGTGAATGGAACTAACCTTCACTGCTTTCCGCATCTTGCACTTCAGTATCAGGCTGGGCCATGCTGGGAAACTCTGACCACTCGAGAAGAGTTCGTCTAGCAAGTAAGCGATGACAAATGAGACACACCTGCGTATCTTTCACGTTGAAACGTTGATGGGAAATCCACGCAAGACCCACATTTCACGATACGAACATGTAGCACCATGTTCAACAAAGCAAGACTTGTTTGGCTGCATTCATGAGTATCAACTGCTCGTATAGCTAGATTTGTCACCCTCAGCGGAGAATGTGGGAAGGGGCCGAGGAAGGGGGGGGGGGAATCTCTCGCGTTCTCAGGCACATTTCTGAGTTGAACGTTGTTGAGTTCTTTTCTTTCATGCGCAGGAAGTTTAGGAATAAGTCGTAAAGAGAATTATTTAGATCGATGGCTTATGTTCATTTATAATACCTAAGCTCTGTCGTTTGATTGTAAGCTTCATAGTGGCAGTGAAGCTCGCTTCGAACTCTCCTACAAAGAAATCTTCCATGCAATGTCTTCTCACGAGCAGCAAATGGGAGATTTCGTTATCACCAAATGTGCGCGAGTACGGGGGTGAATTTGCATATACGGACTGTATCAGTGATGTTGTCCTTCGCTTGGAGCTTGCGTCGCGTTTAGAACGATTCCTGGGCGTCCTCACTTTCGTGGATTAAACTAGTACAGAACTGAAAGACTGAGTGTCTGTGCTTAAAATGATCATTCCTCATGCGCAGATATTATTGGCATTACAAGCACTCCACTTTTCCTCGTATACCTAACAAACTGTGGAAATGTGTTTCATCAACAAAACATCTTTTAACTTTCACAAGAAAATGTTAGAAGTCAGAGTCAAAGTCACTGTAAAAGGTACACCTATGAAGTAGTCGTTCGAAGCATGCCGCAGAGGGTAATAAAGGCTTCGAATCTTTATCCTTTTTTTATCCAACAAAACATCCAGTTGAATTAAAAGAGAGAAAAAACCAAGGATCAATGGAAACGAAGAGATCATACTCTTACAAGTCATCAGATAGCATGTTGTGCAATACGCACAGTAAGTTGGTGTACAAATGACGCGACGATACACTCAACTTGTCTAAAGTAAATTTTCGCATGCAAGATCTACCCTTTGATTCAACTGGCTTGGAGGCTGGAAGGCGGAGCTTTGTGACCTAATTAAAGCTAGTAATGACCAGAGAGTACGCGCGCGAGAGAGACGCAGACTGCGTCGCGGGCGCGAGCGACCTTAATTAGGTCACAAAGCCACGCCTTCCAGCCTTCAAGCCGGTAGCATCAAAGGTTAACTGCGCACAATGAAAACAGTGAATCAGCAAAGGAGCACAATCTCTTATCGTCTGCCCCTGCTGTAATCAGACAGTCTCTTAGAAAACTGCTTAATATGTAACTACGAAAAAGACGCTACATTCAGCTGAGTTAGGTGACATTATCGTAGCGCGGCCATCTCTCGCTACGTAGTGGACGAAATCTGAAATCAATGGAAGCATTTACTTCAAATTGACAAGGTGCATCTTCTGATTTAAAATGCGGTTCACAATTATACGAACACCCAAAATTTTGTAAATTTCGGACTTTTTGGGAGAATCTCAAAAAGCCGTTGGTACCACGCGATAGAACACAGCCGAAAACGGTATGTGATCTAAAAGAATGGAAACTGATATCAATCTTAGGAGTGTATTTGCGCCTAATGAATTTCTAGCGGTTCATAATTATACGAACACCTCAAACAAGGGTCCATTTTTCATTCAAGATTGCAATCATTTGAGTCCAAATTTTTTGTAGAGTTACAGTTACAAAGTCTGACATATCTGCTACACACTGAACCCAGTGCAGTTCAAAAAGAGGACCGTTACTTTTTTCAGAAGGCTCTAAATGCTTTTGGAGTGATTGCGCTCCAAAAACATCCGTTCTTTTGTGGTTTACGCCCTCTAATTGGCTTCTACTAAAGCTATGAGATAAAATAAGCTCTTTCGATAGCTATTGTGTTTGACGCTTAGAAAATCTTTGCGTTTTCGTGCCGTTTTTCAGCCAAATTCCAACCTTACCTTAGAGTTAGCACGATTTCGAGCCTCAAAACTCAGCTTCTGAAGCCGTATAATGAAGTAAGCATTCAGTATGTAGAAGATCACAAGGCTGTATATTTGGCTAGAAAAAGTCAGCAGCGTTGAGCGTGTTTTGGCCACGCAGACATCATTTCACCAAAACCACTGTTTTTACTATTAAAATCATTTATTTGGTTTTTTGTTCCATAGCTTCAAGATCAGTTCTACAAAAAACGCAAAAACGTTGGCACGGATACATCATCATGCAAAGAATGCAGTGCTTCATATCAAATGTTTGCGCGAGACAGAAGCTGAGTTTTGAGGCTCGAAATCGTGCTAACTCTAGGGCAAGGTTAGAACTTGGTTGAAAAACGGCACGAAAACGCATAGATTTTCCAAGCGTCAAGCAAAATATTTATCGAAAGAGCTTATTTTATCGCATAGCTTTGGTAGAAGCTAATTAGAGCGCGTAAACCACAGAAGAACGGATGTTTTTGGAGCGCAATCACTCCGAAAGCTAGAGCCTTCTGAAAAAAGTAACGGTCCTCTTTTTGAACTGCACTGGATTCAGTGTGTAGCAGATGTCAGACTTTGTTATTGTAACTCTACAAAAAATTTGGGCTCAAATGGTTGCAATTTTAAATGAAAAATGGACCTTTGTTGGAAGTGTTCGTATGATTATGAACCGCTAAAAATTTGCATTAGGCGCAAAAACACTCCTAAGATTGACATCGATTTCCATTCTTGTGGATCGTAACCGTTTTCGGCTGTGCTCTATCGCGTGGTAATAACGGCTTTTTGAGTTTTTTTCAAAAAATCCAGAAACCTTCAAAATTTGGGGTGTTCGTATAATTATGAACCGCACTTTATAGAGGTGCCTATCTGGTTACGGTAGGCGCACGGTAAGAGCCAGATTTCGCAGATCCTTCCAGATTTTGCTTGCGATAAATTCGGGAATGCTTAGTCAACGCACAATGAGTAATCTGCCGTAGGCGAAAATTGTATTCAGTGTGTTCGTCCGCGAATCTGGCTCCTTACCGTACACGTACCATATACAAACAGACGCCTCTATATATCGCAAAATGTGCCCCATCGAGCTGAATTAAAGGCAGCGTCCAGGCAGATCTGGACCTATAAGGCTTTTACGTGGAAAGTACTTTTGGGGCCCTAACTAAGGCACTGCCCAAGCGGCAGCTCAGGTAGTGCTCTAATGGCTGAGATATTCCCCTCGAAACTGGCCCCCGCGAACGTATTCGCATGGATTCATGGCAGTTTCGCGCCAGGATCCACGCTTTGCGCCATGAATCCATGCGAAACACGGTCGCGGGGTTCAGTTTCGAGGGGAATATCTCAGCCATTACAGCACTTCCTGAGCTGCTGCTTGGGCAGTGCCTTAGTTAGGGCCCCAAAAGTACTTTCTACGTAAAAGCCCCATAGGTCCAGGTCTGCCTGGACGCTGCCTTTAAATGGTGCCTTCGGATTCAGATTTCGTTCACACTGAAGCAAGATATGGCCACGGTACGGTTATCACCTAACTTGGGTGAAGGTCGCGTAGTTTTTGCACAAATTATGAGCGGTATCCTGTACTGGAGCAATGTTGCCCCCATGTAAGAATCTGTTTGATCACAGAAGGGGACAATGCAACGTTGTGCTTCTGTGCTGTCACAGTGAGTACTTTTTTGTTTCTCGTCTCTTTCGATTTGATTGGATACTCTGTTGATAGAACACATATCTATGTACAGTCTGTTACGTGCGTGAAAAAAATTGGTGTGCTTGCTTGTATACGCTGAAGTAGATTTTCTGCCTGATGTGTGCAATCACACACTTTTCAGAATGGGAATAATAATAGCGTTCGAATTTGGCACTCCTTGGGCGCATTCATGTCCACATGAATAATTATATTTTATGCACTTTGCATTTGGACAGGCGTCCTATCGCTAGCATTCTGGATACTGTGCAGCTACACACAACTACAGAGAAAACCGCTAAACGACCACCTTCAAATGCTCACAATTCGGGCTTACATGAAGGTAGAGGTGACAGCTTGACATGCTGTAGAAAACTGATAAAATGCGCATGCGTTTACAGAGCAACTACTTCTAAAATTGTGTCAAATATTTAGCGGTAACATAAGAAATTTTCTTTGGCAAATAGCATGTGTTGGTGAAGCAAAACATCCTGCTTTCATATTTGCTTAGTTAAAGAAAAGTTTGTTAGGTTAGGGTGTAGACAAAACAAAAACTTGTGAAAGCAATGACATTGCCAATGTTATTTGAGAAGAAATATAAGAAGAGGGTCACATTTCTGGAGATGCTTTGAAAAGAGGGCAAACAGGCTGTTAAGGTGAGAGAACTCTTTAAATTTATTGCACTGAGTCAGCACACATCGCATGGTGTGAGCATATGGTTCACAGAAGGAAAAAAAAGAAAAAATAACAGTTTATATAGCGGTGCGCCGTCAAGATGTAAGTGGGAAAAAATAGAACTTTCTAAAGCACCTCTGACAGTGAGTTTGTGAGTTTTTTTTACTTCTTATTTATACTAACAAAATGACTGGTTCGCTACACAATATGGAAGATCTCGCTCACTTCATGGTCACATTTGGATTGGTTTTCCTTCGCACAGATCAATTTCTATCTGAACTTCTAGATGAGGATGGATCAGATGTAGCGAAAGAAATAGCAGCAGCTAAATCAAGAAAAAAAAAACTGTGGAGATGTCTGATAGACTCCCTCCGAAAGCAGAAGCGTTTCGAGGAATTAATGAGCTGAGTGATTTCTTGAATTGAATTGCTGCGTAGATAGCAACCATGAAGTTTGTGGAAAATAAAGTTAATTTTAATTTGCACACAATGATCTAGTAGAATATGCAGTATAATTCACAAGTTGGAATTTTTGATGAGGAGGAAAAAACGTAACAATCCTTCTCGCAATTCCAGCTGAGACAGAGTGCTGTTCAAATTTTGCTTAAGATTTTTCTTAATCTTTTGCTTATTACAACATAATATGCTGATGTCAATCGCGTTCGAAAAATAACGGTCAAAAAAGATTAAATTTTGCGGTTTCTACGATTCTACATATGGCTGATTTGCTATGTTTTTTGTTTAAATTAACGCTTCAAAAAGGGATTTAGAAAGAGTCGCTCAAAAATATAGAGTACTCATATGAATCGAAAAGTTTGACGAACTGAACGTTGTGAAATGTGAACAGCAGTGTAAGCGTTTATGTCACCGGCATTCTATTTCAACAAAGCGAGAGAGCGGATGGCAGAATGTAGGGTCATCAAATCACCACATTGATTTCATAGCTGACATTCGGCCTGGACCGGACGAAATAAAATTTGTGCATTTATTTGGTGTCGGCATCTGTGTCAACAGGCGTGAATATAGAAAAACCAAGGTGTTAATACATCAAAGAAAGTTGTTTGTATAGTAGATCGACATACAATGCACAATTTTTATTTAAAAGCAAACAAGCTTAGCGAAGGTGAATCTTGGGTGCTAATATGCCAAAGAAGTTTATTTGCACAGTAGCTTGACATACAACGCACAAGCTTTTTTGAAACCCAACGAGGTCAAAAAAAAGAAACTTGCGGGTAGAACTCTTGTTGACGTCAAAGTGACAAATTTAAGCTGAAGGCAGTCCCCCAGCGGAGAACAATCGGGGATTTTCGGCTAGGTTCTGGACGACTGCAGCACATGGGACCCATTCGTGACCAAGAAAGTAAGACCTTCCCTTATACCGTACTCTTTCTATGCAAATCATTCAGCCGAGTACGGTGTGGACGAGAACATAGAGTTGTAGCGTGTCTTTCGAAGAGTTCCGCTACAACTGATATGGTATATATACAGACATTTGCAGAGCCCTGAATTTTGATTAACCAATATTCGACTATCCATGTAGATCGATTGCTCAATGTTATCTAGAAAACTTATCGTGAACACATAATTGAACAAACTGTACTATTCCGCATTAGTCGCCAAAAAAAAATTAAAATCGCGCATTCGCTAGAATTTCGTCTAAGGAGGTCATTTTGCACGCTGATTACGCATGCCACATTTATTTGGCACGGAAGTGCCATTCGGTAGGATTACGATAGGGGCCAAACCCACGGATTTGCCCCAACTTCATATAGGGGGTTTCGGCACGCTGAACATGAAAATCATACATCGTACGGTAGCGCCATTTTCTCAGGTCACGGTGGTATACGTGGATGGCTGAAAATCCCGAATTCACTTGAATCTTTGTAGGGGTTCCTAAGCACGCTGATTACGAATAACATGCTCTTTTCGCGTTTTGGAACTAAGGAATTACGATAGGTGTACGTAGGGGCTTAAGCGATAAATCTGCCCGAACCTTTATGCAGGCGTGTTATCTGACGTGCTGATCACGTATACATCGCACTCGCCACACACGACAAAGCCTTTCCGATTTTTAAGAGATCGAAATTTGGTTGAAAAGAGGAAAAGTTGCTATTTCTCGCACTGTAGCTCATCGTAGCTCTAACAATAAGGGCACTCACTATTGCTGCGAACAAACATGATATTTGCAATCAGCATGCTCAAAGGTAACCGTCCACTCTAAGTTGAGGGTGTTGAGCTTTTGGCAGCATATAATACTAGGACCCCCTATTAATCCAATGCCCAAGTGGCGGCGCAAACTGTCGCTTCGGAATAGCGAAGATGCACGAGGACCCCCATCCATGCCTGCCCTCCCCCATCCATGCCCGCCTATTAGTGCGCGCCCATTCAATCACCGTTCCGGCCTGTGGGTTCTCCTAAACGGGGATTGTCGGGGTTTTGCGCATTCCCGGCTTCATATTCGGAATCAGGGGCATGAGAGGGCCCTGAAACGACAAAAACGTGGGATGGCGAAAAATCGGGTGGACGGTGCCTTCAAAAGCATTGTGTCGGCAGAATTTCGTTCTTAAATTTCCACATTTTTGGAGCCTTCTTGCCATGAGGAATCCGTATCTTGGCTTTTCAGCGCATGAAAATGGCAAAAATGAGCTTTTTTCGAAGCTTTCCAGGTTTGCATTCAGTGGAGATATTCAGGGAGCCTTTCGCGCTCCGCCTCCCTCGTTCGGCGCCCCACCCACTTGCACGTATTCTCCACTGAATGCGAACCTGGAATTCAAAAAGTTCATTGTCGCAATTTTGAAGCGCTGAAAAGCCCGCGTATGGATTCCTTATGGCGAGCACGAAATCATGCTAAGCCCTCTAGACAAAGTTATAGCGAAATCCGCGACTTTCACTTTTTGCATCGACTAATGTGGAATAACGCCAATTGACTATGCGGAAAGAGTGCCTTCCCATTTGATTATTTCCAAGTAGGAAGCTAGTATTGATTGATACTTCAGCATTCGAAAAAATAGAAGCATAGGCGATTATGTAAGATGAGAATTGCCAGGCAGCTGGAGGGAAAACTATGCGTCTTGCTTAGACAAAGCTAAAGAGTTTTACTCATATTTCAATCATAAAAAGCTGCACAAAAAACGTGTACTCCATCAATTAGGGAAGTCCAAAAAGTAAAGACATTTCGGTTCTAAATAATCAACAGAGAGAGCGGGAACTTTCCTTGAATCAAACACGAAATTTTCATCGAGAGTTCTCAATAAGAAAGTCAGTCACACATTTTGTGACGAATTCCTTATGAATAGCTGTTAAAGAATTCAGTGATATGCTGGAAATAAACGAAACTCTGGGAAGTAGCGAGATATGGAAATTTTACACGTTTCCTGATTGTATTGCATGTAATTGAGTTTGATCCTTCGGTGTTTTTGCACATATACCTTTGAAAGTTGGGTTGATGTGCAAATTTACGAATGCAAATTCAATTTATTTAAAATATTTATTTAGTGTTAAACTCTTCATAAACTGATAATAAATCACAGGTTCGTTGAAATTTAGCCGCTGGCTAAATTTCAACGAATCTGTGATTTATTAGCTGAAATACACGACAAAAATGAAAACGATGGCGGATCGGAACAAAAACAAAAATGTTTATGTTTATGTATTACGCACAAGGCGTGCCATGACCAGAACGAAACACGAGAACATAACAGGAACAAATACAAAAAACAAAACAAAAACATCCAATAAGTTAGCTCAAGTCCAGTCACCAAATAGTTTAGAAGCAAATAGGGAATTAAGCTTGTATAGACTATGTATGAAGTAGTACTCGAAAATAATGGAGTAAAGACTCAGTAGAGTCTGTCCCATGCCCCCTGCTTGCCCGGAAAGGCGCTCTTTACTATGCAGTACAAGCAAACTGGAAAATAAGGAAAGCGGTATATATAGAATCCCGCACAACCAGTTTCTGGGGAGCAGAACTCCGATAGCGGAGAAAAGATTGCATGTGCAAAGATTTGATCGAGCCTCACAAGCTAATCCCAGCTAGAAACAGGGGTGCACCGGACTCAACCCAACGTATGGACAAGGTATAAGTATGATGAAACACCAGCATCCGAAATTTCAGCTGGAGTCAGCTCTAATTTCATCGGTTCTTCGATAAGTACAGACATAGAAGAAATAGAAACAAACAAAGCTTGTAGTTAGTACAAACAAGCAGCAATGAGTTAGTCTAACCATGATCAAGCTTTACTGGACAAAAATCAAGTCCAACACAGCAGAAGGCGATTGCTCCATATTGTAGCAACCATTAGTTAGCAAAACCACCCAGCCGAAACCCAGCGAAACTGTCAGTCGAACCATGAATATTAGATAGACTAGGTTAGAAGAATATCCATTGCATGCCAACGCGTCAAGACCACCTAAACTAAAGACGCAGGGCCCAGCTGTTCAAGACGAGTGACTACAAGGTCGCTGTTCTTGAGCATCCGGGCATGGCTGAAAATGATTTATGGCTCAACTGCTTCAAAGTCAACAGCCGTTTACTCTCAAGCAATCAAGCCGCAATGATTTTTGCAGTTTGCATCTAAAACTCTTGCATCGGCTGAATTATGGCAAGAGATCAAGCCATCTGGCGGTGCGGCAGAAAAAAGAATTGAAAACTAGTGAATGGTGTTTCCTAAATATCCTTCCATAATCTAAGTTGAAGGCAGCTCTTCTAGATGAGCATGGCCGGAACCTCCAGCACTTACTGGCTCACATTGGTTTCCTTTTTCAATATGCGAAAAGCAAATGTCAAATCATTGCAAACTCTTCTGAATAATAGAGTGTGCAATGACAGAGTTTTCATTCTTTCTTCATAGTTGGGCAGGTTTACTCGGCTAATTCCCAGATAGATACGGTGAAATAACAGCCTCGAAGGTTTCTTGTACTTTTTCTAACTTCTTGATTTCTTTTTTCTGCGTAGGGCTCCATACTTGGGAGCAATATTCTAAATGCGGTAACACATAAGCCTTATTAACCTGACTAAGACTCCCGCATTTGTAATATGGGTGTGACGAAATGAGGCAAATAAAGCTCTGTAGGCTTTCGCAACCGCTTTATCAATATGCTCTTCAAAAGTCAATCTGGAATCGACCCAAACTCCCAAATCCCTAACTATATTAGATCTCTTGAGAACAGTGTTACTCACTGTATACTCAAACACATCTGCACTACCCAAGTGCATAAAGTAACACTTACTAACATTCAGTGTCAGGTCATTATTTGTGGCCCACTCAAGCGCACCTTCAAGATCAGCATGGACTTCTGTTTGACTTTCGTTACTGTCACCATAGATCTTTAGATCATCAGCATACAATCGAATGCTTACGTTAGGAAAGTTTCCCATAAGGCCAACAATGGTATTTGTTAATTGCAAATATAGGCTAATTTGACTGTAGGTTCAGAGCTGTAGTAGTAAGAAGAGGAAGCAATGTGCACAAATGGTTTCTAGATCTTTTTTAGCTGCTGTTCAGAGTGATATGGCATCGACTTAAACTGAAAGATACCGAAGAAACATTTGGAGTAATTTGTTATCTTTCCGATAAAATCAAACTTTCGTACTTATTTTAGATCTTTTCCCAGATTTAGATAATTCCTCTCGTTTGGTGCTCATCCGCCAAGAGTGGTGCACTAGGTTGCTCCAAAAGTAAAATCCTTCTGTGAATGAATCAAGCGGTTTTTTTTCTAGCGAGAGCTCCACAAAATGACACCAAAGATCCCCCAAGTCGTAATCAGGGCTCGACATGAGGTGGCTTTTTCATTTTTTCAAAAACCAAGTTCCCATAGACTCTGCGACAAAAATACGATATCACTATGATGCGATCATGAATGGATGAAATAGTAACAAAAAAAGTTGGAACAAAACATAAAAACAACATTGAACGGACGAAAAGAACTGAAGAAGATTGAATTCTCCGAATAGGCGGCATGCGGTGTCCGCCGCGCACCATTGCACGCTTGGTGCAGGCTTGCCGCCGTCATACAAAATATATGGAGGGGGTGTAACTAGGTGAGGAGGAGGGAATTCGGGGAAATTCAAAAACTCAAAAACTCAGTGGTATGGTTTTGATGTACGGCAAATTATGTTAAAAGTATGAAAAAATCATATAAAGGAAAGAAAACTTATGAATTTTCTTTTCACAGCCACCCCAGGTGGCTGTAGGTGACCGAAAAACACCTAACCGAAAAAAGTTTGCCATGCCTACAGTTCACGTAACTTTTTCATAATTTTTCATGCATAGTCCTAACTCCCTATTGCCCATCTACACAGAAGTTTTGGTGTCATTTCATTCTCTCTTCGCCGTAAAGAAGGCTTTTGTTTAATTCTGGGTAGGTTTTGGATTCGCGCGCTCAACCGGCAAAACCTGTTGAGACAGGAATTTTTTGGTTTGCAGGAATGGGATCGATGAGGCAAGGACAATCTGCGTCCTCTGTAGAAGGTGAAGGTAAGAGGCAGAAAGTTTGTGGGACAGGAGGTGGGGGGGGGGGGATTCCGTGAACGATATCCCCCTAGCTTTTTAACCCGAAACGATAACCAGTTATACACCTATGCCGAGCCCTGGTCGTAATCGAGGTAAAGTTTGGAGCCAATATCAAAAAAACTTTATCGCTTGAAAATTTTGCGAAAAAAGTTTCTACGTAGTTCAGCTTGGTCATTTTACAATAGACACATAGTGGTTGCCTTTTCCGGATTTCCGAAAAAGTAATATTTTTGCATTTTTGGGCTATTTTAGTTTCTCAAATTTAAGCTTGGGAACATATTCATTAAAAACGTTTTCGGGTACTGCTATGCGTCAGCGGCATACCGAGGGGAGGGGGGGGGGAGAAATTTAAAAAATAAAATATATAATTTATATAATACATTAATGCAATCTTTTTGAAATTTTAAAAATTCAATTTAGTCTATAAAATTTTTTTTCGGAGTTAGACCGCAAAAATGTTGGGAAGCATAGATCTTTGGCGGTAATTTTGTAGAGCTTGCTTCGCTCATCGAGTGATAATCTAACAATTTTATCAACTTGATTTATCCAAAAAAGGAGTTCACATTGGGAGAACCTAATAGTTTGCAAAAGCACGAAAGCCTAACCATGTCCAGTCGTTTGAAATCTAGTTTACTGGAATTCTATGCATATTTCCCCGAAGACCAAACTGTTGAGCCTCGGTAATTTCATTAGGAAAAAAGTTTCCAAAAATATCGGTGACTACCTGGCAAACTCGACCCCGGCTCTGCCAATAACAGTTTAGTAGTCAGCATGCTCACTTACCCTCTGGTCCAAATCCCAGCCTCGGAGAAACTTCGCAAAAAACGACAGAATTGATATGGATCAATGACGAAAGGTAGCTCCGAAGTTTATTTAGTCCGGATCTGTTCAGAAATAGAACTTTTATTTGAAACATACGCATATTTAAACACATAGATATACTTATATATGTTAACCAGTCCAAAGCGCCGCAAAGCGGCGCTTTGGACTGGCTGTGTGTGAAGTAAGATGTAACTAAAAGTTAGACCTTATGAAAATTCGTAGCGAACCCTTTTATCGCGAAGCGTATGGCACGGATTTAAAAACGCAACGACTCTTGGGGCCGCATGCACTAACATCCCTGCGGCGAGGGGAGCGGCGTCCCCAATGATGAAAAAGCCGCAGCGGCGTCCGCACGCGGTCCCTTCATAACGGGGGACGCCGCTCCCCTCGCCGCAAAAATGTTAGTGCATACGGGCCTTGAGGTCATCAAAGTCATGGATCTCATGCTTTCGAAGATTTTGATTTTCTTATCAAAAGTGGCAACAAATTATGGCTGCTTCCTCCCAGCTTCTTCAAACTGCACAACTCCTTCCCTTGCTTTTATAGATACTCGAATTTTGCTTAGCGTTTTGCTATCCGACCCCTTTGAGGATTGCATCCCCCCTCTCCCCAACATCTTTTCACCCATGAGCAAGCGCTCAAACCCGGCATAGTTCTATCAGCCACGTGCCCTCTTCCCACTTGGGTCTTTTTCATACTGAATGTCGCCCCCACCCCCCCCCCCCCAAGCTGCCTTATAACCTCCACTCCCTCAAAAGTTCTTACTCACATGGAAATGGTCAGAAGTCGAAGTGGCCAATCCAAGGAAGCTGCCTACCACCAATGCAGCGTTAAACGTTGGTTTCGAATCTGTATTCCATGTCTGCTTGCGCCTTTGTGGATGAAGTTATGAGCAGTGTTACTGCGAGAAAATCGTACACAAATTTGCTAAATTGAGCACATTGTTGCACTTTCAGCTCACCTTAGGCTTGAAGTTGAGTAATCCAATAGCATGTTTTTGCCCAGCATTAAGTCCAACATGGATCTGTACCGCCAAATTTGTAGCAGATTAACGACCTTCAACTGCTAATAACTTCGCTCACAAAGGCACGCAAATGTGGAATGCAGACTCGAAGTCAGCGTTTTATGCTGCACCTAATGGTATGCGGCTTGTCTGAACTGGCTACTTCTATTTCTGACCATTCCCATGTCAGACTACTCTTATCCCTTTCCGAAATCAAATTAGCGAGTGGATTCGAATCGACATCCTTGAAAGTCTAGCAACATTCGAACTATCAAATCTAGAGTTTTTCAAATCCAAACATTTCCTCTTTCCCTTCACAAACTGTTCTTTGGAGGCGTCAAAATTCCTCCTCTACTTCAAGAATATTTACTGTCAAAATCGCGATCGCGTTTCATAAGGGCTTTCCAAGCTGTCCAGCATCTTTGCAATTCATCCAAAAGTGCTCCAAAATCCACTCAATTCTCAGGTTATCTCATTATTAGCAAGCTACCAATTGAAACTCTTCATGGCACCTACTCAAGCTTGTCTATGCTTTTAGCTGCTCACCTAAGCAAATCTCGGATCCTTACACAATTTTGAGGCTGTGCAATATTCACATTTGGAGCATATGACGCATAAAAATCTGGGATTCTAGATAGACTGTTTTTACAGCTTTTCCGAAAGTGCATTAGCGGAGTACGTTGAACAGAAAAATTTTCATACATTGATTATAGAAAAAATACTCACACAATCACTTTAAGCATGTAAGATTTTTGAAAGCGCAATTTTTTTAGTGTCGAAACAGTGAAAACTATGATGGACTAAAATGTCCTTTGACATCTCTTGAGTAGTAGACATTTGCAGAATGAATGATGTTTGTGAATACCTTTTGAATGGCATGTCAAATTTCAGAGATCTCATCTAACTAAAGAATTCCTATCAACCGCTGTTCTCTTGCTCAGAGCCAATGTTTTCTAGAGAAATTACGCGCTGTCCAACAAAGTGTTGCACGATCAAAACTGTGCTTGAATTACTGCCAAAAAACACAGAATAAGGTTGCTTTTGAGTGAGCAGATTAGTGTCGACAAAAGCACTTGTAATTGAATTACTGCAACTGTTTTGCTAAAATACCTAGCAGTCTTTCGAATCATAGGCATTTCAAACGAAATGGTCATTATAGACAGAGATTGTCCGAAAAAGTAAAAGTAATCACTTTTCAATTTCCAAAGAAAGATTTAGTGCAGTTTATCTGAGATAAAAGAATATTTACTAAATATTTCATGCAGGAGTTCGGATAACTTCAACTTTCTTGCTGAGATATGTTAACAGAAAAAATAGAAGGCAGAAAAATCCAGTGGCTTTGAGGTGAGAAAACATATTAAGCACTCGAGAAACGAAATATGGGAGACCGCTTATTTTGCTAAGACAACTGACTTCTCTGAAAAGTTATGATGCACTCCAAATTGAAACTCCAGCGTAGAGATACAGAAGCTTGAGATGTCAAGAAATGAACGAAATAAATCTTCTTCTAACAATAATTTTGGGGCACTTGTTAGAATTGTTAGATGAATGTAATTGTTTGATGGAAATCTTTTGAGAATTTGTGCTTGAATCAGAGGATTGAGAAACAAACATTCTAAAAACGGATTCGTAGCAACTGTCTATGCGAACTCATCAGAGGTTCTAGAACAAATTGAATATTTGGGATCATCCCAATAAGGTGCTTCTTGCAAAGTTAACGTGGAATGGAATGTGCAAGTTTTAGTTCATGGAATTTTGCATCTAGGTTTGCAATCTTTTGAAGTAACTAGCGACCCTAAGGGCCGCTTACAGCTGGTAAGGCAAATTCATCTGGGTGCAAAAGAATAGTCACTCAACATTACAAACTTTTAACTGAATAAAACCTTTCCTATGTCCATAAGAATAAAAGTACTGTACAAATCTACAAACCATACCTTCCGAACTGATATTATACAAAAGGATTGCCCTGTGGGTCGTTTTTAGGACCGAAATCCTGGGTACGCCATTGCAGCTTACGTATTACACTTATCAAGATTTTATGCCCTACGTGCCGCCTGCAGACCATTTTGAAATAGAACTGCCAACGAACCTACAGAACAATATCAAGAACTGCCCTAAGAACCTTTCATATTCAAGAGACATAGCCATAAGAGCCGCTTACAGGCCGAAATTTATTGAAATATTTAAAAAAAAAATGGGTCGCTCATCAGATTGATAATTTCGAGGAAAACTACCCCGTAAACCCCTACAAACCAATTTTGAAGAATAAACTTTCCTATGGGAGCCTCCTACAAAGAATTCTGGAAGAAGCGCCCTTCGAGCCCCTACAAACCTATATTCCGGGATGAAATTGACACCGTCCGCTTACAAACCGATATCATGAGAAAGAAATGCTATATGGGTTTATAGGCCGATAATTCAACTACACTCCGAACTTCTTACATACCAATATTTCAAAAAAAGCCCTACGGGCCGCTTTTCAGAAATTTTGAAAACCGGGTTTTTCAATTCGAACCGCCCTCTTTACAAATACTCTGCGAACCATTGGAGAGGATACAAGCCCTTAAAAAATATATTGAACTACATATAAATAATATCTTGAAAAGAAGCTGGTGCGCCGCCTACAGACCAATAATTGTAGGAATGATGTGCCTTATGGACGCTCATAGATCGATGATTTGGGCAATCCTCTACCCCTTCCAATCGCTCATGATTATAGAATGATTAATGTCGCCTACAGACTACTTTTGTAAATAAACAGTGCTCCGCATACCGCCTACAGGATATATGTAACAGCTGCCCTTTGATCCTCCAGAACGTAATTAAAAGAAAAATTTTTTCCTACGGTCTGCTACAGAGAGGGAATCTGGAAACATAACAAACCCTTCAAACCCCTACAAATGCATCACATTCTGGGATAAATCTGCATACCCCCCCCCCTTACAAACTAATATTGCAAGGAAGCCCTATGGGCTGCTAACAGACGAAAAAACCTGCCTTGAGGGCCGCCCGCGAACGGTACTTAGTTATTAAAAGAATGTGTTTCATGAGCCGCTTGCAGACCCTTATGGTTCTTAATTATGAGAAAGCACCGCCCTATGGCCATCAGACCGATATTCTAAACCCTACCCTATAGACTGTACGCCTACGAGGCTCTCACATATGTCTGCTATATCAGCAGACCAAAGTTTTGAGAAAAAACGAAGCTACAGCTACTCAAAGACCTACATAATGGTATTTTGAGAAAGAAGTGCCTAGAAATCCACACAAACCACAGCATATTGTAATAAAACTGCTCTGCGGACCACCTACAAACCAATATTTTGAGGAAGAACTGTCGTATGGGATTCTACAGACCGATATTTCAAAAAAAAAAGCGCTGCATGGGCCGCTTGCAAATCGATAATTACTTGAAGGAACCGCCCTATGGGAAGAGGGCGAAGACCTGCAAACCGATATTTGGTGAAGAATTGCCCCATGGGCTCTTGCAAAACATTCTTATGGGAAAGAACTGCCCTATGGGCCGCTTACAGACCAACATATTAAAAAAGAACTGAGCTGCAAATCCTCACCAATATCTCGAAAAAAAACTGCCCTAAGAGCCGCTCAAAGACCGATATTTGAGAATAACCCGCTCTGGGAGCCCCTTAAATAGCAGTATTCTGAAAAAAATTTAAGTACGAACCGGACAGCGAACAGACCGATTTTGAAATTGCCCTATGCGCCTTAGAGACCTACAAGAATCGCCCCACAGGCAGCATACCAACTTTTATTTCGAGAAAAACAAAGAACTGTTCTCAACAGTCCTCATCAATTATGGGCAGCCATGGACTTTAGCAGGAAGATGAGAATGTGAGCAGTTGAAGGCGTAAATGTTGAGAAACTACTACAGAATGTTTACACGAAACAATGAGTTCCTAAATCAGATCCAAATACAAACTGTGAAAGAGAGGGTTCTACAAAACAACGTTTTAGAATACTGCCCTAGAATCCCCCCCCCCACAAACCCTTTGAGAAAAAGCAGCCCTATGGAACACCTAGATCTGTTAACAAAAAGAAGTGCTCTATGGAATGCATGTAGACCGATATTCCGAGAAATAGCTGTACTACCCTATTGTCAGGTGTATAAGCCGCACTTTACCAAATTTTCCCACGAGCTGCTCAGCCGCTTCATTGTGTTTCGAAAAGCGATTCTTATACCTCACGTTTTATTCAGGCAATACGCAGCATAGTGTAGGGCCCTTTGGTTGCGAGGTCCTTTGATGTATTCGGACTGGTCGATGTAAGCTGGGACCACCCCGCGGCTTATACACCTGAAAATAGGGTACTGATCCCCACAGACCATAATGAAAAAAAGTGCCCTATGAGGAACCCGCAGCCGTCATTGTAAGTAAGAAGTGCCCTATGAAAATACAAATTGTACTTCCTAGCAGCTCCTTACGGATTATCTGCTCTATGAAAAGCCAAAAACAAGAATTTTGAGAAAAAATAAAGGCTCACAGCTGCTTAGAGACCCAAGAACTGCCCTGCGAGCCATTCACAAATCGATTTCGAAAAAGAACAAACTGTCCTCATAAACATCATCGACCTTTTTAAACGCCTAGACAACCATGGATACTTAGGAGGAAGATGTGAACAGATTACAACATTTACATGAACAGTAAGCATCACTACAGCATGTCGAAAATCAAACTGGCGGGGCGCCAGTGCAAAAAGCGAAGCAACAGTTCAATACCCGTCACCGCAGAGTTCGAACTTGCGAAAGAGGGGGGGGGGTACTTGTTAGCAACCTTACGAGAGTGTCGGCACCTCCCCAAACTATGGCCTTTAGTAGTCGCAGCCCTTTAAATTCCTCGGGGTGGAACGATGCTCACCCCCTACGAAAACACTCTAGCCTTGTAAATAAATCTGTGCCCTCCGCACCCTCCGCAATCACTCGCCTCAGTCTGCAACTTGTCAACATGTAAGCGCAAAACCTTGCCATTCTTTATTATAGAGATTGAAGGAATAAGATGGTTTCAGTTCAGTTGAAGTCGAGTTGCTCTTGTAAAAACGATTCGAACTATACGGAAGCTGGATTGTCTATTGCACTTTTTTGGTCATGCCACTTGATCAACATCATCTGAGACAGACATCACTGCCTCTATGAGTCATCAGCTTGGTACGCTTGCACCGGCACAGAACGACGGTCGGATGTTTACACCTTTAGCGCGCGATGACGTCAGATGGGGGTGCTTGCGCTCTTTGGACTGGTACTATATATAAAGCGTTGTGAAGGTTGCGACACGACTGGTTGCGTGTGAAGTGGGTTGTGATTAAAAGTTAGAACTTTCGAAGATTTGTAGCGAACTGTTCCTCGCTAAAAGTATGGTACAGATTTATAAACGTAACGACTTCAAAGCTTACCAATTCATGAATTTTTCCTGCGTTAAAATTTCGGGGATTTTTTCATCAAAAGTAGCAACAGAATTATGACTGCCCCTCCCAACTTCTCCTAGCCGCGTCGCTCCTTCCTTTGCCCTCAGTTACTCGTTGTATAGCGTTTTGCTATCCAAATTCCACCCCCCCCCTTCTCCCCCTCCCCTCCCCTCCCCCCCCCACTCTCAGCTTTTTTTCACCCAGAAGCAAGCACTCGTCCCACACCCAACAAAGCTTTATCAGTCACGGCACTCTTCCTACCCGGGCTCTGTTTCCCACACTGAATGATCTCCAATGCTGCCTTAGAACCTCCACTCCCCCAAAAGTTCTTGCTCAGACTACTCTTATCTCTTTCAAACTAAGTTAGCGAGAAAAGTCGAATTAACATTCTTGAAAATATTTAGCCAACATCCAAACTACCAAATCTAAAGTTTCTCAAATTCAAACGCTTCGTTCCCTCCTTCTTTTCACAAAGTGTCCTTTTGGGAAGCGTCGCAATTCCTCTTCTACTTCAAGAAATTTTACCAATCGGGTTTCATAAGACTTTTTATACTGCCCAACATCCTTGCAACATCCATAGGTGTTCAATCTACTTAATTTTTAGGTTATCTTATTGATAGCAAGCTACTGATTCAAACTCTTGAAGAAACCTACTCAAAGGTATTTATGCTTCTTGCTGCTCTCCTAAACCTCCGCTCCTTATGCAATTTTGAGGCTGTGCGATATCCACATTTGAGGTGCATAGAGCACATAAAAGCTGTTCTGGATAGACTGTTTAGAACTTTTTCGAAAATGCATTAGCAGAGAACTTTTAGAAAAATTTTCATACATTGTTTGTAGAAAAATTACCCACCAAATCAGTACAAAGGCATGTAAGATCAAGGCGGCTTCAAAAAGCGCGAATTTTTTTGAAATATATTTGAGAGGCAAAGTGATAACTATGGTGGACTAAAATGCACTCTTCGGCACTTTTTGAGTATGTTTGTGAATACCTGTTGAATGGCATGTTACAATTTTTAGAGATTACATCTTAAGAATGTAAACATCTTAAGAATTCGTATCAGTCACTGATCTCTTGCACAGAGTCAACAAAACAAAGTGACGCACTGTCCAACAAAGTGTTGCACGATTAAAACTGTAATCAAATTATTGCTAAAAGACACAGGATAAAATTGCTTTTGAGTGAGCAGATCAGTGTCGGCAATACTGAAAAGTAAAACAATTGAAATTCTAAAGAATGCAACTGTTTTGCTGAAATACCTGACATTTTTTTGAATGACATAGGCATTCCAAACGAAGTGCTTCTAAAAAAAATCATTGACATAAATTGTCTGAGAAAACTTGAAATACTTGTGAGGAATTTTCAGAAACATTTAGTGCACTTTGTCTGAGATAAAGACATTTACTAAGCATTTCATGAAAGAATTGGAGAACTTCAATTTTCTTGCTGTATATGTTAAGAGGAAAAATTAGAAGGCAGAATAAATCCTTCGAATAAAGATTTGGCCAAGAAATTTCGGGTGAGGGAACATATCGAGCACTCAAGAAATGAAATATGGGAAACCGCAATATTTTGCTGAAGTATCTGAAATTTTGAAAAACTTATGGTGCATTACAAGTTATACGCTCCAGTGTGGAAAGAGATAAGTTTGAGATATCAAAAAAAAACAATTAAAATTGATCTTCTAGCAACAATTTCGGCGACACTTGAAACAGAGAAAATGCTTTTCATATGACGGGTGTAAAGGAGTTCGTGCTTAAATCAAAGGAATGAAAAACAAACTTCAAAAACGGATTCGATGCAATTTTCTATGCGAACTTATAGAGCTTTTGGAATTGAACTATTATTCATGAATCATCCTAATATGGCGCTTCTTGCACAGTTGTGGGACGAAAGAATGTAAATTTTTCATTCATGGAATTTTATTTTGTATCTAGGTTTGCAATCTAGTAATAGTGAAGAAATGTGGAGGTTTAAGAAAAATTGTAAACTAATCTGTTCCGCTGTAATCGAAGTCGAGTTGCTTTTGTAAAGCGATTCGAACTATACGAAAGATTGGCTTGTCTATGACTGCACTTTTTTGGTCATGCCACTTGATCAACATCATCTGAGACAGACATCACTGCCTCTATGAGTCATCAGCTTGGTACGCTTGCACCGGCACAGAACGACGGTCGGATGTTTACACCCCTGTCGCGAGCGATGACGTCAGATGGGGGTGCTTGCGCTTTATATATAGTATGATGATATGATGGTGGTCAAAGTTCTGTCATTTCATCTTCAAAAATTTGTAGCTTTGCGCTATTCCAGAGGGTATGCTTGCTTGTACTCAGACAATCGACGGGACCCCTCCGCCGGACAGTCCGAAACTGCCAGAGTCGCGCCGGACCCAGTTGACCAATGAGAGAGGGGCAAATGGGCGGTCCATCGCGGTGACATCACTGGCAGGCAAGTGGGAGGCTTCTCCGGCCCTGCTGCAAAGGTCCGCCATTTCTCCGGCGCGACTCTGCCAGATTTGGCGGACTCCGCGCCGGAGAAATTTGCCCGGCGCGAGTCCGCCAAATTTGGAAGAGCCGCGCCGGAGAAAATGGGAGGGGTCCGGAGCAGAAATGGGAGGCCTCCGGAGCAGAAAATGGGAGGTATCCGGAGCAGAAAATGGGAGGTATCCGGAGCAGAAATTGGGAGGTATCCGCCGGAGAAATGGGAGGTATCCGGAGCAGAAAATGGAAGGTATCCGGAGCAGGCTGCGTATCGATTTGGCGCGTAGCAAGAAAACGTCTAACTCCACGGTGATGAGTCCTCTGTTTACGCTCTTTGTCCATATTTTAGTCGCCGTTTCTTTGATTTTGTTGTTTTTGCGCGTTTCTTTACCGTTTTTTTCTTTTCCGCGTTGCTCTTTGTCGCGTTGGCGTTTATGTTGTTGTAAGTTCCTCGTTTTCAGGTTTATGTTTCAAATTTTCGTGCTGTTGCACTCAATCACCTTCAGTGTTTGGCTCTTTCCGACTTGCTGAGACATCGTAGACTATTGATGGAGTGGTTTTTGTGATTAATTCTGGATTTTCGAAACAATGAGGTTAGTTGCGCAACTATCTAGTGTTGTTGTGATGAAAGTATCGTCTAAATTATCCGTTTATTGCTATCTCTCTCGTACGTATGCTTACCAAGTCGATCGACTTTTCATCAGACGTTGCAGATCCTCACTATATCGTTTTTGGCTTGAAAGACAGGACAAGGCAAGAGATATGTTGACAAAAGTCTTAGAGGCAACTCCAAACGATGTTGAAGTTTTGATAGATCTTGCTCAGCTTCTGGAAGGAGTTGATCCGCATGTTAGTTTACATCATCAATTACATTTTACGAGTTTTGACAACCGGCTCTTCTAGAAATCGCTCACTCTCTATGAAAATGCTTGTGATCTCATAAAAACGAGTGAAGATGGTTTACAAATTGATCCGCCAACTGCTATCTTAAACAATATCGGAGCCTTGCACATGACTTTGGAAAATTATGAAAGGGCGAAGGAGTACTTCGAAGCAGCGGAAGCTAAGCTCCAAGTAAGTTGCATGTGCTTAGCTTCGCTCATTCTCTTCGATCGTTACAGGAAGATTTGGAGGGAGATCTGTGCGATTCGAAACTTTCTTCCTATGTCATCACTATGAGATACAACCTCGCTAGATGTTTGGAACACTTGTGCTTGTTCGAAGACGCTGAAGTTTTATACAAAGGCATTTTGAGAGAAGAAGAAAATTACACGGATTGTAAGTTTTTTCAAATTAACATTCTGTGCACTCATTCTAGTGCATCATATTGCAAAGGTTATCTACGTCTCGGATGTCTTGCGCGCGATCGAGGGCAGATTTATGAATCATCGGTGTGGTTCAAAGAAGCGATATCCGTTACTGTTGTATAAACCTCGACACGATACCCAATTGACATCGTGCGTCAAAAATGCGTACTTGATGTAAAGGCGGTGTACACTACTTACCTCAACCTGTAATTAATATTTTTTCAACTTGTACTTCCTCCCCATCTCTCTGGAGTTGGGAAAATGACTGAAGAAAGTATTGGTAAAACTGATTGATTTTAATTATCACTACTCGCTGTGCTGAAATCTTATATCGTGAGGGTTATTTATCATGCTGATTCCAAAAATGGTACTCATTTTGCTTGATAGCCGTTCATCGATTCCCCATAGCTAAGTTTGGAGTTATTTGATGTGCCAAGTGGAAGTGCAGGTCAGAGGTAAGGAGGCTGTCTCTCCAGATTACTCACGTGATTACCGATGTTTCTAGATTGCCTATTCCAATTACTTTTATCACTTCTGACATTCACTGGGCTTTCGATGCTATCGTAGGTTCGAGCGCGTAAGAGGTAATGTATGATGTTTGGTAAATTTTTTTCAAACTAATCTATCAAATTGAAGGTATTTTTATGACTTGGAAACTCGGAAGAGCAAGTTCTACCATTGTTTAGACATTATGTGCACAGCAGTCTCGAGTCTCCCATTCATAGAATAGATGATATGCGAAATGAGTATCATCTTTTAACTTGTGCAAAACAAACTAAACAGAATCTAAGCGATTCTGTTCAGTAACGGGCAGCTGCTGCAGCTAAAATAAACGACTATCGAGCAAAATGAGTACCATTTTCGGAATCAGCATGATAAATAACCCTCACGATATAAGATTTCAGCACGAGTAGTGATAATTAAAATCAATCAGTTCTACCAATACTTTCTTCAGTCATTTTCCCAACTCTAGAGAGATGGGGAGGAAGTACAAGTTGAAAAAATATTAATTACAGGTTGAGGTAAGTAGTGTACGCTGTATTTACATCAATTACGCATTTTTGACGCACGATGTCAATTGGGTATCGTGTCGAGGTCTATACGACAGTATGTCCGTTGATCAGAACATTGCCGATTCATGGGTGCTTATCGGAAATCTGCACATGTCTAAACATGAGTGAGTAATGAGCTTTGTTTTGCTTCTGTCTGATCAATCTTCTCACAGATGGGGACCTGGTCAAAAGAAATTTGAACAAGTGTTGAATAAGATGGATAAGGAAGATGCTTACTCATGGGTCTCACTTGGCAACGTCTGGATGGAGATGCTCTTTAATGGGCAGAAAAAAGACTGACGACCGTGTAAGTACTGTACCATCGTACGATTGTTCTTCTGCGATTATAAGAACCCCCAAGCGTTTTTCTCCTTGATTTTCACGTCTTTCCTGAACAGTCATCATTACAGACCCAAGAAGGGAAGTACATGGATAGAGCTCTACAGATGTTTGGTAAAGCGTTGAAAATTGAGCCAAAAAACATCTGGGCAGCAAATGGAATAGGTACGTTTCGTATCGGAACAAATGACTAATTTTCTACTTCTTTTTCGATCAAAAACCGTATGTTTTGGTTTAGGCTGCGTATTAGCATCGAAAGCAATGTGGCAAGATGCCCGTGACATCTTCGCTCAAGTTCGTGAAGCTACCTCGGAATTCGAAGATGTTTGGATGAATATAGCTCATGTATATATCGAACTTGGACAATATGTCCCTGCTTTGCAAATGTGAGTTTATGGCGTTCCTCGCTGTTTTGTTTCATGTTGCACAGAATGCTTTTTTGATCTTTTTGTCATTTTCTTACCATGTTAAAACCATATGCTTATACTGTGGTGTTACAAGGTTCTTTTTGCAACTAGGAAATTAGCTTTTCTTTGAATATTCTTATCTCTAACTCCTAGTATGGTTTCTGTAATATGAATTAACTGTTGTACGTATGCCGGAGATAGATAGATAGATTTTTCGAAAGTTTGAAAAATTGGAAATAAATGTCTTATCTCTTCGTTCTTTCTTCTATCTTCTATCCACAAACGCTAGGGGTGAGAGGGAGGGGGTAGAGTACGGGGTGAGGGTCGCGCTAAACTCCTACCCGGGGAGGGGGTCCTATTCGGTTTATTTGGGTGGGGTTTAGAGACAAAATTGGGGTTTGGAGCTTAAAGGCAGCGTCCAGGCAAGTTTGGACCTATGGGGATTTTACATGGAAAGTACTTTTGGGGCCCTAACTAAGCCACTACCCAACCGGCAGCTCAAGTAGTGCTCTAACGCCTGAGATATCCTGCTCGAAACCGGACCCCGCGACCGTGTTTCGCATGGATTCATGGCGCAAAGCGTGGATCCTGGCGCGAAACTGCCATGAATCCATGCGAATACGTTCGCGGGGGTCTGTTTCGAGGGGAATATCTCCGCCATTAGAGCACTACCTGAACTGCTGCTTCGGCAGTGCCTTAGTTAGGGCCCCAAAAGTACTTTCCATGTAAAAGCCTCATAGGTCCAGATCTGCCTGGAAGCTGCCTTTAATAAGGGGTAATTACAGTATGCCGCGGCAGACCTGCCGAGCACAAAATCGGGGGGCTCCGGAGCAGAAATTGGGAGGTATCCGGAGCAAATGGGAGGTATCCGCCGGAGAAATGGGAGGGCTCCGTTGGGCAAATGGGAGGGCTCCGCCGGACAAATGGGAGACCCACCGCTGGGGAAACGCCGCGACCCTGCCATTTCTCCGGCGGAGGGGTCCTATCCGCTGTCTGAGTAGTTTTATTGAAAAGAATAATTCCTTCGATCTCAAATATTTTCTTGTGGAGCTTTTGATGCAGGGACAAAAATGGAGAATATGACCATATAAGCTCTCAACATTTTAAGTTACCAGGTCACCAAAAATCTGGAACGCTGCAGAAAAGTGAAATAGTCATTACATGAGTTTTTTGGTCTATCATTTGCAACTGTGAAAAGTTTGTGCTGTCGTCTTTGTGAGTTGGATGTATCGAGAAAAGTGACAAATTAATTAATTTTGGCATTTTCTGTAGTGAACTGAAAAATCATAACTTTTCTCAGAGACGTCCAAACAGCACAAGCTCTTCACAGTTGCAAAGAGTAAGCCAGAAAACTCATGTATGACACTTTATGCTACTGTATTTCAGACTTCTCTGCAGCGTTCCAGATTTTTGTTGATCTAACTTAGAATGGTCGGAGTTTATATGGTCTTATCACCATTTTTATCTCTGCACTCGGTATGAAACGGAAGCTCCATAAGGAAGTATTTGAGAGCAAAGGACTTAACCTTTTTGATAAAATTATAAGCAAGCAAATCTATGAAAAAACGCAAACTTACATTTTTCTGGGAATGAAACAACAGAAATTTCGGACCGACCTTTACTGTTTTCAGCGTAGGTCCTTTGAGAATGGCATTGACAGAAGTCTCTTTATCAAAGAATGCACAGTAAAGGTCTCATATCTTGATTATTCCAGAACATCTCGCATACGAATTGAGTATGATTGCGGAATATTTGCAAATTCCGAATGAGAGAAGCATTCAGTAACTATGGAGAAATAGTTGAGTAAAACTTCAACAATTTTGCTGGTTTTGTTTGCTGATTTCCTGAACCGAGTTTATGGCATGGATATTGCATAAATACTGTTGCCTGGACTTTTTACCTACATGTGGATAGATTAGGTTGTCCGGAAATTAATGTCTGTTTTGAATTTTACCCGCAACAAGTCATAAACTTTTCATTGCTGGATAGCTTTCAAGGTACGATCGATGGAGCAAAACAAGCTCTACAAGACATCTATCTTGCTTCAACGACAGCTTTGATCCACCTCGACTTTCGAGTCAAAAACTAAAAAGATTCAACTGCTCGAAAAATCAAGAAAAATCGCAATTCAGTTCGTAAGAATTCTACAAAAATTCTAACTTACTCACGTAAACACTATCCACATAAGACATATATGTACGCTATTTCCGTATTTTTTCCTCCGTTAGAAATCGAAAAAACGAAAAATTTCATGCTTTTGCAAAAGTGATGCTGTGTCGTCCCCACATAAGTAGATGTAACTAGAAATCTGTGGAAGTAAAAACGTAAATTTTTAGCTTTTTACAAGCTTTAGTTCTCGAGAAATTTGAATTTTAGTTTGGACCACCTGACTAATGAAAGCTATATTCGATATTTCTCAAGAACTAAAGCTTGTAGAAAGCTGAAAATTTAAGTCTGTACTTCTACAGATTTGTAGTATACAACGACTTATGTGGGGACGACACAGCATCACTTTGGCAAAAGCATGAACTTTTTCGTTTTTTCGATTTCTAACAGAGGAAAAAATACGGCAATGCGTACATATATGTCTTATGTGGATAGTGTTTACGTGAGCAAGTTAGAATTTTTGCAGGATTCTTATGAACTGAGTTATGATTTTTCTCGATTTTTCGGGTAGTTGGAAACTCAGGTAGATCAGAGTCTGTTGTTAAAGCAAGATAGTTATCTTGTAGAGCTTGCTTTGCTCTATTAAATGGTACCTTGAAAGCTATTTAGGAATGAAAAGTCTATGACTTATTGCGGTTGAAATTCAAAACGGACATTAATTTCCGGACAGCCTAATAGAAACTTAGGCCAAAATTTCCAATTAGTGCTTACTAACAATGAGATCTGTTTTTTAGCGATGAGTTACTGCCAAATTCTTACATCGCATTGTTCATCATTTGTGTGGAAATGTTTATGGCAAGCAGCAATGCGTTTTTGAATGGGCTCGTGTAGTGGCTGAAACTCAAGAGTATTTCATGATTCTCCATAAAAGGAAGTTGAAGGAAAAAATTGCAATAGCTTACTTATATGGCCTTTTGAATATGCGAACACCGTAGTAAGCCGGACACAATCATACGATTTTATCCACCAATAGAGAATGCTGCGTTTTGCTACATTGTAATGCTGCGATATACAGGTTTTGAAAAGTTCTGGCTTCGAGTACTTAAATTGCGAGTTTCAGCTCGATTTTTGCTGTATGTGTTCGCTAAACTTAGTGACCACTGATTTAACAAAGAATAGTTGTGGATAGTGCTTGTGAGCGGTACTCCAAGATTGTTACAGTTTCTTTATTGACGGCTTACGTTTCGGCGCTTTCGCCTTCTTCAGAGCCTGGAAGTCGAAGCAACGCATTCCTTCAGACGACAGGAAAAGACTCAGAATACTCTTCGAGAAAAAGCTAACGCGAAGCATTGTCAGAAGTACAAGGACCATACTCACCTCAATTCACAAAGCGGAAGTCAGAAGATCACCTATATACAAGACTACGCCTCAGCTCTTTTATATGTGCCGTGACCTGACCTTATATTCAAATCCGCATAGGGACTGATAAGGCGCGAGTTCCTGCGTGATGGCGATACATTCTTCCTTTCTATTCATTTTGGATTTTTGGCATTAATCCAAAACGCCTCCAACGTTTTGCGAGCGAGGATCTCGGGTTCATACGACAAGATTCTTACTGCAACTTGCACCTTAGCGTTGTAATGACGCTCTATACGGTGTTTTCCTAACGGTGTAGCTGCTCTTAACTTTTCCATTCCATCTACATGCTCTTTACGCGACAACAAAGTGGGCGCCCTGTTTCGCCACTGTATGTGTCTCCGCATGAAAGGCATGTTATAAGATAAATGACCCCGGACTGCATACAGTTACCTTCTTTACCAAACGGGCAGACCACACAATTAGGAGTAGGGCAAGTACGATCATAAGCGCGGTTTCGAACGAGTTGCCGTTTGAGATTAGCTGGAGGGATATCGACCACTCTTATCACGCCTTGCAAACCCGCGCGTTGTACGCAGCGCCTCACTGCGCTGCTCAACTCATCAGAGATGAACGTCAGGCAGAAGGGGATCCCAGCGATACTGCCCAGATCCCGAGCCCGCCGCCGACGCGACCCGCGGGCCCCAAAGACGCGCTCACGCACAGCATAGCCATCGGACGCCGCAATTCCCCGAGCCAACGCGATGGAATATGAGCGTTCTTCGTCGCCCGAGGATACGCGTAGAGCCGTTCTTCGCATGTTTGCTACAATAGATCTTCTCATACTGCTTGGATGTGCAGACAGAGAGTGAACTAGGATGTTTTTGCTACTGGGCTTACGATACCATTTGGTTTTATATTCCCCATCCTTGATATAAATCTGCACATTCAGAAACGCCAGCCACTCTTCGGTGGGTTTTTCCTGGTAAATGCGATGTTAGGCGACTGTTGATTAAGGATGTTTGGTTGTCTTTATAAATTCTAGCACCTTGCCTTCTCTGCCTTTAGTTTCTGCTCAGGTCGTACTAGACCTGTTGAGTATGCGTGATCAACTTGTTTTGTTGAGACCCGACTACCGTATGTGTGTTCTTGCGGGTAGACTAGTAAGCTCTAGGCGGCATACATGAGTTAGTGTAGGCACTCTTTAGTTATCCTCCTAAGGCTGCTTTCCCTCCCCTGCCCACCGGGATGGTGGTGGCCGGATGGTGGGGGTGATGCGGAGGTTTGGTGAGCGGGTATGCTGGAGGCCCCCTACCAGTGTACCCGTCTGGGTATGTCGGCGGGGGCTGCCGGCGTATCCGTTTGCCGAGCTTCTGCTCCCGCTCCCACTGTTGGGCCACTTTCATGTCTGTTGGCTGGCGAGGGTAAGTGGATATACGAATTCTTTAGTCTGGAATTTACACTACTCGGTAGTATGTCCTTTCAGCTTATTTCTGGTCCCACCCATATGTTGTAGCTTTATGTGCTGATCAGAAAAAGATATTTGGTGGTTTTTTTTGTTTTGTTTTGTGTTTACTACTTCATTTTCATTGCGGCTCTCCTTAGTATCCTCATGTTAGCTGTTTTGTTCGATTGATAGCACGCCGAAGTGCGTATGAATAAATAAATAAATAAATAAATGTTGAAGCACATGTCTACTTCGGTTTGCGTGGGATATATAACGCAACAGTCATCGATGTACCGGCCATAAAGCAGGGGTTTACGTTCAAGCACTGGCGCTTCTACTTTGGACATGAAAATTACTGCTAGAGTAGATGCGAGTCGCTGTCCCATAGCTAAGCCCCTAACCTGTTTGTAATAATGCTCTGACCATCGGAATACCGTACATTGTAAGCATTCGTAAAGAAGGGTCATTATACCTTGGATGCTTAACCCATGCAACTGGAGCTTTGACTGATGCTCAGAGAGTAACTCGCAGGTAGCTTGAAGTGCTGCGTCATTTGATACATTTGTATACAGCGATGTTACATCAAATGACTCGATGACACAGTTTTGGCTAAGCCGTGTTTAGTGCAGACGTTCAAGTAGCATATTGGTACTGCTGAGATGTGCACGGACGAACCTTAAGAGTTGTACCAAAATGATGTTGAGGAACCATGCTATTCTATCCGTGGGGCCACAAACGTCACTGATTATGGGTCGGACTTTGAAATCGCGCGCGTTGTTTGAAGTCGGCCCTACTGCCGGAGGTTTGTGCGTCTTGATTAAAGTGTAGAGGAATGGACAGATAGGCAGGTCGCTCGTATGGTCCTTGTACTTCCGACGATGTTTCGCGTTAGCTTTCTCTCGAAGAGTATTCTGAGTCTCTTCCTGTCGTCTGAAGGAATGGGTTGCTTATAACTTCTTCCAGGCTCTGAAGAAGGCGCATATTTCATCACAGTATTTGGTAAAATTCTTGAACTGTTTTGGATGGCCAAAGTGCTCAGAGTTACATTAGGTGTTTTAGCTGTATAATCTTGACTTGCCATTATTGGACAATCATGATCGAGGTAATTGCAAAAAGCTACGAATCCTTTCCTAAACCATCTGTCCAGTCCTTCGTTAGTTAGGTCCAAAGTTATAGTAATATCTCCTCCATGACGAAGGCGGTCGCCCAAATAGGTTGACAGCGTGCAAGGCTGACACGCACGCGGCGCGCGGGCAATTGTCAACCACGGGTCGCGCGCACGCTCGCGTGAATGACCGCTGACCGAGCGTGCGTGCACCCTGTGGTTGACAATTGCGCGCGCGCCGCAGCTTTGCATGTTTTCAACCTATTTGGGCGACCGCCTTCGTCTTGGAGCAGATATTAACACCACCGATCATCACAATAAGCTAGCAAAAGATGAAAAGTCAGTGATCACCGCGTAACTTATAGGGAAAGCAACTCACGATCAGAGCCAGGTCCCAGCACGAGGATGGCAGATCGATCGATTTTCACAATTTCCCACTTGATTCCGCCAGCTGCGTAGGTTGTCCGACTGGAGCGCGCTTTCTTCATCAGAAAGGCCGGCGCCATTGCTATTTTGTATCCAAACAAGGAGGAGAGGAGGAGATTTGGAACCAGTTGTTGCTGTATACTAAACTTTAGGTGTAGAACAGATGCATGTAAAATTTTTAAAAATTTAATGAAATGAAAGTTTTGTTTACCTCCGGTGGGCATCGGATGGGCAATTGTCCACGTAATTTGGAGAAAAGTTGGGCACGCTCTTCATTCACATAACTTTTCCATAGTTTTTCATGCTTTCTTCCTTAGTCCTATTGCGCGTATACACACCAAACTTCGCACGATTTCGTCGTCCCTGCGTTGCATACGAGCCATAGATGCGATAGAGAGTAATTTCTCCGACTCCCTTCACTTTAGGACGGCATTTGGCGACCCCTTTCACCTGTGGTTGAGACTAGAATCAAGGCATAACGGTAGAATCAAGCAGCTGTTATTACGGCACTTTTTGTTTGGAAAGGAAACGCCAGCTTTTCTTTTTATCAGACATCAAGACTGCAAGAGAGTACCGAAGCAACAGAGTTCTGTTTAAAAAACCATGCTTAAGACCTTCAGCGCACTCAAAGTGGCGTTAGTAACGAAACATAATCAAAAATTAATAGGATGACTGATTCTTTGAATAATTAACATTGTATCAATGAGTACACACTGTCACAGAAAGAGTTGAACATGAGTAGAAAATCTGGACTAGCCAGTGATGGATGCATGTTTACTGCACTAGAGATAATAATATCAAATGAAAGAGCGGTTAGATCACTCGTTTCTCAAGCTTTCGAATAATATAGAAATTTCGAAAAAGATCTTCTTGGTGTTACCCAGAATTGGCTGATATTGTAGCTAGATAAACCTGCTCGTATCTCGCTTGACAGAAAAGCTAGGAAAAAAAGAGACGGCCTACGTCGATTCTTCGTGTCCATAGCCATCGAATGGTCTACAAAGTGTTGGTGCACAAAGCTTTCGCGGTCCAAAAAAATCTTGCTCCCGCGACCGTACAAACCAAGAGCAGGGTAGGGTAAGCTGATAGTATTAGGTTGTCCGAAAAATAATGTCGCATCGTGTTTTATTATGCAATATCACAGCAGCGTGCGCACGAAAGTAAGCAAGTGGGTATCAATCGATAGATCAGAGCAAGCTCTACAAAACGAAGCTTGAGCCTCCGCGCCAGGTTTGACTTTCGTGAAGTTTGGAGCACAATTTCATAAGGCATTAAAGATTTTAACAAACGAAAAAAAATCGTATCTCTCTTCAGAAAAGTCCTAGAAACCTCTAACTTGCTCACGCATGGAGTCACTATACGGGACACTAGTACGTACATTCTCGTGGTTTTCCCATGGCTGGAAATTGAGAAAACGAAATTTGGCATATTTTTGCCAAAGCAATCCTGGGCTTATCTCAAATAGGTAATTCTCTAGTATGAACCTTTGGGAGTATAACACTAAATTTTCAGCTTTAGACAAACGTTATTTTTCGAGAAAAATCAAAAAGGTTGCAAAAAACCCGAAAAACGCAACATGCTCGCACTTTTGATTTTTGTTTGTCCTACTGTAGCCATGGAAATACCACAAACTATATAGGTGAATACCTAATGTGGAGAGTACATGACTGTGCCTATTGGAGGTCACTAAGACGTCTATGGACGGAGATACGATTTTTCGGGTATCTATAATTTTTTATATTTCGGAGTCAAACTTTAGGTGGAGCAAGACTTCCGCGGAGTTTTATGAACTAGCTTGTAAAGCTCGCTTTGCTCTGTCAAATGATACCCCATTCGGGGTTTATTGTAGTCATTCTATCGCAGTAGGATGCTATGCGATATTATTTTCCGGACAACCTTATAAATACCTCCACCTCATTTTTGGAAAGCCACGAGTTTTTTACTCAATATCCTATATATCATTGAAAAGCTCAGAAACAGGGATTCGACATGGACCGTCTCTTTTTCTCTAACTCCCCCCCCCCTACTCATTGTCAGAGTTACATGGCATTTCAGCTAAAAACATGTGTTTTTATGAAGTAATTTTTATGCAAAGAGAAAAAGACTGATTGAAAATGCCCAGTTGCCTAACCCTGTTACAGAACAAAACTCCACCAGTAAGCGTAAACAGTCGGTCTACGTCGATTCTGTATGATCCAAGTTTTCGAATGGTATGTCGACTGATGAAATATAAAGCTTTTCCGAGTCAAAAAAGTCTCGTTGAATGACCTTCCAGAGCCTGAGCGTTGAGGAAATCTTTATACTACACCTCTGTGCCTCTTATTTTCCTTCTTTTCACTCAGCATTCATCTCAGGCCTAGTTACTTCCTTCACTTTTCTAGATCAAAATTAGCCAAAACCCCCTTCACCTGAAGGGGACCTTGCTCTCCCTATCGCACCTATGATAAGAGATATTTTCCCAGTTTTTGGTAGAGGGAAATTTTCAAAAAAAGCTTGCCACAACCTTCAGTCACATTATTTTTCAGTGAAACTTTTCAGATAACCCCAGGGCGTTCATGTACTTACCAAGTTTCGTGCCAAGTCGTCATCTACGCGTCGCAAACGAGCTATTTGTATTCACGTCTTCATTAACCAGTATGCAAAAATTTAGGAAAAAATACTAATTACATCTTCCATTCACATGAGTTTTTCACAATTTTTCATACTAAGTTCCCAATAGCCTCTCTTCGTTCGCTTACGAAATTTGGTGCCATATCGTTACTCCTACATTGAGAAATAGTCATGTGTGTTGTTACAAATCGTTCAAGCGACGGCACGTGACGCGTGCGAACTCCAGTGTTCGCCCGTTGAGGCACATAACATGTGAGTTTATGGGAAAGAACTCGTATGTGCCATTATAACTATCAATTCTTTCCGCCCCGGACCCCGCAAGAACTATATCCCCTTTGCTTTTTAACCCCAAGACGATTTCAGCTTTGTCATTGTCTTTATCATTCGCCAACTTGGGGCGGGGCCTGGTTAGGGCAAAGTAAAATAACATTATTCACAGCTTGCCTACATATCCGAATCTTTTAACACAGTAGTTTAGCGATCAAGCTGAACTAATGGGTTTTACGTATAAAAGAGTGCTATCTGCTTGTTTTTTGATGTCGTTCAATGGGAGTTTGCGTGGTAGAGACTGCCAAAGTCAAAGACATTTGTATAGTACATTTTACGTGAAATATGTTCATCGCGTGACTATAAATCAGTTTATATCATGGGAGATGGTAGTATCTTATATATAAAGCTGAATGTCTGTTTGTCTGTCTGTGTGTCTGTCTGTACGTATGTTCCGAATAGAAAATTCCATTTCTGAACCGATCCGGACCAAACTTGGCACACATATACTTCGGGCCCCGGCGGGTGTCATAGGCCACTTTTTGTCATCGATCAACCTCGATTTTATCGATTTTTATCGATTTTTTTGTAGAGTTCTACCCCTCCCCCCTTTTCTTCTCCTTTTATTGTAATTTATGTAATAAACTAATTTATAATTACTTATGTTTGGACACATTACTATAACACCGCTATACCATCAGGCAAGGGTCCGTACACCCCTTTAACCTGATAGGAGATACCAAAAATTTTCCACGCTTTGGATGCATTCTGTATGTACGTTAGCTGACTACATTAGGAAGATATCTTCTAGAGTCATGAATTTGATGCGACATTTAATTTCTGCGCAACAAGAAAGCGGAAAGATGAAGTGGTGGTCCTTTGCTCAAAAGTATTTTTCTACAGAGTTTGCTACTTGCAACTGTAAGTGTGGTTCTTTGGTAGTATGCAAGGAATCTTTTTTAGAAAAAAGGAGTAGGGAAGCAGTGCAGAGAAGAATATTCGTAGTATAATCGGCTACCTGTGTACTCCCTCAGGCATACTCAACGATAGTAACGTCTTATATATAATGATGAATCTCTGGGGTTCCGTATGCATGTCTGCATGTACGTGCTAATTGGAAAATCCCATTTTCAACAAATCCGGGTTGAACTTTGCACACATATACTTCGGGGAAGAATGGGTGTCATGGACTACTTTTCGATATCGATCATACTGCTCTACCAATTTCTTCAAAAGTCTAAACTACGTGGCTGAGAATTTAGTAAGCATTGAGTAGGCTAATTTTTCTACTTTATTTATATTTTGTAAACTTGACCTATGAGTAGTGTGAGTATGAAAAGTAGTTGGGTAAGTGAGCAGATTGATTACAAGAGTAAAATTGATGTGAAAAAATAATTATTGATTGATTTATTGATCTTCTGCAGGTTTCGATTTTGGGAGCTTTGAGTTCTCACAGGGGGAGAGTAAGCATGTTGATTGCAAACACAATAAGGACAGCGAAGTGGCATATGGTTTAGCAGGGATAGGATGTTAAGAGTAGATCGGAATGAGATTCAGTTCTGATATATCGGTAGGAGCCGCGCGATGCTAGGTATTACTCAGACAGTCGAAGGGATACCTCCGGAGCGAAATTGGGAGGGTCCCGGGTTCTGCCCAGTGGGGTTTGCCACTCGTGCTCTCCGGAGCCCTCCCATTTCACCCATTCTGGTGCTCCGAAGCTCCTCCAAATCTGGCGCACTCCCGAAGCAGAGATTTGCGAGCCCGGGGGTCACGGTGACGTCACAAGAAGGCAAATGGGACCCCTCTCCGGGATTCGCAAATCTCTGCTTCGGGGGGTGCGCCAGATCAGGAGGAGCCCCGGAGCACCAAAATGGGTGAAATGGGAGGGCTCCGAAGCACGAAGTGGCAGACCCCCCGCTATTTGCCCTCCGGATTTACCCCTTCGACTGTCTGAGTAGGAGTCGCCACGACGTACAAGAATTTTAAAAGCCGAAATCTTGATTTTTTGGTAAAAAAGAGCGACATCCTCCTTGAGGTATTCAAAGAGGAAACAAATGAACAAGAATGGTTAGCAAGACAGAGAATGGAAAGAAAAACACGCAAGAACAGAATTATGGTGTTTATTCGCTAAGTTAGCGGCATGCTGAGTCCACCCGCACACCGCGCGTTCAAGGCCGGACATACATTACGCGATTTTACCGCCTCGCGATTCTCCAGACATGACAAATGTTTGAAGTCTATTGCATGTCGACGTAGACACACTATACAGATGTTTCACGCTTGATACACTCTCCCACGTACGTCATTGAAATGGATCAATCAGGCAGATAGCACTCTTCCATAGAATTCAGCTCAAATTTCACTGTCACAACACAGCATAAAAGAGCTGTAGGAGGATTTCAGTACAGGAACGAAAATGCTACTCTACGGCATTCTGACTGTATGTTGCATTTTCTATGATTTTATGGTTGATCACCAAGAGTTTCAGCTCTTACCAGCCTGTACTTACGCCGGATGGTGGGGTCACATGGTCGACTTGGTCGCTGATGTAAGGCCGAAATGGTCAAATGCGATGCTAACTGGGTTCAGGAATTTTTGCAGAGTGACGCGTCACCAAAGAACATACAAAATAGACATGGTTAGTTAGGCTTTTTCTGTCAAATTTCCAACTGAAACTTTGAGCGTTCGATAGCTAAAGACAATCTAAGATTTTTGCAGTTAGCTATGTGCACTGTAATGAAATTTAATGACCTTGGAAAACTTAAATGTGATATACAATGTCTAACCAGGCCAGCGCCGCGCAGTCACACATCTACAGTCTGCCCCAATCCCAACCAGGCCAAAATTGGCATGGCGGGAATTCGCGTCGGTGGGGGTTCGCGGTCACGCCCACGGCCTGCTTCTCTGCCCTCTCCTTAGTCCTTTTGCTCTCTCCGACGGCGCGCATATGCAGCGCAGACCGCTAGCGCTGCGAGCGCGCAAATTTACGCCGGCGGTTCGGCCTGATCCCGATTGGAGCAGACTGTACGCGCGAGCGCTATAGGCGCGCAGCGTGCAGGGACCATTCTGCGCACAGCATCGCAAACCTTGTTTTTATCATTGTATGCCGTAGTTTTTTGTTTTTGTAGCAGCGGCTTGTCCTTGTTTTTGCTCCTTTGAGCGATTTTCCCCATGGTATCTTTCACTTCATCCAGGCTTCTTCGGATGGCTGATTCCGAATGTCATGATTCATTGTATCGCCTAGTGCTTCAACGGACATAGTCGTATATCGTTGAGGTTTGAATGAACAGCGCCAATGTGCTGGTCACTCAAAATGTTCTCTCAACCTACACGATATAGGATTACACCTTACGATATTCACCGTTAGCTGTAAGGAGGAAGAGCACCAGTCGTTTCCAGAAATCTCAGATGAAATGATTAGATTACTCAGACAATCAAAGGCTCTCAGCGGGCAGCCACAAAGCCACCGCCAAGCCCCACCAAAAGCGCCGTGGCCTTATCGCCCCACTATCGCTTCCAGCTGAGACGTGTCGGAACTGGCAGCGAGCGGGCTGCTATAAAGTCTTCAGCGCGAAGCGAAAGCGGCGCTTATAGTAGCCCGCTCGCTGCCAGTTCCGACACGTCTCAGCTGGAAGCGATAGTGGGGCGATAAGGCCACGGCGCTTTTGGTGGGGCTTGGCGGCGGCTTTGTGGCTACCCGCTGAAATCCTTTGACTGTATGAGTACATCTTCTTTGAAAGACCTCAAACCTCCAATTTGTCTTCCATTTGCGCGGTACTTTGAGAGATCTCAGAAAGTATTAGGCTGCTGCATAAGTTCTGTCCGATTTGAATTTTTTGAGTTCAAAACGTCGTAATTTCTTTCAAAGTCAACTTTTTTCCAAGATCTTAACTTTTATGTAGAGCAGTTCCTTGGCTATAAAACACATACTGAGGTCTGCGCAAATCCTTGTTAAGGGAAAAGCAAGAATGCAAAAACTTCACAGCGATTTTCAGACCTGTCTTTTTGAAATGGCAACGCTCCCTTATGAGAACTGATAAACATCTTATTAAAAAATGGATAGATAGAGAAATTTGTATAGATTAATATGCAGCATAAAAGCGCCCATAGGGTCCGCGCTGCCGAGGGATTTTTTGACCGAGCAAAAAAGAAGCCACATTTTGACCTCGCTTCAGCACATGTGTGCATGCCTATTTACGAATTATGAAAATTTTACAACTGGCGTGAGCGCCGAAAAGGAACTGATGGATGGGCCCTGCTAGCTCTTGCTTTGCTCTAACACCTCCAACTTTGAGCTTATCGATTACTTCTATTCTCAAAAAGTTATTGCTTGTAAAACATCTGTACAAAAAGTTAATGTTTGACGATAAATTTTACTAGCAAGATGTTTTCTTCATAGAACCGAACTTCTACATAAACTAGCATAAACTTCTTCACCCTTATTCCGCAGCCAATGAAAGAACTTGACTTGAAGGGCGCATTGTGGAGATTTCCTCGCAAGAACATATATCTAGGGTGAGAACGTACCTCGGCCACTTGGAGATTTTAGGCCTGAAATCTCCGTACACTAAGAAATTTATTGAAACCCGATATGCGTTAAAGAGAGCAAGGAAAACACCTTCTAATGATACAAACTATACTGCATCAGAAATGAAATTCTCTTAGAACAGCTGCTTCAAACATAAGGCAAAAAAAAAATCGGACAGAACTTATGCAGCAACCTAATAATAAGTAGAGTTTCAGTGGGGGAAGGTCAGAAATTTGGAAGCAGAACAGAGAATAAGCTAAGAAAGAAGCAAGAAGAGTGGGTGTATGCCCTTCTGAACCGCTTCGTTCTAGCGCTGATTAGTCTGCCCGGGCGGCGCTAATTACTTCGCCTTTCTAATAATCTATCAGAGTTTTCGAATATTTCTGAGCATTCCAAAGCAAGCAAGGCACACGGATAATGATAGTGACGACGTTTAAATTATGCAAAAAGTTGGAAGTGTTGCATGTTTTTCACTGGCCTTTCGTGATTTCTTCGCCCATACCATTCAAAACATTATGAAGTCTGCACATGTAAGCTGAAGAATTTACCTAAACCGCCTACGTATAGCATTTTTGAGTCTCATGGGGAACTCGGAATCTTGTTTAATTCTTTTATCATGAGAATGCCTTTGCAGTCCAATTCAGACGTCTCCAAAAGCATATTTCTTTTCTACCCAAGCGCCGCGGCAGCGCCGACCAATCAGAGGCGCGCAGTAAGCAGGCTGCTAATGTTAGCGGTTCAGAAGCCGTCTCCCAGGAAGAGTAGCTAAAACAAGGATTATATCGCTTTGCGCGGATGGTCGCACGCTGCTACAATAGCGCTCGCGGGCAGGTGTCTGCACTACGCGGCATTGGCCCCGTTAGGCATTGTACGTATAACTTGCAGCGCGCAGCACATATAACTTATTTTCACACATTTTTGGCGATATCTGCGATATTGCAGATTTACGATAAGGCTAAATACGGCACTCTGTATTGGAACGCACGTGGATGGAATTATCCTGGTCTTATCATATTTAGATCTAAGTATAGGTGAGTTATAGAAATCTGTCTAGTTTTGCAACTCCTTCAAAGGGATTCATGAAAAACTTTTAAGATTTAACTGGGTCCAGAGTCTGGTAAATACCGAGGAAGACCACTACGGTATGAATGCATACATGTTAGCCAGCTCTATGGCCAACAGGGTTGACCCATGCTGTGTAAGAAATTGTGAATAGTTTTACATGAAAAAATTCGATAACACCAATAGTATACTAAGTAAAATCACGCTATATTGACACTCCGAAATTTGTGGGAGAGGCGAGAGGAGATGCGCTTGTCAAACGATCATTTTCCAAAATTTCTAGGCCCATACCCTCAAACCCGGAAAAGCGGGTGAGATGCAGCTCCTTCCCCCTCCCCCCCCCCCCAAAAAAAAAGTTTAACTAAATTGTGAAATTTTTAAATTTAAAACTACAGTTACTTACAAGTTTATATTACAGGCATCCCTCACTCCTCCCCCCCCCCCCTCTTTTCTAAACACCCTCGGTCCGCCATGCGACCATTACTGGGTAAAAATATTGAGTTGCCCCAAAAGTAAACTCCACTTTGGGTTGTTTCAGACTGCCGCACTGACCGCAGCAGACTGCAGCAGACTGCAGCAGATCGCAGCTGACTGCAGCTGACCGCACTGACCGCAGCTGACTGCAACTGACTGCAGCAGACTGCATGACCGCACTGACCGCAAGCGTTGTTTCATACTGCCGCACTGACTGCAGCAGTCTGCAGCTGACTGCACTGACCGCTGCAGACTGCTGCACACTGCAGCAGACTGCAGCAGACTGCAGCTGATCGCACTGACCGCAACGGCCGCACAGACGCTGCATGCTTTCGTAAAAGAGAAAACAACTGCGAATATGTCAAAACACCGTAATTTACGCCTAGGAAGTTCATAGGTTCCAACTTACTCTTTTGTTTTTCATTGGTATGCTTATATTTGTTCTGATTTTCCCTTTATTGCATATGCCTGTTTTACTTTCGTTCATGTTGTCTTTTGGATCTAGGCATACATTGTTGTTGATTGTTTGGGCTACAAATATTTATCTTCTCAACCTTTACGGAAGAATACAGCGATCTGTGCGGCCCTTGCGGTCAGTGCGGTCATGCAGTCTGCTGCGTTCTGCTGCGGTCTGCTGCAGTCATTGCGGCAGTCTGAAACAACCCCAAACGCCGCACAGATCGCTGTATTCTTCCGTAAAGGTGGAGAGGATAAATAGTTGTAGCCCAAACAATCAACAACAGTGTATGCCTAGATCCAAAAGACAACATGAACGAAAGTAAAACAGGTATATGCAATAAAGGGAAAATCAGAACAAAGAAGCATACCAATGAAAAACAATTGCCAAAATTTGATTGAAAAGAGTAAGTTGGAACCTATGAACTTCCTAGGCGTAAATCACGGCGTTTTGACATATTCGCAATAGTTTTCTCTTTTACGAAAGCATGCAGCGTCTGTGCGGCCGTTGCGGTCAGTGCGGTCAGCTGCAGTCTGCAACGGTCAGTGCAGTCAGCTGCAGACTGCTGCAGTCAGTGCGGCAGTATGAAACAACCCTTTCAAACAACTTGAGCTGTTTTTGTTTTTTTTTTTTGACAAAATCATGGTACCAATCGGTGGAGCGCAGCAAGCTCTACAAAAAGATCACAGTCCCACCTAATTCGTAACCTAGGTAAATTTTGGAGCCAAAAATCGAAATTTTTCAGCTACCCTAAAAATCGGATCTCCTTCCAGAAAATTTCTACGGACTTCCAACTTGGTCTTTGTATAGTAGACCCATAATAGTACCCAAAAATGTATTTGGTAGATTTTTCCGGGGCTCAAAATTGAGAAACAAATAGGGTCCCAAAATGCCAAAATGCCACTTTTTTCGGGTTTTTTATGTAAAACTTGGTATTTCTCGATTATAAGAGCACCTGCAGGGGGTAAGTTTTTGAAATGATACTTAGAAGGCTTGTAGTATACAATGACATATGTGGGAAGGGCTGGGGGCGGAGTTTGCCATTTTTGGACAATTTTTGTTTCTCGCTTTCTGTGCTCGGAAAAAATTCGTTGAAAGTATATTTGTGTACTACTATATGCCTATTGTGTAATGACCAAGTTGGAGGTCTGTAGGACTCTTTGTCGCAGAAATCCAATTTTCAGGTGACAAAATTTTTTTCTATTCTGGCTCCAAACTTTACATAGAAGGCGACTTAGGCGGACCCTTGGCGGTCATTTTGTAGAGCTTGATCTACTCTGTCGAATGATACCCTAAATATTAGGAAAACAAAAACAACTTGAGTCATTTAAAAAAGGAGTTTACTTTTGGGACAATCTAATATCTAGGCAGACGGGAAGATTCTGTAAAAAATGCATGCCATCAATTCGCTCAACCATCATAACCCAACAGTATTGAAACTACCACTTACTTGATGCTTATTTTGTAGTATAATTGGTGGCCTTCTGTACTCGGACAAATTTACAGATATTCGAAGAGAGCCCGGTTTTTATATGCGGAGTGCACACTCCTGACTATCATCAGAAACAGCTTCACTGTGGATTTGTAGCTAAAGGTGGTAAACCTGCACGCTCACTTGCTACATCGTGCCCACCAAAAGATTTTGACTATTACGATTTTGGGCCGTATTGAAGCTTTCGTGCTTCAACTATGACGGTTATTAGAGTTCATCACAAGCTAGATTGTTCTGAAGACCTGCGTTTTATCTTTGAATTCTGTTAGCTTGTTTTGAGCATCAGCTTGTAATGAACTACACGGTTTATCAGTTGCCGTCGGTGTCAACAGCACCTCCACTCCCGCGCGGGGCTCTGCACCTTTTCCGCAAACATGCTTTCTGATCATGTCCAATCGATTGAGGCTCCGCCTTTAACACGCTCGCGGCGAGAGTGATCAGAGAGCTAATCGCGAAAGAGGTGCAGAGTCCAAGCGAAGAGGTCGGGCGGGAGCGAAGATGCTGGTGCCACCGACTCCGCAGTTGATGAGCCGACCTTTACTAGAGAGCTGGGAACGGGTATTTCGTTTGAGATGTTAATGTATTATTATTTTATAGTTGAGTCTGCTTTATTTTCATTTTGCCTATTGATTAATTCATTTGTTGATAGAATATTTATAGTAGTTGTGATAAATGATGTTTTCTATCAGCCCCACCAAAAGTGGTCGAGCTCGTATCACATCAAAGATAATGGTTTCAGCAGCTTACAATCCTTCAGAAACTTTCAACTTGCTATAAGGCAGCAATGATTCTGGCGCTGTTGATGTGCTTTATACTAAACAGTGAAGAGTCTGGCTATCGAATATCTCCAGAAAATTCACAAACTTTGAGAAGAAAATAGACCAAATTAGGAGAACGATTAGTTGAGGAAAATTAAGTTTTGTATGCCTCTTAGCTTGCTTTCCAAGAAAAAAGTATTTACATATTCCACCTCACAGCAAGTTAAGCTAAACATATCGTTTGATGTGCCGACGGAGTACATGTAGGAGCCGAAGTAGGCGCCAAAATTCAAATCAAGAGCTTCTGAAAAGCCCGTTTTCGGCATTTTCGTGCCCTTCAAGCTGCATTCTCAGCATTAGCGGGAGGAATAAGCCCAGATAAGCGAAAACATTCCATTCGAAATTTTTTCTGAACGCTGCCTTTAAAGAACGACTAAGGTTGAAATTGTATTAATTAAATTTTTTTGGCAAGTGAAATGTCTTGAAGTCTCCCTTCATTAAACTTCAAGCAAAAATCTCCCATGTGTATAGCTTTTGCCACCTTACCTAAAAACAGAGCGAAAGAAACGATTGCAGTTGTGTAGAACATCGCTAGGCAACAACAAACTCGTCGATTCTGGTCACAAACGTCATCAAAACAAAAAAATCATTATGCACCGATGAGAAAACACGAAAAATACTGCATGAGCTTGAAATGGATCTGACGGCGCACGCTTGCCGCGACCGGCGTGATCTATTTCATTTCGACTCGTACACTACTGTCTAGTGGGGGGAAGGACGATCATAACTTATAATAACCAAGGGTTGTTTGCGTGTTTTTGTGTGTGTGTGTCTGAATGTCTGTCTGTCACGAAATTCATAGCGCGAGTGCCAGCCAACGTTCTGAGCCCAAATTTTGCATAGCGCATGCTACCAGCATAAAAGTCCACCGTGCGAAAGCATGAGCGGATTTGTTAGGTGGATCCCTCAGAAATTGCGCGTCAGCCAAGTCCAATTGGCTTTTGGCCCTCATAATTGGATCCGTATCACAACTTTTTGCAAAGTCGTGGATGTGCTTGGCATCTCAATGTGCAAGCCATGGGTTTTGGTCCAAAAAAGGGATCAAAAGTCTACTATTTTACAAAAACGACGCCGAAAAGTATTGATTGCTAGATGGTCGATTTGCCAAGTTTTACTTGAGCATTTGAGAAGATTTTTGCACAGAGATGTGGCCCAGGATGTTATTGTCCTTATAGCAACTACCTAGCCAGAAAAAAGTTTAAGAACCTATTCAAACTTGCATTTGTTCTTCTGCGAAAAATTTCATCCTCTCAAAATTACCGTTCTCACATAGAAAAACTTTTGGAATGAGTAGTTGTTTACATTTTATTCGTAATATTCGGCATTGTCCGGTGAGTTTCAATGCCGTCATAAGGCATGAATGAGTAAGGCGTATAGAGTAGGACCAAAGCGAGCCTCTGCAAATCAGTGTAGTTCGTAGCGCAAGCTGCAGCCAAGAGTTCGAGCTGATTTTGGCTACAGCACGCCAGCAGCACCCAGTTGATTATGTAAAGAAGTGAGCGAATCTGTATCGGTTGCTGAAAATTGCGAGTCAAACGGATCCACCAGGCATTTGCTAAGGCAAACGAGATCCTAATTCAAGGAGTCTGCAGTTAACTGTGAGACTTTTAACTTGGACATCTTCTAAGCCCTGGAATTCAGCGCAGATACATAGCAAAAAGTTAATTTCGTGCAAAAGTGGCGTCAAAAAGAGATGACTCAATTGATTGTTGATTTTCAAAGAACTCACTGTATAGCTGGAAATATTTTAGGCTGGAAATGTAGTGTGCATCTGCTGTTGTTCTAATTAGTCAACACTGCATTGATAAAATGGATACAAAATTACACTAACCGTTTACCAAAAAGTATCGCCACGCTAATTTTATCGGTTTCAAATGAAAACCTCGCAGAAAGAATGGTTGTTTACATCATATTCTTCACGATCAGAATTTTCCGGGGAGGTTCAAAGCAATTTGAGAGATGAGGCAGGACGCTGTTTAGCTCTGAAGACAAGCATGGACACGCAGACCCGAACGGCACGATATTCATGGGGCGCACAGAGCCATTACCTGCTGTGGGCGTGCCATACTTTGCCTTCCTTAAGAGAAGATGTTGCTCAAAACTATAGAGTAGGACCAGTGCGAGCCTCTGCGAAGCAGAGGTGACGCACTGGTTATATAATAAAGTGCATGTTATGTTCAAGTACTCGTATTATAATATAGTCCCCTGAACCAACGACCTCGTGCGGAACCTGCGCACTTGCGCAATCCGATGCGAATCATCCGCTGGATACGGTACTGAGGATGCGGTGTAAACATTTGCGCTGCCGCTTGGACAGCGAATTGTCCCTCAGTAGCGAGCTTCTCCAAAGTTCTACCGCCATCTTATAATTCAGGAAAAAGTTGTGCCCCGATTCTAAACAGCCAGCCCTTCAAGATGAACTTGTTATCTCGTGGGAATCTTGAGCCAACAGGCGCAGTCATAGTCATAGGCCCCGGACAGACTTCACGCGATTTGATCGTCGCGACTCAATCGCCGACATTTCCATTCATTTTCATTTCACATTCGAAATATTCGGGCTGGAAAAGTATCACAACCGAAATGCAAGTTGATCGGCGTGGAATGATGTTGTAACAGTCGTCTCGTCGCGATTCAGTCGCGACGACCAAATCGCGTGATGTCTGTCCGGGGCCATAGAGTGCATTCTTTTGGGATAGTCCGTATTTTCGGCGTTAATAAAATAAATGAGCCTAGCTTTTCGGCACTTTTGTTCGACAGGGAAAATGTTCGCGTAATCGTTTTCGTCAGCCTGGATCTCTGTCACCTTTCAATCAGCTGTAATCATCAAGTTCTAGGTGCAGGAAGTATGATTCTTTAGCTTCCTCTTCCGTCAAAGCTAAAAGCAGCAATTGCGTGAGACAACGTTGGCTACCTTTAGAAAAGCTGCTGCAGGACTTTTGAGCCAATCTAAAGCTGAATTTCAATATATTGTATTTACTTCAACAGTTCGCTCCTGCATAGAATGACGTCAATGCAAACGTGTTGGGAGATTGTCACATAGATCAGTCGAGATCCAGACTTAACAGTAGAAAGAGAGGTCAAGTAGAATTTGGGACTTGTAAGCTTTTTAGAATTATATTTACAATACCACCCGTAATTTGTGAAAAAAATTGGCGGCGGCGCCTAACTCACGCGGCGCCGCAGTTAGGTGGCAAGCGCCGCGTCGCGCGACAAAGTTAGGCGGAAAAGCGGCATTTGCCGCCTAACTTTGTCGCGCAATGCCCAACTTTTTTACAAAAAAAAAGACCTTATCTTGATTCAAAATTTACGAATTCTATATATAAGAGTACCATTCAACTCAGCTCGGCGAGGCGCATCTTCCAGTATACAGATGTGCCTAGTTGTGGGATATAGGTTTTTTCTTGGAATTTCAGTGTAAATGGATCATTCAGTGTGCTGCTTCCAGAGGCTACCTACACATTTGTTGAGCAGTGCAGAAATAGGGTGGGTATAATTTAAGAGCTCATTCTGCACGGATATGTGTAAAACTGGGCTTTTCTCGGCGAAGCATGACGGGTCCCAAAATGCAGAAAGACAAAGGGGAATGGTTGGAAATCGCATGAGAAGCACATATCGTGGAATGCCGTGCTGTGCAATGTACAGTACCACCCACAAACGGGAATTCCGCGAAATTCCAGAAATTTCGTGATTCCGGAATATCGCAACTATGCAGCGCCATAACTTCCTTCGGAATGAATATATTCTAAATCCGAAAGCAGCATTGTGTTCAGCTCGTCAAGGCGAATCTTTCAACATGCTTAATGTCATCTATATCTCGTTTCCAGTTTTCTCAAATTTTTCTGAGGAGGTCCTTCGCAAGTATGTAACGCAGCGCCTATCCAACATAAAAGATTCCAGTACGTACCATTCGATAGTGCTCTTCTTGTACATTATAGTGCGCTAGAAAGCTGCCGCAGAGTTCTTTCCAAAAGAGAAAGAAGCGCTGGTAATTTCTGAAAAAATCACTCGTTTCCAGATTCTACTCGCCGTATCGCGGATCGCGATGCCATCGAGCAATATCATGCATAAGAGTTGCACACGATGACCCCTTAACACCAACTAAGACCGTTTGTTTCGCGGATCGCATTGCAATCAACCAATGTTTCGAATGCTTGCTAAGTAAAAAGGCTATGCGGAATGCCAAGGAATGAATCTACGATGCCAGATGCGACATTCAACTCGATAAAAAGATCTCGGACTACAGACAAAAATGATTGGAGTTGCAGAAGGAATGATGGTGCCAGTAAGCGAACCTCTATATATACTTAGTCATTGTTAATCATGCATTTTCCACCAATTATACTTATTGCTTGTGTTGCCTTTTCATTCGCTCATTCCTTGTACGTAGGATAGCACACTGAAAATATTCCTATCTCAAGTTTTCTCCTTTTGAACATTTCTTACAAGTAGTCCAAATTCCACAAGATAACCAAGATATTATTTTGGTTTGACTTATCGTCGTCATAGTTCCAACTGATTGTTAGTGATTTTGTCACTTTTTCATGTTGATGCTTCGTTGTTTATGTGTGTGTGTGTATTTCAAGCAGAATGACGGTTTAATTACCTAAGTTTGAGGTAATTGGCAACAAACGCGTGTCGTTCGTGTGGTGGTTGTTGGTGTGATTCAATTGGCAAGGTTGTGGCAATCTTTTTACGCCGTAACTTTCTTTGGAGTGGAAATTTTCTGAACCCGAAAAAGCATTGTGCTCAGCTCATCAAGGCGAATCTTTCGGTATGCAGTGTCCTTGATATCTCGATTTCAGTATTCTTGAAACTTTCTGCGGACGTCTCTTTGCAAAGGTGTAATGCAGCGCGTATTGCGCCCAGTAGATTCAGAAAGAAATCTTCGATAGTACTTCTTCTGTAGAGTATGGGGCGCTAAGAACTAGCCGCACACTTCTTTTCAAAGGAGATAGAAGGGCTGGTAAATTCTGGAAAAATAATGTCGTTCTAAATTTTTCTCACCGTAACTCTAAAATATGAAGCTCTCTTGCTAAGCAGATGTGATTTTCGTAATCAGCAAGTCGGATAACCCTCATGAGCAAGTTTTTCGAGATGTTCGGGTAATTTCATTTTCTCGTTTTACGCTCTGAAGCTGGCCGATGGATTTGGTTAAAATGTTCATGCTCTTAAATTGTAAGGAAACTTCGCTTATAGAGGATTTCGGACACACTCTTTACGAAAATCGTGGTCTTTGTGTAATACATGGTCTTTCTGCATAAATATGGTGAGGGAACCGTAACGGAGTCACGAAAGTGCGTAACTTTGCCCGCACTTCTCGCGTATCTGTCAGAGAACTTGCCCGCTTGCGTTTAGAGATTAAGTTCAGTGGGAACTGTGCTATCGAATGGTGTATGCCTCAGACTCCATTCTACAGAAATCGCCGAGTTACGAGTCTACGAAACACATCCTCATGAATTTTGCCCAAAATGTAAAGATTGCATATTTCATCAAAATTCCACCGTGAGCTTGTATGATACTCGCATTGCGGATATTGTGTTCCCTTCGCCCAAAGACTCCCACTGAATTGAATATGGTGCTTGCGTGTTGGCGACTCAAAGGCTTTCGTTCCCCTACCCCATTCGATTGAGAGAAGCAAGCTTTACAAAATGAGCGCTAAAGATCCGTTTAAGCCACAAATCAGGTAGATTTTAGAGCCAAAAATGGGAATTTTCCAGCTAACTAAAGATGGGTGGGGGAACGAAAGCCGCCAGTTTGGGCCGCCTTCGCGGACTGCTGGTCGGAACGACATGCAACAACGCTGAGAAAAGACCAGTTGGCCGCGAAAGGCGGCTCAAAGTGGCGGCTTTCGTTCCCCTACCCACTAAAGATCGGATCTCCTTCCAGCAAACTCCTATGAACCTACAACTTGGTCATACACTAGACACACAGAGCACCCGAAAATGTATATGATGTATTTTTTAGGATCAAAATCGAGAAATCAAGATTGTCCGAATTGCAAAAAACTTCACTTTTTTCGCCTTTTTAGCCTTGAATTTGTATTTCCCGATTAGTGGTGCATATAGATGTACAACTTTGAGGTTATACTTACCAAGGCTTGTGGTATACATGATATTAGGTTGGCACGAAAGTTCTTGCGTAATTCAAACAAAATTCAATAACTTTTCAAAGACTCAACCTAAATTCACAACCTTGTATGCTAAAAATATTAGAAGCCTTACGCTTCAGGATGGATGTTTAAGCATAAGATTCCGTGAGCTGGACATAAAGAACGAAGCTCTCGAATATGGGGCTTCAAGTTTTGAGATTTTGAGTTTGGTACCAGAAAATCGCAGAGTGCCGCTAGCTAGCTGAAAAAAATCTGTAGGATTTATTTACACAACATAAGTCCATATGTTACTTTGGAAGGCTTTGATCTTGCACGGTGAAGCAAAAACAAAAAATTCGTGGAATATGTCATTTTGCGGAAAAAATCCCCACATGTCCAGTTTTCCGGCGAAAACACTTATTTACAATCGAGAAAACGTTGCAAGGCTCAAAATAGGCACTATGTCTAATTTCTGGTTGCAGACTGTGTTTCTGTGGAAAATTTAGAGCGATAAGGGGATTTGTCCTATAAAATGAGAAATTTCACAAATTTTTTGTTTTCGCATTTCCATGCGCGATCGAAGCCTGCTAAAATAACGTATGGACTTTTGCTGTGTAAGTAAATTCTACAGATTTTTTTCGGCTAGCTAGCGGCCCTCTGCGATTTTCTGCCACCAAACTCAAAATCGCAAAATTTGAAGCCCCGCATTTGAGAGCTTCGTTCTCGATGGCTAGCTCATGAAATGTTGTGCGTGAAGTTCCATCATGGAACGTAAAACTTCTAATATTTTTAGCATACAAAACTGTGAATTTAGGTTTAGTCCTTGAAAAGTTATTGAATTTTGTTTGAATTACGCAAGAACTTTCGCGCCAACCTAATATATGTGTGAGGCTGGGGAAGAGTTTGCCGTTTTGCGTGGGAGGCCGGGATGGAGTTTGTCAATCTACACCTTTTTCCTCGCTTTCTATGCTTGGAAAAAATCCATTAAAGGCATATTCAAAAATCACTATTTGTTAACTGTAAGATGACCAACTTGGAGGTTCGTAACATTTTTTTTTGCGAAAAATTTACAAATGAAAACATTTTTTCGATTATGCCTGCAGACTTTACTTGGATTTCGGCTTAGGCGGAGTTTGGCGGTCATTTTGAAGAGCTTGCTTCGCTTTATTGAATGATACCCTGAGTATGATAGGAGAACAAAACCAGCTCGATTTATTTAGAAAAGGAGTTTGTGTTTATATGAACGGCATATTGTAAGCTTTCACTGCTCGGACTGCTCCTTTGTCTATAACTGGAAATCAAAGAAAATCTAAACCAAGTGGTTTCAAACTTCCATCAGCAAATCATGTTGAATTTGTGCTTGAATATATCAAATTGTTTGTTTCTCCCTGGAATAATGTGAAATAATGCTACCGATGAAATTCTGCACATTTGCTACGAACTAATCTTTTTAGTCAGTGCTTATAATAATGAGGGGGCCCATGTGGTCAGCTGCGTCCCCGGGCCGCCTAGCATTGGCAAAGCATCTTCCCTACTGCATCGCTAGCACTCCTCTACATGGAAGAAAATGAAGAAATCGAAGAGAATGAAGAGCCAACGGCTCTTACATGGCAAAAGGTGAGTTTCTCGCTCATATCTCCTTTCCTACTCGAATTATGATTCAGCGCGCCAAAATGGCACTTCCGCATGCCGGGTTATACCTTTCACTCTTCGTTTATTTGATGGTTGGAGCAGCAGCCTTTCACTGGCTAGAATATGAAGCAGATGAGAAGATTCAACATGAGAAGTTAGAACGAATCAAGCATGTAAGCAGTTTATTATTTTTAACATCTAAAAATATCTAATAGGCGGCAGATTAGGTAGGAACACAAGTCTTACAGCAAGAATTTTGAGGAATTTGTATGGTGAGCGTTAACTTGTGTCATATGTTTTTCATTAAAATAAACAGTCTGTGTCAATCGTGTACTCCTTCTCACATCGAATCGCCATGCCAGAGCTTTGCGCTACGTTCGCGCGAGTATGACTTGATCATTCGAATTGCGCTTGGAGAACGCACGTAAGCCGTGGCGTCGCGGGGGCTGTTTCTGTGCAAAAGGGCGCATGCTTGACACAGAGTGTATGTAGTGTCAGCATACAATCAGTGATTTTGTTTGGATAGAAGCAGGAAATCAAAAGCTCTCGAGACATTTTCCTGTAAAGACACAGGATAAACACGATCTTTTCGTAGCCATAAAGGTGGAGTTTTTCCTAGCAGATTTCTCGCTTGATATAGTTCAATTCCACATTGTGTCAAAAATAATTTTCTTTGTGAAAAGCCTGGTTTTTCTCTGTGAGATATATCAATTCAGAGGAAGGAATTAAAAACCTTCGCTATTCGCATTCATGAATGCATAGTTGGGTTACTTGGTACTACACCTGGGTCGGAATCGAATAGAATTTCGATCATTCGAATAAAACATTCGAATATATTCGCATTCGAAATTCGATACTCGGAGTTTCTCCATTTTCGAATAATATTCGAAACTCAAATAATCAAAAAAAGGGTTTCGAACAAAATTCGAAAACGCGATTAATCAAAAAACGGGGTTTCGAATAGATTTTATTCGAATGCTTTATTCGAATGTTCAATTAGCATTCGTATTCGAATGAAATCCGTGTTCAAATTATTCGAGTTTGTTGGAGACAACTGCTGAGTATCAAGCTCACTTCGTCCTCGTTTTTTTTTTCGCAAAACTCGGTAATGCATCTTTTGCAACCATTATGACCTTTGAACTGTATGGAGGGTCGCATTCTTCCGATTGCTTGACAGTAAAAAAATCTTATGTGGATTTCAATTGATGCTTTCTCGATCAATGAGATAGTTCGCACTGCTTTGGACACCAAATCAATAAATAGCTATGAAATTCAAACTCATGCTCCAAGTTCATATATTGGAAGGGTGCTGACAAGTCGGTTTCTCTTCCTTTGCATCGCTCAGCTTTTGATACACAAATTTTCACACTAATGAGCACTCCTGCTTGTAAAACCAATGTTGCACAAGTGCCTCTATTGTTTACCTTGGAGTTTTTCCCAAATTTTTGTATTTTTAGTAAAGGATCTCGCAGCTATAGTGAAGGATTAAAAGGTTGATGGGTTTCATTATATAACCGCAATAGAGTTTTGTTTAGTAGATAATGGGAAGTAAAACATGACTTTTTACTGATATAAACTAACCAACCAACTTCATCGATTTTAAAGGCTACCGGGCTGAGGGCGCTGCTTATGGAGAAAAATTTGTTTTAATGCTTTCATCAATTTTTGGAAAACTTTGAGCTACGGGGCGGAGAGTTGGTAAAAGGGGGTAAATGAGGGTGCTGATTAAAAATAAAAACTATTTTATCGGTTTCAGCGATTTTTGGAAAATCTTGTGCTAGGAGTCATAGGGAATATGAGGGTGCTGATCATGAATGGATCGGCTTCAGCCGAATATGTCAGCAAATTTTGGATATGGTTGCTCTAGTAATTCAACAAATCGATCGAATATTTATTCAAAATTCGACTCCCAATGCTCGAATATAATCGATATTCATTCATTCGATATTTCTGATTTTCCTATTTTATTCGGAATTCATGCATTCGAGAATTTTTAAATCTCAAACTTATTCATTTATTCGGGATTTTTCATTTTCGAATTTATTTGGTACTCATCCATTCGATGAAAAATTTCGAATTTACCCAAGTTTAATTGGTACATTGCAGGACTACAGTATGATCGACGCTGCTCTGAGAGAATTGGCCCCAAAAGACAACTACGAGCAATACAAAGGAAGAATTTTTGAGCAGCTTGCAGAGTGAGATGTCGGCCTTTGATCAGGCACTGAGAATTTCAGACTCTGTTAACGATGAAATTTTCAAGACTTTCCTCACTTCACGAAGGACGTCCTTTCCATCTAGAGGACGGTATGCCTTCCGAAGAATCTTTGCCTCCACGCTGGAGTAGAAGCAGTGCTTTCCTCTATGCTCTCAGCATTTTGGTAAGTTTTCTTCCTTCTTCTTTATTCTTGTTGAGCGATGCAAAAGATAGGGCCGAGCCGGTGATCGAAACCGGGACCTCTCGCACCCAAAGCGAGAATCATACCACTAGACCATTCGGCCGTAGGATATTGCAACCTTGCGCTTGTAGGTGCTAGAATCTCGTCATTGTAGACGATGAGACATTCTAAACGTATGCAAAGAAGATACAAACATAGCATGGGGATTTAGGAATAACCATTTGAAATCTATTTCTTCTCAATGAGATTCATTGCTATTTATGGAGTAAATGCGCACGCTGATCAATATATCAGAACAATCTCCCTTTGAGATTTTCTGCTGCACTTGTCTCACAATTTCTGATTGATTAAAACATAACACTAAAATTAGATTAGAATCACAATACATATGACCAACCTTCGATTCGATGAAAGTATAACATTTTGATGCAAATACCACGCAGATAATGCAAACGGCAGATTTTGTACTGCAGTGTGCTTCCCCCCCCCCCCCTTCAACCCCTTTTGAATCATAGATCGCAATAATTTTCAAAAATGCACTTTACAAACTTGTGCACATGATTTGTTCTAATTGTGAATAAAAGCAAGTATCATCTATTCTACGACTAGGAGACGCGTGACCGCATTGCGGACATTGTCATAACATGTTTGAGTTTGTTCTTCCCTGTTTCCAAAGAGTGAATAAACGTGGACGAGGTAAATGACAAGTATAAACCTGCTAAGTACGAGATAAGCTTGTTTAGACGATGTGTGCAAAACGGCCTCGCGTCTCCTAGTTTTAGAATGAATGATAAAATTTATGAAACAACGTCTCAGCAAAAAACGTGAGCGGTATTGTATCTGAAATTTATGTGGATTCTTCTTGTAGAATGTGGCTCACGCCGCTCCCCTACATTTAAAATGTCCGTTTTGTCCGTCCTTCTCACCTGCCCTGCCGAAATCAAATTTCCTGGGCTGCTGGAAAATATAAATATTCTTGACTGAACGAATCTATAAGTTATGATCGGCTCCCAGATTCGTATGGAGGTGATAACACCCTAATAACACAAGTAAACTTACTAAACCTCCACGTCATAGCATTGCTTTCCGTACTCTCTCGCTAGCAAAACCGTCACGCAGTGAGTTGGCAAGACTCCACCTCCACACGAATCTGGAAGCCGATGATATACAATACAATCTACTCAAGGGAAAACCTGTCAATGCAGAGCTTTGAGCAAACTCTTACTAAATTTTCTAACTGCAACGACTCCTTACATTGCTATATTTAGCAAAATAATATGCAAGTAATCGAGATTCACGTATACCCTTAGTCCTACAGCTTTTCAGCAGTCTAGTAACTTACCCGAAAAAAGTAGGTAGATGATTAGCAAAATGCTTATATGTATGGAAGCGGCGAAGAGTATGAAAAAGAGTCTCCCCCACCCCTTTCCTCCTCCCCCTCTCCCATTTAAGCGCCGCCCATTAGAATGGGAATGTCGACCATTTGGTGGAGTCTGCGTCGCAGTAATTTTCGAGCGAAACCCAAAACCATGCTTTTTTAGCAATTCACTGTAGAAGCTATTTCCAAAGAAGTGCTGGCCAAATACTGAATGGAAGCTTCTCAGGTGAAATGCAGATTTTACAAAGATGTATTTTTCTTCAGACAACCACCGGCTATGCTTACGCGGTACCTGTAACTCCGTTCGGCCAACTTCTCGCTATTATCTACGGATTGATAGGAATTCCTATTATGGTGTTGGCTGCAGTGGACATTGGGCGATTCCTTTCTCACATTGTGCTTGAACTGTACTCCAAGGTAGGGTAACAAAAGCAAGTTTTAACAAAGTACTAGGAATGACAATCAAAATTATACAGTATCAAGCCATGCTTTCATCACTGAAATGTCGCACGAAGATTTCCGCCAGAACGGCTACGGTACTGAAGAAGAAGAAATCGTGAGTCAACGCAAACTCAAATTTATTAGGTTGGTCCGAAAGTTCTTGCGCATCATTTTCAAAAATTCATAACTTCCTTGACACTCGATGGATTTCGTTGGGATTACATGTAATCGAAAGAGGAATCTATGCTCTTTACAGCCGTACCTCCATCATGAATTACTCTGAAAAACTTCAAGAGTTAGAAGCAGTTGAATAAAATCATTCAAGATTGGCATTTTTCGAGCTGGGTCACGAAAAATTCTGAAAGTATTTTTATTTGATAGAGAAAATTATGCTCATTACAATGGTACCTTTTTCATGAATTAAAACGAAAAAGATCGAGAGTTAGGAGCAAATAAACAGAATTTCTTCAGTTTTGCAGTTTTTGAGCATGCTCAAAAAAGCCTAAAAACGTCACAGAAAAGGCGGGAAAGTCATGAACATGGGTTTTATGACCTTCTCTTTCTAGCTGAGTGAAAATCGTGCTAATCGAGAGCAATTTTGATTTTCGTGAAAAACGCAGGCACGAAAATCCGAAAAAAGCACGAAAAACAAAATTGCTCCTGATTGGCACGATTTTTGCTCATCTAGAAAGAGAATGTCACAAAACCCATATTCATGACTTTCCCGCCTTTTCTGTGACGTTTTAAGGCTTTTTTGAGCATGCTCAAAAATTGCAAAACTGAAAAAATTTTGTTTATTTGCTCCTAACTCTCGATCTTTTTCGTTTTAATTCATGAAAAAGGTACCATTGTAATGAGCATAATTTTCTCTATCAAATAAAGATACTTTCAGAATTTTTCGTGACCCAGCTCGAAAAATGCCAATCTTGAATGATTTTATTCAACTGCTTCTAACTCTTGAAGTTTTTCAGAGTAATTCATGATAGAGGTACGGCTGTAAAGAGCATGGATTCCTCTTTCGATTACATTTAATCCCAACGAAATCCATCGAGTGTCAAGGAAGTTATGAATTTTTGAAAATGATGCGCAAGAACTTTCGGACCAACCTAATATAAACATCTGACGATTTTAATTTTTTCTCAAGTCGGCAAAGGTCGAAACCTCCATCAGTGGAAGAACACGAAATGGAAGACAGAGTTGAAGGTGCAGAGGAAGAGTCAATAGAAGAGAAACCACCAAATGCCAAGCGTTTGCCGCTTAGCATAAATGCAAGCATTCTTTTAGTATTCTGCATGATGGGTGGAGTCACATACATCGCTGCAGGTAAGTTCAACATTCTGTTGAGAGCTAAAATTATCGAATCCCATATAAAATTTTTCTTCTTTAGGTGGTAAAGCAACGTTCCTGGAAGCATTCTTTGTCACTTTCAACTTGGTTGCCAATCTTACTATGAGCGAAATGCCAAGCGATCTGAACCATGTGCTTACACTGATCTACATCTTTGTTTTCGTCACGTTCGGTAAGTAATTTATAAAAAAATTCCCTCAATAGAAACAAAGGTTTTAAACAGTAGTTCTCGGACTGTGACACCCGCCGGGGCCCGAAGTGTATGTGTGCCAAGTTTGGTCCGGATCGGTTCAGAAATAAAAATTTCTATTCGGAACATACGTACATGCGGACATACAGACATACATACAGACATACAGACATACATACAAACAGACATTCAGCTTTATATATAAGATTTGTTAGGACTTTCAACCGAGCGTTTATGCATGAGTTTTTTACTTAGAATAGTGTACAAAAATAAATAATCACGCAAATCAAAGATGCTTGGAAAATCAGAATGTAGTACGTTGCGATACCTGGGCACCTGTAATTTTAAAAGTAATGGAAGCTGGAGACTCCGTCATTGCCCAAGTAGCAGCCTCTTATGGTCTATATGTAGGCAAGAAACTCATCCCAAATTTAGCCCAAGCCTACCTTCTACCGTATTAATAGACTGTGATTGGTCACTCGGAAAAATTTCGGTGTGGGTAATAATGATCCATATTTCTTGCTCCGGCAAGGCTTATGCAATGGTATACAAGTAGTAAAAGAAGCCACAAAAACTTTTAAAATACAAATTTTTGAATAATAAGTCAAGGCAAACTGTGGAACTATCGTGGTGGTACTTCTTAAGGAGTTGCTGTACTGTCAATGTGTGCCGAGCTAGCCGCACTTGAGCTGAAGGACATCTTCCTCAAGATCCACTACTTCGGACGCAAAATCAAATTCAAACGTAGACACAAAAAGGAACAGATGGAGGTTAATTTTTATACTTTTGAATTTGAGTAATTTTTGATCCTTGAAATTTAAGGTTGAAGTCAAAGAGCTGCTCAAGATCATCGAAGAAATACGGCGACGTTACCCCGAAAAAGAACGCATCACTTCTCTGGATATATTACAGGTGAATGAAGGCTTATTTCTGCTGTTCGTTTTTCCTAAAATTTACCGGAGCTAGAAAATGATAAAGAAGCAATGAAAATTGCATTAAAAAATCGAAATAGTTCCCATCTTTATTTAATGACTAAAATCGAGCAACACAACGGTTCAGCCAATCTTTTGAAAAAACTTTACTATTTAGTACATGAACGAGGAAGCTCCCAAACCTGTAGTCATAGCAGAACGCCGTGATACGATTGCTTTCCAACCACAAACCATGGAGATCCTAAAATTTGCCGACGAACAAGATCTTGAGGACAGGAGTGCAAGTAGATTGGAAGAGGTCCCACTCATTGAGAAGAACGTGGTCAGGTGGGTGTCTTTGAAATATTAACAGCCTAAAGATGGCCGAAAATGAACTTAGTTGTATTAAAGAAGAGAGGATATATTAGGTTGAAATAAAAGTTCCGTGACACCATTTTTGAGAAATCGTAAGCTCCTCACGTCAAGCGACTCGCGTGAAGTTGATTTCAATTGCAAGAAACTTATGTACTTTCTACAGTACTCTGAATACTCTTGAATAACCTTTTCGCGCAGATAAAATTGGAAAAAGGACATTCCCGAGTTTCGGATTTGAGGAAAGCCGTTTAAAAATAGAAAAACCCTGCTGTAAGATTCGAAAAAGTCGGCGTAATAAGTTTTCTGACTTCCTCTTTCTGACTGAGCAAAGTTTGTGCTGGTCAACCTTTTCTTTGAAAAGTTATGATTTTAGAAGAAACTGCCAAAAGAATCTTTTAGGAACATTGATTTTTTGGCATTTCTTTCTCAAGTATCATATTTTTTCAAAGAAGATCCATCAGCACAAACTTTGCTCACTTAAAAAGAGAGTCAAAAAACTCAAGACGCTGACTTTTCGCATTTTATGGCAGAGTTTTCCATTTTTAAACGGCTTGCCTCAAACACCGGAAAAGTGGTAATGTCTTTTTCCAATTTTATCCGCGAGCAAAGCTTATTCAAGAGTATCCAAGATACTGTAGAAAGTACATGACTCCTCTTTCCAATATGCATTTCATTCAAGTAGTGACAGGAGGAAGTTACGATTTTTTCAATGTGGTGCGATAGAACTTTCAGTTCAGCCTGAATTAGGTTGATGCACAAATCCTGCACCAAAAACAGAAATTTTTGTTTGAGAATGTTCGAACAAACTATTTCATTTACGCAGCATGCTCTTTGTTATGTACATCAAAGGTAGTATCTTATTTTGAAAAATCAAGTTTAAATTAAATCAATGAGCCAAAATTAATAAAATGGAAATTCATAGTTTTTTACAGAAACATCTAATCACTTCCAATTTTATGAGTTGAAAAGAATAGATCACATAGTTCAAAAATGGAATCAAATCTTGGTAGACGTTTTAGCACTTTCAGGGAATTTGAAATTCACTTTTTAAGTATTTCTTTTGAACAGATTGTATTGTTGCCGTTTCCAACGAGAAATTTTGACATAAGCACCTGCGGAAAGCGCAAGCTTTTTTTCTCTACTGTGTATTCAATCAAAAAATTTTGAAGCTCGAGGTACCGGAATTCTGAGAATTCTGGTGCAAGAATTATGCATCAACCTAAAGTATTGATTACCTATTTTCATGATATATTTAGTAGCACTGTACACATCAGAACAAAATAAAGAAAGCTAATCTGTCAACAGCGTTTTCAATGCTCAAAGTAGGACGTAGTCTTTGTATTAAGAGTGTGAATAAAGTAGCTAGCTTTACTTCGCGAAATCCCTGAAAAATCAAGAGGAAGGAATGCAGTGCCTAGTGCATCAATACAAACTAACACTTCATGATATTTTCTCCATCATTCATTGAGGGAATCTGTGAACGGAACATGGCATTTAGGTTTATATATTAGGTTGTCCCGAAAGTTTTGTCGCTTCCTTTCATCGCTCACTGAAACTCACAGGACATCAATCAATGGACGGTTTACGTACCATTTGATTGAGGTTTTATCCTCTTTCTTACAGCTATATTTGCTCTCTAACCTACCCTGTTTTTGCGATGTTGCCATGGTTTTTTGAGCAGCTGAAAAGAAACGCCAAACTTTTATTGAATTTTGAAAACTTTTATCCTGCATTTCTAAAGAGCGCTGGTAACTTATGGAGTAAACCTTTGGCTATATTGTACCTGTTTAGCTTACATAGGGCACGTTTATCAAGTCCGTAATAATTATTTATCTGAGAAAAACCGCGGCTTTTTGATCACGTATAAAACATAAAATTACTTACTTAGATACTTATTATTAGATGGCCCGTCTTTACGTGGCGTGCGGGCCTCAGCACAAAAGTTTCCATCGACCCATGTCTCTCGCTTCGGACATCCAAGATCTTCTTGGTTGATGTCGGTGGCTGCGTCCACGAGTTACAGATGCAGAAATCATATCCAGCTGATTTCCCAGCTGGTCCATCCGTCCCACGAACACGCTTGTCCATCTCGTCGGTGGACTCCTCGGGGACGTCTGACTTCGCGAAGAATCCACCCAGATGCTCTTAGTGTCCATCTATCGTCTGTTCTTCTCATGATGTGACCGGCCCATCGATGTTTCACTTTCGCCGGGTCACGAAGACGGGACATTCTTCTCATATCTGTACTGCGAAGTCCGACTAAATGTTGCTTGCGTCGGGTCATCTTCAGAAGACTGCGCTCGAGCGCTCTATGGGCCAATTCCATTTTTGCATCATCGCAAAGGGCTTCTTCATGAACTACGTTTTCTGATTTATTCGCAATCCAATCTTCTTCCCTACTTCGTTCAGTTCCTTCAGCATCGTTTCCGCTTCAGGAATACTGCTCGAGAAGAGAACGATGTCGTCCGCAAAACGAAGGTCCGACAGGAGTCTCCTATCATCTCGTATGCCTCGCTCGTCTCAGTCCAGTGACTCCATCACCCACTGCAAGGCCGCGGTGAACAGCTTCGGCGAGATTGTGTCGCCTTGTCGGACCCCCTTCCCAAATAGAATGGTAAGGGGGCGATGGAACAGCTGCATCGTCGTAGTACAGTCCTTGTAGCAGTCGGCTAACGTACTCACGTAAGCTGGGTCCACTCCTTGATCGACTAGCGCTGACAGGATGGCGTTGGTTTCGACGCTGTCAATGGCTTTCTCGTAGTCGACGAAGATTAAGACAAGAGGCAGTCGGTACTCCCGGCAGACTTCTATAACCGTCCCGTCTGGATGTGGGTCCATGCAGCTGAATCCTTTGCGAAATCCAGTTTGTTCTTGGGATTGGGCTTCATCCAGTGTCCTAAACATGCAAACGAAGATAATTTTTGTAAAAAGCTTGTACAGCACACTCAGCGGGCATATGTGACGGAAGTTCCGAAGAGCCTCCCCTTCACCTTCTTAAAGGAAACGGTTGAAAGACGGTTCTTGACGTTCTCCACTGGTCGGGAATGCTCTCCTTCTGACGGCAAGATGTCAGGTGCGACGCGAGAATCTCGTGTAGACGTTGTCCTCCGGCTCGCAGAAATTCGACGGAAAGATGGTCTGGTCTTGGGGCCGTGGACGTCCTCATGGTCTGAATCGCCGTGCGCACTTCGGCAGATAGAATTCGTGGTGGTACTTCTCCAGTGGGAACAACGGTCATCGACACGGGCGTTGATGAGCGAAATAGGTTGGTATAGAAGTTCTTTGCGATAGATTCCAATCGGGAAAAGTAGGAGTCTCGTCCTCGTTTGATAGTGCAGTCAGCACGTGATATTCACAAAGGTCACTTCAACACTTCTTGAAACTTTGTCTTCCTTCGACTGCTTTCAGTATCTTGGAGTGCCTGTATTTCTTGGGATCTTCCTGCAAAGCTGTACTGCAACTGGCGTTGGCTATCAGTCGCTCGAGATGGGTTGCATTCGGATCCTGCCTCAAAAATCTTCTTCCTTCGAGCAGTTCTTTGGTGGTCTTCGAAATACGTTCCGAGTTCCTCTCAGAAGTCACTGAGGCGCACTTTCCGCAGGCTCGCAATCCTTCCAGAAGCCAGTCGTAGTACGCTGGGTCCTCCTCGATGGGCCAGTCACAACTTGGAGCTCCTCCAGCCCGTTACCGTCACAAACAATTCCTTGCATCTTGCGGTACTGTGACAGACTTTCTTTTCCAGCTTTCAATCGTATCTTCGCTTGAAGGAGGCTGTGATCGGAGCCATTGCAGAAGGATGGAACTACTGAGACATCGAGCAAGCTCCACCTTTGGTTGGTGAGAATGTGGTCGATCTCCGCGTGAGTCATTCCGTTGGGCAATCCCCATGTCCACCGGCGATGCTAAGTTGGAATTTCCATGGAAGAGTTGTGCGGTGGAAAGAAGCCCAACGAGACGGTTTTCATCCCGGTCTACATCCAAACTTCCCGATCCTATATTCCATTTCTAGTGGCATCCCGGTTTTCGCGTTGAAGCCCACAACAAACTTGTAAAAAGACTTCTCGTTGCGGACCTCCTCCACGTCTTCGTAAAAAGCATCTAGTTTTGAATCGTCAACTGCTGATGTTGGTGTGTAGCGGTTCATGATGCCGATGGTCTTCTAATGTGGATCTAGTTATAGGATGGCTAGTCGAGGTGATGAGATCTCATGCGAATGACAAGATGGATGATAAATGGGTGAACGAAAAAGTCAAAGCCTCTAACGTTTCGTGATGTAACCTTTTCACAGCGAATGATGAGGGTCCCATCACTCCTCTGTCGCACATCCTTCTTCCTGGACTTTATTTCAGGGCGATGATGTGGTACTTGATGTGCTCTGCAACGTCGAGAAGAGCGTGGAGGTCGGCGTTTGTGGAGACTGTCCTGGCGTCATAAGCAGAGCATGAGGCAGTCTCCATGGCGTGTCGTCCGGCAGAAGTGTCGTTTTTGTCCAATCCAAAAGGCGCCCTGAGGACCCTGACATCGTTTTTGCTACAACCTGGCGCCGCAGGCAAGATCCGATGTACAGGACTCTTTTCAAATCTTCTAATTGACGGAGTAGTGATAGATTTTCCCTTACAAGAGCAGACTTACTAGGCCTACTCCTGTGGCCTATTCATCAACAAACCCAGTGGGTTCCGATACCCAGTGGGTAAGCGAAAACAGTGCTACTGGGTTGGATCGATATTCGCAAAAGGCACTGCGAGGTTCGCGAACCCACTAGCTTCGTGAATATCAATCTTGTGGGCTAAGCGTACCCATTGGGCTCCGGAATCCATTGGGTTTTTTGATGAGCACACTATATTAAGCAAAGAATCTACCGAAGGCGCTTGGTAAATTTCCAACTCTTGCTGGCTTCTTTTTCCTTACTCATAGTCTCCCTGTCTGTTCACATTGCACTCCATACATTTGATTTCATGAATCGCACCGATCTCAATGCAGCAGCAAACTCTACCGGAGACGAATTATCCTGTGTTACTTACTAGCCCTTCCTGATGTTGTCATATGTAATAACGACTAAAATGGCATTATCTCTCAAATTCACATGTCAACGCATCTGCAACAAAATTTGCGTCAGAAACGAAGACAGGCAGGTAGTTTCTGTTCGTGCTGATGGCTATAAATAGAGATGGGTGGTTTACTGCTTCCTTTCTGGGCGTGTAGTTTTCGTTGAAGCAACGCCCAGCGCTCTTCCCTGAGATTCTTGCATTCTTTCGCTCCTGTGTACAAGTTTGCTGCTGTTATGAGCATGTTACGGACAAAAGCTCGTTCAATAGCAATCACAGTGCAGAACGAATAATAATCAAGATGTTCCTTTAGAATTTATTTAACGTTACATTTTAGTAGGCCGGCTTTCAGTCTTTTCGGCCTGTAGAAATGCTGATGAAAAATTTCTGTGGTAATTACAAAAGGTGATTGTTGAAATGAGGGCCACTATTACATCTACCGGTATCGTGCAAGAAAAAAGCGCGTGTGCATTGCTGTCTACCCCATCGTCACTTATTATGCGCTGTCAATGCACTATTGTCATGTAAAACAAAATGTGAGAACATCAGCAAACATCGTCATCAATCATGGATAATGCATCATTGGGGAACAGTTGCTTTTGATGTATGACATTGAGTGTTGTTTGCGAGAGACATTCAAATTTTTGATGGACAGCCTTTCTTGAACGCAGCTAAAAAAACTATTGTGGGTGAAACTGAAGAACATTCTCTATGGAAGTGATAACACAGGCAAAATGTGTCTATACTCGCATTTTGGAACTTTAGCACTTCAGGGGTAAAAAGAGTGGCGACTCTTCTTCTCAACACCGTTCAGTAAGAAAGAAATGCGATTCGGAAGCATCAAGGTGCTATCGATAGCGCAAGTTCAAAGGATCTCGTTGTTCAAAAATGTTTCTTTTAGTGATAGGGGTATTTCTTTCAGAACAACGAGGCTCGTCGATGTGCTGCAGTTTTCCGAAGACATCGATCTCGAACATCGCTTTTACCATGAACTTCGCAAGTATACAAGAGAGCACAGAATATGTCAGCAATGATTAGCTTGCCACAGACTGTTTTTTTAACAATTGCAGTACTCATGATTTACTTTTTCAATTGCAATTTTTCTACTAACCACTACAGTTTATAATTCGAAGAATACACGTTGTTAAAAGATGCTGTTTGAGTCCAATAACCATAGAATCTGCATCAAGTCTCCGCACCGAACCCCACTTTGTAACGCGTAGGATAGTTTACAAGGGAAGGATACTTAATGCATGACCATTTGTATGAGACACTCATTGTACGGTCGGTGAGTCAGTGTGTATGCGGTGTGTGGACTGTGATTGATTGGCTGCCACGCGGGACTTACGCACAGCGAGTACACCTCAAACTTGGCAATTAAACTTTTATTATAAAAATACAGCTAACAACTATAAAGCGGCTACGTAACCATGCATAACCTACAAGCATAGACGATATGTTATCCCGTGACTGCTGTGAGGGGTCCGTGAAAGGATATTGACTAAACTGTGGACTCCGTGAGGTAGTAAGGCAAGTGTGGGAAAGATACAATTGATAATACATGAGGTAACCAAAATAAGAAACAATAAAGCATTAATCAATTGATGAGATGTAAAACATAAAAACATAACCAATGCTCGCTAAACTGTGTTAGCCACTTATATATATGAGCAAATATAAACATACTAAAAGCAAGCATGAGAAAATCATCGATAAGCCATCAAAGTACTTTGTCTGTGAGAAAACGCACAGCTTTGATCGCCGTGAATCACATGAATCCTTGAGCGCAAAGTACGATACGAACGGGAAGTTCGTATACTCATCTAAAGGCGTTTTAAAACGCTGATTATAAATCGTTATAAATCTGCCATCGATATTGCTAAGATGTCTGAAGCGAGTTATGAGCTTGTTTCGGCAAACCTTTTGTGAAGTAAAGCATAATCTGAATCATGGATATGTGAATTTCGAGGGTGAACGCGACTGAGACGGGTTACCTAAGCAAAAGTAATTGCGATTGTTGCTGCAAATTGAAAAATTGAAGCGAATTAAGGGACTTGAGCGATGTCCATAATTTTAGTGGAGTGCAATTTCTGTTAGAAAACGTGCATAAATCATTTCAGACCTCCGCTTAGAAGAGGAAGCAGACTGTAAATCAGCGACCCAAGACACATCTCGTAACATGGTCTCATAGAAAGGACTACGGTAGCCATGTATGCTTCCCTCGTTAGATAAGTTTCCACGTCTGAGAGAAGTCCGTAAATTTGGTAGGAAGATGTAGACGCGGAAATGCGGAACCTTCGGAAAGTGACTTCGTTGTCATTCTCGCACCTACTTTTTGAGTAATGGATAATGTGGAAAGTGCGCGAAGTTTGCTGCTCACTAAAGTTGGATGTAATTTTGAAGGCAGATATGGCCCCTCAAATTTTAATATCATCGTTGCAACAACGGTTTCCATGTACTAGCATGATATATTGTTGCGTACTACTGGAAAAGTCCAGCCGAAGACGTTAACGGTGATTACGATCATTTCAAGTCATATACATAGTGACAGCACCAAAAACATTATTTCACGTCTCCACAACAGAGTGAGCAAAGTGTCAAGACTTAGGTTCGAGTATTGCCCAGCTGACAGCCTTTAGCACTCTCATTAAATTAAGCCGATGACAATTGATGCAGGAGCGAAGTGGCTACTGATTGCATATGGGAACGACTATTAGTAGAAAGCTAGGTCACACAAGCGTAGTTAGGTAAAGGGCAGTTTACTTGTGATTGTTCATCCAAAGAATTTGCACCCGTGAGCGGCCAGAGGAGTAGATGTTAACGCTTCATCCCTGCAACCTAAGAGTTTCTTGATGTTAGACTGCCTTCATACCGCGCTGGCGACCGCTGCCAGCAGCCCGTGGCAACCCGTAGCAGCCGCCAACAGCCCGTAGACGCCGCTGGCCGCTTTTGTTACCATGAGAGCGCAAAGTCATCAAAATCTAGCTACTTTGAAGGCAGCGTACACCCAAAATTTAGCCTTCGATGTTTTTGTCATTCTGGTACCTTTCCGTGTCCTTGATTACAGTTATGACATTAAAATCTCCAAAAGTCCCAAAAAACCCCAATTCCCGGGAACCCCCTCTTCAAAAGGAGGACGAGTTTCGAATTGCTCGATCCCGTCGGCACGCCAGCGAGCAGCTGCAACTGCATGACAGCCTGTAGTTGCAACTGCAACTGCAGCGTATGCTGTCGTGGATTCGTCGTCTGAAGGAGGCGAACCCCAAAAAGCAACTGCAGTTGCAGTTGCAACAGCAACTGCAGCGGCAACTACAGCTTACGCCGACGTGGATTTCCTACGAAGGACGAGGACTGAAAGAGAAGGGGCGGAATGAAAGAAAAATCAGGCGGATTTTCTCCGCTTAGAAGCAACATTGGGAGACCGGACCAACGCAGTTGGTCTTCTTCTGGGCCCTAGATATAGATGGTATAGAGAATTGGGTAACTTAGACCTTGGGTGTGCACTTAAAAGTGCACCTGCCCACGCTTTTCATCTTCCACCATTTTTCCTTCCTGCTGCCGCCAGTACGCAGTTCCCTACTTGTGTCGTTTGTTGTCACTATCTTGCCAATTGTTTATCCTATTGGTGCTCAATTCTCTTATTGCAGTTGAATCATAGTTCGTCAAAGTTTCATGGTGTGATTCTCTCTGACTTTGGATATGTTCAGTTTCTGTAGTTGTGCTATTTGTTTACTTTTTGAGAATGGTCGTGCTTCAATATTTTACTTATTGCCTTGTTTATAATCGTACTCACAGTCGGTTAGACAGGAGAGACTGCAAAAGTGAGAGAGCACCGATATGCTATGTACAGGGTGCGCCAAAATTATTTGCGCCAAAATATTCAAAGTAATGCCACAACAATGGCAATGAGAAATTTGGTGTGGATTTAATGTCACAGAATGCCGTAAGCATACTCTACAAAAAACACTACCAAGATCCTGAATCGGTCTTTATCTAGAGAAGTAAGAATTGCAAAAAGCAATGTTCGTAACAGAAAAAACGCAAGTGACGCAAATTACTAAATAGTCAAAATTTTTGTTTGGAATGCTCCTAGAGATTCCGAACCTTGGTGATCTTAAAGTCAATGATTAGATCTATTTTATGGCGAAATCTTCAACTAAGAGAAGCGATCACTAAAAAGATACATACTAACTAAATTTGTGGGCCTCTACCCGCGTGCAACACGCGACAAAGTCAGGGAAATATTATGAATTTTTACCGAAAAGCAAAACAAGCAATTTTACTTTTTTAACTAGGACGCAATGTTTTAGAACCAACAAAACACTATCAAGCTTGACCGCTGGCTAAGCCGGTCTTATGTTCGTATGGCGCTTAATAATACAAGCGCAAATGATTGTGGCGCACCCTGTACGGCAACAAGATAATGACAACATAAGTGGGCATAAGTATGACATACGAGATCAAACTGCATACTGGCGGCAATAGGAAGGAAAAAGCGTGGAAGGTGAAAAGCGGATGCAGCGGCGTAATGAAAGCTGATGATTTTGCGCTCCTATTATAACAAAAGCGGCCAGTGGCGATTAGGGGGCTGCTACGGGCTGCTACGGGCTGCTAGCGGCGGCTGCCGGCGCGGTATGAAGGCCCTTACACAGCTAACGCAGTTTCAGATATTTATGCACCGCTGCAGTTTGTTATTTGATTTTTGGTGGGATCACGGTGAGCGCTTGCATATCTTCTCAGCGCGCCACAAAAGGGAGTCCAACTTGGCTATATAGTTTAGGATGGAGGACGCGCAAGAGGAATCAAATGCCCAGCCGCCTGTGTCCGCAAGATAACTAAGAGCGCGAGCACTGGGAAAAGATTTGGCAAGGTTCCAAGAGAACTTGGTAAAGAAACCAAGAGAAAAGCCTAAGAAAGTAAACCCTTGTAACTTTGCTTGGGAAAATGTTCAAAAGAAAGTGAGACAATTTTGATTAGCCTTTGAAATCGGCGTTTCATCTTGCATTCATTTAGGAGGTAAACGGATGCTGAATAATGTTAGTTCTTAATCAAAAAGATTATATTTCAAATTCCCAAGAACTTTCCCAGAAAACTTACTTTGAAGAAACGCCTCTTGCTCAAGTTCTAGAATGTCGATCAAGAGTTCTTGAATGTTTGAAAACCGATTTTGATTAACCATTGGATATCAATAGAACCAAGTACCCGCATCGTCGCGCAACTAAAGGGCTACTAAAGGGCTATGATAGCATATCACTTTGGAAATAAATTAAGATTATTTTGCACTTTTCTTAAGGCCAAAATAATTTCAAAACTTTGACATGCAATAGTAAATCGCAAGTTCCAACAAGATTTCTTATGTTCTACGTGCACGCAGCGTAGGAATCGAATGGTTTATGTTTAACAGATGTTCAAATTTCAAACGTCGAGCACATCGTTTGGAAGTTTTGGCGGATTTGGAACTCCTAAGAAAATCTTACACTGATATAAAAAATTTGAATATGACCTCAATTTTTGCCTTACCATGGTAGAAGCACAATTTCAAAAATAGCTGAAATTGCTGGGCCTTGCCAGATCGTATTTCCGTAAGCTATCAGATCGAATCTCAGAATTTCTGGGGCTACTTCTGATATTTTATATCCGAATTCTCGAGCAACTGTAATAAACATCTTTTCGCTTGCCCAGGCGTATCCCTGCTTTTCAGTTGCAAGCCTTGCCAGTTGGCCAGTTTGCCTTCCAAATTTCCAGCGATTTTCCAAGTAAAAGAATTCTTTTTGAAACTATCAGTTTTTGAATTTTGTTCTTATTTTTATACTAGTGAAGGTCTTGAAAAGCGGAATCCAAAACTGTTCCCATTATTTCTCGAACATTTTCATAGACAAATGGGGACTTGTTAGTACAAGTTCATAAGTTTTTCGCCAAATAGTTTTGGATCATTGCCAAATCTTCTCCGCAGTGCTCGCACCCTTAATTATCTCCTGCGGATATGGCGACAATGCCTTTGGTTCCTCCTACTACGCCGCAGTTTAGGACTCTCATGCTGGGTTCGGTCGGATCAATCATTTCGAGGACCCAAGGTGAAAAGACATGGATGGGCCGGTCGCGAGAGGTTACTTTCCAAAAATACTCTCATCTACAAACCACTCTGAGCTCAAGCAAGCGCACAGAGAGGCCAAATGCTTGCATGGCACTGTTATCCCTCATAAAATCACTTCTAGCTTCTAGCTTGTCGCTTTTTACCAACGTTCAGAGATAAGTATCTTTTTACCAACGTTCAGGGATGAGTCTTTTCAGGTTGAAAGCAGGGAAAGACGTATTTAGAGAGGGTCCAAGTATGTACGGAAGCAGAGCACATTTCAGAGTAATGCAATATTCAGTACATTTGATAATTCGTTGTAAAATCTATAGCTAGAGGAACATCATGCTTGTGTATGTCCTCTCAACAAAAGCTCATGTAAAATTCTGAACCTTCTACGTCTACTGCACTAGCCTACCGACATTAATTTTTTTTATCCTTGCAATGTTCCCTTACGGGGTTTGCTACACTTTGTTCTTAATTTCGTTACGTTTACGAAATTTATGTTTGAAGGAACGATAAAAACTTAAATACACATTATACATAACACAAAACTGTGACAATATTTAATCATATACTCATCTACTCTTCTACTCTTGTAAGTCTCCTCCATCTTTCGAGATCGTCAGCTTGATTTTCAGTTAATTCAAGTGCTCCTAAGTCTGTGTTAACTTTATCCATCCATCTTAGCTTCGGTCTTCCTCTTGGTCTTTCTCCGAGGACTTCCAGACATTGCCAATCCAGCGACGTGATCGTTCCTCTTTCTTCTCACATGTTCGTACCAATGCAGTCGCTTCTCTTGTAATTTCTTGACAACTGGAGTGACTTTCATTGTGGCTCTTATGGTATCGTTGGTGATATGATCCATCATAGTGACACCTGTCATCCACCCTAGTATGCATGTCTCCGTTTGATTGAAAGTGTTTGTAGTTACGTAGATGGCAGGAAGAGCGAAAATGGCAAAAGCAAAATTCGTTTCCTCTCTTAATGGCTGCAACGCATATGCCTGCCACTCCATTCGGTCAGTCAGTCAAATGAAAGCTGCTTATCCAGGCAGGGTTAGTACTAGACCCAATCCTAAATGAGCTAACCTATGGGATAAGAAGCGAAACATCAAAAAAAAATTACGAAAATATGATCAATGGAAAGAGAACGAGTGAGGAAACGGCGGAGACGAGACGCCCGCGAACGCGGCGCAACACCCGAGCGCGGCAGCTGCGATGACCCATGCACGACACTCACGTTGGATTATAGTCTGTCCCAACCCAATCAGGCCAAAATTAGCATGGGGGGAGTCGCGTTGCTAGGAGTTTGCGTCCCCCCTACGCTCTGCTTGTCTGCTCCCCCTTCAATCTCCTCGCTTTCTACAACAGCGCGCATAGGCAGCGCAATCCCTTAGCGCTGCGAATGCGTAAATTTACACCAGCAATTCAGCCTGATCCCGACTGAGACAGACTGTACCTAGCTGATAAAGACAAACTCGTATTGTCTCAAACTTGCACACTGTACACACTTTTGATTGCTGACATCTCTCCTGCTCCAATGCCTGCCAATTCTTAGGTTCCATTTTGCAAAGCTGGTTTCAGCTTACAAATATATTTACAGTATGGAGCTAATTACTAATCGCTCCTTATTAACATAGGGTTACGTAAGAATATTTGAAGAATTAAAGAATTGATTAGACTAATGTGAGTTGCTGACTTAATCATAGGATCTGTGCTTTATAATGCTCCGTTTATAATTACTGCCGGCTATTCCGTATCACTCGTTTATCGATTTACTTGTAGAGAATGATTGAACAATTACAAAGTTGAACAGTCGTAAAAGTAAAGTAGCGTGTGAACTTTACTGCACAGCATTCACAGCTATTTGTGTTCTTTAGGAGGAGGAGAGGAGGGAGTGAAGCAGCAAATTCACAATGGCGCTTATGATGATAATTCCTATAATTTTACACTATGAACAGGCCCGGCACGAGTCGGTTTCTAGGGTTTCTGAAAACATGTCTCCTCTGACTTTTGGAAGTCTTACGAAGTCCCCTTTGACGTACCGACTTAAGAGAAGATGAAAACAACGAAAAGTTACTATCTGAAAGATAAACGTGAGATAAGAGTAAAAATCCTACGTGGAGCTGAATACTACGCATGCACAAGAGTTTGGGATTGTAGCGCAATTAACAAAACGATTTATGAAGAAAATAAAGCAAAAAACAAAGAAAAGGCAACGATATGAAAATGTCTTCATGCTCAGGGATAGATTTTTTGACCGAGGAATTCGTCCGTGATAGAAAAATTCGAATATGTGAACTTACAAAATATATGCTCCAAATGATCTGAGATCGTCTGGAAAAGGACTGATTTGGTAATGTATTATTTATTTATTTATTTATTCATTTATTTATTCATACACTCGAAGGTGTGCCAAAGAAAAAAAATCAGATTACAAACGAAACATGTTAGATCAATCCAACGCGCACTTGTTAGTACGACCTAACCCACAGTATACTGCTATAAATGTCAAATAAGTGGAAAGAAAGTGAGTCCCAGTTCATCTTCTGCGCCCGGTCCCTTGCGAAACCCTTAGCAGGTGAGTGACAGTAGGGAATGCCACTATTCATTTGGGTAAAAATGAATAGACTAACAGCTGATTTTCGGTAGTTAGGTATTACTTCACAAAAGTTTTCGAAACTCTTCACATAATTCTTCTGTAAATAATATTCTATGCCCACACTTCAAATTTGGTGCCATATGCTTGTTTGTACGCTGTGAACAAGCAATTTTTAAATTTTGGCTTTAGTTTCAAATCGCGCGCTCTTTTCACAAGGCACGAGAAGGAGCACAAGGAGCACGTCCATCATGTAATAGCCGCTTGTCTTCAAAGCTTGTGCTTGACGCACTGGTCGCTTTTGGTACTACAGCGATTGTGTTGATTTGTTTTGCACACTGTGTGTACAATTTCCTCCAGAAATTTCGCTAGCAATGCATGTACACAATTTTTTTCGGGGCTCCGCCCCGAACTCCGTAAAAACGATATCACCTTTGCTATGTGATGCAAAAATGAAGTCCGGCCTGCTTCCAGACCATCTGTGCCGATCCTGACTATGAAGAGCGATCGGCCATTTGCAACTTGAATTAATAAGTTAAGCAATTTTTCATAAATGGTACATTGTGGTAAGCAAGATATTGGCGATCAAAGAGGGTGTACAGGGCATCTGAAAAATCGTGACGATGGCCGACCACGCGTGACACGCACGGAAGCCCGGCAATCGCTACATCTCTGTTAGAATGGTTTTTCTGCTTACATATGATAGCATTTAGACACCGGAGCGATTAAGCTGAGAGCTGAGGTGATGTTTTGTACGAGTATTTTCTGCTCCTTTGGGTGCAAAGACCGCGGTCAAATCCGTCGTCACGATTTTATGAATGGCTTACACATATTAGGACAGCCCGCATATTATAGTTCTTCATCATAGTAAGAAAATCTGACGCTGATATAATGCCCCTGGCCGACAGCATTCGCGCAAAAGAAGGAAGTGCTATGCCTATAAAACCAACAATGCCTGCCCTGAAGTTTGCGCCAATAGCCATTTTCTACGGGAAAATGTTGGCAATCTAATGAAATTGTGCCAACAGTCAAATTTACTAGCCTATATGCTCCCAACAAGATTTTTAGTTCATACAAAATTTGCCTGATATACACCACTCAAATCTGTGGAATCTCAGAACGACTCAAGTTGAAAAACCCACTAGTTGCCACTGGATCTACATTTTCCTTGGTATTCTGCATTCACTTTACCCTCGGATCTAAGGTAAGCGCCATATTTATCCAGTCCAAGCGGCTAATTTCGACTGATTGATCCGGTATTCCAATTCGCTATTGTTCAGATCACTGGATTGACCAATAGCGAATGGGTGAAGCGGATGAAGCGCTTGAACTGGATAAGGATAGCACCTGCCTAAGAGATGACGAAATGTCAAACTTTTCCAATCATAGCCTTTGCACATCTTCAAGCGCATCATCTGACAATTTTTCACTTGTGAGACAGACAAGAACCCGCAATGAGTACATCAATCACTAGATCTTGTTGTTTTGCAATAGCATGTGTGAGAGCGGAACTTGTTGTAATTCAGACTTGAGTTATGTTCTTGTTACTCTTGATCCCATCTCTTGCCCCTTCGACAAACAAATCACAGCATGATCGACCACAAAATATAACAATGACAGCTGCCGCGAGGCGAATAGCTTCTTCGAGCAGTTGTAGCACCCGCGCTTTTCTGTTGAAAAAACATGAACCCTGTACATGAATCTGTTGTAAAAAATGTTTTCAAGTTTTATTAACATCAGAATGAATGTTTTGAGACAATCATCTGAGATGCATCATAGATCAGTGCGTAATTCACAACAAAACTACCGAGAACAACGTGCACCAGCTAGATTTATCTCGTGACCATCGACATAGCAAGACATTTTGAAATAAATATTCCACTCCATCACTATGGCCATAATGATCCGAAGGGCAGCCGTCGCTGGTAAACCGCCACCGATCGGCCGAACACAATTAGTCAAGAGTGAGAGAGTGGGAGAGATGACTCCAGTGATTCGGGCTGTTTGCGAAGATGAACGAAAAGGAATGAGATACAACGAAAGTGAGAATGCGGCACAGGGATAAATCGATAAAATCATCATAAGCACGTGGAGAGTGCGCCCGCAACAGTATCGATTGAAACAATCGGTTAAACCTTGATTACGACTCAATTTCATGGAAAGAAAGGGTAAAAAATGTGAAACGCCTCTGCAAACGTAGGAAGCCAAAATACTATCAAAGAATGCTACGAACAGAGAAATCAGTACAATCAAAAATTACATAAACAGCAATATCAATATAGAACTTACTGCAAATAAAATTAGATGTACAAATATAGTACTTCCAAAAAAGGGAAGGGTAAGAGTTTAATTGGGTGACATACAATGAATCAATTCTGACACCACAGGTAGTACTCGCACAAACAATCAACAACGAGGCTCGAGCATGAATGACAGGAATTGATACAAGGGGAAAGGAAGACGCAGCGGAATCTGCGAACTCCTGGTTGCAAATGTAACCGAGTTCTTTTAACTTAGCTGTAAGTGGTAACTTCGTAGACAGTCGCCTTCTTCTCGCCTGAACCCGTCACGATGAGCGAGTCATCGCTGGCAATGTCACATGACAGCACTGATGACGACTCCTTTGCTTGAAGCAGAGATGCACCATAAGGAGTCCTCCATGCATTCAGCACGTTATCCTGCAAGAAATGACACTGATGAAGATAGAAAAAACGATTAAGGTCAGAGTACGGCACAACTCAAACCGAAGTAAATGCAATAATTCAAATCAGATGATAGAGGTTGTTCAAGAAGACATACCTTCCCCGTTGAGACGAACCACCGTCCAGAATGGGCAAATTTCAACGACAAAACGCATGATTCGTGCTGATGCAGCTGATATTTCTCTGAGCGAGTAGTATTCAAGACCTAAAATAGTGTACATTAGATAGACAAGTGAATTCAAGATAAGTTTGGTGAAAAACGCACTTCAACATTGTTATTTTCCATTCCCACTGCGACCCAATCTTCTGTAGGGCAGCATCCAAGACTAAAGATTTGGCTTGGGAAGTCGAATTGCTGCAAATAAATCATTACATTATCTTCAATATGAGATAGAAACTCGACTTACATTAAGTTGCCGTCGTTCTCGGAGATCCCACGTCCTGACAGTGTTATCCAGACCACCGGTCCAAAGTCGGCTTCCATCGGAAGAGAGATCAATGCATGAGGCTCCTTCTTGATGTCCCGGTAGTGAAGTGACCTAGAATCATGAATTTAGAAGATACAGACGATGGTGTAGATAAAGTGGATCACCTTGGTTCGCGACTCGATATCCCACACAACGATATTTCCATCAGCACAGCATGCAAACAGCAACTTATGATCATGAGAGAGAGCCAATGCGTAGCAAGCCTGTGACTCGCTGTCAAGCTCTGCTCGAATTGTGCCTGTCTGGAAAATTAGAAACCATGTACTGGGAACTATCACATCTTCAACTGTAGGCATAGCAATCATTCGCTGCGCTTGTTCTTACCTAGAAAACTATTATTATTACCCACCGGTCCATTATCTTAGTCCATTTACTGTTCAGCGATGGAAAGTAACATAAGCAAATAATCATAAAAAGTATTTACGAAATTTCGCGTCATGTATGAACATGCAAAAAAAACATGGTTCTGGTGCAAAGCAGCAGTGTGAAGTTCCTTTCAAAAAAGGTCTCTAAAAAAACGTAGGGGGCAAGCAGATAAACTTGATCAATGTTTGTCAAGCATGCTTCGTCCAAAAAAGAGAAATGTGATTATTTACTGCTAAGGCTAACCGATCTTCATCAAAAACTGGAAAGTTCGGAAGTTGACCAATAATGGTCAAAGGACAAATATCGCATAAATTGTCATATTAGTTTCCAACATTACAAAATACACCCAAAATACAAGTGCGCGCAGACTAGTCAAAAACTTCGTGGCGGACTGAGATTTTCATAATTGCAAGAAAAACCTAACCTCTTTTTTAACAATGTTCCGAAATGAGGAACTTAAGCTAAATTTAATTCCTTCTTTGATATCTCCTCTTCTATTCGCACCAACTCAGCGGGTATCACATCACAGACCTCATTAATATCAAACTAATCTCTATACCAAACATTTACAACAACTCCATAGTCACCCCCACTAGTACAAATAAGATGATAGTTCCGCAAGTCACACGTACATTATAAGTAGGCCCCGTGCGAAACGCGAAACCTAGTTAATAGCCGCAATTTCTAAGAAAGATGTGCAGAGGTACGGCCTTGGAACTGGCCCGTTGATGTTCCTCCCACATTAATCACAACTTGTATGTCGGAAAATTTTCTATTCGCGCGCCGTGTGACGTGCGAAGAAATTCACAATGCTGACTGACTACTCTGCTAGCGCACAATTTATGGTCATGATAAGCGCAAGGCCTACATTCTGTCACCGTAACCACAAAAACAGGGGCATGTTTTTATATTCTACTAACTACACAATGTTTCTGAGCGTCTCGCTAATCACAGAACTTGTCCACAGAAGTGAGACAGAATTGCTGTTCTTCGAAAGTAAAAGTAAGATGTAACAGACTGGAATTAACAAAGAAAATTGCAGAATAAAAAAAAAATAAAGCACCTGCAAATCCCATATCGTGATTATATTTGCTTCTCCACCAACAATGAGACTAGAGCTATCAGCTGATAATTTGCACGACCGAATATAATTCCCTTGCAAGCATTCCAACGTAGAAACGGGCGTTCGCAAATTTTCGGGAGTACGAGTTATATCCCATATCTGAAGAGCAAACGTAGAAAATGACGAAACAAATAGTGAGGAAGTTAGACTTGCCTTCACACAACCTTTACCGCCCGTGTAAACGCTTCTGTTATCTTTAGCTATTGTAACAGCGCAGACGACCTGAAATTATTTCAAATGACATAAAAGTGAAAGGAATGCAAAAAAATGTTGAACTGCCGGAATTGGTCTAGATCAAAAACGCATCAAAAGACGCTTTTGTTGTACACTTCACAAAATCAAGATGTAAAAAAGATGAAACACCCAACCACATTCCCCGTTTGCTAATTATATGTGTTGCGGCTCCTAAGCAAACGAAACAAATTCTACATGATCAATCTCAAGTAAGTGAGAAGTTTTACCGCTAGAAAAAAATTGTTTCAAAATTTTAGCAAACTCCTCTCAGCAAATCACAATAACGCACCTCGCCGTGAGGAAGCTCAAACTTCCGATTCACGCTTTTAGGTATACCGGGAGCGTTGAAGGCATCACTGGGAAATACGGTTGGTTGCAATACACCGCCATCAACAGTACGAAACGAATAAGCTGGTTTGCCATTCAAGAGCCCTCCAGCAGGGCCTCCTAATCCCATACCAGCAGCCATCCGTGCCTTGAAATATTCGAGAAGTTGGAAGCTAATACAGTGATAAAGAAGTGTTTGGAATGCCGCTAACCTGAGCATGCTGGTCGAAGATAGGAGGTAAACCACCGCGACTAAACGCTGCTGCAAGCGGATTCATATTCATACCTAGATTCCCTGTAAAAACCATTCATGAAGAATCCCTTACAAGAGCGAAACCCTGGAACCGACCGAAAACTCCACCAGGCAGTCCCATTTGTTCCAATGGATTTCGAGCCTTCGGTCCTGGCGTACTAGCACCACTTGATGCAACACTATTTGTAGAATCTCGGCCGTCTGCTTTGGGGGCCTACAACAGTCGTAATAGCGATTAGATTACCACAGACTAAATTTTGTGAAACAAGTAGTGAACTCACTTTTATGGATGAAGGAGGAGCACTGCTGGTGCCATTCGAATGACCAGCAGCACCGGCGTCATCATTTTGAACATCAATTTCCAGTTCCCCTTCACCATCTGCATCTTCATCAACCTTCATCCGTTTTGATGTCGAACCGTTAGGAGAAATAGAGCGTGGACGTGAACTAAAACATCGTCGTCTTAAGTGCATGTCCATCTATAGAATTTTCGATGGGTAATTCCCAATACGATGTGGAAAGAAGATTTTTACTTCTGAAGCAATGCGAGAAAGTAATCAAAGTTGCAAAAACAGACCTGGACTGCCTGCTTGGCTGATCATGCCGGTCAGGAGGAGCCGTCGAAGAACTAGCTTCAGGTACACGATGTGCAGCACCCATAGCAGCAGCTGCAAGTGCTTGTTGGAAGCCCACAGGAGGCATACCCAATGCACCGGGTAATCCGGCCATAGCGGGCATCATTGCTGCCATTTGTTGTGAGTGAGCATTTGACTGCATTAACTGACCAACTTCTTGGGCGGAAATCTGCAGAATCTTAAAATTGGAGGGATTTTTGGAGAATTGAGCAGAAACAACACGTAATCAACATCTTGTCATCGAAGAAAGACGGATATGGATTTTTCCTTTACCTGTTTTGCTCGCTCCATTGCTGTTACAGCTTGTTGAGCGTGTTCGGGCGGAAGAAAGGGAAGAAGCTAAGAAAGCTGATATTGGATAAACATTCAATTTGCGAACATATAAACAATCACTGCATGATAAAAATATGTGAGAAGCATAGACAAAAGGAAAACACTATCCATACCTGCGTGATGATGGCGGTATATCGTTTACACAATTCACTTTGCTTTTGGATTTCCATATTCATTCCACATTGAAACTCGTAATATAGCATATAATGACGCTGCATATTCTCTTTCTCGGCGTTAAGTTTTTCCAATTCATTCTGAATCAAACTCGAAAAATCTTGAACGTTTGCACATTCTTGAAAACAAGCAACTCACTCGTTGTTGCTGTAGTTGATTATGCATAAAAGTAAACTCTTCCTTGAGGCGATCAATGTGCTCCATGAAAGAGGAGACCTTCATTGGTGGCACACTTGATCCAATACCTCCTGCTTTCTCTCTGAAAAAGCATAGTTAACTCAAATAGCCTTGATACGATGGATGTAACATTGGACATATCAAAAATATAGAGAAAGATGCAAAAAAGCATGGACAGATGCTTCACTGCAGTTTCGTTGCGTTATAAGAGAGGAACGTAGATTCTTCATGGTAAAAATGCATTAAGAAACAGTGGCAGCTGTATGAAGCTAATCGCATTGATATCAGAATGCTGAAAGATAAAAGAAGAAAGAATGTAATAATCTCTCTGAAAAAGCATAGTTAACTCAAACAGCCTTGATACGATGGATGTAACGTTGGACATATCAAAAATATAAAAGATGGATGTATTTTTAGAAGAAAAAGCAAGTATCTTCAATGCAAAAAAAGCGAAGTAGACATGATGAAACCCGTTAGAGAAAAAATTGAGCAAACTAAAACGAGGGTGAGTCCATAATGCACATATATCAGAGATGGTACACCAGTCCAGCTTTGTGTATAGCGTGAGAAAGCTAATGAAATCAAGCAGGAGTGCATACGAACAAAATGATAACATCAATATTACATAATGCATCATGCACTATTAACACAAATAGAAAAGTAAGTACTTAACAAATCCAAGAGAAGAAAAACCATTTAAGCCTGAAAATTACAAAGCAAATATACATGTCGACGATCGCACTCAGGACTTCTGACAGGTCTTATAAAAAGCCTATTGGTTATCATAAATTGCTCTATTTCCCCAATGTCAGGAATTCCAATCACAGATAAGAACGCATTCGACACTCAGTCATTGCCGAAATTCCAGAGAGGATTTTCCCACTGTCCTATATGAGCGAAGCCGAATTGCAGCAGACGGAAAGCCTCGCACGAACGATGTTATGATAGGAGAAAAAATTCAGCTGCTGGCCGAGCACCTAATGAATTGCAAGCTAATCTAGCACGCCATTCTGAACGCGCGCGCAGCATGCACAAACATAATCCACCACCATTTTCTTGCCGACTTCATTACAAATGAATTTATGTGCCTTCACAAGCCATATTTCCTTAAAGGGAAAGTCTCGAGTAAGTTGAACAGCTTGAAAAATAGAAGCGCAATCTGCTCATCTTCTCGCATGTACTAACCCAAAAATGCCTGATGACGATGCCATCGCTGACCAAGCGTATAATTACCGCCATTCCCACTGGGATCACTCTCTAATCGATCCGAAGTCGACACGATAGCCGTATGCTAGCAGAGTACAGATGACAGAAGGGAGTCTAGTGTACGGTAGGTAACTTCAGGAAAAATCAAAGGTTCCGGTCCAAAATTTTGGGCTCGAACAAAGAATGGTTGCTCACATCCATGAAGATTTTGTATTGCTTTATACGTTCTCACTAACATTAGAGAGTTAGTTACATCATTAGTTACAGCAAAATCGAAGCGTTTTCTTTTCCAGAAAAAAATGGATTAAATCCAGACTGACATTTCCTGTCCAAATTTGAGTGCACGTATAATATAGCTAATCATTCTATAAAAATGCCACTGAATTCTGGCTTACATCGAATGATTCAGTCGCTCAAGAAACTCAGGATTAACATTCAGAAAAGGAGGACTGCTGGATTTAGTAAATAAAACTCATATGACAACAGTGTATATGAAAAAAATGGTGATATATGTAAACAACTAAGATGTCAACTGCTAAATCAGAGGAGAAAGATCAGATGCATCAAACACCACATGAAGGGAAGGACAAATGCACCGATTCGTATATCCCAAAGCTATTTGGCAAAGTGCAGAAACATCGTATAGCGCTCAAAACCCGGTCGAGAGAATAAATCACGAAAAGGCTATTTTTGCTAGATAAATGGTTTATACATGGCAATAATTTAGTACAAAGCAAAAAGAACGACCAAAACAGAAAAGGGATAGAAAAGACTTAACAAATGAATAAAACGAGAGATGCACGCGGCTAAAATTAAAGGGAGCGTCAACTAATATTCCGAGTAGAGCGCGTAATTTTTAGCGCATGCGAATGCGGGGTATAATTGCACTCGCTGAAGCAATTGAACAAAATGACACACAACGCATACACAGTAAGAAGTGCTTTAGCGCTTGAGTGCAATTTTTCTCGACAATATTTCTAATGAAGCAATCTAGAGGCAAACGTGGGAAGCGAAGCGATAGAGAGGAGGAGAGAGCGAGCCGGGCAGGAGAGATGACATGTCCATCATTCGAACGAGAATCCCGATGGAATTGCCTCTCCATAAATGGGGGAAGAGCTGATATCGGCACTCAAATCGGCGAGACAAAGCAGATAGAGAGATGCATTAAACAGATGCTACGACATGCATGCCTGCATTCTCATCTTCCCAAACATCGATAAATTTGACGGAATTGATTGAATGGCAAAAAATTAGGAAGTGATGGGGAAGGAAGTAAAAATAAGGACAAAAATACAACTCAAAGCTAACTCTTTCTAGAATTTACCTAGCCCCAATCAGCTCTAAAAATTCTTGATGAAATAACAAAGGAGTTGAATGCATTGAGAAAGGAACTGCGAGGATAAACGACTCGAAACAGCTTTGCACACATTGTCTAAACAAGCCTGAACGCATGGTAACAAGTTCACACTTGTCATCTATCTTATCACGCACTTGGAACAAGTTAAGAACATGTTCAATCATGTTAGACAATGGGTGCAAAGCGGTTTCGATCTCTTACTTTCATAACAGACGATATGATGATATTCCAGTGTAGTCCAAGAACTTCTCGAGTATGGGGGGGGGGAGAGAGAAAGGAAGGAAAGTGGCGACAATTTTTTTTTGAAATTTTCGAGCTAGATTAGGATTAAAAAATTCACAAAACTATTTCAATAGATTGCAAACATGGAATAGTGTGAGCATTGTTCCGTCAGATCAATTTTCTAGATCAATTTAGACCCCTTCCATCTCTCCGCTCCTGCTCGCCAGTGCAAGATGTATACCAAGATCTCCTTCAAAAATTATTTTCAAATATCTTTCGTCTTGTTTCACAGTTTTTTTTTTGCTCTATGATATGCCGTTCACATATTTACATATATCATAGGTAAATAAAAAATTCGCTAAGCGCTGTCACAAAAAGTGGGAAATGAAAAAAGTTGCTTTTCTCTTTGTAAGCCAAGCACTTATCAAATTCTTGAAAACAGATCAATCACAAAACAAAACTAAATTTAGCTTGCGATGGCAATGACTCATGATATATTATCTAGACTTTTTGTATTCAATTTTACTTGAAGGAGACTGCTAATCATTAGCTGTACTTTCGCACTGCTTCATCCACAATTAAATCGAGAGAGATGTTTTAGAGAAAAATCGAAGAAGAATTGAACAGAATAAATAAAAATGAACCAAACACAGCCATCACAAATAGTGAAGAAAGCCAGATATATACCAGTGAGGTGGAACTGGAAATTTCCTCAAACCATGCTGACTTCTGCAAATATAAAAAATAGCAACAAAATATCCCATTTCAAGAAAAATCTTACATTGATATTGTGATTTATGATTTTATTTCAACTTTTGTAGCATGATTATACACCCCCTTACTATTTCAAAAGCACAAGCCCTAATTCCACATGATGCTGAATAATCGGAGAGAGCGGATGAACGAGCGAGACGCTGCGTGTGTGTGAAGATGAAAATAACAGTTGGCGTAGAGAGCTAATCTCATGCGCGAGCGGGCTGTGATTATCCATCTACTAATTGAAGACCTAATAACAACCTCTTGGTCATTCAACGACGACGAGGCGCAACGCGCGCGTGCGCGCGCGATTTGCGCGTCAGATGTAGTGCTCTTTAGCGAATAAATTACATGGGTTGAGAAGGAGAAGGTGGGGGAAGAGGAAGAGGGGGTTGGTCTAGATCTAGATAGGTACACGTGATTCGATAAAAGACTATCCCACCACGATTTTTCCCTACACGAATTAACCACATTGGGTTTCTACGACAAAAAATAAAAGTGAAACATAACACCGCTAGATTTTTTTTTTGAAAAAAAATCAAATCTGCATTAGTAATCTAGCGCAAAAGTACATTACGGCTTTTGGCTCACAAAAATAGGAAATTGATGGCTCTTCATGATTTGAAAAAAAAAGACCAGCGCACTATAATCCGTAAACTTTCAGGGTTTTATAGTGAAGTTGGAAAAGTTTTTCTTTATTTTTTAACCATTTCTAACCCATTTTGATTCCAAGTCTTAACTTTTGAGCGTAGGTCAAATTTTAATTTCCACAATTTTTTGTCAAATTTCAATTTCACCTCTGCCAGAGTTACTGTGGGACAAAATCAGCCAGCAAAAACGAGTTCCAAAAAAATAAAAATTCAATCATCAATGATTTTTACCTTGCTTAGAAATAATGTGAAAGTGAATAGATAGATAAGATATCAATAAAAATTAGAAACATGCTGAAGCTCCAAAAATAACATATCTTTGTAAAATCGTGTCTACCTAAATTCCAGAAAAAAGATGGTTCTCGATTTTTGGTTCTGAGCAATAAAAATCAAGAGACAGAGAGAGAATAGCAGTAAAATTCAGAAAACCAAACATTTGCATAATAATGAGCGTCAAACCACAGATGCACGCGAAAGACAGTAATAAAAGTAATTACCCATTTCTCGAACAATCAAGAAGACAAGCACATTCCCAGACAGAGACTTTCGGAGCAGAACTTTTCGCTTTCAAACCCTACCCCTACAAATCAATTGGAAAGGCCGAAGGTATTAAGAAAATAAACAGCTTAGGACAGGCGTTCCGTCATAAATTTCGGATGTTCTTCCAAGAATCGAAAAGATAAGAATCCTGCATATGATGCATTGACTCCCAGAAAAGATTTGCAAGGATACAAACTTGCGACTTAGTAGAAATTTGGCGAGATTTGTTGTGGAAATTGGACGTTGCATATTTTCTTGGAATATTTTTCTAGAAAGACTAGACCTCATAAGAAGGACTTTTTCAGCAAAGGAATCCGATAATCGAAACGTACTGATAAGGCCAAAGAAAGACGTGTAAGTGATTCATAAATGTGTGGCTAGATTCTGTTGGTGAAAGGTCACTTAAATAATGTGATCATTTATGGCTACTCCAAGCTCGAATACAGCGATCGTCGTAGGGTGGATTAGAGTGCGAAGGTAAATACTGGGTACAGCGTCATAACAGCGGGGAATTGAGCACATAATCAGGTGTTTGGCGTCAGAAATAACCGGCCAACAGGTTCGCCACCACGGCAGAAGCAGGGGAAGACACCGCGCAGGCGGTGGCGACGCCGTCGGCGACGGCGTCCACATGGGCGCGGTGGTGGTGCTCGTCGGCTGGCTGGCCAGGGGGATTGATTCCGGGGTGCGGGGCTTGCCAACATCTTTTGCTGCTCGAAGGAGAAGTACCGAATTACTCCCGTGCACACACACACACACACATACACTCACACACACCCGCTCACATGCTGGCATCGATCTCTCGCCTCCCCGGCCCTCTCGAGTTCCCCACATGCCTCTCCTCCTGTGGGGTTCACTCCATTTAGTCGCCAAATATTTGGCTATTCGCGGTATATACATGCCGCCGCTATCACAATCGTCTCTCTATGCAGATGCTGCACAAAAAAGACAATCGCTCCGAGCCGACGCGGATGAGTTCGCTCGGGCAGTCGATCTCTCTGCCGCAAACGCAAACCGCGCGTCAGAGGTGAGAAAACCTCGTATTAACAACTTTGCAACTTTTGTGTAGCGCTGCGAACTTCTGGGCAAAAAACTCGCCTATTGAACAAATGCCTATGCCTTGTTTACGTTTAGCGCAAAAACACTAAAATCAGAAAATTGCATTTAGCTCACGTTGTCGGCCTTGAGATTCGATATATGTCTAAACAAAAGTTCTGCGGGATATTTGGCTAGCAAATGGGCCAATAGCAATGCAACCACTGGCTATAAACAAACTTTTCAAGTAGAGCTATCAAATACATCAAAACAAGCTGTCTTGAGAGACTTACTCAACAACAAGAAATACCCAAGAGGTGCCAAATGCACAAATTGTGTTTTAAATCCAGAGAAAAAAGCAACTTTTTTAATAATCATAATGTTGTAGTGCAAGATACTTTCCCGGGTTAATTCGATATACTCTGATATTTTATTTCGTATTGAAGAAAATCGCATGTTGGCGGTGAATTTGACGGTCTCAAATTTCATCATAATGTGCTGTAGAATTCCTTCTGACCAAGATATACATAACAAAGCAAAGCACAAGATGTAATCTGTAATCTCTCTGCACAAGATGTGATCTTTTAGAAATTACAACAAGAAAAAAACATGGCGGAAATCAAAAGATGACGAGATTTGGAGACGGAAAATTTCAAGCTTCAAACTGTCACCTACCATTCCAGCACAATATAGAAGTTATATTCATCGCTCTTCTTATTTTTCCCCGCGAAAAAAAAACGACCAAAACCATCGAAAGTTCGAACCCAAAATAAAAATAGCTGAGGAAGTCTGCCTGAGATAAGAACTCACTTGTTATGAACGATAAAAGAAGGTTCAATTGTTGTACTTAAGCTTAATAGGCTGTTCTCAAACATGTGACACCCAAACTAATTGTGTCAGTGAAACATTTAACCTTGAGAAGAACTTTACACGAGTTTAAGTAAATTATAAGCTTTGCGAGGGTGGCATTATTCTACATGGTTTTGAAAATAAAGACCTTGCTTTTAGTTCCTGATCTTTTCTCCTCCTCCCTCACATTGCAATAGGGGGCCTGATCTCCCCACTTTTGATTTCGCGGCTCTCGTTTTCACGCAACAAAACGAAACTCTTTACAATTCGAGCACTAAAAAAACGCCCCTATTTGATGCACAAGAGGCTGCGACGTTGTGTGAGTCTGCGCGAGTGCTTGATACTCATTGTTGGCAACAAACACTGCGCACACACTTCACTTCGTGTAAAAGGAGGTGGTAGGGCAGGAAGAGCCAAAGTCAATAAGGACCGGGGTGGATAGCGTTGAGACGGGGAGGGGGATGCGGGGGGATGCGGGGTGAGCCGTGAGCCGACCATCGCACAAATGCTCCTCTCTTCGCCCTATTGGGCAAACAATGCAACTCTTACCCCCCCCCCCCCTCTCCACTCACTCACATCCTTGAGTGAGCGCTAATTTCCGAGCCCGAGTGAACATAGACGTCTCAAGCTCGTCTCGCTCCTCGTCTCGTCGTCGTATAACATTTAGGACATACAATGACGTGAACGGAAGAAATTCTTTGTCAATACTGGCATTTCTACGTCCGATCTTAGAGGTTCTTTTCTGCAAATTTCACGACAACTGCTTGCGACGTTGTCGAGATTCGATCTTTTGGAGACGAGCCAAAAAACAAAATTAGAACAAAATTATCTCAGATGTGTTACAAATTCTACCGTAGCCAGCAAGTGCTAAAAACCCTGGAAAATCTACTGAATGATCAAGGGTTTGGTGGAGCAGGTGAAAGACTCTGGAGTAACAGGGATTATCATTGGTACCAAGCAGAGAATCTTTTAGGCATATTGTTGATTAAAATACCGTCAGAAAAGATTATCAGACATTTCAATGTTATTTAGTGTTTGAAAGTAATAATTTGGTGTGAAATGGAAAAGAAAAACAAGCGATCAAACCATATTACGAAGGGAAATACTGACAGACTGCTTAGGACTCGATGCAAAGAAGGAGTAAAAGATAACGATAAAAACCTTTATCTGTTAAGACGACCGAAAGCAAATCAAACATACGAGAGCAACACACACAAAGACGACGAACACATCGCATTCGAGGTGGCAGATATGAGCTAACCGAAGGACTAGCAAATAAAACTCACGAGCAAACAATGTCAAGAGTTCAGATATCACAACGAGAAGAGCAAGGAGCGGGGCAATAACTTCTAAATTCTCACGGTAATAAAAATGGAGGAGTAGTAGCAGATAAGAAAACGGTAGAAGAACAACACGGGGGTATCGATCGAATGAATTCAGTAACAGAACACACCTATCGTCCACTTCTCACTCTGGCACCTCTCTCGCCCTCTCGTCTGGCACACACAGAAGTCGTCGTCGTACGCGCGCAGTACGAGGGCAGTTAGCAGGTTTGAGGGACGCGGAGAGCGAGAGGGTGCCAGACAAACTGCGGATGGACACGCAGAAACAGAAGAGAGAGAGACCGCCCCACCGGCCAACAATAACAATTGAGCTGTTTTCTTTCGCCCGCCGCAGTGGCGGCTGCGGCGATGGCGGTGAGCGGCGGCGTCGCGGCGATGAGGTGAAGGTGTACACCCGCGATGGAGACGCAGCGCGATGCGGGTCGGTGGAGAGCGTGTGTTGGCGATGGAGATCGTCGACGTGTCGCGTCGCTGAGAGCACGGCCGCGTCGCGGAGTCGCGCGACGCACGCTGCCCGTGCCGCTAGCGCGTTCGGCGAGTCGCAGCAGACGTAGCCGTCGCCGCCGCCGCCGACGACGGCGATCCTTTGTTCCAACGCTCGAAAAAACTCTCTATGTGGTAGATGGCGACCGCTGCAAGAACGCACACTTAGTTGCTAGCTGCTGCTGCTGATGCTGACGCGCTCACGCTGACGCTGACACCACTCGGGCGTGTTGTACCAGCGCCCGCGTGCGCGCGTACACGCAAAACAAGCTCTCTCTTATGAATAGCATGAATAATGCGACACAGTGGAACTACGATTCTTTTTCACTCAAACCACCACCTTCTCGCCTCTTCTGTTCACTCTCTTAACGCGCCCCGTCTAATCATCGACAATAGACGACAACAGGGCGCAGGGGTGCGAACCACACCTTCTTTGACTAGTTAAGTACTCTAAGCCAAGTATTTGATAAGCGATTACATTTCAATTTATAAGCACACATCCCACTCACATGATTAAGGACAGTGAGTGTGATTTGGAGCAGTTGTCAAAATGCACTTTATAGTATCCTATTGTTCTTGAGAGATTTGACATCTCCGAAAGCGAGAAAATAAGTGGGACATAGAAAAACGTACTAGTAGGTCAATGAATCTTAGTAATGAGACCAGCTTTCCGTCTCCAACTTGGGTTACTATTATAGAAATCCAATTCTTGATTTTTTGCGAAATTCATTTCAGCGAGATATATTTATTATATTTTCCCTGGGAGGGAGGGGAAGGGGGGGGGGGAAGGAGAAGGAGTCATTTGATTAATTTGTGTAATTCTCAACAAACTCGCATCGGCTTTTAGCGGGGATACCAAAAAAAATAACTTTTTACTAACCAAAAATCAATCTATCTATCAACCCCAGAGACTCCAAATATGCCTACAATTGCTCAAAAATCCTCTAAAATATTGTCACTGTTTCTTCTTTACCAAACAACAGGTGTGCGGCACCCATTTCCAGTAGTTACACAAACTCGTCAGTGCAAAATGTCACTGATCTTGGATGTCACGTCGTAATGGACACATTTGACAAGAAGATGACATATGACAGCCAAAGTCGAAAAGTGTTTTCATAAGATCTCAGTTTACGTGACACTCAAAACTTGTACATTTTGAAGGTTCTTTTTTCTTCAAAGCAACACTAAACTGGAAAAAAAGGAAAAAAGGCAGCGACCACGTGACGCTCTCAGAAAAAAAGACAGACTTGCAGGAAAGTAGGACGAGATACACCTGCAATAACTTCTGGAGAAAATATCTGCAATTTATCTCAATCGAAATATTGTGAATTTGAAACATGTAAATTCGTAATTTTAAACATGTATATATCATTTGCAATGAAATCTGATAGATCGGAAGTGCTTAATTAAGAGTGGAAGTTTTGATTAGTCGGAAGTTCCGAACAGTGAATCAGAAGTTGCACAAGTACTATCTTGAGGGTTCCGAAAAGTTTCAAACCCTAACATTTGCTAGTTTCGTCTCTCAACACAACGAAATTACGGTACCGTAAAAGGATGGCGACATTGACCTTGTCTAGATGGCCTATGCATTCTAGCGTAATAATTCGTTCCGGTACCTCTTAGAAACTACCAGAAACAAATCTCCTTCATACCCCTCAAATTACATCCACGAAGGTATTATATTAACCATTGAGTTCCTCATCCTTCTCCCTCCCCGCCCCCTCACCTCTTGCAACCCTTTCACCACGAATACGACAAAAAATTTGCATCGACAACGGTTTAGATTGCTTCACGCTCTAAGTACTCTCCAGATTTGAGCCAATGCATTCCCTCATCACAAACATGCATTAAATCTCATCCGGAAATGGGCCAAGCGAACGCGGACGGGTGGGCGCGCGCGGTGAACGTGTGCCGCTCCCCCCCCCCCCGACAATGGACATCTCAGCCCCGGTGTCGAGGCTGAAACCGCTATCTTGCTGTCATTTGCCCATCGACGCCGCCCACTGAGAAAAATGGACCTCCTCAGATGCGCCGCCACCGCCGCTGACTGACGACGACGACGACGCATTGCGCCCTAAATTGACAAGCGACGGCGCTAATAACTCCACATAGTGGATAATTTGTTTTTAGGACATATATGCTGGAAAGCGTTTGCAGAAGTCAATTTCAAAATTCATGTGGTGATGGACAAGTACGAAATCAAAAGCTTTTTCTAGTGAAAAAAGCTACAGCCTACATTTTCCCTTCAAACCATGATGTCTACATTCCAGATATAATTTTATAGAAAGATTTTTTGTAGCCATGTCCAGCACGGTCCCAGCAGTTTTTTGTTGAGAGGGGTGGGGGAGAAAATGGGGGAGGGGAGAAGGCGTCGCCAAAATTTTTCAAGAATGGCAAGTGTGAGTTAGCCTGTTTCAAAAATTTACGACTTCATCGGTTTATAACTACGGAATTTTGAAAAAGTGATTTACCCCAGTGATCCTAGTGCCTTACGAAATCTGGAGTAATATTCCCCTATACAATTTACTTCATGATTTTTATGAATCACGTAGACCAATTGAGGATGTACGCGACCCCCCCCCCCCTTCACCCGTCCTCCATCTGCCGTTACCAAGTATGTTGCTAAACAGGAAATGCAAGAAATTCAAAGAAGCTGCTTGGTTTTCTTATCGCTATGGGATAACGTCAAAGACTTCGTATTTTAATTTTTCTTTTCCCTACTGCAAAAAACAGTAGACGCTTGAAAAACAAGGCAGAACCATTTTTTTGGAAAAATTCGCACGGATGGCGCACATTAGGAATTTTTAGTAAATAAATTTTTTCGCCTTTTTGCTTAGTAGTAATCAGTTGACGACATTGCTTGAGAGATAAATTTTATGTTTCAGAAACAGAGAAGTGGGAGGGCGAGCAGAAGTTCCTCAATCAAACCTCGAAAGTCATATGCATTACGTTTCATTACTTGCCCAAAGAGCTTACTTACATATTCCGAAAAGCTTACTTCCAACGAGCGCATATAACTCCCATGATATTCCGCATTCTATCCAATTACCCAGAGAATGTCTCAGCAAAAACTCAAACAACGCTTTCGCTCGTTATTGCCGCCTTTATGGTACTTTACCGCTCTGTTACATTACACAGAGAGTTTCCGTTAAAAAGTTATGTGAAAGAGCGCAGCGCAGTGAACGGGTTGAACAACCGGCTATTAGACTAACATTTTCTCAAGATATATGAACTATACATCTCAATCACTCGAACAACATTCTAAGCGTCAGAGGATCACTTTTGACATTCGATACCACCGCCTATTCATCTCCAACCATCGCCTTAGGTCCGCAAGTGCATAACGACTCTTGTAATTGAATACGCGCGCAAACATTGACTAAGCGGGTGATGAGAGGTGGTGGGCTACATTGACCATCGTTGAGACACCAATTCGTGCTATTGAAAATTCTATTTTACAAATTTTAGGGGAGAGTAAAGGAGAGGAGAGGGGGGGGGGGGGACACTGCGCACAGATTGTAAGAAAAAGTCTTGTTTAAGCATGTAGGAAAATTGGATAAAGCATTAGCGTTTTTTTTTCACCGAATTTATTTTGTGCAAAATATTGAAATTCAACATATGTGATCAAACATCACATACATATTACGTCACAGATATTATGTACGCCGAAAAGGTTGCCTGAGCATTTCAAAAGAATGTAAGAATTTTTTGAGCAAGACTCATATTTCACCCATTACTTTCTTACAACCCTAGCAAGCAGCACCAAAGTCCCCTCAAAATCTCAAATTTCGAAAAGATACGTCTTTAACGGAAGGTTTAGTCGCAGAGCTAAGCACCACCAGATGTTCGCTTAAATGGAGCGCGAAATTTGTGTAGTCGATAGGAAACCGAAGACGAAATGCGCAGATGTTTGCGGATTCAAAACCGACTCAGTTGACGCTGTAATGGCGCTAGGTAACAGAGTAGCATTTAGTAATTAAATAATCAATATTCTACAAAATTGTTATATTCACTGAGAGAGTTACAGTACATCGCACAATGATTACGTGGTAAAGCATTAATGCGCAATATAAACCTCGCACGTTTTCAGTCTCAGCGCGTTTTGGCGTTCCGCCAGATGTTTACACCGGGCGCATTACATATACATGAAACGCTTCCCCATGTCCTCCAATAGAGCCGCTGCCATATCTTCGACTCAGACAACTGACCGGAAGTTCCGCTGGACACTCAGGGAACGAATTTCCCGCAGCCCTTTGTGAAAAGTGCAGCGGAAGTTTTTTTATGACTAGTCTGGGGTCATCTTCCTGCGGAAGTTCCCATTTTAGACGCTCGCATGTCTATGATAGTAAACAAAATCTGTGGAACTGCTGCAGATCTTGCTGTCCTGCGGAGGTTCCCGTGTGCCTGAGCAGAATGCGCGGAACGGCTCAGTATAAACACCTGGCGCAGTGCCAGATCGCTTGACGAGAAGCATCGCGTCAAGTTTGGACTTAGCTTATCTGTGTCGCATCCGCTGGTCGTCACTGAAAGCTTAGCTGACCTCTTCCCATTCAAAACAATCTCTCCACCCAATTTCTAGCATTCCATACGGAAAAACCTACAAGGAATTTGTAAATCCTGGAAACTCTCCAAATCTTCCACCAGCACGGCCACCAACGCATGTGAGGGCGATTCGGCTCCGACATCACCAGCTGCGGCAACCGATTCGGCCAGGCTTGTACAGCATTCGGCATGTGTCGACGCTGTCACAACGCGAATGCGACCTCGTGTCTGCCACATTTCGCACATTCTAATCGCTGGCCGAGCTTCTGCGCACAAATTCTGCAAGAAAATAGCTTTTGCGCCGCTAATCCCCTAGTGGATGCGACGTTCATGCGCGCCGCAAACTAATTGACTCACCTTATTCGCGTCTAATTTCCGCAAAACAAACGACGGTATCACTGCGATTAGTGAAGGCGAATTGACCAGGGGACAGACAGTTTTTAGACGTTGTATGAGCACATCGTAGTCGAGCACGATGTAGACAGGCATCCATTGTGAATTTAGCGCCTATAATCAGAGCAATAATTATTGTTTGGGCAGATAGTCATTCAGTGAAAGGAAAGCTTGATGGACGCTAGAGGACGTACGAATTCGAAACACAAATTCTTCCTGGAAAAGAGGAAAGGAGGTGGGGGGGGGGGGGAGGAGTAATTCAAAATCCTAGCAAATTTGGACATCAAACTTTATTTCCAAGCTTGTTTAATGGGGCCCTTACGAAGCTATTGTTCCAGATAGCAACGCAGACCTATTTACTGTCGAGAAGAAAAACTCCCTTCACCCAGTACAGTACCCAGAGGGGACCTTGGCTGGTCTGCTTGAAAAGGTTACGGTAGCGGACGAGAGTCCAGAGCTACTGAATACTTGGTAACAAATGCATTTTCGCTGTAGCCAATTACATAGTTAGGCCTGCCCAATCAGATACTCAAAGTGCTCCCAACTTTTTTGTGGGCTTATACCTTCAAAAATTCACCGAAAAAAATTTTGCAAAGCTAATTCAAATTTTTTGAACAATTCTATAAATTATTCCAAAAACGACAAGTCGCTTGCACGTAATTATAATACATGTAGGTGATTTTCAGAGCTGAACACTTATGAGTGGAATGATATTCGAAAAAGTCAGTTAATGCTATTTGTCGGCTCAAAATTTTAGATTCACAAAAAAAATCCTTATTTGTCCACTGGACACGTGCAATTAGCAAAATTTATAAACTTGCACATATCGCAACACCAAGTTGTCTTAATATTCGAAAAGCTTTTCATATGAAGAACCAGTTTCATCCTAGCCACTGCTGTAAATACTACAGCACCGGCTATGTCTTTTGATTCATCTCAGTAAGCTATTAATCGTGAGAAGCGCGCTGAAGCAATCCATTATCCGCCTGTCATACGCTGAATTGCGTTTCAGCTAAAGAAGAACACATGATATTTCTCTCTGCATATGTATAGCTTGAAATGCACTTTGCTGCCACTTCTACACAAATGAAAAATTCATGCAGTTCATCTCTTCTCTAGCAACGACACGTACAGCTGTTAATTCCACATTGAGGGCACTATGAGAAAGACTATGATGGGCTAACTCAGGATAGACACATATCTCAAAGACAGTGTTTAGGCAAATCTGGGTCTTTGGATTTCGCATTTGAAAACCTATTTGAGAGGAATCAACTAAGTCATCGCCTCAGCGACAGCTCATGATGTAGATTTAATTGGAAAACTCATCTCCCAACTCCCGCCCATATCGCACTCCGGCGAACACCGTCCCCGAATTACGGTAGTGGACGGGAGTTTAGCGTTGAGTTTCTCAGCCTTTAATAAATCATATGAGCCACCGCTTGGGCAATGACTTAGTGATTTAGTTAGGATCTCCCAATCATTTTTCCAAACAAGAAGGCAGGTTATAGTGTGGACCTCGACCAGCTTCCCATAGTCACCTGCGCGACGCACCCGCAACGCACGTCTTAGTGCGCCCGCCCTACCTTCTAACAGAATTTTTCGCTTCTCTCATTTTCTAGTTTTGTTCTATTGTATTCCCTCTATCAAGTATAAGCAATCCGCAATCTTCGGTGACGAGATTTTAGGTGCTCTAATACTACCAATAGCTTCACTCTTGAGTAGTAGCTTTGTGTCTTTCCTTTTTTTCTGAGAGATTGAGATTTGAGTGAATTCTAAGGGAATAATCTTCAAAAACTTTTTGTACGAAGTAAGAGTCCCTTTCGGCTTGATTTGTAAACTCTAGACAGTGCCTAAGTCAAAATTAAGCTTTTCGAGAAGCCGGTAGGAATTTGTTTACAGATGCCCACTTTTTTGAGACTTTTTACCATACTACTATGTATCTACGTCTACAAAGAGAAACGTTTTGAGGATGCTGTTGTTCTCTTTCTGCTCTACGTGTACTTATTACCACTCATTCATCAACGCTGGGGACGAGTGGCGTAGTGGTATGAGGCGCCGCTATGACCAGATCGGACACAGGTTCGATCACCGCCCCTGGGCCAACTAAGCCCTCCACCCTCCGGGGCCGGTAAATTGGTACCAGAGTAATCTGGGAGGATAAAAGTACTGACTTGGTAAACGGCTGGCCCCCGCAAGTCACTGTAATAGGCTCGCACGCATACAATTGCCTCTTCGACTATGAAGTAGTGTGCGTTCGGCGCATGCCTGCAGAAAAGACACCGGATCCTTTATCCTTTTATTTATCAACGCAAGATCGAAATTTGCATCCATTGATTGAATTTGAGGTACAAATGAAGGCTGCGGATGTTTTATTCTTGCATAGGCTTCTTTCGAAGTGAACCTAAAAGTTTTCAGTTTTCAGTTCCTCCTACATGTGGTGAGAAGCATTAAGGAGGGCGCGCGCTGCGGGTGGGTACCTATGGGAAACTGACCGGGGTCCACACTAAACCTCATAATGCCCAGACATCACCTTTGATGGGCGCGCCGCCTTCAATTGGTCTAATGGATAATAACCACATATATAACGCACCTCGTTGAACAAATGCGACTTATTAATATCATTTTAAATACTTTCAACCAAAACTGGTTGCCATCGATGACACACTGACATCTGTGACAACGAAGCACAATTCATGCGGTGCATATGGCGTCTGATTGCCACCACATGAAGTTGCTTTGTCAGCTGCGAATCAAATAAATTGTGCTATATTCTCTCACCTGCCAATTCAAAGCAAATATCTCGGAAATTCCAACAAATTTATGAAATAGGGGGAAGATAATTTGACTTGTGGGCAGTGAAGGGTATTTGTAATGCGATAACTGCTCTTCACTGGCTTGATTCGGTGTTCAGAAGTATATAATACGAAAAAATTTAGCGAAATTTGCAAGCACTTTTGAAAGCAAAATAGGATAGGTGGGGGAGGGTATAGGAAAACGGATATAGAACTTGCTTTTTAACTCCATTAATGGGTAGAGGAGGCTTAATTGTCTTCAAACAAGCACAGAAATATAGCTTACTATTTGTCAAAATGTTAAAGAAGTCAACGACAATTTTGAACTTTTCAAAGGGCGAATTTTTTACTCGCCTGCTTGCATGTCTTCTGGCGACCGCCTTTTCTAAAATTACATACTTTTTTCTTCAATTTCCTAATAGACAACATTAATAACTTTCCAATTCACATAACTAATGACAATGGGCTAGACGAGTCTATGCACATGCCCTTTTCCTTTTCTGATACTCAGCGGTTATGCACTTTTCTCGAATAGACAAAAACTCAGAACAAATCAACCACGGCGCGATTACCTTATGGAAAGCCGATGCAATGTTAACGAATACGTCAAACGACTTGCTAAGTTTCACTTTTTTACAAACTACCGGATTGTGGCACGCTCACACTCTTCTATATCGTAATTTGTATGGGAAGCAATTACTTGATCTGTCTATGTACTCTGTACTTACACACTACAGTTCGTCTATACGGACGCCGGCAACTGTCCATACATTACGTAATCACTCGATTAGAGGCAGCGCCCGGACAAATTCTCGACATAACATTCCACCTATTCAGCACATCTCACATCATAGCAAGCTACAATATTTTACTAGCTCTGTAGCACAGTTTCAGAGCTGCTCCCAAAACTTTGCTTCAAAGCTTGTGAAAATGCCGGATCGCTTCTACTCAGACAAATCACTGGAACTTCCACAGGACGAGCCAGACTTGCAGAAGTTTTGTTCACTATTGCAAAAATGAAAAGGTTGAAAATCAGAACTTCCGCGGGGTTTTCATGCCAAACTGGTTGAAAACCGGAACTTCCGCAGAACCTTCTTCAAAAACCTGCGGAAATTCCGAAAAATGCCAGAGGTTCCGCAGCACTTTGGCCTGCCAGAACTTCTGCAGGACTTTGAATATGTTGTCTCGTATGATATTGCCTCGCCAACAACTAGAATGCATTATCGAACGTGTCAGCCGTAGTGTGGAGGATAGTAGGTGGGTATCACTATTAATAGAGTGAGGTTCAAATCTCGCTTTTCTCTTTTGCTGTTGTGGTTGGCATTCTTTGGAACTTCCGCAGCACGTTTACGGAACTTCCGCAAGCGCTCTGCGGAAGTTCCGGTCGTTTGTCTGAGAAGGCATGGAATGCGGAATAGGATGTAAGAAGGCTGGGGAGGGACGAGCTTTAGATCGAAGTCAAAAATTGTGCAGAGTTTTCAGTGCCAGCGTCGTTGCAGAGGATTTTAATGCTGCCGTTTAATGTCGTTCGATCTTTAAAGAAAAACAAGATCACAGAGCTAGACGACGATGGCACGGTAGCACACTCCGATCTTATTTAACTGGCTCCGATCTCACTTAACTGGCTATCTGCTATATCCTTTACCGGACGCTAGCAGAAATCCAGTGCCTCTGATTACTCAAAGAGCGTAAGCAGTATCTTACTTCTACTCTCTCATCTTGATTCTTGAATGCGCAGCGTCCACAACTATGCATGAAATCTGCTAAAGTTGTCGGAAAAGTGCTTTTTATAGCATTTTCCAGCCTCAAAACTGCTGAAGGGGCTGGACCGGAGAATGTCGCCAAAAAGCGAGTGGCCGCAGGAGACTGTATTGGTAGAGCCACTTTCCCCATCTTGACGACAATTGGCTGATTAGCGTAGGCAGCCAATCGCAATTGGCGGGACTCACTGGTCCACCCGTTCAGCAATCTCCAAGGCGCCATAAAAAGCACTTCTTTGACAATGAGATTTTAAGCATAGTGCTAGACTCAGCTCATCCAAAGACCAAGTAGGTATGGAAAGCTCGCGGCCACAATTTTCCGCCACTGCTTTAACATAAGGTTATCTCCATAGTTCGCTTTTGCCCACGTGGGTAGCAAAACGCTCCGACACTTCTGTCCTATAATCCAACCAGTTGCAAAAATTTCTTCTGTCGCAAACCTATCCCATGTTTCCTATGCTTCCCAATAATGCAAATGTGATTAATTGTCAATTTCGGTAAACAGCGCCGTTTCATTATGCGAAACAGCTAAGCAGTCGTATTTCACACGATGTGCGCAGGTCAATCACTTGCAGCGCGCGGCGACGCGGTGGAGTCATCAGCGCCTCGTCGTGGCCTCGGCGGGCATATGCTCATATCCGCGCCGCAAAAACCAGGGACAAGGCAATCTCGTGCATGAGATATGGTGTGCGGCGATTTATGGCGTACGATATGTAGCGCTCTCGGAGAGAATGGCGTAATTGCGCGTCCGTGCGGCCTCGATTAGCGGGAGCTATGTAAATGAGGCGCAGCCTGAACCGTGTGTGTGCGCGCACGCGTCTCTGCGACATCCACCCACTTCATCTAACGATGCCGCCTGCGAGCAAGTCGTCGTCTTCGCCCCAGCACCCCAGCACTCCCACTAATCAAGAACTTTCAAAGCGCATTTGGATAACGCTTAAATTGAGACTAGATATTCAGTCGTACGCTCGACGACGGAAGAAGACAAGATGTAGGAGGAAGAAATACTTGTTGACCATAGATATGAGGGAAAGATGACACCCAATCAACTTCACCATAATATACTAGGGGAAAGCCTATAAATTAAATAAACTTTTCAGCAAAAGCTGTATTGTGTTAATTCGCATCATGATCATTTGTGATCGATTTTATTTCATGAGAAGAATCAAAATCAACTTTAAGAATAGTCACTAATTCATAGAAGTTAGTGACTGCAACTACTTCGTATGGGGTAGCAATGGCGATCCAAGAAATTCTCTTTGGCGGGGAGAAGGGGGGGGGGGGGAGTTTCTGTTCAAAGAGGCGCAGCGTGAGCCATAAATTCCGAATGAAATTATATTCAAATTTTTATTATCAAATTATTATTATTAAATTGTTTGTTTAAACCCACGCCTTCCAAAATTTTAGCGGACCTATATTTCACAAACTCTAGGAAAAGGAGGAGCGGCGGTGGCTCTACGAGCCTAGGCTAAATTTTCGGACCACATGTAAAAATAAATCGCTAGCGCGTTTCGTAGCTCATATAGGCAAAAAAAAAAGATCGCCATCCACCCTCAGAGTAGAAGAGGTGCCTTGGTCCGCTACTGCTAAATTGTCATACTCTTTTATTGTTTGAAAATTTACCTACTATTCAAGATTACTGACCTACAGCTGGCAAACCCGGCTTCGCTCCGCCCTGTCAATCCCCCCCCCCATGCAATCTCTGGGCCTCGTAGCTCATACTCTGCAAAAATAGATAAAATCGATATCAGTCGATAATGAAAAGTAGCCTACGACACGCTCTCCGTCCCGAAGTGTAAGTATGCAAAATTTGGTCCAGATCGGTTTGGAAATAAAAATTTCTCTCCGAAACATACGCACAGTCAAACATATGGACAGACAAACAGACATTCAGCTTTATTTGTACAGATATAGAATGAGGAGAATTGCTGGTTTATCTTGCTTAACAGATTTGCAAGAAACATTCTTATCATTCGCATAAAAGCTGAAATTTTTTTTTACATAAAGACTCCCAATTCTACTTTCAGTGATCTCACTTTTTGAAAATATCGAGCTACATTGCCGCAAACCCATTTTACGCTTATAAACAGAAAGATATTTGTTCTCTGCACTAACAGGATTGATCTGAATATAAGCATTTTTGGCGGAAAATGTAGTAAAACATTATAGAAACAAAACAACAAGATAAGGATTATGAAATTGTTATAATATTGAATTACGTTCTCTAATTTCTCCCGTAAAAAAGTCAAATAACGGCATTATAATAAGCCATAATTTCTATGGAATAACAAATCTGGCATCTTCAAGATTCTATTTGGATTCATTTCGTTACAAGTGACATTTTCTTCGTGAACAAATGGTGTAAACAAAGCTCGTAAAGTAGTTTCATCCATACATGTGTTCGATGTTTATTTGTCCATCTCAAGATACTAATTAACACGCACGCTAATTTCTTCCCCGTGAAAAACGAACACGCGTTGATGAAATTGCTAACGAAGAGAGAAGCATCGGGCCAGTGGAGCCAATTCATTTAGATTCAAATTGACTCTGCCTTACACTAGGCGAACCAACAAAACATTAGGGAGAAGATGAAAGGAAGGGGAGTGCTGTTGTTACAGAAAGGACTTTTTTAAAACCAAAGTTGTAAAGAAAAACTTATCTAATAACATACAATCTTTCTTGAAGTTCCAGTTTACCTCTTACGTTCAAATTTTCATACCGTTGGTAGATTTAAGACAAATTTAGCACTCACTCCCAACTTTAGTACGAAAGTCATGAAATCCTACATCAGATAGATAACTTATGTAAGTTAATGCAAGATATCTCATTACAAATAAATTAGTGTGGACATTAACTGGTGCCAACTAAATGATTACGTCGCGCAAATTATGATAAAAACCCGAAAACTGAGAGCAAGAAAAATTGAAAAAGGGTCATTTTGGTGGCGAAACGCTGGAGTTTTGCCAAAGAAGGCACATCAATGCGCACAGGAAGATCTTCTTACGAAACTGTTATACAAAGCATGGTCTATACTGATATGCGTAATAGTTTTTGCTGTGTAAAAGGGTCGGTGCAAAAGTTTGTGTCGTTTTTTTTATTGGAATTTCTTGCATAAAATGTGCAAAAGCACTTTTTGATGGTTCGTCATTCCGACACCTGAGTTTTAGAAGTAAACCTTGCGATGACCGCTGACATAAACTGAGGAGATTCGATCCCATCATTTTTACCTCTACAATAATTTTCAAATTTTTATTTTAGAACATTGAGAAAGCTTCGATAAGCTGCAAATAAAGCGAAGCTTTTTATGGTACAACGCCTTCTTTCGCATCTTTCCAGTTAGCTAGACTTATTAGAGTGATTTTTTGATTCTTTAATGCCATTCATTACTCCGCCAAATACCCAGAAAGTTCCAGGATTCAATTTTCTAAAACTTGCTTACTGCTAAAGCTGACCTTTCATGGTAAATGAGCGATTAGAATTTTAAGAAAAATGAGATTCCGGAACTTAGTGCAACAGAGCGGGCTCGTTAAATAAAGAAATATGGCAAATTTGTCTACAAAGTCAGCATTCATCGCAAAAAAAACTTTCAGAGAGGGAGGGTAACATCGATTTGTCCCAAATTGTTTTACGATTTGCCATACGATTGCTGGCCACTTCAGACAGAAACCGTAGAAGTTTGAAAAATGCATTAACTCGCAAAATGCTTGTCCTATCCTGATTATCAATCCTTTTTCAAGAAGTCTTCGAAATCAATGTCTCAACTGATGGCAATTTCAAAAGGCTAATGCTGATGAACTACTGGCATAAAACTGATTGGAAGAGAATATGGATTTTGCCTGAAAAATTAGAAACAAGACGTCAACGACGATTGCCTTCGACGAAAAAAGATGAAAAAAGAGAAATCGTTCCACACATTAGCCCTACTCCTCCTATCTAAATTTGCAGACCATCAACACTTGTCTATTGAAGACGCTGAGAAGGCGTGAAAAAAGAGAAGAATTCTACCAAGCTTGCTGCCTTCACCGTAAAACCTCATCGTTTCTCAGTTAGAAAATTAAACCTCATTGTCAGGCGGTACAAGAATTTTTCATGGAGGAGAAAACTAAGCATTTTTCCAATCGAAGGGGCGTGGCGCTAGCCTCGCTCTCAAAAAATATTTGGGAATTCCCATTTTTTCGGGCTTACCACCCTGTTTTGGAGAAAGGACGTGTGGCGGCCTTGGCCTTGGCCCCAAAAAATTTTTTGAGGTAGATTCGAGTTTTTAAAAATTCAGAAATGTTCGTATTATTCATGAAAACAAGCAAATTGCATGATTTCGGAACTGAGGCCATTCAAACTTTTCGTGACCCATTTCGGTCTGCCATTACCCAGTGCAGATATCTCAAGAAGGAGCCTCACCTCTTTTCGAACTGTTTCAGTACGTAACTGTGCCATTTTCCTTTGCAACTCCACAGTTTCTGAAGCCGGGCCTCTTCTTCGGAAGTATCCAGCAAACTCAATTGGAGACGTTTCAACAGCGCAGAGTTTGAAGGCCCAATGAGCTGCCTGTCGTACAGCGCGCACTTTGCTAAAGTAGGATGCAGCTAGACGAAAATGGACAAATTCATTTATGTCTACTCACTCCTCTATACTTGCGCCGTATAGAAGCCAACGTATTTCTTCGTCCGCATCTTCTACTGTGCGCATAGCTTTTGTAGACTGATTGAGCTGATGTATAAGTTTGTCCACAAGTGAATGAAAAACCTGAAAGATGGAGTTGTGGAACACATCTCGAAAAGAAAATGTATAGCCTACTGGGAGTTTAGCACTACAGATCATTTCCAAAAAATTCGAAGTTTGAGTCAATCTCATTTCCAGCCAAAACATCGAGAAATTTGTTTCCATGAAAGCTATGGGAGTTTGACTGGAGAATGTTCCCATACCCCCTAAACCTTGACTCCGCAAACTGACCCCTTGGCATACTGTGGAACAGAGCTAACACATCCGATGAAATGTAGATCAATGGTAAAAGTCTAGTCTACGACTCTCTTTTTTAGTAACCTATATCATAACAATTCATCTCGGGCAATTTATAAAGAACTTCTATTTGGTTCGCTTTCTGTAGATCGCTGGAGATTATGTCGGCCCTAAGCCTCTGCCCGCTTGGTTGCGACAGACCATGCATTTCTTTATTACAACCCGTACCGAATGCCCATGCAGGCGGATTCCCTTAGCGTAAGGGGTGGAGGACATAACGTCTTCCACCCCTTATGCGAAACATATCCAGATTCTAGCTAAAACTTTCTTTATAGTGTATGATTTCTGATTACAAATTCCATCTTCAGGAGGCGCAGAACGCGACTATAATAGTCATACAATAACCCACAATCGCAGAAAACGGAACGGCTTTGGTGCAATATTCAGCACGGGCAGGCCGTAACGGTGAGAGGATTTTTCCTTACAGTGGACTCTAGTCTTTAAGGGTTGGAAAGAACTTGATTAATTGGCAAAAGACAGAGAAAATCGAAATGGACTACAAACTACGCTTGAAACTGTAAAACTCACGTTCAAAAGAGCCGCTGGAATTGGAGTTGTCTTCCGATTTTTGAGGCTATGGAGCTGAGGACTGATGTAGCATAACCATTCACAAATTGCCGCCAAAATCCAGCCACCTTCAATGTCAACCTACAAAAATATTGCCTCAATTGAGCACACTCGAATAATGCATGAACGGCACTACATGTCTTTAGGGATCTAACGGATCTTCACAAGCCTAGCTTACCTCCTGTTCCTGCGGTACTTTGACCGTTTCGGCTACCGACTCTTCGATAGACGAGCTGCTGTCTCTGCTTCTAGAATCTTCATCGTCGCAATCAGAGTCACTTTTAACTCTACGGCGCCGAATATGGATAACCTGGATGATTCAGCTTGAAATTTCCTAGGTAAAACATTTATAGGTGACTAGCCTCATCGTCATCGGTTGCCTCTGGTGGCTGAGTGATAACGACTTTATCGATGAGTTGTAAGTAACAGCTACACAGAAGAGTGACACAGCCGATGAACGCATCTTCTGCAAAAAAAAAATTAAAAAAAACTATCATTTGTCCGTTGCAATCTTAGGGGTCGTTCAGACCGCGCACAAAGGCGCACGGTGGCGCGTTTTGTCTCGTCTCGTTTATCTCGACACGCACACTCACTCACACGCGCCTTCGTGCGCCTTTGTCCGCCTTTGTGCGCCTTCATGCGCCTTCGTGCGCTTTCGTGCGCCTTTGTGCGTGGTCTGAACGATCCCTTATAACCCTCCTTACACACAGCTTGACCACTTTCCCAAACACTTTTGAGTCCAGACAAAGAGTGAAGTTTTTAAAAGGTAAAATTTGAGCAATGTATCGATAACTAAATATATCACATGTCTACATGCATTATGACTCTTCATAACATTTTTCAGAATCAAACGTTTACCATTTCCACCCTCCATAGCCAGTCTGGTACTGAGCGAAAGTATTAGAAGTAATGAAGAAAGCTGTTGATCATGCAATGGGTCGTTGAGTGACTTAATCGCCTCCACCAAACGGATTCCTTCGCTGTCCAAGGTAGTTCTACTGCAAAATCAGACTTTCGTGTACACATACAGTGCACAATATGAATTTTAAGGTAAAGTGGAAACCAAAAGACCTGTATGAAACCAAGATGATGTATGGCAGAGATATGGCAAAGTACGAAATCTGACCCTCTACTTTCTGTTCAAACGTCTTCTTCAGGTTATCCCAAGCTTTCTGGAATGGCCGCCGAGCCAATAGTGCAAGTAAGAACAACCTGGGAAGGGTTACTAATAAAAATCTTTCATACTACTTGATGTCCAAACTTCAAGGTGAGCAACCTTACCTTACGGAATTCACCGGTGTTTCGTTGATGGCAAGTTGATTGAACGCTTGTCCGACATCTGCGTCCATCTCCACAGCTCGACGATAGTACAGCGTCGACAAGGACGACTGGTCACTATTTGTAAGATACCTAGATGTCAACGAGTATCAAAAACTGTGAAACGATGGAATCTGATTACTAAAGCATGCGTGATGAACGCTTCTAAAATTGCAGTAACACATGCTCACCTGTGCAAATCTCCCAAGTAGAGATTGTACATCGCTGCATGTCTTGGGCTCTCCGCAAGCATGCTTTGCAATTCACCACAAAATACCGATACCATGACGTTAAACCAGTCAGCATCGAGGATCTAATAAAAAGGTGATATAGGTCGGTCAAGTAAGGTAAGTGACACACCTTCTGCTTCCGAAGTTTCGTAAGGGGTTCATAATAAGCTGTCTTCCAGTACAATTCGAGTGCCTGAGCATTTTCATCGGAATCGTCCAATTCCGAAAGTATGCGTCTCAGTCTGAAATAGATTCCTGCCAGTAAGAAGTCAAGACTATAAAAGTCATAGACGCCTCTAAGTTCAGTGCAACACAACCCGGCAACAATGGTGAAACTGCGAATACTGACAGCAAGCTATCAAAAACAATTTATAAGAACCGAAATTCAAAAGAAAAGTAATTGAATGCTTGAATATAAGAACAAGATGGTAAACTAAGGTAGAAAAAAACAAACCTACTTCTTTCGTAGAGATCCAGAATGTGAAGAGTTGATACCTTCCTGTTCGTAGATTTTTCGCAATGCTAAGCAATACTTTGCAACACGTTCCATAAACTAAATCGTAGCAAAAGTGATAAAGCTGACAGGACGTTGCTAAATACATCGATAGCAGTGAGCTGCGTCACTTTTAGCAAAATGGAAAAGAATATTTATGCATCAATGTCAATTAATTTGCCTCTGCCTTATTCAAAAACGAAAACAGTGCAAGCTTTCAATCGCTCCAGCGCCATTATCAGTAACGAGCTTATCTTTTATTGCCACACGCATGCAAAGCACAACGCTGCAGTACTTTTTTAAAGTTTGGCGACTACTCTGCCCATGTCAAAACTGCCGCTTTTCAGGCTTCAAGGTTCTCATGAATGCATGTACAGCATTGGACTGATGTTCACGCACTCCACACATTGTCGTGTAGCGATCTTCATCTTGCCTTTTGGTTGAGGACTAACTATAAGACACCGCACTACTTCACGCGATTTCAGTTGCCACGCGATCTGCCGATGTGAGATGTCTTCAACTGAATCCGATACTCGCAGACTAACTGCATAATGTACATACATAACCTCCTTAGATCGATAGAATGCTCCATATTTCTGTACACTCAGAATGCACTTACGATGACTTATAAATAATTGAACCTTGCCAAACCGCATCGCAACTGAAATCGCATGAAGTATGAACGCTGCCTAAAGCACGTAAAAGGAGGGTAGACAGCTGGTCATGCGGGCGCAAATCTTCCAGGCAAGTGCCTTTTAATGCCTTCTCAAATGGATATTCTGTTCAGGCGTTTATACAGATACAGTCTGCCCCAATCCTAACCAGGCCGAAATCGGCATGGCGGGCCGCGCCGCGAGGGTTTCGCGCCACGTCTGCGGCTAGCTAGTCTGCTCTCTCCTCGATCTCTTCACTCTCTGCGACAGCGCGCGTATGCAGCGCAATCCCCTAGCGCTGCGAGCGCGCGAATTCAGCCGACGGTTCGGCCTGATCCCGATTGGGGCAGACTGTACATTCACCTCCAGTACTATAAATGCCAAACCAGGACTTAGCGCGCAGCAACTTGTACAATCTCACAACTTTAAGGCAGTTTGCGGCAGAAATTCGATTCTGAGGTTTTTTCCATATCTGGTCGACTCTAATGTTTATTCGTTGTCTATCTTCGCTAAGCAATCGAAAATCCACACTGTAAAGCGCGAAAGCGAAAAAGGGGTATAACAAAATGGGAATCAGCAGGTGGACGGGGTCTTTCACTCTGTATCATCCTAACTTCCGCAGCGATCTTTTCGATTCCGCTTCGAAGTCACGCGTTCGCGCTTGACCGATGGCAATGTTAGGGCGGTTAGCGGAAATAGGAAGATCCCTTCGGAAGCTCTGAACCTTCACAGATAACCCCTGCCCCCCGCCAGTTACCTTCTGCATAACAGCCCTTTTTCGCCGTTCTCGCGCTCTACAGTGTGGATTTTCGGTCCTCTGAATACGCCGGGTCGTCGTGCAATTGCACCAATAAGCGCAAGCAGACCTTTTTCACAGCTACAGTATTTTATGGCAACACTTCTGTCTACGTCAACCCTTTTGAAGCACATTGTAGTTTCCGATGTGAGCTATAGAAACTCAAGTGTCTTATAGAAAAGACTCTGAAGGAACTGAACTTTCATTACAAAAGATAGCAAGTTAGTACATCTGAAAATACTTTGGGATAAATCCGCTACTTCAGACCAAAGACAACTAACCTCAAATTTATTGCAAACAAGGTAACAATCTCATTTAACCGTGGCAATCAAACAAATACAAGTATAAGCTTTGGAAAAGCAATCACATGAATTTTTGAAACCACGTTCATTAACACTCGTAGACTGCGGAGCATATAGCCCATCACTGCTCATACAAAAAGATATCACCTCAACTTCCAGCTCAGTCACTTCCAGTGTCCAAATATTATCATACGAAGAAACCATTCGACTAGAAATGAAATTAAGAGAATGCGGTTTCCAGAAGTGGCGTGCGTGTAGCGTGCGGTCGCGCTATCGTCACGATTTTTCAAATGCCCTATAGCTACATTTACGTTTTTGTGCGCCTAATCACAATCGGTGTGACATGACCAGTGAGGGGTCTATAAGCCCCTCGCCATAACAATGCATGTGATAAAATGAATGAAATTCAACCTAACAAGTACATACATACTTCATATGTGAGATGCTACGGCATCACCAGAAATAAATCGGGTGTCCATGACAACACGGGTTTCGGTATTCAGCATCGGATGAACAAAGGGAAAATTAGATGTGTCGAAGTATCAAAAATCTCAACCAATAATAATGTGTAAGTTTTGACCGTCATAAGTTAGATTTATGCAAAGACTTTTACTACCCCTTTGTAGAGAACGAACACAATAATTCCAATAGTGGTAGGAATCAAGAAGTTCGACCACGTAGGTGAACATATGATCTCCTTCCAGTTCCAAGTGGTCGCAGGGCTTTTCTTCTCGGCAGCTGGAGGAGACTGTGCAGCATGGCCACTCCCTGCTTGGACCTTGCCTAAAAAAGAACTTCTTTATGTATCGAAAAATCATCAAAATTGTGACATACCTATACAGTACTCTTTCGCCATATCCCTAGCATCTTTCGAATGACCTACGTCTTCAAATGAATTGGTGGCGTCCTAAAAAGGATTCAATCATATTGGAAGCATACAGAAAATGTAATACCTTTCCAGCCAATTCCGCAATCACTTCCAAACCGCCAGGATGCTCGTCAAGAAATTTGCTGACGTCATAGATCTAAAGCACTCAGACGTTACGGAAAAATAAAGTACCTCTTGTAAATATCTTGAAAAGAATGAGTAGTTGAAGCTAAGAGCTCGGTGCTTGCATTATTCTTTATAGAGCCTGATTTGTAAAAGTATTGAACAAGAATTTCGGTCCACAAGGACATTTAGTCCCCGCTTTTCAGATTAGTTATCCATTCTTGATGTGAAGCAAGCTTAAAAAAGAAGGAAGTATGCCAACCCTCACTCGCATCTCTCAGTGGCGTACCGAGGATTTCAGCTCGGGGGGGGGGGGAGGGAAGGGGCGACAAAAAAAATTTTCTAATGAAGGTGCGTGGCGTCAGCCACGCACTCCGAAAATTTTTTTGGTATGCTCCCTAAAATTTTCGCGGCTCAGAACCCCGAAATTTTAGAAAAGGGGGGCGTGGCGCCAGCCAGATGCGAAAAAAATTTTTGTAAGGCTAAAATGAATTTTTTGAAAGTTTTGAAAATTATTTTAATTATTTACAAGTGTAGACAAGTCATCTGCACAATTTTATAACCCATGCAATAATTTTAAAAAATTTCGCGACCCATTTTCGGGGGGGGGGGGCTACATAGCTTTTTAGCGGACTAAAGAAGATTTATAGTGAGAATTACAATGAAATTTTCTAAAGCTATTCCAATCATTTGAAAACAATGCTAAATTACTAGCATAATTTTACAGCTTACGAAGAACACTTGCAACACTTGCACAAAGCTCGAACTAGGTAGACTGTTCCGTTTCCCACTGATAGATAACATGAAGTCTACCAAAATCATCTTTTGTTGTTGTCTTTCCACAAATAAAATGTACTGTCCCGGATGCATAAATTAAACTAACAAGCTCAATTGAAAAAATCGCGCTGTTTGGCATTAAGGTCACAAACGTCACAAACGCGGCGCGATAGGTCTGATAAATGGCATTTTTGCACAGAATGTGTCAATTGCAGCGGCAGTTTCAGTAACCCAAAAAAATCCCGTATTTTGAATATTGTAAAGTATTTTGGAAGATACACGTGATAGTAGTTTTACGAGTTGCCGCGCCACTACGGCTTGGACTACTTCCACGCAGCCGATCGAAGCTTCATAAGCTGCCGTTTTTCGCATAGATAATACAATCACGGAAAAGTGCAACATTGGTTGAAAAAAACATCAATCTCATTAGAGCATCTGGCGCCATTCCACTTGATACCACCCAAATCAAAACCGCAGATCATGCTAGAAACTCGCCTAAGGGGGTTACTCGACCTGCTGAACACGAAAATGATATTCATTTCGCATGGTAAGGCTTTTTTCGGTGAATTACGGTAGGCAAATTTGTGGGGTCAAAGTCTCAGATCCCACTCGAATTTTGCATGAAGGGCTCGACTTCTTTATTACAAACTAGCTGGCTTACCCGGCTCCGCCGTATCCGGACCAAACTTGGCACACATACACTTCGGGCCCCGGCGGGTGTCACAGTCCACTTTTCGTTATCGATCGATGTTGATTTTACCGATTTTTATCGATTTTTTTGCAGAGTTCACCTACAGGGCTAGGAGTTGGCACAGGGGGGAAGTGAGCATGGGGATTCCGAATACAATATTAGTTTTCAGAATTATCGATTACTTATATTGATTTTATCGATTTTTTGTAAATTTTGACATGCGAGGCTGGGATTTTGCACAGGGGCGTAATCGAGCATGCTGATTACGAACACAATATTAGTTTTCAGGATCGTCCATTACTTTTATCGATTTTATCGATGTTTTTGTAAAGTTTGACCTGCGGGGCTGGGAGTTTGCACAGGGGGTAATCGAGCATGCAGATTACGAATACAATATTAGTTTTCAAGATCGTCCATTACTTTTATCGATTTTATCGATTTTTTGAAAATTTGAGCTAGGGGGCTGGAATTTGGCACAGGGGTGTAATCGAGCATGCTGATCACCCCCTTGGGGATGATCAGCATGCTCGATTACCCCCCTGTGCCAACTCTCAGCCCCCTAGCTCAAACTTTGCAAAAAATCGATAAAATCGATAAAAGTAATCGATAATCCTGAAAACCAATATTGTATTCGGAATCCCCATGCTCGATTACCCCCCTGTGCCAACTCCCAGCCCCGTAGGTGAACTCAGCAAAAAAATCGATAAAAATCGATAAAATCGATACCGATCGATGACGAAAAGTAGCCTATGACACCCGCCGGGGCCCGTAGTGTATGTGTGCCAAGTTTGGTCCGGATCGGTTCAGAAATGGAATTTTCTATTCGGAACATACGTACAGACATACATACATACAGACAGACAAACAGACATTCAGCTTTATATAGAAGGATGTTATACTTTTTCCGCACGAAGACGTCTCCCTGCATGGGAATAGGTTTGCGATAGGGGTTAAAATCACACACCTGCAAATTCGCCTACGGTGATTATTTAGCACGCTGAATATGATTATCGTATTGAATTCGTAAGGGAACGGCCACAGGTTGCCGGCAACGGTTGTCGGGGTTGCCGAGGTTGTCGGCGTTGCTGAGGTTGCCCGAGGTTGCCGGTTTTAGGACCTCATAATAGCCTCCACGCGTTTCACGCGCTCTCTAAGCTGTCTTTGACCCCGGCAACGCTAACAACCTTGGCAACTCCGACAACCTCGACAACCGTTGCCGGCAACCTATGGCCGTTCCCTAAGGCAGCACCAGTTTCTCGGGTTACGATAAGTACATGACAGGTAGATGAAGTTCCAAATTTTCTCAAAAAGTTGCCTAGAGGGGTTTTCAAGCATGCTGATAACGAAAACTATGCTTGCTCGCTGCAATAACGCCTTCTTGTGGAGTTATGGTATTGCAGCGTATAAGTATGGACCTTCTCGCTTTTCAGGCAAATTAGCTCCCAAAAATTCACGAAAACGCCTTACTGCTAAATGAGCGCGATATTCGTTTTCAGGACATCAGATGACTCCCCTGCACAAGGTTTCAAGCAGATCTACGGTTTTGAACCCTTACCATATATCAACGATATAAGAAGGATTCGTTGACCTCACGGACTGCTCAAACGCTGAAGACCACGCGCGGCTGAAATGTTGCGAGAACACGACATGTACAATGGCGAAATTGTAATAGGGCAAGCGTTTTGCATCGCGGCGCGTGCTCCGCAGTGATGTCCAGTCGGTGCGGTCAGCGAATCGACGATACCTACCGTAACTCGATAGAAAGGCCAAACGCAAGAAGACTACGATATTCGTCATCAGCATGTTAAATAACCCCTCCAGATCAATTTCAGTCAAATCTGGATTTTGACCCCCTACCGTGCACCTACCGTAACCTTGCAGGTAAACGTTTCATGCGAAAAAAAGTGTGATGTTCGTAATCAGATGTCGAGCAACCCCTCTAGGCAAAGTTTCAGCGATATCTGAGATTTTGACCCCATTCTGTACACTTACCGTAACCAAAGGCGGATCGGGGGGGGGGGGATGGGAGGGGGGAGTGGAATTTAGTTACTGGGTTATAAAAATGTGCAAGTGACTTGTTTATTCCTGTAAACAATTGCAATAAATTTTTAATCTTATATATAAAGCTGAATGTCTGTTTGTACGTCTGTCTGTCTGTCTGTATGTGTGTACGTATGTTCCGAATAGAAAATTCCATTTCTGAACCGATCGGGACCAAACTTAGCAACATACACTTCGGGCCCCGGCGGGTGTCATAGGCTACTTTTCGTTATCGATCGATATCGATTTTTTGCAAAATATGAGCTACGGGGCTGGGAGTTGGCACAGGGGGGTAATCGAGCATGCTGATCACCCTCGTGAGGGTGATCAGCATGCTCGATTACACCCCTCTGCCAAATTCCAGCCCCCTAGCTCAAATTTTGCAAAAAATCGATAAAATCGACATCGATTGATAACGAAAAGTGGACTGTGACACCCGTCGGGGCCCGAAGTGTATGTGTGCCAAGTTTGGTCCGGATCGGTTAAGAAATGGTTTTTTCTATTCGGAACATACTGCGGAGCTGGGTAAGCCAGCTAGTTTTTTTTTAAAATTCAAACTAGCCTTGTGAGAAATTTTCGCGGGAAAGTGGTGTGGCAGCCGTCAGGCCCCCTTTTCCCGGTAGGGGTTGGACCAGCAAAAATTTCGAGAAGCACTCCAAATATTTTTCGGAGTGCATGGCTGATGCCAAGCACCTTCATTTGAAAAAAATTATACCGACCTTCCAGTGGCGGTCCCAGGATTTCCGTCCGGGGGGGGGGGAGGCGGAAAGAAATTTTTTCAGATGAAAGTGTGAAAGTGCATAGCTTTAGCCACGCACTCCGAAAAAATTTTTGGGGCACTTCTTCAAAGTTTTTTGGGCTTAAGACCCCTAAAATCTGGAAAAAGGGGGTACAATGCTGATTTGAATTTTTAAAAAATTTTAAAAATATTTTAATCTTATATATAAAGCTGAATGTCTGTTTGTCTGTCTGTCTGTCTGTATGTACGTATGTTCCGAATAGAAAATTCCATTTCTGAACCGATCCGGACCAAACTTGGCACACATACACTTCGGGCCCCGGCGGGTGTCATAGGCTACTTTTCGTCATCGATCGATATCGATTCTATCGATTTTTATCGATTTTTTTGCTGAGTTCACCTACGGGGCTGGGAGTTAGCACAGGGGGGTAATCGAGCATGGGGATTCCGAATACAATATTGGTTTTCAGGATTATCGATTACTTTTATCGATTTTATCGATTTTTTTGCAAAGTTTGAGCTAGGGGCTGGAATTTGGCACAGGGGTGTAATCGAGCATGCTGATCATCCCCAAGGGGAATGATCAGCATGCTCGATTACCCCCCTGTACCAACTCCCAGCCCCTAGCTCAAACTTTGCAAAAAAATCGATAAAATCAATAAAAGTAATGGACGATCCTGAAGACTAATATTGTGTTCGTAATCTGCATGCTCGATTACCCCCTGTGCAAACTCCCAGCCCCGCAGGTCAAACTTTACAAAAAAATCGATAAAATCAATAAAAGTAATGGACGATCCTGAAGACTAATATTGTGTTCGTAATCAGCATGCTCGATTACCCCCCTGTGCAAAATCCCAGCCTCGCATGTCAAAATTTACAAAAAATCGATAAAATCAATAAAAGTAATCGATAATTCTGAAAACTAATATTGTATTCTGAATCCCCATGCTCACTTCCCCCCCCCCCCCCTGTGCCAACTCCTAGCCCTGTAGGTGAACTCTGCAAAAAAATCGATAAAAATCGGTAAAATCGACATCGATCAATAACGAAAAGTGGACTGTGACACCCGCCGGGGCCCGAAGTGTATGTGTGCCAAGTTTGGTCCGGATACGGCGGAGCCGGGTAAGCCAGCTAGTTATTTATAAAAATAAACAAGTCATTTGCACAATTTTATAACCCATGTAAGTAATTCTCAAAAATTTCGCGACTCATTCTCGGGGGAAGGGGGGGGGGGGGGAGGAGCGCCTCGGTGCGCCACTGCGACCTTCCCTCTTCCCCTCTCCTTCCCCCCGAGGAAGGAAATCCTGAGACCGCCACCGCCGTAGCCTTCCGAAAAACGCCCTACCATGAAAAATGAGTATCATTTTTGAAGTTTATAATTTTTGAACTTTGGTTGTAATAAATATAGTAACGAGTATTTCAGATATCAAGGAAACCTAACTTCAGCACGATCAGTGCTACTCACTGTCAGTTGCAGCAAGTTTTTTACAGCGCTGCATAATAGCGATAATTGGCGAGTTGTTAAGCAAAATACTCGGTACCGGATACCTCTGCGAGTTCTCTGACAGATAAACAACACACAAATTCACTGAAACAAGCTTGTTGCCATGGTTGATGCCTACGGTGCAAAGAGCAAAATTTTTTTCATCGCCTTTCCAGCAAGAAGATGAAGAGAACACTGAGCAATGTATGTGTTTTTACCATTACAATGCACGCAGAGCTACGTGCACTAAGAAAAGTCAATCTCAAGCATATTACCCAAAGCGTAAGAAAAGACGCAACAAAAACTATTACAAAAAAAAGAGCAGAAACTGCAATTTGATGTCGGCAATGCGCTGATGAAAGTATACATTGTGAGTATCAAAAAATAGTTGGATAAACGAAGGACAAATTTACATTATAATGTTTATAATGTTGCGAATAGGTGTGAAGATTCCACCATCCTAGAGAACTAAGGTAAACTCACTCAACTGGATAATCAACAAATCAGAACCAAACAACGGTTTGAGATTTCGGGTCAATCAAGTTATACAAGCACTCCAGCTAAGAACGAAAAAGGCCTTTCATAAATAGATCTGGTCCTCAGACTTGTTCAACAAATGAAGCTTGGCCCTGTTTTTATTCCTTGAACTATTTCTTACTAAAAAATGGGATAACTTGACCATGGAGAGAGCTAAGATAAATTATGCATCATGAAGAAAAGACGAGAAGCATCAAATCAATATCGAATAGTTGACAAAGCCAGAGAACGCCTCAAATGTGCGTCCATAAATAAAACAGGAAAGAAAGCAATCAGTCCTTGAGGTGGCAATTTAGAAAGATACAAGGTAGCACATACGTAAAGTAATTCGCTCTCTATACCAAACAATTGCTTACCTGGTCATGTAAGACGATCCAGCAGGAATTAATGGTATTATGCTGCTCCACCTCTGAGAGTGGAATCTCTTTCAGATTTTCCATCCTCTAAAAAAGGTTTACGATGGCAAAGGTAATAATTGGACATACAACAAAAACATATCTTCATATTGACGAGAAGGTGCCTTGAACGTGAACTGACAACGGAAAGAAGTCGATAATCTTACAGCGATAACAAATGAGAGTTGAGGTGGTCACAAAAAAGTTGGAAAAAAAGCAAGACCTGAACCACTATATCAACAATGTGATTGAAATATGTTAGAGGGAATTCTCAAATTATGAACATTCATATAAAGAAAAAAAGAGAGTTGCGCCTAAGTGCTACTTCTCCTTTAGCCATAAATAAGATATCAAGTTGCTATAAGGAACTATGTCATCATATCTCTCTAGGAACGACCTTGGTCTTGGGGGAGACACTACAGGAAGCGCTACAACTGTATCTGCCTGTACTCCATGTTAGTCGACGATCTCGAGCCCCATCGAAAACCGGTATTTTCACGTCGCTGCCAATTATACTCAGTAAGTAACAAGGAGAGTTTTAAGCTTCCGCATAATTGCAATAAAAACACTATGGGTGCAAAGCACGGGAAACCAAGCTCTAGTGAAAAACGCTAAGCAAATGCGTACGTGCCGTCAGCATTGGTGATGGATGAAACAATTCGTGCTGCACATTAAAAGAAAAGATCGATTTTACACAGTGATGGATTAACGATGCAGATGACGACCATTCACTGTAGCTATAACATGGGAAAGACTTTTCAGTCAAAACACAGTAAAGACAGAACTGTTCATCAAGTCAGAACTAGGATCATTACATCCAGCACTTTGTACAATTTATGACAGAAAACTGAAGATTATGAATGTTTCTAACGGTCCCTGTCTTAACTGTGGTGGGCGAGAGAGAAGGGGCGGTCGCGTCCACACAAGCCCCTCAGAATAGGTCGCAGAATTCACATGAGTCAGAATTTGCAACTGTGGAAGAGTAATAACTTTAAGAGCTTTACAAAATCTAAATCGGCCTGGACACAATCAAGCCCAATTATAGGCCTCTGCGTGATCGCCAGTCGCTGAGTTTGTGGCTATTGCACACGCAGGATGCAACGCCTCCAACTAATCACAATCTCGTACTTTTTGAAATCGTTTCAGGTAATTGGCAGCTAACGGAGGAAAAAACCTTTTGAAAGGTAAATAACTAACAGAGCAATGCCCGTGCAATGGCCACAAACCCCGACCATCGCAATCAAGCAGAACGCTATACCCGAAGGCGGAGCGCTCTCAACTTCAGGAGCACCTTTCGCCGGTATCCTCTGCGGAGAGACTGGGGCGCTTACTTATTAGTTAGGGAAACCGCTATTAACCGTAAGAAACCTACTACCCTCAATTTGGGTGAAAGGGCCTTTGAATCATTACCTCACTGCCAAACATTTATGTGATAACTCTTCAAAAGTCCATTTTTCCCGCACGTTTTGTGTAAACATCAAATCACCTGCCATTATAAAACCTTCAAGATGTTATGAGGCAATTCACATGTGTCGAACAAAACTGGACACATGTGAAGACCTCGTAAACATCTAGTTCCTGTTCAATGCCAACCTTTTAGGTATGTACACATACAGATACACAGCAAAATGAACTATTGTCAGAATTTCATTGGTATCATCATACATACGCTCGAGACTTGTACAGAAGCGGAGTCGTGCAAGAGCAAGGCGGTCTATCCAAGCGAAAGAGTAAGAAAAGCAATGGTGTGACGTGGAGGTTTAACAAGTTCATCTATATAATCAGAAGTTCGCTATGCTTCGCATCTATGCGAATCTAAGAGGCGACCATAGATAGTAAACCTAGTAGCCTTTGATTCAACAGGCTTGGCGGCTGGAAGGCGGGGCTTTGTGACATTATTAAGTCTGCTTGCGCCCGCAATGCAGTCTGCGTCTCTCCCGCGCGTACTCTCTAATCACACCTAGCCTTAATTAAGTCACGACGCCCCGCCTTTCAGCCGCCAAGCCAGTTGAATCGAAGGGGACACCATAGCTCCAGTCCCAACCTTCATATTCATTTCTGTTTATCAGTATGAAAAACTGCAATCAAACACAGACTTACTCAAATGTTCTGCAACTAACTATAAATGGACACAAGTCAAACTTATCGTGAGGCCAGATAAGGGTTGCAGGAAGCAGCAACAGAAAGCCAAGAAGAATTGATAATACAAAAGAGCGTGCAAGCGTACGCTAGAATGCTATCATTCACACCTTTCGTCGCATAGCAACAATATGTTTCAGGTTTCTTTTTGAGTGAGAGAAAAAGATTGTCATGCAGATGAAAGCTGCTACAAGTTGAAATCGAAAAAAAATCGCCAAAAAATTGAGACGGACTTTTGAGCAAGTTATGGCGATTTTGCCAGTGATGAATCCATACAATAGCAACAACCAAGATACTTTGGATATTTGAAAGTCGAGGCTCTGGAATTTTTCGGAAAAGCAGATGATTGAGACATTATTTCCTCTAGATATCATGCCATTGAATAAGACATGTAAACTTCAAGGATTAGCAGCTCCATAAATGCGATGAAAAAACGACTCAAAAAAAATATCAAACTTACGAAAAAAAGATCGCTTTTGAAATTAAAAAGTTGAAGCGTCTGATATAAAGTAACGCTTTCAATGCAGAATAACTCATCTACAGCACGCAATAATTCTCGCACCAGGGTGATGCATCCTTTCATTTGTTTTTCAGCGGCTTCGATGATCTTATCACTTTGCATGCAGTTTACCAAGCTTCTGGTTCAGTTCAAATTACCTCTTTTATAGCAACAAACATCATTGGAGTTTGCTTTAGATTAATTTCTCTGTCAGGCTATGCACTGCCTCAAGAAAAACATTTGAAGGAAAACATAGGGGTGTATGACTTTATGAACGATAGCATGTGCCAGCCGCCTGCTGGGTACCGCACGCGATGCGCTGAACGCTCCGCCTCCTTGTCAATTAGTTAGGAAATCGTTGCAACTATCAGAAAACTCTAATATCGTTCATGCTCCTTCAGCTAGCTGCAATTTAGGTATAGAATAGAATTCAAAAATTTCAATTGAATTGAAAACCAGCTTTCAGAATCATTTTTCATCATAAATTAGTTCGCAAGCTCTTTTTTGATGTGTTTCAGTTTTTTGTTCCTAGTAGGTTTGTCCAAACTGATTTTTCATAGCAACTGTGAAGATGTTCCGAAAATGCTTGGAAAAGTGTTTCAATTCTCTTTATTCACATCTGTTACTAAATCGAATATTCTTTATTGTACACCCTCCAGTTCAGTTCAAGAAGACGTCAGCTTATCAAAAAATATTATTATCATTGCTGAGATGACTAACACGATCATCTCCTTCATCAGAAAACTAAGTTTTAAAACCTTACTCATAGCTAAATAGAGATTTCATTATGGCGAGAATTCAAAACAAGCATTTTAGGCAAATTTTGTTTCAAGCAAACTAATTTCAATAACTGGTACACACCATTACATTTGATAATCTGCTTCAATTAACTAATCTGCTTCAATTAACAAAATCCTTTCATTTTGCTCCCATCAGTTTCAATGACCGAAAACCAGTCAACAAATATTCACTTATAACTCGAAATTCATAAGAATTTGGAAAAGCGAAATTCGTAAGAATTTAGAAAAACCGTAGTCACTTATAATTTCTCCACGGAATCTACTTTGACAAAAAATAATTGTGCATTACTTCCAGAAACTGCGCTTTCAAATCAAATCGATTGCTGATTCGCTCGATGTTGCGTGTGAACAGTTAAAGATATGAGGTCACCCAGACAATCACGCCTGAGGTGTTCTAGATTGATTTCACACTTCAAATTTGCTACGAAGACACACGGTCATTCGGAGGTGAATCAGCAAAACATTCAAGAGATCAGCATCTCACAAATGGGCAAAAAATCAACAAGAAAACAAACGATTCTGTATATAACAAGCTTCTCTCCGGCTTGAAGCAAGCTTATGGCTTAATATCAAGGACTGATTTTAGTGGACTAGTGAAATGGCTATGAACCAGTGCCCAAGCTGTAGTGCAGGAAACTCGTCCATCTAGCGACAGGCGGGGCTAACGGTGCGCACCTTATTGACACATGCCTGCCTAAGCGCGCGCTATCGTTCATAAAGTCCGCCACCCAAAACATAGTACTTACAATTACTAAGCTTGTGGTTTTCTTCAAAAGATAACTTGTCTGGGGATCCCTCAAGTATATGCCATGTTTTAATTTTTCTACATCTTCATTTTGTCTGCAGTCGCAGTCTTTCAACACACATCTCCCTTGCGACCTTTCTTGCACATGGTTTTTGGGTGAAAGATGCATGAATCAATATTTTAGGTATGAACAACCTAAGCAACATGACGGCTACGGCCAGTGAGTCCTTCTTGATGAATGTTAAAGAAGAGGCCAACTGTATTCTCGCCGAAATTGTCAGGCTTGCTGGGTTTCTCACACAAGATTTTACTGATCCGCTTTCATCCAAGTACAAAATTTTGGTACTAGACTTTGGTTACTTCACACGAACAGCGTATTGTGAGAAGATCATCGATGAGAATGAGGTATAAGTTTCTTGTGCATGATTTGAAGTTCTTCTTTTGAATTCAGCGACTTCTAGGATCTGCAAGATAGTTTCTACAACACATATGGAGATTTGCTCTCTCGATTTTCTACGCTGTTTCAAACGATCGCTAACTTTATCTCCAGTCTGAAAGAGTAGGCTAGAATTTGTTTCGATTTTTATCCGTATAACAATATTCCTTTCCCAGATACTGTCAGCAGATCGGCCACGAACGTGTCGGGATCTCATACTTGGACGTTGTTGATATTGAAATCCTTGTCCACATGGGTTTAGTTCTATTGTATCTGGAAAAATACTTGCCTGGACTTGTTCGCGAAAGGATTTACGTTGCTATATATCGAAACAGGTCAGCCATTTTCATTTTGAACTATAATAATTCTTGAAGTTATTTGCACATGATTATTTTCAGTGATGAACGACGAAATGTCGATTTTCTTGTTGATTTTCTTCGCGTACAGTCATCTACCTCGGATCCGTTCTATCTCTTCGAGTATGTTCCTTTTCTGCTGCTCTACTGAAGATTTTGATTATGCTTTATAGACGCCTCAATATAAATGAATCCGTTGTGCAAAAGTGCCTTTCTTGTTGTGAGACCATACATCGCGAGGTAAGATGATCTTGCTATGTTGTCAACTTGTTTACACTTATTTTAGTATTCCTAAGGGTGTACTCTAATAGATAGATAAGTGATCTGCATGGCCAGACTTTTGTTTCTAGGGAATCAACGATGTTGGAAAATCGTATGTTGACAGAATGACCTTGATCAAATGGGTATTTGTATGTCTTCTTTTCAAACCATCTGCTCTAAAGTCTGACTTCATCAAAATGCGTCAAGTTGCCGAGTACTATTTCCGCGATGAATGGGTAAGTGATTCAAAAATGAAGCTTATTCCATCAACAACGTCTCTTTCAGGTCCTCCAATTAGGGTTAGGCTTGAACGTCAATCTTTTGGACGTATGGCAGTCCTATCGTGCGGCTTCATCGGCGATTAGCAGTCAAGTTGATGTTGCCAAAGCTAAAGACATGGCAACTTACCATTACAATGCTCTGTCAAAATTGACCATTCCGCAGGTATTAAGAATCTGCGACAATTTCTGTGATAGTTATGTGTTCATCTATCTCAATTTGCTTCTCAATTAGTCATTCTTGAGTGATAAAACATTTTTAACTTTGGACTTTCTATGTTGCCATAGTTCTTATTTCGCTTCCACATTATACGCGCTTTTCTGTTGACTTTAACGCCAGCTCGCTATGCACTATTAATTTAGTTGGGAAATTGAGCTTCGTTCTTACTTCTAGGGCAAAATCTCCCCCAACGACTTTGATGCTCACATCCGTCTCATCTCGCAATACAACTCTTCGTTGCGGTGGTTGATTTTACATACTTGTGAGTATGGTCACATTCGGTTTCTTGGACATCTAGTGAATAAGACTATTTTACATTACCGTTTTGGCTGAAGTTGAGCTCTCAGGAACATACTATTACCTCATGCTGTAATAATTTTCCACATATTTCCCGTAACAAACTCGGAGAATAAGTTATTTGCAGCAAAGACTACTTCGAAGAAAGCAGCATCTTATGTGCAAGCCATTGACATATATCCACAGTTCGACGCGCAATCTCTGGTGCTTTTCCTTCGCGCAGCTAACTTTGAGATGGAATTTTTCACGGTAAGACACGTTTATTGGAGGAAGAGTTGGACAGAGGACTTTTTTAGGCATATAGAGATGCGTTGAAAAATAAAGAAAGCAATATCAAGAAAGTTACGGATGCAACTTGCTCTACCATAGCGGAGATGGCGCAACTCTTTTCTCAAGACTTTGGTCCTTTGAACAAGGATAAGAAAAGTTTGTTCGTTATATGCGCTACGATAGCTTGCTTGTGTTATAATCCACTGTTCAGCAAAACTGCACGATTGGTTTTTGCTAATGAAAAAGACTCTGGAAGAGTTGGAGTTGAATGACAAAAAGAATGCAGAGTTTGTTAGCCAGGTCAAAAGAAGAATTGTACAGGTAAATCAAAATTGAATTGCAAATGAACTGCTTTCGGAATATATATGATATTCTACACGCGTCAGGTTGGCGAGATGCTCGACCTGGGCGGAAATCTCAGTGTTGCACAACATCTGCACAAACTGGAGTCGCAGTTGGACACATTGTCTGCTCTTTACAGTGTAAGAGAAGAAGAAGAGCAACGTGTACAAAGATATGCTGATCCTTCATACATCTGGCCAATTTTGGGTGAGTGGTTATCTCTTCGCTTGTTTTCTATCACTGATGTTGCTTCTAGATGACTGGACTCCTCGCATTCAGCGAAGAATATTGGAATCATCGAATGTTCATGCTATTCGAGCTCTCGTCTTCAAGCTTTCTATTTCAATAACCATGCTGTGTGAGCAGCTTCGTAATGAAGAGAGGAAGACGTGAGTTATTATGTGGAGCTCATTGAACGGTCTTTTTTGAACAAAAAAGTTATGATAGTAGTACCTATGAAAGGTCCATTACATAAACTAGCCCTTTGTTGCTTTTTTGAGTTTTTACTCAGGCTTTACACTACTGATTGAGAACCTAGACTTAGTGTTCAAAAATAGTCGCAATGATGTAAAATATGGAAGGTTCTTTATTGTTTATTGCAAATCTTTTAGTCCATTCATCAGTAGGTTAAAACGTCGCTCTACTACACTCTTTAGACTCATCGGTCGCGCCTACTCCTTTCATCTTGAACGACGTCTTCGGGCTATTTTACAGACAATTCCCCACAGGCTGTTTTCAATCCTGAGAACGACATTATGTCCATCATTACAGCGACATTGGGAGCCGACACTGGACAAGTCGGCGGTCAGCGTGCTCATTTTTGCAACTTCTTTGCCTTTACACTTAATTTTGAGTCACTGTAATCATTTAGGCGCGAGATATGGCAGATTTCGAGGACAACTTCAGTTTAGCTGAGGCAACCTACACAATATCTAACCTCAGTTTGGGTGTATCAAGGATGGCCCTCAAAAAAGTGGGTATCGTGGGCATAAACCCGAAAGTGAGTGTTTCTTATCATTCAGATTTTTTTAAATCATATATTGTATATAGCGTATCTCCTTATACGGATACATGATTTTTGAATGCAAACAGTTTTTTAGGAACTTCTTGAGGAAGGTATTCGCCGTGAGCTTGCTTCGGAACTTCCCTCACTTTTGATTTGTGTTGACAAACTAGCTCCCTTGGATGGTGAGTTTGTTTGTGCATTATCCGCAGTTTCCTTTCTTTTTTGTTTTGGTCATGAATGGTTATTTGATATCAGTCGTCTGTAGATGTATTGTGTCATCTGGCGGATACTTTGGAGTCATTTCGTCGTGCCTTCATTTACATGTGTGAACACGTGGACATTAATGGTCATGATATGTGGCGGGAGGAACTAGACTCACATGTTCAACGAACTGCAAGTGAGCTCAAAGAGAAGAATGCGCCGAATACGGTACTCTTCCCGTTACTTATGTCTGATTATCGCTTATGATCCAGTGTTACCGTTTCAGCCTCCCAGCAAAGGTAGTGCGAATGTACCGGCTCTTTCCCACGTCTATAACCTTCTGATGAAATATTCTGATCCCCAGTAAGTATATGTTTTACACTGTGATAGTCTCTGTAATCGATAAATCTAGCGCTAATCGTTATTTGGAGAACAGCATGTTATGGCGTGAAGTGAAATCTAAGAAGGATGTACTCTGTGCAAGAACTTTCGACTCGATTGAGGTATGATGTGCTCCTGTTTTCTCTTGATATTACATAGTCTTGTTGCGATTTACTTTGACAATAGTGGGTTTCAAGAAATTTCCTTTTGATTCAAGTCGTAAGCTAAACTATCTACGGTTAGTGGATGCTGATTCCAAAGCATTGTTTGGATTGAATTGACTGTATTTTCACTTCACTAAACGGGAGCAAATGGCAGTATGCGTCTTTTTTTTAACTTTTGGATCAATGTTTGCTTCCTGTAGCAGTCCTTCAACCACATTTCAGAGATGGATTCCATCATCAGCGATAAATGCGTTACGATCGATTCTGAACCACAGTATGATGACCTCAATAACAGGTACGTACATCGTGACATCTTATTCTTATTCATGCTTTGTATATCCGTCTTTTGTTACAGATTCACTGAAGCAAATTAATACTCTTTTGGGTGCTATTGGAAGCTTCTCTTTCGATGACACTTTCTTAGCCTCTCCCCAGTACGAGCAGCTATCACGCCAGTTGCAAGGGAATCACCCTCTCACTCAGCTGATAGGCAAAGTAGACTTTTTTTGAACTACTAATTGCTTGCTCTTTACCCTCATATGTTTTTTTTAGGTTGGCCAGATTTTATTGTTGCTGAGCATGCTTTGTCAGTCAAAGAAGCGACATTGTCAGTTACACGCTGCGCCTCTTTATTCCACTCTAACATCCTGTGATAGGTAACTACTACAGTTGTAGAATCGGAAAGAAAAAATTTGCCAGTATTAAGATATCTACTGGCTCGCCCCGACTCCGTACCAGCTGATGTTGGTCCAGTAGTTGACTTGCTGCGCGACTGCGGGTTGTCTACGCCTACTTTGACCTTGTACAAAAGTAATGTGATTCCTTCTCCAAACTCCTCCGTCTGTCTTCTGCTTGCTCTTCATGCTAGCTTACACAGATTGAATGGTCAGTATACCATAGTTTCATTGCCGTTTGTGATTTTTTTTCTTTGCTTTTTGCAGGAACTCGTCGGGATTCTCTATGTGGTCGCACTTTCGTCGCAGGACTATATTACTTACTTTATCAGCTCAATGAATTACAGAAGTTTCGCAAATTGGCTGAGCGTTTTGCGAATCTGCTTGTCGTCAGTAAAAATAACAACGATAAGCAGTTGCTCCTTTCTTACGTTGATAACGTAGTAGTGTTCTCCTGAAGTGTCCACCCTTATTTCCGCTTTGGAAGTAAGGAGAACCATTGCTTGCTTGCTAAATATTATATACGCTCGCAAAACTGGTGACGGGATATGCATAACTTGCCACTTACTAGCATCGATCTTTACTCACTTAAGTCCACATTTACGAGGTTTATTCTAGTGTTCCATACTGTTCCTATAGATTGTTGCTCACTTTGATTGAAATGTCTGGTCATTTGTACAGGTTGTATATATTTATAGTGCTTTTTGAGTGAATTAATAAGTTAAAGAGTTTTCTTACTGTTTGCTGATTGTTTGTGGAAACGGTAGCTGTACAAGTGATTTGCTTACCTTGTTTGCACTTGGAAGGGGAAACATTCTTGTCAACGAAGATTCGAGAGGTCTTGCATCTCCGCTATTTGTCGTAGAGACTAGTGAATCAGTAATCTTGATTTTTGAATTGAGTTAACGATTCTTTGTGAGAGGATAGAGGATCCGGAGTTGTTAGGTCTGCAATATCATCAACAGGTGGCGGACCTGTGCTGCACATGGTGCTTCATGCGAGTTCAGAACGTTTTTTTCATATTTTGGTGCAGGTTCCATCACAACCCAAGAAAGAGAAGTTAAAGGTGTAGGTGAATATCTTCGAGAGGCAGGTTTGACTATCGCCTTTCGCAACGTCATGGCAGGCCCTAAGTATTAGGTTGTTGCAAAAAGCATGTCCGTTTTACAAAGGTTAATTTTGAAAGGGTATAACTTTGCACAGTCTTCATATTTTTGAATGCAATGGGACCATCAGAAGTAGTAAACCTCCCGTAACCTAATGCACACCTGCATATACGGAAACCGCAAACGGGAAGAAAATCCCGCGTCAAAAAACCAGAAGTTTTTCTTTTGAAGACCTCGTCTCTGAGAGATTACAGCTCCCTTTAAGTTTTGTTCCTATGGCTGCTAATCAGCTTATTTTGTAGACGCAGCCAGTAGTATACTTTTGCATAGAAAAGACTTCAGCGAAGGAGTTCTGCGAAAAGAAAAGATAAAAATCCAAATGTTCACTTTTTGAGCCTATTTGTGGTAGGTCAGATAGTCCCAAACTTTGAAAATTTGGAATTTTTCGTACACTGCCACTGCATAGCTAAGTTTTTCTGCAAAAAATGTAGGCAAGACGTCTTGACTTCAAGCATACAGAAATGAGTGCAGCTTCGGCGATTGCTTTAATCAGGAAAAAGTTTTGACGCGTAGAGTGCCATGCAACGAGTGTCTATATCAGGGCCCGGCGGGGGTTGCGCTTTTACAAGCTGGATATCGTTTTTGGCCCAAAAAAGCAAAGGGGAAGTCGTATTTTGGGGTCCGGGGCGGAGCCCCGGCGAAATTGATAGCCATACTCCTAGATTTAGACCATGTTTTCAATTGGTACTCATATCGAATAGGACTTTTGTATTAGAACTGCATTTTTTCCAAAAATATAATGCGAAGTTTTTATTCATGATAATTATACAAAATATTTTCAGTGCCGCCACTCCAGTCTTGGCCGTGCGTTGTAGTCGTATGAGAATGGCAATTGGTGGCGGCGATGTCGTTCCTAAGAAGATCTTTTGAGAAACTAAAAATAGGAAAATATGGTAAATGTTATTGATGCAGTTGAATAGATAATAAATAATTTTTAGCAAAACTAACTTGCTCCTGATCATATCCATCTCTCCTTTCAAGGTTCACCTGGACTCCAAAATCCTTTTTCGGGTACAGAAGGGCATCCGGAAGACGCGGCAGCGTCACCCATACCTGTTCAATGGATAAAACTGTACAGGGTGTCCCAAAAGTCCTTAAGCCTAACTTCTCAACGTAGTAACTTTGTTAGTATTCCTCGCTTTTCAGCCAAATTTTGCCTTTGAGTTCTTCGTCTAGTTGCCAATATTCGTCAAGAAAATCATACCGTTTACAGTGTACATTCTCGAGATATACTTCTTGAAGCGAACAATACTACAATCGTGAAGACAAGCCGAAGGAAACGCACCTTCTATTCAAATATTTACAGCTCTTTTGCCTTTGGAGCTCTTATGGACTTTCAAACTGCATATTGTAGAGCTAGCTTCAATCTACATTTACAGTGCAAAATCAATCAATAGCCTTCGTTCATTAGAGTAGGAATAGGATACAAACACTGAAGTTGTGCCGTGCCAATGAGGAGGAAAAGTTCTCGGAAACAAAAACCTGGAAAAGCTGGAAAGTCCAGCACCGAATCAGCTTCAGTCACTAATTCTAGCTGTAAGCCCTGCATTTTCTTGAAATACCACTTTAAAGTCACTCCCGGTACACCATGATGGCTGTTTTCTTGGTGTTCTCAAACACTTGGATGCTACATTTTGACACTTTTGTCAAATCTCACAGTTATGCTTCTCAGATTTACGTGCCTTCAATAGCCGGGTCAAGAGGCCCTTGACTTTTCTTTGGGTTGTTTCATACTGCTGCACTGACTGCAGCAGTCTGCACTGACCGCAGCAGACTGCAGCAGACTGCAGCTGACTGCAGCTGACTGCACTGACTGCAGCAGACTGCAGCAGACTGCAGCAGACTGCAGCTGACCGCACTGACCGCAACGACCGCAGCGGCTGTAGCATGCAGGCGGAGAGGATAAATAGTTGTGGTTTAAACAAACAACAACAATATATACGTAAAAGCAAAAGACAACACGGTTAGGATGTTACAAAACAGGTATATGCAATGATAGGAGGAATTGAAACAAATACGAACATACCAAAGAAAACTATCGCCAAAATTTGATTGAGAAGAATTCTGACGGAATTTATGATCTTCTTATGCCTAAATCACGCTGTTTTGGTAAACGCGGTTGTTTTCTTTAAAAAAAAAAGGCTGCGACCGGTGCGGTCAGTGCGGTCAGCTGCAGCCTGCTGCAGTCTGCTGCAGTCTGCTGCAGTCAGTGCAGTCAGCTGCAGTCTGCTGCAGTGTGCGGCAGTCTGAAACAACCCTTTGTGATCAGTAATGGAAAACAAGGTTTGCTCTATTCCATGCTAAATTTTGGACAGTCTGGATTGCTTGCTTCAGAAGATGTGAGACAATCTCGATGTCAACTACCTGGCTGCCATGGTGCATGCATTCCGCAAGTGTCTGAGAGCCTGTGTAAAAGCCAAAGGAGGGTTTTGAGAAATCTGAGTGTATCATGTTGTTTTGTAGGCTCTTCGCAAATTCCCTGCTGAATTTCATGCTTCTATGTTGCTTCATGCAATTTCAGCGGAGGAAATACTAGGCTCAAAGACTTTTGGGACACCCTGTAGATGTTGACCCCTCTGGAGAGAAATCCGATAAGGGCCCCCGGGTACTTGAGTACTACCCCCTTGTTGAGGTGGTGCTCAAGTAAAGTGTGTACGGACGGCACACTTCATTGGACCATCTGAACCGGAAAGAGCTGACTGTTTCCGTGGTGATGCGGAAGTCGCTGTGTTTGGTAATGTAGGCTCCGGAGGATCCATTGAAGGCACCCGTGGCAACTTCGAAAAGCCGCCCACACTATTTGGAAAGGGACCGCAGTCCCATTTGCTCTAATGGCCTTTCTGATAGAAGCTCCAATAAGATCGAGAGTTTGTATACGATGGTAAATGGGCGTATGGCCCTCATGTCCGCCGGCGGAATCTGAAAATTTTCTTCGGTGCTGTTGGGTCCACTGCTCCGATTGCCTCCGTGGGGGTGGTGGGATGTCTTCAGCAAGTGATTTGAGAATAAACAGGAGTAGTTCAATCTTTTGCATGGTGATGCACTGACGAAGGTGTGACTGCCATGCGGTGTACCTGGTCCCTTAAATATTGTAATATCGTACAATAATGGTAGAATTTGGACCATTCAAGCCCAGCGAACAAAAGTAGCCATCGGAACCGACGAGTGCACCGTGCTATTTGAATTGGATGGGCTTAAGGTAAATTTTGTTTACATGAAATCTTCGCTTGACTTCTTCATTTAGAGCGTGGTTGCTTCAAACGAGGAGAAAGAAGTTTTCATTTCTTTAGCTCGCTCAGGAGGACGAAAATTCATCAAAACTCTGCGTTTCAGACTTTGGGTTCGGGTATGTCAGCTTTGTGATATGCAAGATAGCTCCCTAAGAATGTCAGCTGTTTCAGACTCTATTCCAGTGTTTTTTGTGTACTTGCCCTTTGCTAGTGCTTTTGCTAATTATTTTCCAACCGGCTCAAAGCCAATATACTAACCCGGATCAAACGAACACAAGTGTGAGTTTCACACATCAGGCTCACTCCAGACGAAGGTGAGACGAGCAGCCTAAAGCACACGCCATACTTAAGTCTCTTAAAGGCAGCGTACACCCAAAATTTGAGTTGCCGAATTTCCTAGGTCTTTCTACACCGTGTATATACTGGGCCCAGAGGAAGACCAACTGCGTTGGTCCGGTCTCCCAATGTTGCTTCTGAGCGGAGAAAACCCCCTCAATTTTCTTTCATGCCGCCCCTTTTCTTTCGCTCCGCCTCCTCCGGACGAATCCATAACAGCGTAAGCTGCAATTGCAGTTGCAGTTGCTGTTGCAACATCTGTTGCATTTGTTTTGGGTGTACGCTGCCTTTAAGCAGATATTATTTCCAGTCATTGAAGAAAAGATTAACTTAAGTGGCGGGTGCCTTAAAGGCAGTGGCTCGGCAAATCCTCGATTTTGCCGATCCACTTCCTTCAAACATCCGCCTTCGTCGGGGATTGGAAGTATAGTTCTCCTCCAGGTTTTACAAAGCTTTCTCCAGGAAGTCAAGTACAGAATCCGCAAAGACCACACCACTATTCTGAAGGTCTTAGAAGACTTGGAGAAAAATTCAAAATGGTATTTTCTTATCTCACCACATTGAATGTAATGAACTGCATTTTAGGACGAGCCGAAAGATAACGACGTCATCGCACACATCACATCTCTTCTAGTCGGACTCGTGAATAAGGACAAGACCTACACGATCCTGGAATTCCTCATCCCAATTGCGGAGTATGGAGCTGCACAGCTAGGAGTGAAGGTAACTCTCGACACAAACTTTTCCGCCTTTCAGTTAGTACTTCTCTGATTATGTCGCTATGCGACTCCGGAAGACGAGGACGCGCCGGCGACGACACGAAGACGTGGAGAGCGGTCGCCGTTCTCCACGTCGTCGCCGTCGTCGACGTCGTCGCGTCAGGGGACTAAAGCATTAGTTAAGCCCTGTTTCCAGGTGTACAAGCCGCACCCAATTCGAGTGACGGGTGCGGCTTGCACACCTGGAAACAGGGTGAACTCTTTCTTTTCATATACCTTGTTTTTCGGCATGTGAGCCGCAGTTATTTTTATCGCGCGCAGGCTAATGTGCGATGATGGTACTACCTATTTTACCTAGTAGCCTGAGTGTAACTTTCCGATTTCGCTATTTGTTGTGAAAGCCTTCGAAACACCGTTCAAACATTAGCAGTACCACTGAAATCGAACGAAATCACAGTTTTGAAATCGGTAATATCAGCAAGAACAAAAGAAAGCACTTCATTGAATGAAATAAAACTCCAACGTACAAACTCGTCCGAATCGAAAGGAGTAAGGAAATACCTGGAGACTTGAACATGTGCAAAAGAACTGTCACAAAATGCAGCGAGTCTTCAGTTTGTTAAATTTAAAACTTTCTTTTCCAAAACTCTTTCGCGCCATTGTTTGCTGCGGCGGGTGCGGCTCATATGAGGTGTGGCATATAAACCGGAAAATAGGGTATAGTGTTATGAAATGAAATTGTTGAAGTTGTTATGAAATGAATGTTATGAAATTGTTGAAGTTGTTTTTGTTATTGAAGTTGTATAGTGTAGGTTTATGTTTTTGTTATTGTAAATGGTAAAGTTTCGCAGCTGACTAATAAATGAGTAGTATCTTAGATATATAAACGTCGAAGTTTGTGCAAATCTTGATTCTATGTTTTTTTCATAGATTCCTTTGCGGATGAACCCATTGAGCTGAAATCTTGTAAACATATGTTTTCGGCCTCGGTAGATGGTTTTAAGCTACCCTTCGAAGCAATTCGTGGAATTCTTCTATCGATTTGATGATTTTTGGCACATTTTTTGCAAGGAAGGTGAACACTTACCAGCCGCTAACAAACTGCTTGCACATTTTGGTGTGAACAATGCAGTGACGTTCATTTCCACTTTGAAATTAGAAGGTGCAGTCACTCCAATAAGCCATTCTGAAGTAAGCTCGTGCAGGAGGGTAAAAGGGAGGGCTGCAATGCAGTATTGACACTGCAGAAAAGGTGGAGTATATGGCCCAAAAGGACGGGAAGGTAGAAGAACAAAGTGTAGTTTTTGCTCCCCTCAAACGATGGCCCGGGCTGGACCAGGAAAGCCAGGTAGTACTACTATAATAAGCGCTGAGGCCGCCCATCTTATTATTTGTGTATATCTGTTTGTCAGGGACTTACGGGGGTCAAAAATAGGGTCAAAGGGGAAGTCGTAAGAAATTTTGGCTTCAAAGGGGATATCGTTTTCAAAATTCTGAAATGCCACCTCCTGCCGGGCCCTGGTCTATATTGATGCGTCAATTTTTCAGCCCAGATATATAAAAATTTTTTTAATGCAATGGGTAAACAATACTCATTTCATACAGTAGCTATCTTTTCAAAGAAATTGTTCATCTGTGCCTGAACTGTGGCCAAAAATATTAAGGCAACGAACTTTCGATTTTGAGTGCGGCTGTGCGAGATGCTGGTAATAATTCTCACAGATGAGACAGAAGCTTGATTTTACCACCGTTAAAAAAGTACATGAAAAAAGCTTTTCAGTGGTATGCAGAATCTATATCGAAAAAGAAATTTTGAAGGAAAAAAGTTGTTTGGAATGTAAGCTAAAAAATGGGCATTATTTTTGCAAAACCTAATATTTAATAAAAAGTAAGTACCCTAATTTCACGCGTACAAGGCGCGGGGTGGTCCTAGCTTTCATCGAGCTGCTCTGCCGCCCCAACGTGTTTTAAGAAGCGAACCTTATGCCGCACGATTCGTCAGGCAAAACGCAGCACGGTATGGGGTTCCTTTGGTTGCGAAGTCCTTTGCCGTGTTCGGGCTAGTCGATGAAAGCTAGGACCACCCCGCGCCTTGTACGCGTGAAATTAGGGTAGGTAAATGTGAAAGATCAAGAATAGTGCAGTATTTGGCATTAGGTATTATATTTTTGATGTCGATGAGCTGCCAGTTTTAGCATTTTGAAACAAAAAAACTTTTCAACTTTTATAATGTCATGTGGTTAGCTTACTGATATATCTATGAAATCTAAATTAACATACACGACATGATTTTATCGATTTCTACCGTTTCGGACATATGACCCACTGGTATTAAGTGTCCCGTGTCTTTTTTTCAATCGCCGATGTGTGGTGTCGTCCGAAAAGTGGTCTTCTAATTAGAGCTTCCCCTAAATGTCTTCGAACATGTGCCGGCATCTTATATACTTCCATCATAAACAGGGCTCGGCACGAGCTGGCACCAGGGAGATTTCGAAACGAAGTCCCGTTTGATCTTGTAAAATTCGTACGAAGTCCCCTTTGACCAGTTTTGAAAACAAGTCATTATTTTTGGATTCTGTGAAAGTATGTAGTAGGGTTTTCATGCATGCTATTTCATGGAACCACTTTTCACAGATTTCTGAGCTTTTTATGTGGTTGAATCACATGCTGAGAAGCAGAAAAAGCCGATTTTTCGGCTGCGGAGCAGACTGAGTGATTTTAAAATTGCTACAAAACGCTGAAAAGAAAACGTTATGAAAATGTTTCTTCTCTGTATGTAAACTTTTACAGTATAGATACATTTTATGTAGAAAAGTATGAAAACTTATGTGAGCAAAGTGTCGGTGCCAGCTCAGCTGGCACCCAGCTGGCACGGTGCCAGCTAATTCGGAAAAAAGTTCGGCATAGCTTTCATTCACATAAGTTTTCATAAATTTTTGGGCTGTAGTTCCGGTCACCAACGCGCATGCACACACCAAATTTGGTGTCATACTATTGCATTTTGCCTGAGAACGAGGCCTTTGTTTGTTGATGGACAGCATGCCGGTGGCATGCCGGCGGCATTCTTGCGGCACTTCTCCGCCGCGGACCCCGAATAAACGATATCCCCTTTGCTTTCCGCCCTAAAAACGATATCCAGTTTGACCCGGTGCCAGCTGTGCCGAGCCCTGATCATAAATTTGCATTGCCTAGTAGTACAAACTCTCAGCGGTAGGTCGTACGTCCGGAACGGCAGTACACGTACGACCCACCGGTGGGTCGTATTGTCGTGAATGTGTTGAATTTGTAGATCATCAATATTGTTATCTGACAGACTATACTGGACTACATATCAATCAAAAATCAACAACCAAAAAACGAACAGTTTCTTTATATGGACAACTGAACATCTTGGAGGACTTAGTAATTCGAAGTTTTCAGAGGATTAATATATGAAGGCCATGGGGAGAAAGGCAATTACTTATCAAAAATAAAATGAGAGTTTTATCATGGATATAATACCCTATACATAAAATCGTAAGAAAGTCATTAGTATGATCAATTCTAGAATTATGATTGAAAGGAGAAACCTTTAGCTTAGCTCAGAGATGTAACAAAAAGGCCATCATTGTTTGGAATCATCTGAGCTTCTTACAGCTCCTACTTCCACTGAAATGGCCTTCATTATGAATCGCATAAGAAACACTTTTCTGTAGTGCATTTTACTGGATATGAAACGTGGTAGATTTTTTTGCGGTTATCTTTAACTTATCGCCGACTTTTTCTGGAATTTGTTAAGGACTGCTGTATGTTTCTAACGATTCGTAATCCTTTCAAACCCTTTCAAACTTATTTAGCGCATTCTTGTGTTGCGTTATGACAGTCTGGGATCTGTCATTCTCATATTCGGGACTATTATAGTCACTCTTTTCCATCCATTTGCTCTTATAGGTATGATCACAACAGCAAACACCCGACCAAATGTCCGCTAATCTCAACTGCACGTAAAGGATGACGCAGATGCACGGACGGAGACATAGTGCCTAGGCGTGAGTTTGACTTCTTCAACGTATTTGATGAAAAAGGTTTGGACGGATTTAAAAGAAATCAAATCCCTTTATTAGGATTGAAACTGCACTGAGTGAGACACACATAACCAGTTAGTGAAGAGTAAAGAACATGAAGAACCGAAGTAATAGATTAAGTGACATTGTACAGTAAAGATTCGAGAAACATCTTCATCCAGCAGCATTTGGCACCAATAGTTATTCAATACAGTGTCATTTGATAGAAAGGCACATGGTCAGATAAGACTTATGCTGAGGGCAAACTGAACAACACAAAACAAAAACAATAGACAATCTGCAGTAAGATGTGGCACTTCGCAATTCGGCATCATCATCGTCTACGCCTTTCCTCCACCCAACTGTACCCGGCAGCAAATGAATCCGTTGTCATTGCCAGTGTATAAGCATGCCGAATTGTCGGGGCAGCTTTGTGGCGTACCGGCTCGAGCATATCTGGGAGATGAGATGATGAGTAAAAATTCTAGAGTGGGTGATACGAATCAAGGTTACAAAAACCATTGTCAATCATTTTCACGTAGTCTAGAGAAGATAACTCTCAGGATCCACTGAATCATAGTGGTGTCCGCAGTGTACAGCAAATCCAAAACCCGTCTTCTTACTTATGTGGATATTGATCGAAAAGCCCTTAGTTGACTAAGGCCATGCCCAGTTACCAATATGTTATTCCATGGTCGAGAGCTTACTCTAGAATTATACTCCAACCGAGCAAAGTTGCGCCCATTGCCTTCAAAATACTAAGCTCGAGATTAGACACAATAGTTCTCGAAATTTCGAACATGCCTGTCATTGTGGAAAGACATTTTCGACATTTTGGTGTTCTAGAGTCTAATTTCGGGCTCACGCTTCTTGCCATCCACGTTAAAGGCAGTGTCTCGGCAGATTTCGCATTTCCATCTTTTTGCATGCCTTTTTGACCCGTAGATCCCGAATTTGAGCTTTGAAACGGGTGAAAACACTATTACGGGACGTTTACCCAATTCCTAAATACCAGCTCGGAAGAGAATTTCAGTGGGAAGGGAAGACCCTGACAAGACCCTGCTGCCCGCTTCAAGGGCTATTTTCTCGGCCCAGAGGGAACATCAACCAGCCGAACTGCGCCTGGAGGTCAGTGATGTGACAAGGAACCCCACCATAGCAATATCATCAGGGCGCGAATCTGCCGGGACACTGCCTTTAATGGGCGCGGCAAATCCAGCAGCATCCAGCTTTCGGAGCGACTCTTGCTTCGGATATACCTTTTGCAGCGGAACTTAGGCAATTACCCAGTCACCGGCCAAGCTATACTGCTTAATTTCGCCAACCTCAGATGATGGATGCTTCGAGCTGACTTACAATTAGACCTTCCAAAAAGTTTTCACTTTGTAAATCCCTATGAGTTTTGCTCTGACGTTGCTTTTTGGAGATAGTTCTGCGATGCATACCTTATATTCATGCTAGATTCTACGATTTGTTATCGCGATTTATCCCACCTCTCAAACGCTCCGAACCTTTTCACTATAAGGGAGATCAACTTCGAAATTCGAAAATTATTTGCTACGATTTTATTGAAAATTACTCACGGATTGCATGTGCGATAATTGCCAGCCAGTTCGACTGGAACGAGGTTAGCTGGCTGTGGAGGGCACACGTTCGGCAATCGCACATCAGATTCCAACCCGCAGCAGATATACCTTGAAGAGCAAAGCATCAGTATCGTGCGTCCCAAGCCGCAGTGCAAGCTTACCTTTCCAAGTTAGTACTGAATTGACAATGCCTATTTGCTCCACATCCTTGAATCGCATCGTTCAATGGTGCTGATGGTGAGCAGTACTTGTACTGAGCGCCACCTTCTCCTGGTACAGGGACGAGTTGTGGCGGGCAGACTGAAACATATCGTTAGAAAACGAGCTTACACTCTGCCAGCTTATCAACTCACATCCAGTATCGACGCTATCAGGAGAACGACAGCAGTAGAATGCGTTGACGGAAGTGGCAGTGGTCGAGAACCAGCAGAAGAAGTTACCAGGGCAAGCGCCATCAACATTTGGCGTGCATTGCATTGGTTGTAAAGAAAGGGCAGAGATGAAAGGAGTCGAGGAAGTGGGACAAAGTGCTGAAAAGTGTGCCGTTGTGATTGTGCAACTGCAGGTTCCTTTTGCACACAGTACTGTAATCCAAGTAACCATAATTCCCACGCTCCCGGAAGATCTGTTGGGATGCTAAAATTTGTGGCTCATTGTTTAACAAAACCTTATACGTTCATAGCGTTGCATTTCGGCGAAACATGTCCGCTCTTAAAGCCACACGGGGGTTACAGTAGCATACTGTAGCTGCGCAAATGGACTGCCTGCAGTGTGCCGGAACAAACTTACATTGCAATTCGGTGCTAGCTCCACAGCACACGTTCTGATCCAGAAGTGGAGAAGAATAACATGTGTAGCCTTCCGGACATCCACCAGATACGCGACCGTTACCGCCTGAAAGGACATGTCCACAGTATCTAGATCATAAGCACAGATGACAGAGGATCTTGGAGGTACTAACCTGGGTTGCTACACTGCACCAAGCGACTGCCATCACCATCCTTAGCAACAACTGTTCCTGGAGGACAAGCTTCCGAGAGGCAGTAATTCTGGCAAGATTTCTGCGAGGCGAAGTTATTGCGGTTACCTAAACTGCAATTTTCAATGAAACTATCACTGGCACAAAAAGCTCCGGATTCATCAGAATGCATCATAAATGGACGCAGTTATTGTATCAAAATCTGGGGTATTTGGGAAAATGTACAGATGTTTCATTGTGAGTTGCTTAGCTGATAAAAAAAGCTTCAAAGCCAATATATACGCTTAAAATGTCTTCTAGACAACCTCTGCCTTTGCAGCTGCGGTTACGGCAAATAGGGAGGCGTCAAGAGGGGAAATCCTCAACTCTGAACCTCAGTGGCCGTATTCATCAACGGATCCTGAAGGTTAACTTTACCCCCAGGGTTAGTTTAACCCTCAGGGTTCATTGGCCGTATTCATCAACATAGGGTAGGGTTTGCCACCGAACGCAATCCACCCGTATCGATCAACGAACCTGTGGCCGTATTCATCAACGAACCCTATGGTTGATGAATACGGCCAATGAACCCTGAGGGTTAAACTAACCTTGGGGATAAAGGCGTCAGTTACGCGTGCGCTGTGCAAACTCACATCACAGAATGCCTAAGTATGTGCTAAATTTACTTTATACTTCTATTCTTTCACTATTATAGTAGTATAGTCAATGAATAAGCTTCTAACACTAGTTTTTATGAAACATTCCTAGCATATTTGTGCAGCATCTAATCTTAAGCGTGAGTTTATTTTCATGTGTGCAATTGTGCCGTATAAGTTCTATTTTTGCGCGGTTCGTTTTATGCCGGGCTTGTGCTACTCTTTTAGGAGTCAGTGCGTGTTATCATAAAGGGGTTCTTCTGTTTTGGCACTTGTCAGACTGGAATGCGCAACCATTTTTCCTTGTCGCATTCATTTGTCACCAAAGCTAGAATTCATTTTCTCGCGAACAGTGTTTCATGTACTTCGAATTTGAACATAAAACGAAGCCGAAATATTCTATAACAACAACTAATATTGTATACTACAATACTTGATCGTTTTCCATAAAACTATTAGATGCGAGTAAATGTTTGTATGAAGTGTCAGGGTAGAGTTGACCTTGCTCTGAGCTAGGGTTAAATTAACCCTGATGAATCACGTAAGTTTAACCCTCCAGGGTTAGTTTAACCCTCACGATTCGTTGATGAATACGGGTTAATCGCTTTCGGGGTAAAATTAACCCTCAAGGTTAGATTTAACCCTCAGGGTTAAGCCTACCCTGTGTTTCATGAATAAGGGTTAGACGCTTTCCAGGGTTAAATTAACCCTCCAGGGTTAGTTTAACCCTCGGGGTTCGTTGATGAATACGACCACAGGTCAGTACCACACCAGCCCCCCCCCCCTCCACGCCCGTCCGGAGTACGGGTCGCGAAATTTTTGAAACACATAGATCATGAAATTGCGCAAGTAACTTCTTATATTTGTAAAAAATTACATTGATTTTCGGTGTATGTAAATACCTCCATGTCATTTTAAGAGTTCGTGATAGATCTGGGATGTTTGAAATGAACATTTGCTATGATGAACATTTGGCAAAAATGAATCGAAAATCATGCCTCTCGCAACAATCAAATTAGTTTCGGCATGAAATACCTTCAAATTGTTGCTCACACTAATCATTCGCACTCTTTCTCCTCTTTTTTTTTCAACTTTTTTACTGCTTGGTTGAAAAAGGTAGCTAGCAAGAAAATTTTCCGGTGCGAAACACCTTAGTAGGGCATCATAGTGCGATGAACAAGCGATGCACTGAAATTAGAGGGATAGTGGGCCTGAGTGAGTGGTATGGATTGAAATTACCCTAGAATTGCTTCTAACAAGGGAAGGATGTTGTTCGAAGTGGCCTTTCGAGAAGGGCTGTATAAAATGGTGGAGGACATAAAACGCTGACTCCAAATCTGTCTTCCTTATATGCGGCGCGTCCCTGGACCAGGAGTTATGAGGGTTTGAAGGAGCAAAAAATGAGTGTTTTTCTGGATGAAAATAGTTTTTAAAATTTTCCCAGGGCTCGAATGAGACAGCCTGAGTGCGGATATATCTCACCTAAGAGTATTTGTTTTATAGAGTGCTGGAAAGCTTACCACTGGTCTATTTGAGCACTAGGAATAATGTTACTACTTTTTTAATATTATTTGCACATTCAATTTTTTTCTCCAACATAAGGATAAGGAAGACAGATTTGGAATCAGCGGTTTATGTCCTCCAACGTGGTTTACAAATCGTCGTAAAAAGCCACTTCGACTGACCATCCTTCCCTTGTAAGTGGAAAAAAAATTTGAAACAGAAAGTGAAAACAGTTTTTGGACCTCTCATCTTGGACATCCCATATCACGACCTCATCAGTATGTAAACTCAGAATTTTTTTTGAAATGGTAAAGGCGAGTGAAAACAAACGAGTGGTCACCTTCGCATCCATTGTATTCGAATGTCTGACAAGTTTTTGTGTCAGCGTTGAAGTACCATCGAGTGATCCGTGTACTCGAACAACGTACGCCTACATCTCTTGGCTGTGAGCAAACGAAGTTCTTCGATGGACAGCACAAGGATTTTGTTTGGTAGACCGTGCCTAAAAGAGCGTTCATGTACTTGACAATCGGAAAAAGTGTTTTCTGTTTGACTTTGAATTAACTCCACTTCGTCAGACAAAGAGTGTCTTTTTAATCTTTTATCCCATATAAAAATGTAAATTTTGTATCGAGTGAGAAGTCTTCGAGGAATTTTACAATCTATCCAAAGAAGGCCAGAAGTTTGATTTTTTGCAATATGCGCATGAACATCTAGAATTGAATGAATTCACAGTCCGCAAAGAGAAAACAGACATTCATCTCAAAGCCAAGAGTGAATAGCGGTTATGAAACAACTACTATTTTCCAAAAAAGGATTGGGTATGCTAAATTTCTGTTCCCCTAAAAATTCCAACACGCTGCCTAACTTAGCTAGAAAAAAAACCTTTTCCTTAACAGTGTGTTCTACTTTAGAGGCAACTTTCAGCCAAATTCAAGTAAGTGAGCTTTCTAGGTGAAGACTGATTTTGGAACCTAAGCTAAGCCAGTGCTCAAATGGCAGCACATATGCTTCGTTCGTGGAAGAATACAACTCAAAACTCTCGCCCACTAACGTAATCCTTCCCAAGCGGACCAATGCCTTCTCGGTACGGTAATGGGCGAGAGTTTAAAAATGAATTACTCAGCTCTGAATAGAATACATGAGTTGCTGCTTGGACCATGACCTAATCATGTTATCCCGATCAGTCTCAAGTGAGAAGTTCAAGTATACACATATTTGTCTGGACACTGCCTGTGAGCATTTCTTTTCTTGTACTCCATACAAACAGAAAACTTACCAGTCCATGTGGTAACCGGTGTACAGTAATGGGTGGAAGGGCATTGACGGCTGGTAGTACAGGCACGAGCTGCACCATTCTGTTCCTTCCAGACCTACAAAATTTCATCTCATCCCCTCTGCTATCTTTGCTATTGTCCCTTCTCTTGTACTCAACAAGATAATTTTTCGTCAAAACTCAGGATTACTGGGAGAGCATTAGAGTGATGTGTGAGTGTGTAGATCGAGTCCAGGTACAGAAAGGTACCGACAAAAAAGAACAAACAAGCTCTCTCACTCGCTCTCACTCCTCATTAGTCAATAGAGCGCAGATTAGCTGCGGGTCAGGCGAAGCACGTACGACGGCAAACATGACCCTCTCCTACGACGAAGACGCTCAATCACCCACACTTGATTTAGTGGATGACGATGGTGTTGAGCACATTTCAAGGAAGTAAAAAACAAATACATACAATTGAGTCACATTCCGTGATCCAAAGTGTGCTACTGCACACGATATTCACATTGAGCGTCAAGAACTTCCAAAAGAGATTTTTAGTAAAAAATTAGAAAGTGTAGTTGAATGTTATGTCGAGAGAAATAAGTGAAAAGAAGAAGATACACACATAAATCAATGGAGAAATATATTATTTGAATAATAGCAAATTTGCCTCCGCGGCCAACATTCGAAATTCTACGCGCAATATGCATGTAATGTGCACTCGCACACATTAATTAGCAAAACTCCTTGACTATACTCACCTCTCCTCCGTCTGGGCATGACTCTACACGGCAGTAGTCCTTGCAATCTTGTTGAGTGGCGAAATTGTTCGAATTTCCATCGCAGCCGTTGAATGAATAGGTCTGGCAGGTTCTCGTTGTCGAGTCGTAGTACCAGCGAGTAACGGCTGGTCCGCAAGAAGCACCCGACTTGTACGACAGCGAGCAGGTGTAAGCTGGAATAAAGTGGCTCGGATTTGGAAATCCTATTTTTATCGATTTACTTTCTCGAGATTTTATCATATATGTTTGCGTTACGGTCAAATTCGAATATTGGAATTACTACAGTTATTGCTTACCTATGTGAATAAAGCTTTTCGTACCACTAAAAAGATATTTCTATGCTGAAAGTGTTAAGATAGATACTTCCAGAAAGAAATTTGGTAATGATAATTATATATTGCCTTATTTATTGAATTTGAATAGCTGCCATTAGAACGACAAGGTGACTCTCTAATCTTCCATATTCCAAAAAAAAAGCATAAATATGTACTGGGAAAATTCGGGGAGCTTCAAAAAATTCGAAATCAGTTCGCGGTTTAGTACTAGAAGAAAAATCTTCTAAACGGATAATCTAATCAAAAGATTATCTAAATTTTCTCATAAGGTAGCTCTCCAGTCAATGTCAACTGAATCCGCAAAAAATCCAAACCTTGAGTAGGGCAGCATCCGTAGGTAGTACCATCATAGTAACAATAATGGTTAGCAGGACAAGTTGTGGAAGCAGCTGTTGAACCTCCACAGATAATGAAGTTACCGTTCGAATCCGTGAGCGCAGTGCCTTGGATGCACTGAGGTTCACCTGAAAATAATTCTTTCACGATTTCCCTTGAACATGTGGTGAAGAAGAAGCGCACTTCTCGCGTCGCGACAGTAATCCTGACATTCCTTGTATGTCTCAAAGTTGTTCGAATTTCCCTGACAACCCGAGTAGATAAATTCTTCGCAGTTTCCGGTTTTTGCGTTGAACCACCAGCGGTTCGAGTATGTTCCACAGTTACCCTGCAATTCGCGTGCATTGCAATAGTGACCCCCGGAGAAAAGCCCCGCAAACAGCGCGTGGTTGCGGCGCTCGCGCGCATACCTGCTCACGCGGAAGTTTGCACACGTACTGCGGACGTGGACAGCAAACACCACCAAAGGTGGTCGAGCCTAAAGACTGATGCCATCGAATTCATGATCTCTGCGTTTGTAACAAAAAATTGAAGCTCTTTCCGCACTGTACTCGTCAGTCAAGGGACAGATTGGTTTCATACAATTTAGATAGAAAAAAAGTTCTTTTCATACTTCTTGATAACGAGTACAGCAGAATCAACTTCAAATTGTGAACCTGAGGTACTTTCGCAGGAATGAGTTGATGGGCATGAGTTGGCTCCACTTCCGGTGGGAGAGCATTCCATATTTCGTTCACCGGATGAGTCTTTGAGTGGTTCACCAGCAGAACAAAGAACTGTAAAACAAAGCGGATGGGAATAAAATAGAGAAATCATTTTAGAGATATTTTGTGATTGAAAGTGTGGCGATACAAAAATTTTGATTATGAGACTGGTAAAAGCCTTACTTCTCGAGCAGAACTTCTCGCAATGATCTTGAGAAAGGAAATTGTTGAAGTTTCCTCCTTGTCCAAGATACTAAAAAACCCATATGAGTTAGTCGCAAATTTTTTTTGCAAAATTGTAAAAAGACATTCTTGGTGGGTGCCACCAAATGTACTATTTTTACAAGAAGATTTGGAGAGGCAAAAATCGGAAAGTGATTAAAATTCAGAAGGAACAAGATATGGGTATACAATGACATAATCCTTTTTGAGTTTACTTATTGTTACGGAAGATATAAAGCTTCAAAATTGGCATAAGTAAAAGGTTTTGATAATCACGAGTTCTGATAGTGACCAAAACACTTAGTACCAATTTACTTTGCTGAAAAAAACTGATTCTTTTTGTTTTATCTCTTCCCCCGTTTGCTGGGAATTTCGTTTCAGCATGAACAAACCGAGAACTGTATGCATCGTCCTTCTCTCGAATCATAGTAGAATCTAGGTGAGGTGGTGCCGGAGCCATCAGGGATTCCCACGTCGAAGTACTCAGTTGGCAAGCCGCCAGCTGTGTTGTACACTTCGGTCGGGATACCTCCATTTCGCGAGCAGATAAACACTCAAAATAACTTCTTAGGAAATTTCGAGGTTTTTAAGCTGGTTCGAACGTACAATAAGTAGGACAACACTGTTGCAGTGTGCCCATAGTGGTACATTGATAATTAGGATTATTACAGCCATTATCATTTCCTTGACAATAGACTGGCTCTTGCTTAACGCCAGTGGTGCGATCTCTGTATAGTGGCAGACCACGGTTGCAAGCTGGAAAAGTTCACTTGTACTTTTAGTCCTAGTAGCTCGGGAAGAAATTCACTCACTTTGTTTACAATAAGATTCACAGTGGTCTTTCGTCTGGAAATTGTTCGCATTTCCACCTATAAATGATCACTTTCTGATCGCAAAGTAAATGTCATACAATACACTTACCGTATCCCTGATATTTCAACTCGCGACACTCGCCAGTGATTGGGTCATGGTACCAATGGTTGAGGGTAGTGCCACCGCCAGGTGGAGTGTAACCCTCATTTGGTGGTTGGATGCAAGCAAAGGCTAAAAAGATTCATAGAAAAGACTTCTGAGAGGAAGGGGGGGGGGCTTTGACTAGTCTCGAAAGAAGCAACATAGTGTTTGAATATCCTACAAATCGTACAGAAATAACATAAAGAACTTTTGAAGGAACACTTTTTTTCAAAAAATTGTTATGAATATTTTGAGTAAAACTGAGGGGCAAATTTTTTTTCAAGATTTACCTCTACTTGGGCAACAAAAACTGATTGGGTTGTTTACTGTGCAATCATCTGAATCACAGATACAATCGTAGGCAAGAGCTCCGATGGCTTCGCATGTGGCATCGGCTCCTAAAATTCTTATTTTTTTAACTCTTTTGCATTTTCTCATTCTTGAAAAATTTACCTCCATAACATTGCTGCACTTGGTTTTCGATGCGGAATTTTGGATTATTACCATTCAACGGGCAAAATCCATAGTTTAAGCACACCTAAAGTTATTGAATAACTTATGAGCAAGTTATCTCTTGTTGCTGACCAGTCCATCTCTCGTCCTGAATGGAGGTTGATTATTCGCACAGCGACATTCTCCTGAACGACAGTATGCACCGGGCCATACCGCTTCACATTGCCTATTCTGTGTACAGCCTGATTCGCCCGGATTGATCTCTGAATTGTCACGTCAATTGTCTCACGTCAAGAACGTGGTAATCACTTCCTCAAAAATTACACATTATCAATTTTATGCTCGTAAGCTTGTTAACCTGAATCTGTTTTTCTACACCACAAATTCTCAGAGCTTTACAATTTTTATGAACATATGTTTACTTGTTTGCACTAGTCTTTATATATGTAAAAAATAGAGAACTGTTTTACAAAGTAATTTCACTTTTCTAATCGCAATGTTGACTGAATGCGTTTGAACAAATAAATTGAGTCATGGACTTTTCTTACTACTCCATGAGCAACACAAGCACAAAGCGCGAATTTTTGCAACGCGTAGTTCATAGCAATCTTTCAATGTCACAATCAAAATAGCATCATCAATATCGCGAGTGAAATATCCAAACTGAGATTTCAGAATTCAAAAACCCGTAAATGAAAAAAAAAACTACTTTGTGACAATTTCATTTTAGCTGGCTTAAGATAGAGCATGCAGAAGCTTAGTTTAGAATAGTGCCAAGAAAAACAACAAAAATAGTACGGGCAGTATGAAATTGGCTACTAAACCTACTAATCATTGTAAAAAAAAAATCTCGTCTTATCGTTATAGGCTAATTTCGAATGCGCAAAAGAAAAGCCGAATTTTCCAAAGTTTAAGGTATCGACTTAAACAGTTCCATTGAGTTTTTCAAAGATCATTTGCTCGAGCCGGATTAACTGTAAAGTTGACAGACGAACAAAACTGATCTAAAAGTAAATTCAGGTACAAACTAAGGAAATTAACATCAGTATTGATCTTAGAAAACACATTTGACTTTATTCTTTACACACTAAAAACTAACGAAGGCAAAACCACTTTTGTCCAGATCGAACACTGAAAATTTTGTCGAAGTCAATTAGGATGACTCTAGAATTTCGCTTTTTTAGAAGGGAAACCATGAGTTTACACCCGACAGACTAAAACTTTTCTGACTTCGTGTAATGGTAGTGGTCTAGTTCACCAGTAAGATGTGAGTGAAGACTTACTATCGAAGTATAACTTGTATGTAAAAAAGCAACACAATACATACACATAATTTTTAGCAATTTCATGTTCATTGATCAGAGTGCACAACTTTGATACACCAATCGTATTTTTCTCAACAATATATGTAGCACGGTGGGGTCTAGGGCTGGATGGACATAGAAAGACAGAAGGGTAAAGAAGAAGCATATGTATGTGGTTTTTTGTATTTGTATGTGTTTGTGTTTAGAAAAGGGTTACGTGTGTCTGTTTATTGTGTTCGTCCATCCAACCCGAAACGATAGATATCTGTATTAAGAGAGAGAGAGAGAGAAGTGGCAATAGAACCTCGCAACGACGACGACAACATGATCGGCTAAATCATCGTCTTCAAAACATTGTAGAATATGGAACAGAATTTAGCATACAGATATAAAAATAGAACACAAAGTTCGCTATTTGGGGGGAATACAGGCGAAACGGGGAAAAGAGAAGAGAATGTTTCATGGAATCGATGCCGTCGTTGTACGAAGCAAAACACTATGAGAGCAGGAGAGCACTTGGAGCATGTACAAAAGTCGTACAAAAACAAACTGACAACACGTAGCATGATCAGCATCTCAAAAACAAGTAGTAGGCGATGAAAGTGGTAGGGCGGACAGGGAGCAATTGCGCTTCTAGCTCAAGCTATCGGCTCCGGAAAGAGAGATGTGGCTAACGCGCCGTGAAAACCTATGGTGAGTGCGAAAGCCGAAACCGGGTAGTAGGACTTTGCGTATGTGATTACGACAAAAGAAACGCAATAGTGATACATAATAAGGCGATACGAAGCCTGCCGAACCATAACCCGGTATAAACTTCTGCTCAACCCGCATCAAACCCTCACTTGAGACTGTGCGCTTAGGAAGCGAAAGTGACTTAGCCGTGATTTAATATGTTGATTCGTTTATTGCAAAGATCTCCGGAGCAAAAATAATAAACTCCAAGTAAGACTCAGAGACTTGTACGGAAAGCGAGCTGTTCATACCCTGGCAGAACTACTTTCGTTCCTATACACATACAAAGACGGTTCGTCGACTTCGTATACAAGGACGACTGCCGAGCAGAAGCTTATCACAGGTCCACAATATGGTACTAATAATTGTGAAGATGCACACTCCCACACTTTTGCCTACCAGATGCATAACAGGTTGTTCCCGAACAGAAACAACACATTCTTTGAAATCATGATACATACTGAGACTAGCATCATAGTAGTACCAATACTGAACAATTGCTACTTTCAAACAACATTCTACAATTTAATATATGCAAATTACGAGTGAGAAAGAACGTAAGAAGCACACTTACTTCGCCAACAGTACGAGTCAATCTCAACATAAGTGGTGAGGCAGGCGCATCGCTTGTTGCCAGCACAATAGTTACCAGTTCCGCAATCGGTGGATACCTCACACGGACGGCCTACTGTGCCATGTTGACTGGCCACAGCAGAGGCAAGCGCTAGTAAGGCGGCTAAACGTAACCACGCCATTGCAGCAAATGTGATCGCAGGGCGGGGCTCTATACGGTCGACGACGACGGGGCCACCGGGGGTTCCGCAAACGCGAGCTTAGACAGTACCGCCTCTCGGCCGTTCAACGGATCAGCGCGACACGAAGCCGAGCCGGCGACACCTGGCTGTACTGCGTCCGCAACGTGTGGATCCTCGGTCACTGCGTACATAGTGGAGCCTGTCGTGACGTCGTCACCAGTCGACTGTGCCAAGTCCGCAGCTGCCTTCAGCGCTGTCGCCAACACCGGTCCTAACCGCTCCTCATCAGCCTAAAAGCACAGCTATTCAATGGCATCGTTTGTGATGATCCTATAATCAAGAGCAGGAAAAACACTACACACCATCTACTTGTATCATGCGCTCGTTAGGTGGTATATAATATACTTAAAAATAATTCTTGCAAATACCAGAATATTAGGTTGATGCGAAAATAATCATGTTCCTTATCCTAAAGCGGCAGAGAAGATATTAAAATGTGTAAAATACATCATTCGATAGAGCAAAGAAAAATCTACAAGACAGTATTCGAATAATCGCAAAAGGTTTGATCTATGTGAAGTCTGCTTAAAGAATATTGCAAATAATAAATACCTGAAAATAGGATTTCCGTCTGAAAATCCTGCAAACTCCGAACTTGGTCAAACATATACTATACAATAATGTCTAGTAATTTAGAAATGAATGATATAAATAGGCCAAAAATTCGAAAATGTTGCCTTTTTCGGAGTTTTTAATGTTGTCTTTGATATTTCTCAACTTCAATTCTACAATTCGAGAAAAAATCAAACATTATTGATACACTTCCATAGGATTGTAGTATGGAATTGTCTATGATCGGACAAACCAGCTTTGATTTTTCTAGATGCAGCATTTTATATTCTCAAGCCATGGAAGAATATAGCAAGTGCGCATATGCAGTTGATGAGGAACAACTAACCTTTGTGAGCAAGTTGGAGGTTTGTAGGGTTTTCTGAACGGAGATCCGATTTTTGGGAATTTGAAAATTTTTAGATTTTTCTCTCTAATTTTCCTTCCAAAACTTAAAACCATCTTGTAGTGCTTACTTTGTTCTATCAAATATCATGTTTCACAGACTTCTATAGCTTTGCTGCCGCTCAAGGATAAGCAACATGCATTGACTATGCATCAACCTAATACATGAAAAAAAGTTCTCTAGATTTCAGCTGAGCCTTTTAGAGGTCTACCATCTTCTGTTGACTTCCTTGAGCTTAACTCATCCCACTTCCTTAGCAAACTTTTTTGCTCAAGCAAAGGTATTCAAAATACGCGCAAGTCTGCACATCAAACAAGGAAGGTGCTAGTCCAATCACGGGCTAAGACACCCTTTCTTGAAGTGAAAAAAAATTCATCATGGTCGTACGCTCTCCCGTTTGCATAGACCCATGAAAGGGGAAATACCGACGCTGGGTTGAATAAATGGAAAACTTGCAAGCATGTGTAAAGCGTACCATGATTGGTTGACTGGTTGGCGTTTTTCCCTGTATGACCAACAATTCAAAGTACACTGATCAACAAAAAGCAATTTTTTCGTTTTTCAAACCCTATTTTTTCAAATCGACCTCCACACCATGATATGATCGCAGCGGACGCATTTCTTCAATGCGCTGAGACTCTGCTTTCGAATGACACATAGGTCACCTTCTAAATACCCTATTTAGTTCCTTCCAACATTTTCACCAATTCTTTAGCCTTTGCAAACACTAGATCTGTAGGACTAGGGTGAATCAAAGTTGATTACGAGGACGCAAGGGGAACAAAAATTAGTTTGAAAAAGTAGAGGAAGGAAACTGCTATGAAAGCGGGAGAACGGGAAGCTTCACATGGTGCATCGACGGAAACCAAGCAAGTCGGAAGTGCATAGTTTTTGAGCAAATGAAGGAGTGACTGAATGTGCAACTTTTGCACTTAAAGGGTATCTGTTCTTATCTTTTTTCAAACTCAAACGTAACCCTACTTGACTAATGATGGCAAAACGTACAATGGAGGACCATGAAGTCCAAATGGCTGCTGTATACCATTGCGGAGAGCTCGGAACCCTGATGAAATGCCTGGCGTATAGCAGAAGTAGCAAAGAAGCGCTTTTCAAAGTTAAGACTGAGAACACAAAATCAGTAGTTACAGCCTTCCCAGCTCTCATATGTAACAATAGTAAATATTGAGTAATAAGTTACTATAGCACAGCGTGTCCTGACACTCTTCACTAGTCCCTCTGAGCGCTAGAAAGGATTCAGCAACCAGTACTATCTCGTACGTGCATTTATTTTCCTATTTCAAAAACCATTACAGATTCCCAGAAGCATTAGGCTAAGGCATACCTCATGCGGTCGCTGCGCGATCTGGCACTGCAGCGACTCTTCATAACCATAGCTGTGCTTTGCTTAGGTCAAGGTTGACGCGTCTGCGACAACTTACGGAAGCTACGCGCCTATGCATTTGAAACCTGCCCACGATTACTTCTTAAATATCTGGCAAATCGCCAAATAGTGTGAATGTAGCGATTTCGCGGAACCTCGGGAAGTATGCCTTAGGCCTAATGCAGATAAGGAAGGACATCTTGGTATGAGCGTTAGTTCTTAATAGCGGTGTGCATCATGTGGTACTCGGCCACTTCGATACCTTAATAAAGGTAACTATTGAATTTCTGCTCGATGATTCAGAACTATCCTTTTCAGCTGTCCCAGATATTGTGAGATATGTCGGGTAAGGGTGCTTTCATATTGCGCCGGCAACCGCTAGCCGCTTTTTTGCACAACCCTAGTATCCGGCCCCAAAATCAAAACCATGTATCGTCGATTCGTTGGTCGCACGGACTGCTCAACCGCTGCGGACCATGCGCGGCGCGGTTAAAATGTTGCGAGAGCACGATTTTAACAATGGCGAGTTTGCATTGGAGCAAGCGTTTTACCTCGCGGCGCGTGCTCCGCGGTCATGTCCAGTCCGTACAGTCAACGAATCGACGATATCTTGCTCAAACTTGGTGGGATTATTCGACACGGTAAATATGAGTACCATAACCTCTTTGCATTTTGTAAAGGCCTTCGAACGCTGGAATATTGCGCAAAAGCGGCTAAAGGCGGCTAATGGCGGCTTCCGGTGCGCGGTATGAAGGCACCCTAAGATACTGCAGTAGCACAGAAGAGTACGATCTTACCTCACAAATGAATCCATGCTTGACAAGATCATGAGTAATTACGAGAGGATCTTCATCGTTTGAAAACTCAGTCGTTAACTGCCGATTCATCATATCTTCAAGTTGTAGCCATATCGTAAGCTCACTAAAATATACATAATGAGAACCATGAAGGAGAGGAACTGAGTCAATTATCACGAACTTTCTAGCGGTTGTGACGCGCATGTGACGAATGGTCCTCGTTTCCCGGTGTTGCACAGATTCCTCTGCAGCCGGTGCAGCTGCTGCCGCATCTGACGACTCAGCAGCATGCGACTGAGTATTGGTCAACGAAGATGTAGAAGGTTCTTCAACCGTGGAAGCTGTTACAGGTACTCGTGAAGAAGGCTGCAATAGCATGTGTGAGAAAAACAACTTTTACATAACAAAATATTCCTCACCACAGTTGATTTTAAAGGCGGATGAGCTAAAGGAGCAAAAGCGGTCAATGGATAGCCTCCATTTCTAATTTCTTCCACTATTTTTTCAAGATCATGTTGAAACGCAGGAACTTGACAATACGCCATTTCACGTACACCAGCTTCCCTTTTAGCCACCGCAGCCACCTGAATGAATTGAACATAGTCTAAAAAGCATTGACGACGGCACTGCAAATCATACCTTTTCCACGTCAGGCACTCGGAAAGCATCATTTGGCAGATCATCAAATAATTTGCAGTCAACTATCTTGTGAGCTGCCAGTAACTTCAACGAATGAACCTGAAATCGCGTTTGAGTAATGATTTCAATGAAGATGCTTCATGAGAATAAGATTTCCGTTCATATAGCAAATCAAGAATCCGAAAAATACATAGTTGCAACGCTTCGGCGAAAATTTTAACAAATAGTGGCTTTCCCACCCCCTCCCTCCCAAATAAGCGAATCTAAGTGATCAAAACGTAGCCGCCGTCGCCTGAACCTGAGATGTATACCCGTTCACTGACTTGATAAGTATTTATGTTGATGGCAGAAGACGCTGCAGCTACTACTCGCCAACGAAGAGTATTGCACGTAGTCTAGCCTCGCGCGGCGTTCGCAGATGTCTAGCTTGAAAGCCCAACCAGATTCTCGACTTCCATGTTTTGTTCCGGGGCCCTTTCAGTCCCTGATTCCGGATATGAAGTCAAGAATTCGCGAAAACCGCAGCAGTCTCCCTTCCGGAGAAACCGCGGGACGGTTCCCCAGAACGGCGATCAGATAGGCGAGCATTACGGAGGGTCTAGGAAACCTCTGCTCTATTTGCAGCGATTTTCTCGCTTCCAAGCAACATTTTGCGCCGCGACTTGGGCATTGGCTTGTAAGGAGGCGCTATTATCGTAAGTTGCCAGTAGCTCAAGACCCCTTAAAGGCAGCGTCCAGACAGATTTGAACATTTTCGGATATTATAATGACCGAGTACTATTGCCTCAGACTAGAACTATCGCACAAATCCGGCTTTCAAACACCCCTGCAAAAGGAGAAAGTCGGCGTAGAAAATGCAGGGCCTCGAGGACAACGCCCAATCCCTCGCACGGCCCGCCTCCTTGAACGAACTCTCTTCAGCCCTTGACGTGTTTTCAGGTGGCAAACATAATCGAACACATAGAGTCTACCGTTGATGCTCGATTACGACAAAAATAGCAATAGGAGCACTCGTTTACGGTTCTTACAAAATTGGCTCGAAAATGGGGTTGTTTGAGGAATCATTTTGAGTGCCATATTTGGAATCAGCGCCATGAAAAGGCCTGGATAAGGCAAAAATTAGAAGTCGATATTTTGCCTGGACGCTGCCTTTAAGATGGACGGTGACTTTAAACAGTCAGATCGTTCTCATCGACTGGAGTCTGCACGAGACAAATTGCGCTGCAACGTGGCCGCACCAAAAGGACACCAGTTGATATATACTGTAATCAAATTCGAACACAACCCGAAACCTTGCCGTACAACTACACTGCGCAAAATTATTAACAATTTAAGCCATGCTAGTTTCTCTCATTTACGCATCTCTATTGCTACTCGAACTGAATATTCCCACAATCCTCCGCTCACAGATAGGTTCATAAATGGCCGTTCACGTTTACTCCAAATCGAGACTGTCGTGCCGGCCTACCAGCCAATGAAATGTTTCTGAACCTGATGACTTAACTGGCTTGAATAATTAGGAGGCACCGACTTCTTCATGTTTCCTCCGAAACTTCCTTGCGATCATCTGCGCTAATCTGTCGTTCTTTATTTTTACTACTGCAAACTCTAGCGTGGTATGCCGTAGAGAAAGAAATTGTTGCAAGCCCTAATGACATGATTGAGAGCCCAAAGAGCCAGATGTAGCAGTGTTCAAACTTCTTCCAAAACTTGCATAAACGACTGATGTCTTTTTCCAAAATCCATGCGTTACAGTATGGAAAACACTAAACTATAACATGCATCTTTTCCTAAGTGTGATTTTGCCATCACCGCAGATGTTATCTTTCTAGATAACCAGGTAACCAAAAACACAGACATTTTACAACCAGAAAAATAAATCAACAAATCAAACAACAGATATCATATGTGTCGAGTATATGGCTGAACCAAGAAAATGCAAGTCAATAGCTCACCTCAAACAACACCGGATGAAATAGCAGTTCTCGCGCTGTTGGTCTCTTCGTTGGATCTTTTTGAAGACATAACCGTATGAAGTCCTAAAAAGAAGAATAAGAGGAAAACTGACTTCCAACAATCGTGAACGTACCCGCTGGCCTTCGTCTTCCAGTGCTTCTAATGCTTTGTCCAGGCATTCCGGATTTATGGGCCCTTCTTTCGTTCCACCTTCTCCAGTTCCATTTTGATAGCTGGCCAAGCCGCCCGGTGCTGCTATCTAGATCAAAAATCTGGTCAGTTATGATGAATGATAGAAATGGGAGTTAACCTCTAAGGCACAAACACCGAATGAGTAGATGTCTGCAGCAGGGGTGACTTCGGTGAGATCTGAAAAGAAATTTTTGTGAAGACTAGTAATGCTACGAGTTTGGATTTTAAGAATTCCATACATTCGTACTCTGGTGCTATGTAATGCAATTGCTTCAGATTATCACGGCACGTTTTCACATGATGGCTGATGGCATCGGGCGCCACTATAATGACATTAATAACGGCAGAACAAAGAATAATACGAACTTCAAGCTGAAGACTAAGTTTTAAGCATTTTGTGCGGCGTTTTCACATAATAATCAGATTAGCAAAACAAGACAAAATAAGATGAAAGTTGAAAAAAGTACTGTATATAAAGCATAAAAAGAACATAAACTAGAACTAAAGAAACTACTCTACCATTAATGTGAAACCAGAGCACCATTGATATATTTAGCCGCACTAAAAATGATAAAATCATTGGTATAAGTACAAAGTATAGAAAGTGCACGCCGGGACCAAGAAAGAGAACTGAACATACCACAACCAATTTTGATGAGCCCATTCTGCTGTATAAAGATAGTATTGCAAGTTAAGTTTCCATGTGTAATCGGTGGAGTGCAAGAATGTAAATAATTGAGCGCTGACAAGATTTGTGTAGTCCATTTTTTCCATTGCTGAAAATGTTTTGCTGTTTATATAAGCGCAGCATCTCACCAACTCATTCTAGTTCTTACCTTGATAGTAAAAGGAGAATCGGACTTCCTTTTTCGCTGCAAGAACGAGGCCACCGATCCCGACGACATAAACTCAGTGATAAAAATAATCTAGAATATAGTTATGATGAAAAGCTATGAGATTTCAATGGGAAAACTAACTCTAGGTTTCTCCGACTTGGCATCGGTCCAGTATTTATGAAATTTCACAAGATTCGTATGGACTAATTGAGTGAGGTTGTCGAACACCGCGTTGATCTTCTCCTACAGACAATTTTTTACAATCTTCTCCTGCAGACAATTTTTTGCAAGGAGCACTATAGAGACTGTCGTTCCACTTCGCCGTTTTGAAGTGGCTCTCATTTAGATGTCTGATTTGCAGCAAATGGTCAAAACTTCTGCAGCGGGACTTCACTGTTGACAAAAAGACTTTCCCAAACAGAAAGAAATAGCAAAGTTTTGAAACAGCTGTTGAGAGTGTAACGTGTGAAGATATAGAAACAAACCTCTTGAGAACGAAAATTCTTCCGTTCAGAGAATTCTACTTCGTTCCATACAACCTCGTTACCTGAATGGCAGATTATTGTGCGGTTGATAACATATCAAAGTCAAATTTACCAGTATCATTATCCATCGCCAAGTAGGCAGAGTCAATACCGGGAACATCCCTTTGTTTGACTTGTTCCCGCCTTTTCGACCATCGTTTACATGGGGATTCTTCCAAAATCTAGAGGAAAATTTGTCCAAAATAAAATGTATAAATATGACTACGATTAATCAGTAGGAAAACCGCGCACAAACCTCGTCTGCGCCATCATCATCATCATCAGAATCATGATGATCATCCTGAGCGGACGAATGCGCGGCATGCTCTTCCCCTCCTCCGCCCGCCATCTTACACCGGACCTAGAAAAAGTAAGTAAAATCGATTTGAAAGCTGCGCAAGACAACTAAAAGAAAATTTGTTCAGATCGCAATTTTACCACAAGATTTCGAAAACTACATAAGAATAAAATTAGAATAAAAACCCCACTTAAAAAACTATTTTGAAAAGTTTTCAAAAATTCAACAACCTACCAAGTATTGTCGACCACTACACAGATAGGAAAATTCAACTGCTACTCAATCGCTGCGATAAAACTGTAAATATCGCACTTTTGAATACATCCTAAAAAGCACAAGAGCAAAACTACGAAGCGAAAAAAAACGTGTTCTAGCAAAATGATTAAGTAACACCTTCTGCAATTTCAATAAATATATTTCAAGTCGTTACTGAAGTAGCGAGTGAGCAAAGCCAATGCAATAGATTTATGAGACAAAGTATGGCGAAATCCAATTAATTTGCGACATTAGCAACGACAGGAACAATATTACGTGGTGGCAAAGACAGTTTATCTTCACAAAGTTCATACAGATGCCCAGTAGCAGACATCAATCGATAGCAATGGGGGTGCGATGGAGAGAATTCAATAATTGTCACGGGCTGACTAATCGCTTCGCTTTTTCGCAGCAAAGAACACCACGCGCGTAATTCGATAGTCTGTACTACGTAAAACATGGGGGAAACACCATAACCTCTGAATAAATTCCAGATCAAAACACTTCAGCAATATATTTATTACTGAATAAAAGCGAAAATCCTCAAGGTTCTCCAATAAATTCGGCACACACGAAAAGACGGTAGCGATGCGCCAACCGGTAGCACTTTTGCGTCAGTCAGCAGCACGAGCGCGTTTGCAGTGACGCACTCGCAGAAGCCACCGTGCGCGCCGACACACACACGTGGTTGTCGCATGAGTTCCCGAGCTCGTGACGCGATTCCCGTCGATTATCAGGAAGTGGGGCTTTTCGGACAAAACATCGCCACAGAGAAATGCATTTATTCATTAAAACAAACACCTAATAGAGTATCTGGGAATCAACGTCTATATGTATACAATAGGACTACAGCTTCAGCTATCCAACGCTAAAACATTTCGCATTTGCTCGCACTGAGTAATGATGCACCAGTTACATCGATTTTGCAGCTGTGCATTTCTCCGTCCCAGCAAGTGGTTTTTGACCAGTTCGACCATTCCTTGGATCAACACTGGGTTCTCAGGCTGCGGCTCTATCAACACTGCTCGGTCCTGAAAAAAATGGTTTTCACTTATCGGAAATCAATTGAATGAGAGAAGAAATATGGGAGAAATGTAACAGAATAAATCTATCCATGTTAGTATGCATCCAAACTGAATATGACGTCAATATTCGAATACCCGGTGCGATTGCGCACCGAAATATTGCTGGACTTTTGAAACACTATGCGGTAAATTACGCTTCTCAAGGCCTACTTTTTCTGTCAAAACGTGTTTTTTTTCTTTTTTTCCAAGACAAAGCACAGTCGATAACATTGCAAACATCTGTTTTTGCTACTCCCAAACTGCCTAAAATTGGGCCTACGAAATGCTTCTCGGCAAATTCGGGATATTATTACTGCTTCTACATAGCTGTGCGTTGCAGCGAACAGATTGATCTTTTTCGAGGGTGTAAGTAAAGATATTCCGAAATAATTGACCAATTTAGGGCGCTGTGGTTTGCATCCCTGCGGCTCTGGCTTTCTATATGAAACAACTAAGCTTTTTCCCTTTTTCGACGCACACAAGCATCATTGAAAGAAGCGGCTCGGCAAAGTTGCTGCTGCGCGCTTTCCATTATTCCGTGTGCATACTCCATGCGATTTCAGTCGCCCGCGATTTGGCAATTTGCCTGTCTCCAAATTGTCTCGATACTGGCACACCACAAACGCGCAGCATGTATAACTTTCGTACTCTGACAATCTATTTTCCGTACATTCAACCCCTTACGCTGAGTTATGAACAATTGGAGTATAGCCAAATCGCCTCGCGACTGAAATCGCATGAAGTACGCCCAGGGGCTTAGCCTTCCGAAAGCACTGAGCCCAGGAATGTGCTTAAAATCTGCCGTTAGTGGTTTCTTGACGTTTTCCGGCTTTGTAGATTGTTGAAGGGACTGGGGAAGAGAGATTCGCGCCAGCTGAGAAGCGATTGGCACACTCAGCCAATCGCTTCTCATCTGGCGCGAATCTCGCCAGTTGCTACCCACATGGATGGAGTGGCTCCGCCCATGCAGTTCCCTGGTCGTTATTTTTGGCGAGAATCTCCCATTCAGGAGCCATGATGGGACGGAAAGCTCGTAACAGCGATAACGCATAAAGGTAAATCCAAACTGTTTGCCAAAACAACGACGGAACTCTAAGCTAAAAAAAACTTCTGCGGATTTAAGGGAAGTGCAGTCTACTGCGAAGACTCCGCCCACTCAAGACTGAATCGGACGTTCAAAAGTGTGGAGATATGTCGTTTGCGTGCTTTCAATGATGATGTTCAGGCAGATTTAGGAGCATCAAAACCAACAGATTACTGAGGCGAACTCCCCATACAACTCGTAGGACAATTGCCTCTGCAAAATGCTTCGAGCGAAAAAATTACTTAAGATCCGACATGTGCACCCACGAATGAGTCTCGTCCCTATATAAGCAGTAAATCGTGAGGACATAGCCCTACGATGTCATTGGCTGCAGCGGGATGTCCCGGCACGACTCACTGCCTCGATAGAGCAGTGAATCGAGGCTGATTGAGGGGTGGCCATGTTCTCAATTCTGACCTGTAAGAGCCATTTTCTTGCTCCAGTGGCCGTATTCATCAACGAGCCCAGTGGGTAAGGTCAACCCATGCGATCACTATTCAAAAGTTAGTGGGTTCGCGAAAACCCAGCAGTGCTTTTCGTGGAAATCGATCCAACTCGGTGGCAGTGTATTCGCTTACCCACTGGGTAGTGGAACCCTCTAGGTTCGCTGATAAATAGGCCACAGGAGCGATATTTCGCAGTTAGGCTATGGCTAGCATGGGGAGCCCGCTTAAAGGCAGTGTCCGGGCAAGTTTGGGGTTTGGGATTTCAGTGCCATGCGAAAGTGGCCCCCTCAGACACAACATCGCGCAAGTGCGACGTCATAATACTCGACCTAAAGCAAGAAAAACGACGCGGAAAGTGAGGAAACTTACGCCTTGGGGCGGGGTCCTCCGACCTGTTCGAATTCCTGCTAGAGGATATTCGTCGACGACTGCCCCGACCCATGCAATTATACCACCTTGGGCTGCCTTATTGGGGGCCTTTCCAGCTTGACAGTACGCTGCAGCGCGCGGGGACTTGGTAGCTCGTAGCATTTCTGTCCTTTCCCTGTCCTGTCCTGTCCTACTGTCAAGCTGGATGGGGCAATCGTCGACGAATATCCTTTATGCGGCAGGGTACGAATGCCGCCACAGTCAAAATTGTAAGGTCCCGCAAGGACTCTGCGTCTCTGCGTGGCGGGAACCGTCGAATTTCAAATTGTAAGGCTTTGGAAAACGCATGTTTTCGCGCCTTCTGTAGATTTTCGGAATCAGCATTGCGGATAACCCCCGGTAAGTGGATTTTCTAGGAATCGAGTTTTTGCCCGAACACTGCCTTTAAGTAATCTGTTGGAATAAAAGTGTTCCTAAATTGGCCTAGACACTGCCTTCAACGAGAAATGAGAACTGTGCGTAAAGCAAAGACTCCGAAATGCAAAACATACATCTTCAGCGTCCTCCAAAATTGAAAGAATGATTTACATTAGGAATAGAATTCAGCACTCAAAACACTGAGCGGTAATTTGAGTACACCGTAGGCCTCCCATTAGATGTCTTGGCATGCTTCAAAATTACACCATCAAAGGCAGTGTCCCGGCAGATTTTGCATTTCCACTTTTATGCGTGTTGTAAGCCTTTTCGATACGTAGAATCGAATCTGAGCTTTGAGTGGGTAAAAAGACCGTTTCTGATCGGCCATACTATTCCTGCTATTCCTACGGCTCCTGCGATTCCTGTGAGTCCCGCACAGTTTAGACGCCGCTTAAATGAGCGCTTGTTGCGTAAAACAACACGTAAACGCAACACGCGCTCATTTAAGCGGCGTATAAACTGTGCGGGACTCACAGGAATCGCAGGAGTCGTAGGAATAGCAGGAATAGTATGGCCGATCCCTTTTTGGGGGCGTATACCTGATTTCCTGAAGCTGGGAAGGCAAAGGCAACTAGTGAAACTTTCGTCCGAAGGCAGCTCGGACGAGAGTTTTTGTGGAAAGCTAGGAGAGAGAGGGTGGCACGAAAACGCTGCTGGCCAAATTTTGCTCTGGATGCACAATGCGGGAGTGGTCGTGGGGTCCCGGGCCGAAAAGGTAAGGAAGCCGTCGGAGCGCGCGCCGGTTCGAGGGTTTTTTCTCGGCGCAGAAGTAACATCAAGCAGCGGACTGGGCCTGGAAGCTAGGTAGGCGCCAGACTAAGCGACTATTTTGTTCAGTTGCAAAAGGCGCGCACAATTAACAGATTGAACGCGCAGTTTGTCAAATCTGGGCACGATTGTCTGCTTCAGCTGCAGGACCATGCAAAATTAATGTTAATTTGCAGTTGGACAAAACAGTCGCTTAGTCTGGCGCTACCTTAGTAGGGTGACCAGGAATCCCACCACAGCTATATTCCACAGGACACAAATCTGCCGGAACACTGCCTTCAACGCCCACATGTGGTGATTGGGCGTGTCTGGTGAGACTTTGCAAGCTTTTAGGATTCAACTCAGTCTAGAGATCTAGAACTGGGGCTACTGTAATCGAAAGTATACTACCTAACACCAGGGAACGGCCTTTTTAAACCGCTCGCCATTGTGAGCTGATTGGTCAGCACGTCAACTCTGATTGACCAGTTTTTGGGCAGGCGCGTGCGCTTTGCGAGCGACCTCGCAGCAGCAAAATGAACAGCGCGGACAGTTCAAAAAGACCTACACTTAAGGGAACCCCTAGCAACATTAAACTTTAACAAGGATGCATTTTGTCGAGCCACTGTAAGAAAAGGATGCAAGAGGAGCCGAGAACCCTGTCGAATTTTTCAAGCTGCCTTCATAGGAAAGATATGGGTGTGTGCTTCCCGCACATTAAATTAATGCTCTTCCTCGTCAAGTCATCTCCCGAGAGCTACATGAATCTTTTAGTATTGTGTATCATGGATGGATCTGACCACTTGTAGGCTAAATATAATTGGAGATCAATATTAACGTGATTGTGCGCTTCTTTAAAGGCAGTGTCCAGGCAAATCTGGGATTATGGAAATCTCATTTGGAGGGTAATTTTGGAAACTGAGACACTGCCCAAACGGCAGCTCACATGGTGAACTCAAAGTTAAGATATTCGCCTCCAAACTGGACCCTGGGATCGTATTCGCATGGAATCATGGCGCGACACGCGTGGGTCCTCGCGCACAATCCCGGGGTTCAGTTTGGACGCGAATATTTCAGTAGTGAGTTCACCATTTGAGCCGCCGTTTGGGTAGTGTCTTAGTTAGGGCTCCAAGATTACCCTCCAAGTGAGATTTTCATAAGCCCAGATTTGCCTGGACGATGCCTTTAAGGTAGCATGTCGAATCACTCTCAGTATTTTTGCATCCCATTTTAGTTTGCCGAGTCGCGAATATATTTTCAATCATTATAATATGCGATCTCAACTTACCTCCTCCTCTAGAAGATTGGGCAGGACCGAAAATGTGTTGAAATCCGGAACGAACGATGAAATTGGCACCACAGCGAAGGATTTGTCATGGGGCAGTTGTTTGGAAAGACGCTTCACCTGTAAAAATGTAAGGCATTAGTGATCAAACTAGCTCAAACTCAACAGAGGAACAAAGACCGCCAATAAGCACCATCTTCTCGAACTACTGGTCCTTTCCGCACATGCTACAGCATGCACTATGAGGACCTGATTCGGAGGAGGCGAAATCTTGGGCTCATAGAAAGACTTATTCGTACTGGTTCTTCTACCATTCAAAATCCAAAACCGCAAATACAGTATATAGGGTGTCCCAAAAATGTGCACATTGATCGTTAATAACTCGCTTGTTTCAATGTCTTTCGCCGATCTTTAGGCACCATTTTATAGAGCTCGCTTCAACTGTGATTTACATATGAAGCAAAACACCGATCTCCCTTTGTACTGAAGGATTACGGTAGAAACTTTAAAGACGTTTTGACCATAAGAGCCGTATTTCTTCCAGGAAAGGAAACCAAATAAGCCAAAAACTTTTATACTAGGCTAGTTAGAGTCGCTGTTACAGATATACAAGTTGCACACCACGGTCATGTTTCTTTCTTAAGTTATATCAGCAAAACAGTAACAACTGCTCTTCCAATGTTCTTTAAAAATGTTACAGGATTACTTAGGCTGTGATTACAGCTCCGAAAAGGCTCAGAATTTTTGTAAAAAGTTATATAATGAAATCAACGTGCTCGAAAATCCTGCTACACAAAGCTATTCGAAATTTTTTTAATCGAACGGCCTAGTATGCAACGGCACTGTGTGCTGAAAGTTCATACCGTAATCCTACAGTAGCAACAAGAGATCGGAGTTTTACTTCATGCTGTGAATCTAAGTTGAACCTCCTCTACAGAATGGTACTTAACAATCGGCGAGAGACATCGAAGCAAGCGAGTTTAACGATCAAACAGTGTGCACATTTTTTGGGACTCCCTGTATATTGAGAATAAATAAGAATCCAAGAATTACCTGCATTTTGACGGAATCTCTAATAGGAAGACCCCACTGATCCCAAGCATTGTAAAATGCGAGCCGCCAAGGCAAGGAATCGCTCAGTCCGGACATCACTCTTTCACAAGATGACCACACCAGGTGTCGATGTTCTTTGCTATTGTAACCTCTCTGAAACATTGGTTTTAATACACTTACGTGGAAGGAGTCAAAGGCATACCAGAGATGGGGCACAGAATAGTATACCTCCAAAGTCCGCACGTTTCGATTTGAGTACGTCGAGCCAATACTGGAATTAGGATATTGAAAAGGTCTAACTGCAAGGTGAAAGTGGGATATTACGCAAATGGTTTAGAGAGCTGAGAGAAGCTAAGGAAGCGCATTTGATGCAAAAAACGCACTTCGCTCACAACTGGGTGACTGCTCCATCGATGCAAAGCCGACACTCGGAATGACTCGCTCGTGTTGGGCACAATTCGTTCGTTTGCGACTTCCTTACCGTCCACCGTTGCAGGAACAGTAAATGTTTGAAGAACGCGCTCGGCTTCGTTGAGCAAAATACCAGATTGGGCACATGAGTAATGAGGATAGAACGGCAATAAAACGAGACGAGAGCAGCCACCCCTAACATAACAATGTTGTGTTTGAGAAACAGCAGGCAAATGTTGAAGTCCCTAATATTGCCAAAAAAGCGAGTCAGCTTATAAGCTAGATGTACAACCTGGAAGGTTCTGTATATCAAAAAAGTAGGGGGTGGACCTCTCTTATACCCAATCTGACATATGGGACTCCTCCGCGAATAAATGGTCTAAAGATGAGTCCGATACAGATAAGGCGGCTTCGGGCATTGACAGTTTGGAGTAATTATAATGAAGGAAAAAGGTTATCTGTAGGGCGGACTAAAATGAACACTGACCTGCCCGTCAAAAAAGCGGCCTTACTATAAATTCAGATTTTGACAATGAAACTTTTTATTTGTAAAAAAAATCGTACCAGCATATAAAAAGCGGTAACTGCCCAAAGCCGACCCAACGAAAATCCGAGAAATTACAAGTACATGAAAAAGCAACGTACTTCCCAATGCCGGTTAGATGGCGTTCTATAGAAGGCTCATCGAAGAAGAAAGCGTTTGAACATGTGATAGATTCGAATTCCGGCATGAGAGTATTTAGACTCTTTTGTACACGTTCAGTAAGGCGAATGAGGGAGTCCTCTACAGTTTCTTGACTTCCATACTTCGAAATGCAGTCCTTGACTTTCTCGTTCAATAAGACAGGAATGGGAATGAGCCTGAACGTTTAGTTATTGTAAAACCTAACTTGAACAAAATCTAATTAACTTCACCCCCTAATGACTGATAGACTGGAAAACCACTTTTCAAAATACATTGGACTCTTACTTTCCAAATATATAGGTCATCTCTGTATATCTTTGAAAACTTGAGATTTGGGCTATTATATGGGATGACAGTCAGGCCCCGGCCAGACTTTGAAAGCGCCCGAAAGCGTTTTTTCTCTAATGTCTCTTCACTTTCTCGTGTCAGGAGAGATGTGAGAAACTGAAGAGAGATTGGAGGAATTTGGGCGCTTTTGAGCGAAGTCTGGCTGGCAGAAAGGCTACAGAAAACAGCGCATAGAAGCCTTGTAGTATCAAAGCTGAGCTTGGATTGTCAGCAATTAGTTTCCAAGAACAGGCAATTTGCCACTCATATATAAATATTAAAAAAAGGAAAGCAAACTAATACCAAAAACGTCTTTTGCGCTCACTAGTATATCTTAAAGTTGAACAATTTGAGTACTTGCACCTCACTAATATTATTTGACTCGTGACCGAGCAACAGCTACGAATGCAGTAACTGCTGTTATGAACGCGTTCTAAAATTGCGAAAGCGCAACTCATCTATTGTTCTCAAACCACAGTACCATGATGAATTCATCGCAAGGAACCTATTTCACTACAGGTCTTGCGTTGAATTAAAGGCAGCGGCTCAGCAGAATGACAAATTTGGGATATTCATCGTTCTCGGTTCCCCTGGATGAGATGAGTCCAAGGCTGTGCTTTGCAGCTTCAAAAGATATCAACAACCCGCTTTCCCAGACGTGAAAAGCGCTATTTGGGCGGACCGCATATCCTGCTCTCTAGAGCGCTATTGGCTTGTGAATGGAGACAACGGACCTACCGTACTCACGAGCCAATCGCGCTCTAGAGAGCAGGATACGCGGTCCGCCCAAATAGCACTTTTCACGTCTGGAAAAGCGGATTATTGATGTTCTCTAAAGCTGCAAAGCACAGTCTTGGACTAAGCTCGTCCAGGGGAACCGGGAACCATAAATATCCCAAAGTTTTCATTCTGCCGAGCCGCTACCTTTGAAGGCAGCGTCCAGGGAAGTCTGGACACATGGGGATCTCACGTGGATAGTAATTTTGGGGTTTTAACTAAGCCACTGCCCAACCGGCAGCTCAGAAAGTGCTCTAACGGCTGAGATATTCCCCTCGTGGACCCCTGGATCGTCTTTCGCATGGATTCATAGCGCAAAGGTGGCTCCTCGCGCGAGACTGCCATGAATCCATGCGAATACGATCCTGGAGTTTAGTTTGGAGGCGTGTCTCAGCCGTTAGTGAGTCACCTGCGCTGCCGCTTAGGCAGTGCATTAGTTAGGGCCTCATAATTACTTTCCACGTAAAATCCTCATAGGTCCAGTTCTGCCTGGACGCGCGTTTAAGCGTAAGTAAAAATGTGGAGTAGATCATATTCATATATACGAAAATATATGTTCTCTACAAAAGTAAATCATTAAAATCAAAAAAAAATAATTGAGAAATTCAAATAATAAATCGTACCTTTCAAGGGCTCTCGGTGTCTGATAGTATAAGCTTGCCGCATGTCGCAAATGACAAGTTGCATAGAACTGGGAGCGAGGAAATCCAAAGTGCAGGAAAACGACATGTGTTCCTTTCTCTGGAGCTGCACTACAGAAACCTCTTCGTCGAGTGTGACTCCACGATTTTCTGAGACACTTTCCGAGGAAAGATATCAAGAATTCCCGTTGGCTCTGGAGCATATGAGAGGCAGGCTTATACGACCCACTTCCAAAACCCTGAAAGTGTGATAAGTATACAACTACTTGCAAACATGTCCAAAATACCTTACCTTCAATACATATGTTGCAGGAAAAGTGTTTACCAATGCTTGTACTTGGCAACGGATTCACGCTTGGAGCACATTTACTCCCGTACGCTGGAAGTAGGAAATGCGCTCAGTGGGTATATAAACAGCTCTGATGAAACTTAGTAAGCATAAACTGATAGTCACAAAGTCCACTTCACGATTAGTGCTATTCCTGCTCTGCGTCTCTGACGGCAGGCATGCTACATGCGGCAACTTGCAGCATTATGCTGGCCGCTAGCGATACATATCCTGTGTGCCCCAGAAATTTCCCATGTGAACCAGCATACATATACGTACGTGGTGCAACGCTGCCTTTCTCTCTTTTTGACACGTTTCTCCTGAGATTTCAACGTAACTGCCCGAGATTAACACCTTCAGAAGAGCAAAAGGCAGCGACATGACGTGGTACTATGGGAATCTTGCTGGGGAACAAACGATACATTGTTGCTAACACGCTGTTGCAGGTTGCCAACATGTTGCTATCGCTGCCGCCATAATTGGCCCGTGTATCTATCATGCATCTCCCGGTTGTCCCTAATAGGAACTATCAAGGTGGCTGCCTTTCGATCGTTTTAGCATGTCAAGTTCGAATAAGCGCCTCAAATTGCTGGAGTTACGTGTTAGGATAGGACAGACACGTTGATGGTTCATATGCAATTCTAGGGGTATGCCATAAATGGTTCAACAGGTTTAGAGTCGGGACTGAAGTATAGTTCATTTATAAAACCGTGACGACGGACTTTGTTGCGGGCTTTGCGCCCAGTGAAGCATAGAACGCTCATACAAGAAGGCATCAACACAACGTTCAGCTCAGTCACTTGCAATGTCTAAATATTATCATACGTAAGCAAAAAACCATTCAACTAGAAATGGAAACCAAGAAAATGTGATTTCCGGAAGTGGCGTACCCGTCGCGCGTGGTCGCGCCATCGTCACGATTTTTCAAATGCCCTATAGAGCCCAGCGGGCCCTAGGTCCGCACAATCGACAACGTGCCGCGTACTTGACTGTATTAAAGAACCCAATAGATCGTTGACTTATTGATCAAAAACACATTTTCGCGTATCCAAAGAAAATTCAAAAATTGGAAGCCAAAGTCTCTAGATTATACCGAGCTAGACATAAGACTGGATTACAAAAATACCGCAGGTTTTCTGCAAAGCTGAAGCGTGAATTCTTTACAGGATTTCCGAAGAAGAAATCGTTGCACGTAGTCGCCTAACCTTCGTCGACTACGAGAAAGCCTTTGACAGCGTCGAAACCAACGCCATCCTGTCTGCGCTAGTCGATCAAGGAGTGGAACCAGCTTACGTGAGGACACTAGCCGACTGCTACAAGGACTGTACAACAACGATGCAGCTATTCCATCGCCCCCTAATCATTCCAGTTGGGAAGGGGGTTCGACAAGGCGACACTATTTCGCCGAAGCTGTTCACCGCGGCCTTGCAGTGGGTGATAAAGTCACTAGACTGGGAAGAGAGAGGCATACGAGTTGATGGGAGATTCCTATCCAACCTTCGTTTTGCGGATGACATCGTCCTTTTCTCGAGCAGTATCACTGAAGCAGAGGCGATGCTGAAGGAACTAAACGAAGTAGGGAAGAAGATCGGACTGCGAATAAATCGGAAGAAGACTCAGTTCATGAAGAACGCCCTTTGCGAAGATGCAGAAATGGAATTGGAAGGCACCCCTATTATGGAGACGTCTTCTTACGTGTATCTCGGACGTTCGATGAACATGGAGAACGACTTGAGGGGAGAACTTAACAGGAGAAGAAGAGCAGCCTGGGCCGCCTTCGGGCCTCTGAAGGAAGCCACCGACCAACTGACGGACCCGGAGCTTCGTGCCCACCTGTTCGACTCAACCGTTCTCCCAGCGCTCTGCTACGCAGCTGAGACTTGGGCCGACACCGTAGCCACGTCGAAAGCTTTAAGGACCACCCACAGAGCGCTCGAGCGCAGTCTTCTGAAGATGACTCGACACAAGCAACATCTAGTCGGACTTCGCAGCACGGATATGAGAAGAATGTCCCGTCTTCGTGACCCAGCGGAATACGTTGCGAAAGCGAAACACCGATGGGCCGGTCACATAATGAGAAGAACGGACGATAGATGGACACTAAGAACATCTGAGTGGATTCCTCGCGAAGCCAAACGTCCTCGAGGAAGACCACCGACGAGATGGGCAGACGTGTTGGTGGAACGCATGGACCGGCTGAGAAATCAGCTGGATACGATTCTCGCCCCTGGAACTCGTGGACGCAGCCACCGACGACGACCAAGAAGATCGTGGATGTCCGAAGCGAGGGACAGGGATCAATGGCACCTTCTGTACTGGGGCCCGCACGTCACGTGAGGACGGGCCATCTAAGTATCTAAGTAAGTAAGTCGCAATATTAAAACTTTCTACCGCTTCTGCAATCAAAATCTAAAAGTTACGAACAGTATCGGCACTATATACTACATATAATTCATTCGGTGATGTTTGTAAAACTGATAAAGACAAGGCTGAAGCATTTGCCGCCTTTTTCAAAACGGTTTACAAAAAACCTTCGAATTCTGCAGTTGAATGCTCACAATTCACAAACGCTAAAATCGACTTTTTAGACATTACTGGTGACACCGTATACCAAGCCTTGAAGAAATTGCCTCTCAAAAATCTACGTCTCCTGATGAACTTCCTTATGTTTTTCTGAGAAAAGCTTCTCTTGGAATTTCTCCTGCCCTTACTCTTTTGTTTCAAAGATTTCAGCTTCGCGGAGAAATTCTAGAATTATGGCGTACTGCAATTGTGAAACCTTTCAAAAAAGGCAACAAATCTCAACCAAAAAACCACAGACCAGTCTGCTTGACATCCTCAGTGAGCAAGGTTTTGAGAGGATAATTTGCAAACAAATCTACAGGTATCTTGAGAATAACCAGTTGATACATGCAGTTCGACATGGATTTCTTCCCAAAACATCTACATTGACAGCTCTCATTTCGACAATTCCCATATGGCAGAAAATAATTAATGAGAGAGGATTTGTCACTGTGTGCTATATATCTACACAAAAGCTTTTGACTCCATCCCACTGAATTTAATTTTTGCCAAACTAAAAGCATATGGAATAGAAGTTGTCTCCTGAAATTTCTCAAAACCTTTCTGCTCAACCGTTCTCAGCAAGTTTTGATCAATAAATCCTTCTCTTCTACCTATAAAACAAGCAGCGGTGTTCCTCAAGGAACCTGCTTAGGACCACTTCTATTTCTACTTTATATAAATGATTTACCTCTATGTCTACCCAGTAATATCTTCTGCTCCATCTATGCCGATGATACGAAACTCTTCTGCTATAATGCACCTGAATTGATGCAAAAAGCTTTAGATGCTGTGGAGGATTGGTCAATTAAATGGGAGCTTGATATTTCGGTGGAAAAACATTTATCATGCTTGCTGGAACCAAACATCCCCGATTTCACAATTTTTACTTGAGAAATCAAAAAGTTCGAGTGATAAATCTCATTAAAGATCTCGGTGTCACTTATTCTGATAACCTCAACTTTGAGTACTACATACAGAAGAGCTTGCTAGAATAGCTCATGCTGGATGTAACCACATACAGCATGCCTTTCGAACTACTGAAGTTGAGACTCTTTTCCGCCTCTTCCTACCTGTTCGACCATTACTAGAGTACTGCACTCCTGTATGGTCTCCTTCTACAAAGAGAATGATCAACACCCTGGAAAGAGTACAGAAGTCATATACGGCACGAATATTTGCGAGAGCAGAGTTGTTTCGGTTATCTTACAAATCGCGACTTTCCATGCTTGCTGCTTCCTCACTCTCATTGAGAAGAGAAATTTACGACCAAAACCTTGTCTACAAAATTGTAACCAAGAAAATCAACCTTGCAATGCAAGACTTCTTCGTGTTTTCTAATTTCAACAATATTACCAGAGGATACGACCTCAGACTCACAGTGGGAAAAGTACGTACACAACAGTTTCACGACTCTTTCTTGGTACGTGTCATAAGAACACGGAACGCACTCCCTAAGAAGGCTATCAAAACTACATCTATATTTGTATTCAACAGAGAAGTTCTAAAGAGTTTGAGGTCCAAAGGATACTTCTGATAACATTATACAGGATACTAACTATGCTCTGTTCGGTCAATTCAATCAATGTTACGATAGAATGACGATGTCTGCTGCAGCCAGAAAATCTGCATCCATTTTTTATTTCTATCTTTCTTCTTTTCAAGTGTTTTCAAAATCACGCTTATGACTAAACAATTTCATTCTCTAATTATCCATCATCTTTTTCTAAAAATATCTATCCATTCAGAGTTTTATTCCCATGCATTAGCATAAATGGCGAATTATTTTTTCCAAAATCTTGGTGTTCTATTGAAAATCATACTTTAACGGGTCACGTCAGCTAGCCTTTACCCGCAGGCTCGCTGGCACTCTAAAAGATGGGACATTATACATTTTCGAAAGGCTCCAAGATTTCAAAGCCGATCATTCTTGTTAACACGTGTCTATCTGTCTCTTTGTGTTATGACTGTATCTGAATAAATAAATCAAATAAATCAAATCAGACTTGGTAGAGTAATCAAAACAGCGTGGAGGGAATGCATACCTGCTGTAACTGCACGAACTTCGCTAGAAATGTTTAATTGAGTGTCTCTCTCGACAACCATGCCCATCTTGTTGGAGGGGGTGGGTGACTATATGTCGCCGAAAAAGGGCGGTCCCCGCGGTCATTTGCGACAAATACGCGTCCTTGTACATGCGCGGACATGCGTTCCTGCAGGCAATCCGCGCGGGACTCTTCCAATTTCGGCGACATATAGTCCTCCACCCTGTTGGAGGTCTTCCTCGGGACGTTTCGCTTCGCGAGGGATCCACTCCGATGTTCTTACTGTCCATCTGTCGTCTGTTCTTCCCATGATGTGACCGGCCCATCGATGTTTCGCTTTCGCAACGTATTTCGCTGGGTCACAAAGGCGGGACATTCTTCTTGAATCCATACCGCGAAGGTGTTGTTTGAGTCGGCTCATCCTCAGAAGACTGCGCTCAAGCGCTCGTCGGATGGTTCGTAGAGCTTTCGACGTGGCTACAGTGTCGCTCCAAGTTCAGCTGCGTAATAGAGCGCCGGGAGAACGGTTGAGTGAACAGCTGGGCATGGAGCCCCGGGTCCGTCAGTTGGTCACTGCTCAGGCAGCGGATAGGACCCCTCCGCCGGAGAAATGGCAGGGTCGCGGCGTTTCCCCAGCGGTGGGTCTCCCATTTGTCCGGCGGAGCCCTCCCATTTCTCCGGCGGAGACCTCCCATTTCTGCTCCGGATACCTCCCATTTTCTGCTCCGGATACCTCCCATTTTCTGCTCCGGATACCTCCCATTTTCTGCTCCGGAGCCCCCCGATTTTGTGCGCCGGAGCCTCCCGATTTTGTGCTCCGCAAGTCTGCCGCGGCATACTGTAATTAGCCCTAATTAAGCTCCAAACCCCATGTGGGTTTGGAGCTTAATTAGGGCTAATTACAGTATGTTGCGGCAGACTTCGTCTTGTCTCTAAACTTTGTCGACTTTGTCTCTAAACCCCACCCAAATCAGCCGAATACGACCCCCCCCGGGTAAGAGTTCAGCGCGACCCTCAACCCCGTCTTTACCCCATCCCTCTCACCCCTAGCGTACCCCTAGCGTTTGTGGATAGAAGATAGAAGAAAGAACGAAGAGATAAGACATTTATTTCAAATTTTTCAAACTTCTTCGAAAAATCATTTTATATCGTTAATCATTTCACACCCACTGGTGTAACGAAGAATGAACCTTTCCAACCAAAGAACGGTTTGTGGAACAGTTAAATTGCAGTCGCAGTTGGCCCATACCATCGGCGACTCTTAAAAGCCTTAAAAGCCTCTTAAGCCTGATAAACACCATTAAATTTTTCTGAGATATGTGAAAGACATCTTACCATTACGTAGTAATCTCCGAGGTTGATCTCTTGGGTTTTGCCAACAGGTGACAAAGCAGTCAGAAGCGCCTTGTTCTGATCGGTTACTCCTTTAGCGGCGAGATTAAAATTGGTCATAGCCTAAAAGAGCTACCAGTACATACTGAAGTTATTAGAAAGCTGCTTGTATTACACACTTTCAAGGGTTTTCCTATTCCAGATTATGCAATGGCACTGAATGTCGTGACAGGGCGAAGTTCATCAGGGATACTGCTTGCAGATAAAGTGCAAAGGTTCTAAATGCACCAAGTCCATTGCGTGACATAATGGAAAAACATGAATTGAATCAGTGGTATTTGAAAATTATAGCTTGCAAAGACACCTACCATCAAAACTGCATACTGCTCATGCAATGCTAAAGATCTGACCAAGAAAACCTGCGCGGAATATGGTGATAGAAATAGTAATCCAGCCTGGACATAATCTGTTTGACAAAACAAGAACGACACTGCATTGAATTATACCTCGAGTATTTTGTCCAGAAAAACGTTGAATTCCGGGGATGGGTCAGCTTTTCAAAGCGTCCTATGTGCGCTACCTTACTCAGCCAATCCACGCCCTCTCCTTTGAAGAACCAACTACATAGAGACACCTGCACATTATCCCTAGAAAGATTTCGAGACACTAGATTTCGCATATCTGGGACACGCATGCGTCTATTCAGGCCCACTTTGCCAATTTCAGAGACAGCTGATCGTCAAACAATCTATAATTATTGATGATATTGCTGAGTTTCCTTTTGAGATCAGAAAACTCAAACATCGGATAGTCGTAACGCCCTGAAATCTTATTGAAATACCACAAACTTGAGAAAACTGTTTTTACCCACACTGTCTTCAGAGTAGAGCTGAATTAATGCTAGCAAGCTCCGCGCAATATCAAGACGCTGTTTCACCACGTGCCGTAGTCGTGCTGCTATGAGTCCGCAAGTAAAGGATCCACCAAATAAAGTGTCATCGGGAGTCGGCTCTACTGTACTATCATTCATTCAAACAAAGGATAAGTAGAAATGCTATATACCAATGATACCTGGGGGAGATTGAGATGCTTGGATGGCTTCCAAGAACAAACTTATGATTTGAGACCATTTCTGGACCACCTAAGTTTAGAAATCCGTAATCACTAATATCCGATAAACGCATGTCAAATCTCACAATCTGTGATTGCATGAAAGTAGAATCATGGGCGGGTCCGTCCGACATCACATACTCAGCTAGCCCAAGCTCGTCTTCCTCCTGAATTCTGAGGATAAATGGTGGTTTGAAACGCCCAGTAAACAAAAGTCCTCTTCCCCTGATATGAGGCTAACATCATGAAAAAAGAAAAGTAAAAACAAGGATTCACCAACAAAATCAAACAATTTGACTAAACAGATATCAAACCTTAGCCGCAGCTCTCTTCAATGCGATAGAAACCATTTTATCCATGCCTTCAGGTGGTTGGTGCCTCACGGAACACAACTTCTTCTGCTTTATCGTCTCGGAAAGAAACGCAGTGAATTAAACGTTGTTGGAAAGCAAGCTCAGTCCTTTCTTGACATTACTCACATTTATTGGCATGTAAGGTGACAACAACCAGTTGTCCTTCAGCCATGCAATAGGCGATCTAAATGATAGACTGCAAAATTTACTGCGTACTTTAGATGAGGATAAACACACCTTGGTAAACTGCGGCTCGTGCACAGGGGCTTTCAATCCGAGTGTCACGGTCGACGTGGTTCACCCCCTCGAGAACCGCGTCGCATGGGTCTCTCACGTGGCACAAGGCCGCATCCGCTAAGGCCTTCGCGTTACCGGGTGCGGTCGTGTACTACGTGAGAGACCCATGCGACGCGGCTCTCGAGGGGGTGAACCACGTCGACCGTGACACTCAGATTGAAAACCTCTGTATAACAGATGCGCGAAACGCCGCAAGCATACGCATGAGCTCCGTGCCCAACCAATCAATAACTCGTGATAAAGTGTAAATTGAACATACCAAAGAATAAAACGGTCAGGGAAGTGACTGTTCGCGGGAAACGTGCAAACGCCTGAAGATGGCTCAACATTTGCATTGATGGAATGCAAAGCGGCATCTGAAGACAATCAAAAAATCAAAACTCCCGAGACCTCGAGAAAAGAAGTAGAGCTGTGACTTACTAGTATTCACTACGAATGTCCGCACTGGTTTTGGCGCAAAACTCTCGGTGAAAAACCTTTGTATCGTAAATGGGATCCATACCAGTAAACACAGATATCTTGAGTTGGTTTGGTTACGTCTAAACATAGTGTATACTAAACTGAAGTCAAAATCAACAACAACAACAGAAAGAGTAGAAGTGCTAAAGCTGAAGGTAAAAAAGCTGCATTACGAAAATTTTGAAAGCAATGCTGCACAATGCATTGCATGCTCTTCACAGTTCATTACCTCTGCCCTGAAAACAAAATATGGTATGTAAAAAACAGTCATATTGATAACTAGCTGCGGTCCCCGGTCCCGCCCGGGCCGAGAGTCCAGAGTGGCCCAGCATAGGGTGTGCTTCAAGATGTAAACTTACCAGTCCTCCACTTTCTTCAGTTCACATCTTCTGTGACTCTCCTGCTTCACCTCCTTGTCAGTTCCAGCGCTAGTGTAGTATCCGTGGTGAATAGTCTTCTTTCTTGACCGGCTCGCTTCATAACACCGCATGCTCCTCACCGCAAATTGTAAATGATCTCTACCACCCCTTACTACTTAAGTTGGAGAAATGAATGGTATAGCCTTCATCTTCCTAGATTTTAGTAAACAAAATCAATAAATCGATAGAAGGACTCAGCGAATTGTCGAAAAAAGTAGCCTATCTGATGCGCCGTGTCTCATTTATAGGGAAACAAAATTCAGCCTCTTTGGTTCACATACAAAGGAGTCTATAAGCCACAAACATCCTAACAAACACGGTACAGTGTTTGAGTTTTATATATATATATATATAGATTCGCGGAAAACCGCATGATAATCCCACACAGACACGCGAGATGCGAACCACGCAAACGGCAAAGTGATTCATCGGTGGAGATAGCAATAAACGGATTATTTAGACGATACTTTCATCACAACAACACTAGATAGTTGCGCAACTAACCTCATTGTTTCGAAAATCCAGAATTAATCACAAAAACCACTCCATCAATAGTCTACGATGTCTCAGCAAGTCGGAAAGAGCCAAACACTGAAGGTGATTGAGTGCAACCGCACGAAAATTTGAAACATAAACCTGAAAACGAGGAACTTACAGCAACATAAACGCCAACGCGACGAAGAGCAACGCGGAAAAGAAAAAAAAACGGTAAAGAAACGCGCAAAAACAACAAAATCAAAGAAACGGCGACTAAAATATGGACAAAGAGCGTAAACAGAGGACTCATCACCGTGGAGTTAGACGTTTGCTTGCTACGCGCCAAATCGATACGCAGCCTGCTCCGGATACCTCCCATTTTCTGCTCCGGATACCTCCCATTTTCTGCTCCGGATACCTCCCATTTTCTGCTCCGGATACCTCCCATTTTCTGCTCCGGATACCTCCCATTTTCTGCTCCGGAGGCCTCCCATTTCTGCTCCGGACCCCTCCCATTTTCTCCGGCGCGGCTCTCCCATATTTGGCGGACACGCGCCGCGCAAATTTCTCCGGCGCGGAGTCCGCCAAATCTGGCAGAGTCGCGCCGGAGAAATGGCGGACCTTTGCAGCAGGGCCGGAGAAGCCTCCCATTTGCCTGCCAGTGATGTCACCGCGATGGACCGCCCATTTGCCCTTCTCTCATTGGTCAACTGGGTCCGGCGCGACTCTGGCAGTTTCGGAGGGTCCGGCGGAGGGGTCCCGTCGATTGTCTGAGTGGCTTCCTTCAGAGGCCCGAAAGCGGCCCAGGCTGTTCTCGTTCCCTGTTAAGTTCTTCCCTCAAGTCGTTCTCTATGTTCATTGAACCGAGATACACGTAAGAAGACGTCTCCATGATAGGGGTGCCTTCCAATTCCATTTCTGCATTGTCACAAAGGGCGTTCTTCATGAACTGAGTCTTCTTCCGATTTATTCGCAATCCGATCTTCTTCCCTACTTCGTTCAGTTCCTTCAGCATCGTCTCTGCTTCAGTGATACTGCTCGAGAAGAGAACGATGTCGTCCGCAAAACAACGGTTGGAAGGAATCTCCCATCAACTCGTATGCCTCTCTCGTCCCAGTCCAGTGATTTCATCACCCACTGCAGGTACTCCCGACAGACTTCTCTCACCCTCGAAAAAGTCTGGATGTGGTCCATGCAGCTGAATCCTTTGCGAAATCCAGCTTGTTCTTGGGGTTGAGCTTCATTCAGTGTCCTGGATGTGCAAGCGAGGATAATCTTCGTGAAAAGCTTGTATAGCACACTCAGCAGGCATATTGGACGGTAGTTCCGAAGATCCTCCCGTTCATCCTTCTTGAAAAGAAGGATGGTTCTTGACGTTCTCCACTGGTCGGGAATCCTCTCCTTCTGAAGGTAAGATGTCAGGTGCGAGGCGAGAATCTCGTGTAGACGTTGTCCTGCGGCTCGCAGAATTTCGACGGAAAGATTGTCTTGTCCTGGAGCCGTGGACGTCTTCATAGTCTGAATCGCCATGCGCACTTCAGCAGATAGAATTCGTGGTGGTACTTCTCCAGCGGGAACAACGGGCATCGGCACGGGTGTTGATGAGCGGAAGAGGTTGGTGCAGAAGTTCTTCGCGATCGATTCCATACCTTCGGCACTTCTTAAGAGTTCGTCTTCCTTCGGCTGATTCCAGTATCTTGGCTTGCCTGTACTTCCTGAGATCCTCCTGCAAAACTGTTCTGCAAAGGCGTTGGCTATCAGTCGCTCGAGATGGGTTGCATTCGGATTCTGCCTCAGAAATCTTCTTCTTTCGAGCAATTCCCTGGTGGTTTTCGAAATGCGTTCCAAGTTCTTCTCAGAAGTCACTGAGGCGCACACTCCGCAGGCTCGCAATCCTTTCAGAAACCGATCGTAGTCGTACTTTGGGTCCTCCTCAATGGGCCAGTCACAATTTGATATGAGCTCTTCCAGCCTGTTACCGTCATAAACGACTTCTTTCCTTCTCGCGGCACTGGAAAGGTTTTCTTTTCTAATAATATCTTCGCTCGAAGGAGGCGGTGATCGGAGCCACTGCAGAAGGATGGAACAACTGAGACATCCAGCATCCACCATCGATTGGAGAATGTTACTCCTTCACAGAATGGGAGGCCCGCCAGAGTATACACTCGGCTGTGCATCGCAGTTCGACACCCAGTGTCACCCCCACGCCACGATAAGGCGGCCGATCATTGTGGGGGGGGGGGGGGGCAGTCTTAATCTAATTTTTAAAATTGCACTTAAACATATGAGGGTCCGTCGAGCTTCCGACGAGGCTACAGTGTCGGCCCAAGTCTCAGCTGCGTAACAGAGCGCCGGGAGAACGGTTGAGTCGACCGGATGGGCACGAAGCTCCAGGTCCGTCAGTTTGGGGTAGGGGACTATATGTCGCCGAAAAAGGGCGGTCCCCGCGGTCATTTGCGACAAATACGCGCCCTTCTCAGACACTCGCTGCGGCGGCGGGCGCGCCATGATAGCGCTACAGTGCGAGCGGCGCGCCCTATTTAAGGCTGCCGTGCGAGCGGCGCGCTTTAATTGAAGCAGCAGTGCGAGCGGCGCGCCATAGTTGAGGCTGCAGTGCGAGCGGCGCGCCATCATTCGCAGCCAGCGAGCGGCGCGCCTTATTACGGCCGCCGGCGCGCCTACCCGACACTCGGCGCGGCGGCGCGCGCGCCATTACAGCACTGTATTGCGAACGGCGCGCTTTAGTTGAGAGTGCGAGCGGCGCGCGATTTATCAGTGAGCCGCGTGCCATGATATTTTCCGCATTCCCACACGCTGTAAGCACAAGCGATACCCGCGTGAAGTACGACGCAGTGTTTTGGGTGCTTTATCGCTAATTCATTGAGGTTATCGCTGTTTCGCAATGGAGTTGTCTCATTAACACAAGTGGGATTCCTCTAGTTCTTCCACTGAGAGTCAGTCCTCATAAGCACTGCGAGTAGGTGCCGAGTCTGAATTCAAATTGAAAATTGGAATTCTTGAATTTTTGAAATTGGCAATTGGCGAATGGCAATATACATACCGTGCGAGCGGCGTGCCATTATCGTGTGGCGCGCGTCCCATATACTCACGGCGCGCGTACCATTTACTCGCGGCGCGCGTTCCAATTATTCGCGGCGCGCGCGCCATTTGATGGCCGGCGGCGGGGGATATGAGCGCCCGCGCGCACTTGGCGCGCGCGCCGCCGCAGCGAGTGTCTGAGTTGTACATGCGCGGACATGCGTTTCTGCAGGCAATCCGTCGGGACTCTTCCAAATTCGGCAACATATAGTCCTCCACCCGTCAGTTTGTGGCTTCCTTTGGACCTCATGTGGAAAACAGATTTGAAATCAACTTTCTATGCTGCAACGAATGGTATGCAGCTTGTTTGGATTGACCACTTCGACTTCTGACCATTCCCTTGTAAGACGCAAAATATTCTCTTCATGTCCTAGAACTTGCAAGATTACATTCAAGATACATTGGTGCATCAAAAATAATGGACTATTGTTCTAAGAAATGCGCAGATATTCCGTATTATCCGTCCCTTTTTTAGCTTTCTAATGAATGTATTGTACCCTAAATCCATCGTTGTCTTGGTAACAAAGCTGCCTTTTACGTTTGCTCGCAAATCCCCCGCCATTTGAATTTTCACCCTTGCATACATACATAGCATCTGCCTTCGCCTTCCATGCACTGACCTCACCTAATTGTTAATCTTTAATGATTGTCAGCTATTATTGTCGTGAAAACTTTATAAAGTTGATAATAAACGATTAGCTACACTGAATCTAATCATTACGAGAGCATTATTAGAGCACTGAGGAGAAACTCTCGTTGTGGTGTTGTGTAGATTGGCTGGCAGATAATTTTCGCTGTTATAGATGGTCTTTAAAAGCTTGCTAAGTCTTCTAGATACATAAATATCTATCATCAAGAAAAATTTCGTGAAAGTATAAAACTATACTGCATCGAAAAAAGCCTTCATTCCAGTTTAAAATGGCCCAAGAATGAAGTAATCAGGTTTTTTTCACCAAATTTTAGTATAGTGTTGTCTCGAAAAAAAATTTAGATTCTTGCAGTCGAAATTGAATCTACATAGAAGTTGATATTTTAGTCACTTCACATGCATTTCACGGACTTATTCAAGTGATTGAAAGCATCTAACATAAGGATACTCTTTAGCGAGCAATATGAGGAAATTCTTATGGTTAAGGCTACCAAAGGCTTGCTACAGATTGAGATATCCAGCTTATTATTTTACCAGTGCATTACGTCTGCTTCACAGAGGCACGCACTGGCCGTTTTGGAAAGATGAAAACTTACGTAGAGGTGCATCATTCCTCAGTCCAGTAAGCAATCCCAAATGAAAATGAACTCCCCCCGTCGTGCTACTCTCACATACTTCAGAGCAATATTAATCATTCCTTACTATATTTTCGTAACGGACAAACTCCACACAGCTTCAGATTAAGCGGCTTATTATAAGTCATGATCAGAGCAATATTAATCATTCCTTACTATATTTTCGTAACGGACAAACTCCACACAGCTTCAGATTAAGCGGCTTATTATAAGTCATGATGCTTGAACTTTTATGAAAATGTTTAGCACAAGCTATAGATCAGGAATTCTCATTCGAAAGCATGATGAGACGAATAAGGCATTCTCTTGCTAGTGCTGTCAAGTACTTTCGATCTCGTTCTGAACTGGACAGCATGCGCCAAACAGGGCCCGGCAGGAGGTGGCATTTCAGAATTTTGAAAACGATATCCCCTTTGAAGCCCAAATTTCTTACGACTTCCCCTTTGACCCTATTTTTGACCCCCGTAAGTCCCTGACAAACAGATATACACAAATAATAGGATGGGCGGTTTATTATAGTACTACCTGGCTTTCTTGGTCAGCCCGGGTCATCAAGGTTTCAGCTCAATGGGTTCATCCGCAAAGGAATCTATAAAAAAACATAGGGTCAAGATTTGCACAAACTTTGACGTTTATATGTCTAAGATACTACTCATTTATTAGTCAGCTGCGAAACTTTACAATTTACAATAACCGATTGCTATTGGAGCGCGCTTTCCGAGGCCGATCATAACGCTGTGAACCCTATTTCGGGCTGTATCGAAGCGGTGCCTTGGTGGTTTTGGAAGCGGATTTGAACATATAGTAATACTCTCGACCTAGTCCACATTTATGTAAAGAAATCCGGGAAATTATGTGAAGGGAAGCAGGGAGCCACCCCAGGTGGCTCCCAGGTGGCGCGGGAGCCACCTAATTTCGCAAAACACTTACCATTTTTTAAATTCACATAAGTTTCTTATAATTCTTCATACTTTTTTTGTGCTCATAGTCCTCCAACTACACAGCAAATTTGGTGTCATATCGTTAGTTGTGCATTGAAAACGAGCCTATTTTGTTATATTCCTCTTACAAGAATTGCGATTTGAATTCCCGCCTGCGGGCAGGCTAGCGATCGGAGCACAGAATCTTCACATTGCTGGAATCTAAGTTCATAGGACAGTAGCATCAACAAGGAATGATGAATAAAGAACGATATGTGCATTGTTTATCAGTAAACAAGGGGGAAGTCGTATTTTGGGGTCCGGGGCTCCGCCCCGGCTTGTTCCCCTTCCCCTACGACTTCCCCTTTGCTTTTTCGGGCCAAAAACGATATCCAGCTTGTGAAAGCGCCACCCCCGCCGGGCCCTGGCGCCAAATGGTTTTATGTACTTGATAGTCGAAGAGAGCGTACCAACCATGGCTCGGCACGAGGTGGCTTTTAGAAAATGAAACGAAGTCCCTCTTGACCTTCGCGAATTTTTACGAAGTTTCTTTTCACCCTAAACCTTAAACGTGAAAAAAACCTTAAAAAACGAAACACCGACTAGAAAAACTTCGCAATTTTTGTCCCATTTTGGTCTCAAAAACGAAACCTTCTTTGCTTTTTGTCCCAAAAACTCCTATCCAGCTTGCTTACAAGCCACTTGTGCCGAGCCCTGGTACCAATTTTATGACCATCAGAATCGTTTGAACTGTAGAGTTAGGAACCCAATCGTCACCGATGATTTAACTGTAAGTGCTTCAAAAACTGAGCCTTCTTTGAACTTCACTTCTATATAAATTGATTTCAAAACGTATCCTCTCTTGACTTTGCATACCAGAAATTCAAGAAATAATTCTTGTACTGCAAGTACATAGGCTTGTCTTGGCATCAAACATTTCTGTCACAAGCCTTACGTAAATCTTCAGTTTCTCCAAGTATAGTGCAACTATCGCACTTCCCACGGTTACCACGTTTTATACACGTCACCATGAAAAAGAATAACAGCATAGTTATTGCTACTAACATGGAACATACACTTCCCCTTTTTAGCTGCAGACTGATGAGTTCGTCTACATTCTTCAAATTAAACCTCAAATCCTGGCAGAGAATGTTGTATCAATTTAGCTCTAGTAAAAGAGCTTTTTGCAGGATAGGATCATCATGTCTGCTTAAACTACGAGCAAAATGTACCCCGGAGGACTTTTTAGCTGCCCCTCTTCTTTTGCGCACTATTTCTCTTTCTCTGACCAAACTCAGAGTTATCTCTGAGTTTCACGATAGACTGGAACGCGCATCAAACTCAGAGTTATCGCAGACACTAGTTGCGCGTTTGGTGGCGCTGTTTCTTGTGCAGGACGATTTGGACAATGTTGCGCTACTAGGAATAAACTACGTGTTAAGGAGAATCCTGCCATATCATCGCTTTCCGGATTTGATCTGTTCAAACACCTGTTAAAGGGGTGAAAAAGTTGCGCGTTAGCTCAGAGATAACTCAGAGTTAACTCTGAGTTATAACTCTGAGTTTCGATAGGTTTACTACCGACCCTGATTTTGAAGAGATCTGCGTCAAGTAAATAGCCTAATAGATTGGAGGTTATAGGCATTACTGCGTTACCACAACATTTAGGCGTAAACAATGGATGCGGGCGCAAAAATTTCAAAGCATACGCAGTTTTCTCTACTGTGGCGCTCCGAGAGTTTTTTTGGAGGGTGAGCTTGACAGAAAATTTTTTCGAGTAGAAGGGTTCATGACCATCCTCCTCGGTCCGCACTACTCTATATCAACTTTTATGCGTAAGTGCTGTCGGACGTGCATAGGCAGTTTTTTTTTTCGCGCAGATGTTGTTGGCAACCGCACGGGCACTATTTTGATCGTCAAGTTCACTAAACTGTAGCATTTGTGAATAATCACTTCCGCCTGGATTTTTAAGTACATCACACACAATTATAATTTCTTACTCTGTACGGGAATTTGGTTGTCACAAACAATATACAATGTCATTATCCTTCCGTGCGCGTATGTAGCACAGGTCATGGACGCTCTCGTACATGAAGTGCATTCACAGCCGCGGTCGTGCATACGAATAACATTCAAATTCATTCACGGTCTGCCCATATTGACAGAATTTGCTCCTATCATGAAAGAAAAGCAAACACCTATCAATTTGCCTTCCTGAGGATTTTATCTGCTACACTGCCAACTCCCTTCCCGAATATTCCATCGTAATTCTAGAAAATGTAGCGCCGTTTTTATTACAGTTCGTCGCAGTTTGAAAAGTTGCTTCTTAGATTTATTGAACTAGGCCAAGAAAAAAATTATGTTTCAAGGAAGACTGTGCATTTCCTCATTTCGTATTTTGATCAATTTCGTCATTTCCTTTTTTGTTCATTTATCAAGTGCTAATGTTGTCCTCACTTAAAATTAGCGAGCAATATTTGCCAATGAGATCACCGACCTTTCCACCTTACAGCGCCCCCAACTATTACGTCAAACATTAACTGTCGTATCAATTCCATATTTGTATGTACATCGGTTTTTTTAGCGAGTAAGAGTTCGCATATACACGAATAGCTCTTGAACTCTTGGAATGTTTAGAACCGCTAGTTAACTGCATTTTCGGACAAGAATGAAAAAAGCAAAAAATGTTGACCCGAATAAGACCTTGCAAATTTTTTATGACCGTTCATTATCATCAGACTTGTCGCAAAAACAATACATAAATGAATGGACTCCCTAATTTGAATAAAGAAATAGCTTCGAAAAGCGAGGAATAGTCACAGTGCGAAATATAGTTGAGAAGGTCTATTTCTGCGGTGCCGACAACATTTGCGCGTAATAACAGCCATGGTACGCTTTTACCTGGATTTCGCGTCATGTCCGTCACGAGCAAGCATTGGGGTGTATGTCAAGAGGCGCGATTTTATTGCCAGATGGCCACCAAATAGCGCATAATAATTGTTTTATAACATTCTAAAGGTCTTTAAATTTTTGAAGGAGATATATTAGATAGTTGCAGGGATTCCTTAATCTTACTACCTTGAAATAAATTCAAAAAAGCAATTTTGAAGGTCAAAAACCCATGAAAATGCAGTTAAGAACAAATCTGTTAATATTCCGGTCCGTTTGCCGGCAAAAGCCACCAAACTCAGCATGTGGTAACCTTAGACAGTTAGTGAGCTAATGCACTTTATCTGGTACTTTTGAAGACTCGCATAGCACTAAACTGGAGTTTTGAGTTGGTGACAGCCGGAGAAATCGCGCCTCTTGACCGTCTCCCCAAGCATTGCCGACACGCAGGTGCGCTATAAACGTCAGATTTACTGGATTTCTTTTGTTTGTATGGAAATTTCCTCAAATTTTTTATCGCCTTTTGTCTTAAATTCGTTTGGTGGTTCGATTCACATTAAGATCGTTTGTCTTCTTCTGCCCTTCAAGTGTTTTGCTCTTCTCGCTGACGTACAAAACAAATAAATAAGTCACTAAAGAACATGTTCCCATCTCCACCTCCGTCTCCATTTCTGCGACCTCAGCGTTCTCGTAATTTCACGATCGTCATTGACGATAGTGACGACGTTAGTAACTCGTCCTAAGCGACCAAAGCGCAACGAGCATTTGAATATGACGCACAAAGGTGTACAGCTACTATGCAATGTTTACCGATCGCCTGCCGAGCATCGGGGCGTTCTCGCGATCAGCCCCCCCCCCCTCTTCCATAATGGAATTTCGTAAGCGCTGCTCAATCGATCGCCTCGTACTGGTTTTGCGCAAAATTCATTTGTGTTCGAGCCCCTGGCAGAGTTGCACTCATAATGAACTTGTCAGATCTCACCTAATCGCCGCTAAAAATATTCTTCTTCTCATCATGAAGCCAAAAATCACACGGAGTCTCCTATCATGTTCTAATCATCTACTGTACTGTTATATGCTCTTATTTTGCAACATTCGCGTATAAAGGAAGAACAAAAAAGCCAAAAAGTCAAATTATGCGCTCACTGCCATGTTTGCCCATAACAACTCTCCATCACAAGCATTTCATATTTTTCCCGCGCAAATGTTGTTAGCACCGCCAGAGCACTGTTGACCAACAACCTATTAGGTTATACTTTGAATTCTTTTCTTGAGAAGTAATTCAGAATCAGCTGATGCGCGTGATGTTTTCAAATCCCTCATCAATACATCTTTTCTAAACGCATTAGTACAAAGATTTAACTGATTCTTCATGTTCCAAGGATGTCTACCGTACATACAAAAACTCCATCAAGCGAATAGGATAGTTAGAAGCCACAATTCGCTAAAGAATCTGCTTTGCAGAACTAGATGTCATATAACCGTGGCAACCTTTATGACTGAACAGGTTCTGCATGATGAAGTAAAGTGCAAATGAGACTTGTCCAACTGCCGCAATCCTTTTTTTCGTTGCATTTCCATCTTCCAATGCAGATTCTTTTACGAACCACGGCTTCATTCTTTTTCCATACCACTTACCGGACTTACGAGGTCAGAAGTTTTCTAAAAAAGCAGCCATTCCCAAACCCATCGAAGTTTTATTATTTTTCGAATTAATAAGATTTTTCATTATTCAAGGACTTAATAGACGTAAGAACAAGGATTTTTTGTACAAGTTTTCGCACAGTTTTAATGTTCCCAAAACTGCACCCTTATACGCGTTTTTACTGTCTCATATTCCCCCTCAGAATTTTTTTTGAGCTTACTCTGTGCAAATTAAAAAAAAATCATGAATCTAACTCTTCTTCTACAGGGCGCATGGAAACTCTCAGTATTTATAAATAGATAGAAATGAGTTATTTGCATAATTGTGGTAGATTTTGGACGAATTCGGCGTCATATTGATCATGGCTTTATAATCCATGATAATTTATGTTTTGAAATTTTTTGCGTGTTTGAATTTCTCTCACATGGGAGTCCTCCAAAGGCTGAAGTGGTTTATTTGCCAAAGCTACCGTTGACCTTCACTGTTTACCTACTATAGCCCTGCAATAGGGCTTAAGCTAATTGCACTCAATGTTATTGGATATTGAGAGCTCATTCACTTGAGAAAATTGTAACTCTGTGAAAAAAAAATTTCTCAGGGTTTTAGAAGCATCGGAGAATGGATCAGTATGCAGTCAACAGAGTCGACGGTATGATAGTGCTCGTACAAAGTAGCCATAGAGCACAAGTTTTCTATCCTCGCGTCCCATGACATCTCTTTACGCGCAAGTGTTGTTGGCACCGCAGTGTTGATCAGTCTTCAGATCTATCTCACTACACTTTTGAGAACGCAAAACCAGAAAAATTTTACAATTTTGGAATAAACAACTCAACTCTTTCGCGCTTTTTATTTAAGTTTGTGTCTATTCTCGAATTTCACAGCACACACTATTTTTGTCACCACTTCTCACCTCAAATGTCATTGCTACCGAGGAGTGTTTTTGCGTTTGCCCTCTAAACGTACTCTGAGGTGAAAATCGCCTACGTGAGACCATGACTGGCCGCAGAACAACGGAAACGATCATTGCGCGCGGAAACGTCAGAACGTTGGCTGACATCCTGTAAGCCGCGATCCATTCGCGCGGTCTTTGGTTCAGTAGAGATCTATGGTTCGTTGTTGGTTTACTTACTTATCGTCAGATCTCAACTCTGAGCAAACATTGACTAAACTTGTTTTTACGTCTCTAGCTACATATCTTTAAATAGGTTGTACACTCTTTAAATGACCCAAATATGCTAAATTTACATTTCGTTGATTGAGAATTTGCGCTATGACGTGCTGCTCAGAGACTGACGGAAGTTCGCTGGATATTTAGGGAACGAATCTCTCACAGACCTCTGTGAAAAGTGTGGCGGAAGTTTCCACTTCTCACCAATTTGGCGTCAAGCTCCTGCGGGAGTCCCCAATTGCGCTGGAACTTTCTGATAGAAAATGAAATCCACTGGAACCGCTGCCAATCATTCTCGTCCTGCAGAAGTTCCCAAGCGTGTCTGATCACAAAAATGATCATCCACGTGGCAGGACCTTTTTGTCAGGTAACAATAAGTTTACGGTAAGGGTGAAAGTCTCAGAATGTGATCTAACTTTGCGTATAGATATTGAATGACTTCCTAATTACGAATAGGACATTCAGCCAAATGATTAAGGGATATCCATGATCAGCTTCTCAAGCATCCTTTATGCAAAGTTACAGCAAATTTTGAGAATTCGATCTCATATCGTATACCTGCCATAAACCTATGAGTAAGTCCTTTCACGTGGAGTGAGTGATGAAGCCTTGTAATTACTAAACCCAGTGATCAAGGGTGTTCATGCTCAACATGTTGAAAAAAAATCCTGTATGCAATATTACAAGAAATTTTGAGATTTCGATTCCATACCGTATATCTGCCGTACGCCACCTACAAGTAGGTCGTACCACTTGAAGTGAGTAAAGAAGTTGGCAGACGCCTTACTTGATCCACTACGTTATTGGTCAATCAGTGAACTGGCCGATAGCGAAGAGGGTGAAGGGATCAATTTGACCAAGTAGACATCCGCTTCGCTATTGGTCAGTTCACTTATATGACCAGTAGCGATTGGATGAAGCGAATAGGATCGTGTTTGGCACGTGCCATAGAAAAAAAGGAAGAGATTTCCATTTTTAGGCTGCGTGAAATGCTGCAGCAAAAAGTGCCGGGCAAAATCTTGCACGAATTTGCTTCATGATTTTTCCAGAAACTTCTCAGTGACCACTTATCAGCGACTTTAAACCGCTAATCGATGTTTCATGCATCTGCGCTGTTTTTCCCGATTAGTATCTGTGCCTCATCAGCCGGTCCACGGCCGTCTTCAAGGTCGCCTTTGGTTGAGTCATCACCTCGTTCTCCTCTCTCGTAACCTGTCAGTCATTTGACCCCATCCTCTTTGTGTACGCGGACGCTCGTACTTTCTCTCTGCGTACTTGCAATGACTCATTCCTTTCAGAATCAAATTTAGATTATTCACCCCTCCTTAAAAAACTTTGCATCATAACAACGTAATTTCTTTGCTTTCCTGCAAAACTTCTTCTTGTCCGAAAACAAGACCTTCTCAAATATTTCCATTCTCTATTGTAAATAGTAGATTTGTGGCTTGCACTATCTCTGCGGCGACCTTGCAACAAGTGTGGAATTTCAATCATCGAATAAATGGGATTAAATTATGCGCTATAAATTCTCTGCACGTATGGTTTTTGGTTTAATTTTAAATATGTAAGGTAGTCCGTCAACTTTTGAGTGATTGCGTCCCGAAGGGTAAGAGATTTGTTTCAATTTTGACGATCTGTTGACAGGCCAAATTAGTCCGGTTTTCGTGTACGAATACAGTAACCACTTCCATTGCCTTGACGTTGCAAATTATCAGTCACTCCATTGCTTGTTCGTTGCGATTTTTTCATTAATTTTACAGAAACTCTCAAATCCCAGTTAAATTCTCAAAAACTCTCAAATTTCTTTCCCAAGTTTTCCAAGATGATTTTGAAAAATATTCGAAGTTTTGACCAGAGCGCTAAAATCAGATGTAACTGTCTGATTGGCAAATGACATCGTAAATAAATCGCGAACTTTCATAAATTGTACGATAGGTTTACGGTAGCGGTTGGAGTCACTAGACAGCATGTAAACTTATCCAGACGTGTTTTTTGCCATCATGGTTTCAATCAACTGAATTAGTGCTGTATAAAATAATTAGTAATTAGTATAATTAGTGCTGTGGCTCTCGTTCTGCGCCCTCTTCCTTAAATGAAACGAAATTTTTGCAAGTGGCGAAGTTATAGAAATCCGGAAAAGATTTGTTTCTTGGAAATAATTAATTTTCAAAACCACAGAAAATATCAGAATAACTGCTAAATAAATTCTTGGCGCCGCTGCTGTGGCCACGCCCGCTTTTTTTATGAGGCGCCAGGGCTACAGATCTGCAACAGTTTTAGAGGGTATCAAATCTTTTGGGCAGGCTTGGAGAGAATCCCCCCCCCCTCTTTCCCCAAAATAAACTTCTTCGACCGTCGCTGAATGGTCCTTACCGCTGACAAGCATAAAGTAAAAAATTTTTTGTTTCCGTGTAGGTACCTAAGGTACCGATTTTTCTCCTCGCATCAACTGGCCGCTATAGACGCTAAGACTTCCTGAGGCGACGCTCAATTGCCCTAAATGTATGAAGGTTTATTCAAAGGATCATTTACAATCCCAAGCCCTATTCTCATTTGAGCAGGTGTTGTTCAAGGTCGTTGTCCCCGAAAAGAAGAATTTTCCTCCCTTTTCATTGACATTCACCAATTCTTATGACTGTGTCGCAGCACGAGTTCTTTGGCATTCGAGAAAAAACCTTATGTAGAAACATAGCGACGACTTTTTTCGTCTTCACGACCATCGATGATTGATGCGTTTTCTACTCTTGAGAATTCTCACTCGTGTTTGTCTCCAAAACGTGCAGAGCAGAGCCATTTTTGGAGCGATATTTAGGGGGTGGGGATGTGTCGTGATCAATGCTCATTGTCCGGCCGTTTTTGAATTCAATGACTCAGCACATCACTGCTGTCAGCCAATCCGCTTCTTCTTGTTCTACTAACCAGTTCTGGTTCTTCTCAAAACTTTAGAAAGCCGAAAACCTCTAATGGCTAATGGCCCTCTGCGCCTCCGCCGGATTCTAGAGCGGTTCTGCGCATCCCCTAGGTCTCAGAAATGCTGTAACGACTAGATATTCTGTTTATTTGCTAAGCCTCCCCGGTAGCTGTTCTTGACTGATATCTGTATGTTTTGCCTCTCCTTTTCCCACATCGTTGGCTAGATAATTCTCTTTTTTTCTGTCATCAAATGATCGATGAATTTTTTCAGATTGATTGCTGTTTTCTCCTTGCACTAATTTTGTAGTGTTTCATGTCCATTATGATTGATTTTTAAAAGAAAATCGGTAGAATTTTGAATTATTCCCATATTTAGCGACAGAGTATTTTTTAGGTTTCATTTTTTAGTTTTTTACGTTTCGGGTTTAGTGTTAGAGGGGACCTCGTCAAATTTCGCGAATGGTAAAGGGAGACTTCGTTTTTCGCGTATTCGGAAAGTCACCTCGTCGAGCCGTGTGTGTGTGATTTTTGCAATAACTTGCTTTATTCCACTTTCCTACTTGTTGAATCAGTAAACTCCAAGCCACATGGGCCTCTTTCTCATCTGACCTAAAACCATAACATTTTTACACTCATTTCAGTGGAAATCATTTTTGAAAGAATCTACTAATTGATGGTGCTGTGTCGCTAAACGCTTTTTGTCTCTCTTTGTCTTGTGCTTTTCTTGTCTCTTTTTATCTTCCTCTCTTTGTCTGTAAATTTCGTGTCGCACAAATTGGAGAAATATGAAGAAAGACTGGGTTTTCTAATATCTGTATAGCGTGGACATTAGCATGAACTATTATTAGTATGGATTTTGTAGGTATATCATTAAGCGGATGTTTCCCCTTATATTAGGTGGGTCCGAAAGTTCTGTCGTTTCATTTTTAGAAATTTGTAACTTCGCGAAATTTTAACGGATGTGCTTGCATGTAATTTCATTAGAAAGATTAGGTCTTCCGCTTTCAAATGCTGTTCCGCGGAGCTTCTGTTTCATACTGGGTGCGGAGATAAAAATGAAAAACTAAGACCATATAAGCTTTGACCATTTTAAGTTAGGTCATAAAAAATCTAGAATGTTGCAGAAAAATCTGAAATCGTCAGTACATATGTTTTTTCGCCTCCTCTTTGTAGCTGTGAAGAGTTTGTGCTATTTGGACGTCTCTGTAAAAAGTTATGATTTTGGCGAAAATTGACAAATTAAATAATTTTGGCGTTTTCTATAGTAAACTCGATATTCATAACTTCTCACAGAGACGTCCAAACAGCACAAGCTCTTCACAGCTGCAAAGAAAAGGTCAAAAAACAAACTTACTGCCGATTTCAGATTTTTCTGCAGCATTCCAGATTTTTGGTGACCTAACTTGGTCAAAGTTTATATGGTCTTAGTTTTCCATTTTTACCTCCGCACTCTGTGATCGGAAAAGTAGCAGCAAATAACAGCTATTTTTCTTATTTTCTATTTAGTACACTCAAGGCCTTCAAGTAAAACACAAGAAATCAGTAATTCAATGAATAAAAAACCTTTCAAAATTCAAAGACAGATATTCTTGCATCAAATTATGGGAGGATATCTGTCATACACCTTTATTTCGTTAACCGTAGTATCTTCTTCAGCTCTGTGAAATTCACTAGATTGCGAATCACTAAAGTCGATGAATGTATGACTGATTGTATTTCGTCGTGAATCTATAATTTCGATAGGGCTAGGGTATTTTTTCGAGAAACATCTGATGCAAGCAAGCTTATTTCCAGAAAGAGTTGCGTAATAGCATTCTTGTCAGCTTTCACTTCTTTTTCAAAGTGGGCTAAACATTGCATAATAAGTTTATCTGCAAATGACTCATAGCTCCTATGTACATAATTGCTATGCCCAAGATGCATTGTTACTTTATTTATTGCTGTGATACTTCTTACCATACTTCTGAACGGAAATGTTGTCATTTTCTTTGTAAGAATATAAAATATCTCATGTTTAGTTGCAGTTAGATGATGTCGAAATTGCCTTGTTCACAGAAGCAATTTTTTTCGAATTGAAGAACGAGCACGTGTGGCTTTCGAAGACACGTGCAAAATTTGAAAAATTCTTTTGAAAATCTTTTACTAGTTAACCAGTTTTGTTTGACGATATTTTGCTGGAATGAAAAATGAATCCGCGGCAATGAATAAATTACGGCGACCTAGACTAAAGTACTCATACATTTTAGCAGTATTTGCTTTCATTACTAGTTTCCCGCACAGATTTCCCAAAACTCCTACTCTTTTTTGTTCTTTCGACGAAGAATACACAACACTGAAGTCATATTGCAGATCCTAATGTCATATTATGTCTTTGAAACGGGAACTTTTCTAATCGAATTTATTGAACGAAAGAAAAAAAATCAGACTATTCTGACCTCTGCTAATCATTTCCATGTGTTTGTCGTATACAGTTCGTTTTTCATCTTTTCGTAATGATCTTTCGATTTTCTAACTTGTTGTTATAGAATGGAAAAATCCGCTGAAGGACAAGTGTTCGTAGTTGACAATCGACGACGTGATGAACTTATCAAAACTATATTGATTGTCATCTTAATTATTGTTTTCCCGGTAAGTACTTCATATACTTATTGAGATTACCCCAGCATTAAAATCATATGATTTGATTTTGGTTACTTCTATCATTGAGTTTGCCTGATTATACGTCAATGAAAAATCTTAGAGGCGTTCATAAGTGTTTTGAGTCTTGTTTAAGGTTTTTTATTGAGATGTTTTTTCCACTCTAGCGCACAACTTTCCTTATTTTCGTAAAAAAATCGTAAAGCCATACACATGCATTTATTTTTTTACATGAGCAAAATGCACTCGCCTATATTTTTGGTTGCACAAACTGTGGAACAATTCGATTTTGAACCGAGTCATGAACGAAAAGAGGTTATTTTTCTGATATCAATTATTAGGTGGGTCCGAAAGTTCTGTCGTTTCATTTTCAAAAATTTGTAACTTCGCGATTTTTCAACAGATTCGCTTGCTTGTAACCTTATTAGAAAGAATAAGTCCTTAGCTTTCAAACGCTGTTTTAAGGAGCTTCTGTTTCACATTGGGTGCGGAGATAAAAATGGAAAACTAAGACCATATATAACTTGACCATTTTAAGTTAGGTCACCAAAAATCTGGAATGCTGCAGAAAAATCTGAAATCGTCAGTACATATGTTTTTTAGCCTACTCTTTGCATCTGTGAAAAGTTTGTGTTGTTTGGATGTCTCTGTGAGAAGTTATGAATATCGAGTTTACTATGGAAACTGCCAAAAGTGATTAATTTGTCGATTTTTGCGAAAATCACAACTTCTCACAGAGGCGTCCAAACAGCACAAATTCTTCACATTTGCAAAGAGTACGCAAAGAACGTATGTACTGACGAATTCAGATTTTTCTGCAGCGTTCCCGATTTTTGGCGACCTAACTTAAAATGATCAAAGCTTATATGGTCTTAGTTTTCCATTTTTTTTCTCCGCACCCAATGTGAAAAAGAAGCTTATCAAAACAGCATTTGAAAGCGAAAGACTTATTCTTTCCAATAAAATTACAGGCAAGCAAATCCGTTGAAATAGCGCAAAGTTGCAAATTTTTGAAAATGAAACGACAGAACTTTCGGACCCACCTAATACTTGTAGATCATTTTGAAAGATTGACAAGACAAAAATCATATTGATGTTTGAAAGTCCATCTTTCACAACTAACTCTAACTCTTGTGTAGAACACGATAAGACGTAAAACAAATAAAGGAAACGACTGTGTTGACATTGGTAACACCTTATCTCTTCTTTTTTTCTATTGTGTCACCGATTGAAAAGTGAAAAGATTTTTTCGTACACCAAAGGAAACTTTCCATTGAAAAAATTTATGTACATTACTTGATCAGAATTTAGTGCCTCATATTCTTTACTTTGAAGAAAGAGCATGACTGTGCGATCCAGATGCTGTAGAACAGCAAATATTTTTGTCGAAAGAAAGAAATCTTGAGAAAAAGAGTGAAGTAAAAAATCTACACGAGTCAGGCCATAAATTACTAAAAGCAGTAGCATGCGCAGAATTCCTTTCGGGTAGGTGAGGGGGGGGGGAGGGGTCACGAGGAAGAACGCAAAAAAAATTCTGAGATGAAGGAGCGTGGTGCCTAATAGGTATAAAGTTTTTTCCTGAGATGGATGTCTCAGTGCTGACAAATTTTTGACCACCATAAGCTTTTGGCGAAGTTTACGGTTCAAGTTTTTGATTTTACAAATCTTCTTTCAAGAATATTACAAAGACAAATCAATCTTGAAAAAATTAAATAAGTATGTTTAGTGACAAAATAATGAGATATATGTGCAATTTCACCCTCTCTAACTCTAACAGTGAATTTGACAGAGAGACTATCTGTCTTAAGTGAATTTGCTGCGCAGCATTACCCAGCTACTCCGGTTACACTGGCGCGGTTCCGAACCACGCTCACTAGAGAAAACTTGGACGGAGAGACGCAGACGTTTAGAGTAACCGCGCCGCCGCTTTGACCGCAGTCGTGCATTGCGCATTGTCTGCGTCGATTACTCCAGTCGAAACTTGTGGAAGAACTCAAATTGGAAATTGTAGGGTAAAAATAATAACAATTATAACAATTATATTGTAATATAGTTTTACATTATTTAGATAAAAATTGGTGATAGTAGAATGTTAAAATAAAAATTGGAATATTCTTCCATGAAGGCGATTTTTGCAAACGAAATTTACTTTTCAGCCAGCAGCCATAGCAGTTCAAGCGAACGAGTGCAACATCCACGTGGTAGTCAGTCTGTTTCTGATGTTCTTCTTCATCATCCCCGCGTACATTCATGCCGTCTGGTACTGCTTCATCCGCAAACCCGCCGAGCACATCATCGCCTGAACACAGCGCACGTCTTTCGCTCATCTCATCCCAACTCACTCCCATCGCAAGCAGCTTCTGCCGCTGGGAAGCGCACTTTGTTCTCGTTTTTCTGTTTTATATTTGCAGGCTTTATGTTGATCAGTTTACCCATTGTGCACAAGGACCAGTTCAACCCCCTCTCACTTCGCACTTACCCTCTTATTGTTGTCATTCCACTTGTTTATTTTATTGATCATGTTCTCATGTATTTTGACCACAAATAAAAATTTGATAATTTGGTTCTACTGCACCTCGTAAAGTCCGGGAGCACACTACAATATACCATGAAACGTTATTTGGCACATTGATTCATTTACTAAAATGACTGCTTTGAGAATCTACGACAAAAGACAGCTGACGGAATTTTCAACGATTCCGATGTGAAAAAATCATCATAGATGTGACTACTGCAAAAGTTTGTTTGACCAAATTCGAAAAGAAAACCAGTGAAGGAACTTTGAGTAGGAGCAAATGTCTTACAGGTTTTGCTAAAGCAGAGACAGCTACGTAGAACTGTGATTGAGGATAGTCGATATTATAGAGCGATCATATGCTGCTGAGTTATGGTTTAGAGAGCCTTGCTCTTTTGATTTCTGACTAACTTGTAACCTAATACGTGAGTGCTTCTTACGCGCAAGGATTTATCGAATACGCAAAAGAAGATCTGAAGGTTACAGACAGCATCCTCCCAGTTCATCGGCTTTATTTTTTATTGCACTCTTGGGTTTTTCCAAGGCACCCAGAAACCCCCACTTCTTGTTCGGCAATCGTGGACAAGTGCTTTGGGGCCAGTTTTATCGTATGCAACAGCAAATTCCGTCATATGCAACAGTAAGTTCCGTCGTATGCAACAAGAAGTTTCGTCTTATGCAACAGTAAATTCCGTCGTATGCAACAGGAAGTTCGTCGTATGCAACAGGAAGTTTCGTCGTATGCAACAGGAAGTTTCGTCGTATGCAACAGGAAGTTCCGTCGTATGCAACAGGAAGTTCCGTCGTATGCAACAGTGACACAGTAACGTGTGCTCTATGCTTGTCATGTCAGAACGCGCTAGGGGATAATGCTCTCTATTTGGCTGAAATGTAGGTAGTGGGTATCGAAATTTTGTAATAAAAATCCTTGTCGACTGCAAGTCCATCTTTTCATAGAGACAAAATTAAGGGTCCCAACCTAGGTGCTTCACTTATAGGCCTGCTTTTAGACTACGAAGTATGGAGATCATGGGCAGGGCTCGGCACAGGTGGCTTGTAAGCAAGCTGGGTATCGTTTTTGGGACAAAAAGCAAAGGGGGTTCGTTTTTGTGACCGAAGAGAGACGCGAAATTGGCGACTTGGCGAGTTTTTTTTAGTCGACGTTTCGTTTTTTGGGGGATTTTGGGGAATTTTTCAGTTTTTTAAAGGAAATCTGGTTGAGGGTCAAAGAGGACTTCGTAAAAATTCCCAAAAGTCAAGGGGGACTTCGTTTTTTCCATTTTCATCTAGCCACCTCGTGCCGAGCCCTGATCATGGGTTGCGGCTTTTGAGAAAAAATGTTGCTGTATAGCCTATTCATTCTTCAAAAGTGAGCGATCCTACGAACCAACTGAGCAACATAGTTCACATTCGTTCCAACCTACAAATGCGAATTCGACCTACTTAGTTGTTTGATACAGGAAGTTACAATTACAGTTGCTCGATTTTTCAGCCGATCTTGGGAGAAACAAACAGAGTACGATTTTGAAGAATAAAGATTGCCAATAAATGTGTGTAAGTAGGTAAATAATGAATTCCACTACTAATCAGTCCAAGTGTGAACGTAAAACGGTTTACTCAACTCTAGAGCTGCTATCGAAAACAGCAACATCCATTTGCTGTTGCCATGGAAACAGCACAGCGCCTTTGAAAACTCGACCTTCTGCAATTTTCCCCCCTTCAAGGTGTCAGATTTTGTTGTTAGATATCTCATCTATGACTTCAGAAGTGTTCAAGGATCCATATTTAGCAGTTTCCGTATGCGTATTACTCTAGACGAGCAGTAACATCTTGTTGCAACTTCAGAACATTGTAGGTTGCTAATATAAAATTTGGTATGAAACAGAAGAGCGACTGGTCTTGAAATGGACTGAGTTTCATAATCATATCAAGTCAAACATTTCTAAACTGTAATGCTTAGAGAATATCACCTTCAAAGTTGACGTAAACAGCACAAAGTTGAAAAAAGAACGTTATATCTAAATAAAACAAGAAGTCCAAAACCTCTTTGCGGTGATAAAAATGAAAACAGCGCCGCAATCACGTACTGAGATTTTACAAAAAGTGAAACTAATAGCTATTTCTATGCAAAAATGATATGACCAAAATCATGGTTGTAGACTGTATGGCAGGTATATAGCTCATCTTCTATTATTCAGTTTTTCTCATTTTTATCCCCACCTTAGTCACCGAGTGCAAAAATCAATGCCCAACCTATTTGTAATGTTCGTTTTAATTCTCCTCGTGTGCAAGACATATTCTTCAGATCTCACAACCAGTTCGGCCAGCTGCCAAACATGACCTCGTCGGAAGCGGCGAAATGGATGTCAGCGCTTTCCGATGACCAAGCTGGTGTATATACATTCTCTAATTGCGTATGTCTTTCCGACATGTATGGAGATGGCGACACGAAATTGGTCATAGCCCATGTGGGCAGTTCAAAGTAGGTTGCATGCGCCATTTCCTTGTGTTGAGGGTCACTTCATGAAGAGACGATGAAGAATGAGAACTAGGCAGTAATGCTCAAAAAGCTTAAAATTGTTTAAAATAACCTTCATTCGAGATCGAGTAATTTTGGAGATTGTGAGCATTTCCACTTGATGGAAAAAGAAAAAAAGATGCATATTGACATGGGGGTTGACTTCCGCTGTTCGACACCGGTAAATCCAAGACATGCAAAGTTTTCTCCCTTTTTCAAGCTTCTTCTAGGAGACAAAGCTTTGTTCCATGCGATGACAAAACGAAACTTACAACAGAAAAGGCAAAGATAAATGATAAAAAGGATGAAAAGTCCAGAATAGTAATAGAGGGATTACGATAGTCATACGATAGACCACATAATCGCATGTGTTCAAAAAAAGACTTATAACTAGCAACAAAGTCTTCGTAGTGAACGTAATCGAGCTCGCAATTGCCAGTGTGGCTCCCAGAAGCTGAGGAGGGCTCTGCAAGAAACAGACTATGATAATGACGTTACTTTAAAGTGAGATTACGGTACTTACGCTGTAGCTGTGCGGTAGAAGTTTTGCTTTACAGTATGCTTCAAGTTTTGATTTTAAAGGCAGCGGCTAGGCAGATGATATCCATGAGATATTCATCGTTCTCAGTCTACCTGGATGAGCTAAGTCCAAGACTGTGCTTTGCAGGTTCAAAGATATATATTAATAAATATCCCGCTTTTCCAAATGTGAAAAATGCTATTTGGGCAGACCGCGTATGCCTGCCCTCTAGAGCGCGGTTGGCTCGTGAGTGGAGATACCCCCCTCCGTACCCACGAGCCAATCGCGCTTTAGAAAGCAGGCATACGCGGGCCCAGCACTTTTCACGTCTGGAAAAGCGGGTTACTGATATCTTTTGAAGCTGCAAAGCACAGTCTTGGACTTGGCTCATCCAGGTAGACTGAGAACGATGAATATCCCAAAGTTGCCATTCTGCCGAGCCGCTACATTTAAGGGGAGCAGATGAATATTTTTGTGCATTACGATTACCACACACAAGCGATTCTCAAAGAAACTATGTTAAAAGCAGCGTCCAAGAGCAAATCTGGACTGGGCTCTCACGTGGATAGTAATTTTGGGGCCCTAACTAAGCCACTGCCCAACCGGCAGCTTAGGTTCTACACTAACGGGTGAGATTTCCGCTTCGAAACTGAAGCCAGGGATCGCATTTCGCATGGATTCATGGCGCAACCCACCAAATTCGCGCGAGGACCCATGGGTTGCGCCATGAATCCATGCGAAATACGATCTGGGGTTCAGTTTCGAGGCGAATATCTCAGCCTTAGAGCACTATCTGACCTGCCCATGGGCAGTGGCTTGTTAGGGCCCCAAAATTACGATGCACGTGAGAGCCCCATATGTCAGATTTGCCTGGACGCTGCGTTCAGAGACTACTACTTTGAAAGTATGGATTACTTTCTTGATGAATGCAAAAAGTTTTTGTAAAATGAATTTCAGATTTAACATGCGCTTGAAAGTTTTCAAGGGACTCACTGTGGTAGGAGAAAGTGCCATAGCAGATATGCCTACTGCAGTTGTTTCCTTCTACAATGAAAAGGTGAGGAGTAAGGACTCAGTAAAAGTTTTTTTGCGGATATCCATCTAGAGAATACCCTCGCATTGGTATATAAGCTTCAAGCACGGAATTTCAGATTACGCTTCCTGCACTTGGAATAGCATCTGGGTCATATATCAGAATTTACAAAAATCTAAAGCCATTCTACCAGGTTTGTTCAGATAGTATTATAATCAGTCATCATTAAAGCTTTTTTACAGTATAACATACCATCAGCTCCTATAAACGAAGTTGAACGAGAGGCCTGGGCGAACACCTGCATAAAGCAGATCACACACGAACAGCTCTTCACTGTTATACAAAGTCTTGCCAACGAGGTTGGTCATTTTTGGGATAAATATTGAAAATAGGACCACCAAGAGCTTCAGATAACACCCAAGCAGTTGACGCCTATGTCCCAAACGCTACTGGTGGTGAAACCCGAAGAACGCTCTTCATTCATTGACTATTATGCTGTTCCCAAATTCGTCAACAACCTACAAAACCCGGTAAGTTCACGATTTGATCGAAAACTTATGGTAAAGAAAAAACCTCGCAAGGTTAGTAAGTCCACCCACGCAGGTATGTTATGATGCATGATTTGTACCAGATGTCCGCGGCGAACCCATTTTATATTTCCCTGACGAGATTTCCACTTGAACAGGCCGTTTCGTAGACATTGAGACTTACTATAAACATAATTGCAGCCGAATTTTGAACTTCTACCGCGCCTTTGAGTATACCCTAAAATCCGTCATATAAGAGCGGACTTATCTGCAGTTTTGGCAGGAAAATCGATGGAAAAACGCCGCAAAGGATGTCACAGATAAGTCCGCCTAAATCGTCTCGCAGATACGTCCGTCTGTCCTGAGCATGAGCAAGCGCGACCTAGGAGCACAGACGCGCGCGACCGCTCGCGTGGCTTGCCAGTGTAGATTTAAACGAGGCCGCGATATCGCCTGAAAGAAAGAGCTCAAGGATTCGACAAGTCGTACAGTCTACTTGGTGGTCGTATCGGATTCTTCATCGCGTACGCTGGATAGGTGAGTTCTTTTCCTATATATGACACCTGTATGAAATTGAGCGATTTCTGCCGATGAAAAGAATCATAATAGGTTTCATCATTGCATCATTGCAATCATCTCAACTTATCATTCATCTTATCGTTTTGGAGGCGACAATGTTTTCACTACATCTCTCGAACCCGTACAGGCTACAACCCTTGAACCTGACTCCTACACTTTTGCTTCCTCTATTGTTTTCATGTTCTGAATGTAGTCTCTGTTGACCCATGCCATACGGCTTTTGTCAAATGCTTTCTTGAACGGAAGAGTGACAGTCTGAGAATGCTCAACCTTAGCAAAGCATTAGGCTTCCTTGTTATTTTCCTCAATTGTTGTTTCATTAAGCCTGTACATCCAAGACAAAAGATAGTGTAGTCAAATTTGATGCCGCCTGCTTTTCCTTGTATAAAAGAGTAAACCTTTCGATGACCAGCGCAAATTTATAGGACTCCGCGTGATTCCAGTGTGCAATGACCGGTAACTCAGCGAAGTTCACAATCACGCGGGGCCCTATATTTCCAGCATAGTCTCACATGCTTTGACTTAAGCTTTTCAGGTGTCTCGCATCTCAATGGCTATCAGAAGGAAGTCCTACACCGCGCTTTTTAAGCTTAACGTGGTGCAATATGCCTTGGAACATGGAACATCGGCTGCCGCTGTTCACTACGAAGTCTCTGATCGTCTGATTCGAAGATGGAAGGCCGATAAGGAGAATTTGGAGGATATGCCACTGAGGAAACGCGCCAACCGTTATGGGAAGCAAAAGGTAGAGGAGATCGAGAAAGCTGTCTATGCATGGATTGTGCAGAGGCGGGAAGCAAGCAGAGCAGTGCTTGTCGAGGACATTCGAGCGAAGGCATTGCAGCTAGCGCAGGAATCTGGCCGGCAGTACTTCAAGGCAACGGAATCGTGGTGCAAACGGTTTATGATGAAAAGGAACTTAGTCATTAGAAGAAGAACCACCATCGGTCAGCCACGTTTTGATGATGATAAACATGGAATGGAAACTGAATAAAGATTGTTGCTTCGGTTCATTCTGAGACCAAAAATGGCAGCGCAATTGCGCATCCTTCTTGTTTTTATGTGAAAAAATAAGGCGGACTTATCCGCGGGACTTGGCGGCGCGCGAGGCGCGCGAGGCTGTCACGAAAGCGGACTTAACTGAGAGCTCTTTTGCGGTCTTATCGGCGAGGCGGTCTTTACTGCGAGCCGATCTTATATGACGGATTTTAGGGTAATTTGAATTTGCGATTGGGCAAAATTGTCCTGCAAAAAAAGTTGAAGTTATCTCGAGGCTTTCAAATGAAACATTGTTCCTATAGATTAAGTCCCTTCCCTATATTCAGTAAAGATTATTGATGATTTTTGAGGCAACGATTACCTGTCTCGCTTCCATGACCAAGTCAGCAATGGACAGCATAGACGTGCTCGTGCTTGGAACTGAACAAGGCACGATCAGAGTCGTCGATTCGCAAGCTTTCCAGAACATAGCTGAATGCCAAATCCCTGGGATTCCTGTACAGATTGTGTGCTATGGTAGGAAAAGTTTTAGATATCCATTTTTCTTTATTCATTACAGATTTATAAATCTTTGATTTGCGAATGTCAAAGTACTCTAAAATTTACAGATTATACATTTGACTAGTCATTTTTCCTTTGCTATGCATAACTGTTAATCAGAAAGATTTGTGCAGGAGGAGATCGTAGAGATCGGCTTTCAAAAAAATTTTTTTGGAGGGGCGTTGAAATTAACGAATCCTATACCGGATTTTTTGAATCCTTTTTATGGTGATGGTGGTCAACAAATTTCCGGCATCTTTTCTCTGAAGTTTTGATCCATTTTCCCAGCAAGCTGAGTAGCAGAAAAACTTCTATAGTGGTCACCCAGATACTCTTCTTATGATAGGAGTCTTCGATGTTGACTACCGCCTCTTTGTCAGTACCAGGGATGGCAGCATCTTTTCAATAAAAAGAGATCAAACAAAAAAGGAGAAACCAATCATATCATGCAAGACAGATATCGTCAGTTTTGCGCGAGTTAACAAAATGGTGAGTAAAATGTCTCAAGATGGCGGGGCATAATGTCTTGCACACAGCTGGCAGTGGCTACTTCGGACAACACGCTTCATTTCTACTCATTCTCTGGTAAATGCATGAACACAGTCAACATCGGAGAGCCAATCAAAGGACTCGAGCTTTTCCACTACGCGCCGAAGCAGTTTGAGGGTGTACTCGTGCTTTTGGAGAATCAGGTGAATTCACTTATTCTTCTGTCGATACAAGATGACCTCTCATGCCATTCATATATTTTCCCTTGTAGGTCCGCTTGTACACCCATCTCCATCTTCTTGATATTGTTAAAATAGACAAACCCTTATCGTGGATGAAATTTGGCCAGTTTGGAAGAGAGGAAGGGGCATTGGTTTTAGGAACGAGAGGTGGGCCATTCGTACTTACACTATCAGCGCGCAAGTGCCCGAATGCGTCATTTTATAACATTTAGAATTTTGTGAAATACTTGCTGCTTAAAGCCTCACACTTGTTTATATGTGTTGAGCAAGAAGTAATATAAAATTTTAATCACTTGAAATTTGCTATTTTGAAGACAAAAGTGACTTTCATAAGTTTAAACCCTGGTTACGAAGTAGGTTGTGCAAACTGCTCTCTAAAATGTCAAGTAGGAATTTCGATAAAATTTTCAAACGCTTGGAATTTGTTGTAAGCCCTTTTGCACATGTATCGCGCGCGGGCGTTTTGCTTATTAATAGATGCCGTATGCCACTACCACCTCGTGGGTTTACTGCAGTGGCGTACCCAGGATTTCGGCTCGGGGGGGGCGCGACGAAAAATTTTTTCTAAAGAAGGTGCGTGGCGTTAGCCACGCACTCCGAAAAAATTTTGGGGGTGCTTCTCAAAATTTTTGCGGGTCCCCGACCCCTAAAACCTGGAAAAAGGGGGCGTGGCGTCAGCCACGCCCCCGAAAAAAATTTTTTTACAAGGCTAATTTGAATTTTTAAAAATTTTTCAAAATTATTTTAATTATTTACAAAAATAAACAAATCACTTGCACATTTTTATAACCCATATAAGTGACTTTCAAAAATTTCGCGACCCATTCTCGGGGGGGGGCGCGCGCCCCCCCCGCCCCCCCCCCTCGGTACGCCACTGGTTTACTGTAAGCGGCGCCACACAAATACTAATGAAAGAATGCTCTTTACGCTCATCTTCAGCTCAGGACGTCATCCGGTAGGGCGCAAGGGGTGTAGACAGTTTCGCAGGGTAGGGGAACGAAGGCCGCCAGTTTGAGCCGCCTCTCGCGGCCAACTGGTCCTTTTGCAATGTTGTTGCAGCTCGTTCCAGGACCAGTAATATGCGGAGACGGCCCAAGCTGGCGGCCTTTGATCCCCTACCCGTTTCGCACAACCGGGATCTGTCAGGGCATTTTTGTACAGGACCGGTGGCGCGCGAAACACCCTGCGCCGGCTTTCTAAGCAGATACAGGGAAAGGAGTTTGCCCTAGTCAAGTGGCAAGCCTACCAGATAATCTTTATCTTTATTTTTATATATGCACTCATGGTGCGCCAAAACAACTCGACAACATATACTCAGTAATGAAAGAAAATGTCCCTGTCACACTTCCACATTCCAACCTAAGTACACAGGTTAAGTATAAAGACCGCAGAGATCCGCTTGAATCAAGAAGAAGGTTTCGTACTTTCTGCATCAATACAGATGCTTAGCATTGGAGAATGCTACCGCCCTAAGAATAAGTTGAACTTCGAGGGCGTCCAAGGCCAGCCTGGTTCATGTTAGGTATCCACCAACCTGACAAACCAGTCTTAGATACACCTGTATTTGGATCAAGCAAAAGCTGAATGTCAAAAGCGACTAAGTTCTTGGAGTGGGAACCAAAAGAAGAAGGGGTGGAAGTATGACAGGTCTGTCAGGAAAAGGATCAAAAGGTTAGTAATAAGAAAAAAAACACTAAATATTCAGCAACATGCACTGAGATGGTGATGAAAGCGCGTTAGTAAGAAACTAAAACAGAAAGACAGAATGATGCCAAATAGAATGAAGAGCACCGAAAAAGAAAGAAAAAAATTCAAAGCCATAATTGAGCAGCCATAACTGAACCTGCAAGTCAATGCAAGACCAACGAGCACCTGAGAGGTACAATGGAGAAGAAAGCTGATAAAAAACAAAGCCCAAAGCGATTCCATCCGCCACCATAGCACGTCCAAAGCATCCAAATGGAAGCTCAAAAGGTCTTATGCAGAAGGCTCGCACTTTCATGCAACACTAATCAGTGTTAGCGATACCACACAAGTCAAGCCTTTTCAGTCTACTCCTGAATAAATATTCTGTTCTATTCTCTGCACAATGTCATGTCAAACGGCCTTTTCAAAGCTACGGTGATATGGTGGAGTCTAGTGCCGAAAGGCTCTCATAGGCCCCGGACAGACTTCACGCGACTTAATCGTCGCGATTTGATCGCCAAGATTTCCATTCATTTTCATTTCACATTCAAAAATTTCGGGCTGGAAAAGTATCACAACCGAATGCAAGTTGATCTGCATGGAATGATGTTGTAACAGTTGTCTCGTCGCGATTCAGTCGCGATGATCAAATCGCGTGAAGTCTGCCCGGGGCCATAGACCGCTAAATAAAATTTTCAGCGGACAATCGCGATGTTATCACATGAGCTTTTTGCAAACTCCATGTCTGAAGGAAATTTCAGGTCTAATTTTTGAATCAGTTTTCCATTTTCAGATGGTGGTCTCCTCGTAAAGCTTTTCCGCCGCAAAGCATCGTTGGATGAACGGCTTGATATTGCAGCTCCTCCAAAAGCTTATAATATCAAGCTGAACATCCCCAAGAAAAGCAAAATATTTATCGATCAGACTGTTCGTGAACGAGACAACGTTAACCAGATCCACCAGGTAGGCACTTTCTTTATCGTCCTTACCACAAATTGGCCGCTTTCAGACATATCAACGCGATTTATTCCTCATCAAATATCATGCTACAAAAGCGTTCGCAGCTATGGCATCCACATCAACAGCTTCGATTTCTACTGATCCGAAACATGCGGTAGACATCGCTGTTACCGTAAATGGATTTGGACCAAAGTTTCGATTAACGGTGAAATTGAGCTGCGCAATGTAAGTCGCTCAATAGATACCGCTCTTTCGAACGCTTTGTTTAAGGAAAGTGCCACTCTATAGCCTGTGGCTGTCAATGGTATACTCACCAAAAATCTACAACTTTGAAGAGACGTTGATTCCGATTTCCATCCTCATGCCAGGACATTTCTACACCTTCACTACATTGGTTGAGTGTATCGAACCTGAAAAGGTAACCATAACTTCAATCGTCAAATATGAATTTTTATTGAAACAACGAAATGTAGAAAAGCAGAAAAGATAACGCTGCCTGGCCAACCCTAAATTCAAAGAAGGTATAATGTAGCAAAAGTTCTTGCGTTCATCCTTCAGATAAGAATTTTCTCCTTTCAAGGCTATGTCAGAACTTGCTGCAGACAAATTTGCTCATAAAACTATCATTTTATAAAGATGCCTAGACCTTGTTCCTTCCATTAGATGGCTTGTTTCTTCGCCCTTGAACTCAAAAGACGAACCTGCAAGCAGTGAGACTGTCCATGCAAATTTGTTTTCCCAATCGAACACTACTCGCAGATCAAACACTTACAAAGTTACTTTTTCAGGGCATTTCGGAGGACATTCGCGTGCTTCTAGTCAAACAGGACAAGTCAACGCCAATTGTCACAGCCATTGTTACAATGCCTACTAGTGAAATGAGCTTGTTAGATTGAATAATAAAGTTCTTTTACCAGTGCTCCAAGAAAAGGTTTTCTCCAAAAGCGAGATTGAAAAAAATCCCAGACGGTGCCCACGTATCAAATACATCGCCCGGGCAGAATTGGGTTGCCCCTGGAATGTCGATAGGTTTGATAGGTCCCTCGACTAAACAAAACGTCGGGTATGCTTGATAAATGCGACTTTTGGGGCTTTTATTGTCTGAAAGCGCCTTTCCTAGTGCCGTTCTACCATCACATATGTTCAGATGAATTTTGAGGATCTGCATCGTCTGCGTACATCTCACAGGCTTAGCCTCGGAGCACTAGTTCGCGCTTGCTGTGTGCTGCAATTGTTTTTGCTATGGATCTTCAAGATAGTATCATTACTTAACAACAAAGCGCTAAGCGTCTGTCTGTTTGTCTGTCTGTGTGTATATCTGTCTGTCACGAAATTCATAGAGCGTGTTGTAGTCAAGGACTTGAGCTGAAATTTTGGTCATGGCACCCTACCAGCATGTAGGTAAATATTGCAAAAGCACACGCCGATCCGATAATTGGAACCTTCAGAAACTGGGCGTCAAACGGGTCCACGCGACTTTTGACCGGCCAATGTGGGTCGATGATTGTACTTTTTGAGAAGTTGTGGATTTGCTTAACAAGTAAATGTGCAGACCATAGGCTTAAGTCCAGAAAGTAAGCAAAATATCTATTTTTACGCAAAATCAGCGCCAAAAAAGAGTGTTTGCGTAGATCATCAATTTGTCAAGGTTTCATTGTAATTTTTTGCGCAGATTTCTGCTCAGAAATGTAGGGGACAAAAGTAACCATCTTTTGTAAAAACTAATCGGCAATAGTAACTTCAGTAACTGGCCGACATTCTCTTTTGATCTTCTACGCAAAAACTTTCTCTTCCCAGTTTACCGCTCCTACATGGAAAAGCTCATAAAATGAGTAATTGTTTACAATTCGTTCATGATGGTCAGCATCGCATAGTGAGTTTCAAAGTGACATCATGCGAGCAAGAGGAATGCATACAGATAGAGGGCCAGTGCGAGCCTCTGCGAAGCAGAGGTGAAGCACTGGTATTACGATAAGCGGCTATTCAATACAAGGGCTTTCCGTAAATTTCGCACGATTAGCACTTTTTAAAATCGGAGCCATGAACATGCCTAGGAATGCCTGGACATGTGCCCAGGAATGCCTGGACATGGAGGCCGAGAGTCCTGAACGCTGTTCAAAGCAGATTCTTTCTTCTCTCTCCTCTACAATGTTCAAGTGCAAAAAGTGCATGAAAGCGCACCTTCTCGTTGACCTTGAAACTTTCACAGCAAACAGTCTATCCGTTGCAAGGAAAGTATGATTGTTGCAGACTGCGAAACGATCAATCATTATGCAGCGAAGTTTTCCGCATGCTAGCAGAAAAAAAGTGCAGGTCCTTTTGCTGTACTCCGCATCAGAAAACACAAAACAATAACAGCTGTAACTAATTTTTCTTTCTCATTATAGCGGACGGTTATCGTTTTCTGACGCGGAGTACAGCAAAAGTAAAGGATTTGCACTTCTTTGCGGACCCACAGGATAGTATTTTACGATAAGCGGCTACTGTAGAGAGGTCTGCGCATCAAACTTCTCATGAAAAAAATCGATAACCTTCTCACAATTTTATTGAAAGCGAGAAGAGGGCGTGGGTCGAAATTCGCAACAATCTGATTAGTAGGTATTCGCCTGAAGAAGTCCACCGATAATACAATGACAATTTTACGGTCAAAGGCTAGCCTCTGACGAAGGCAGATGCCGGCCCATAAGCGCGCGAGAACGCGGCTCGTCGCGTTGTTGGCGTGCTCAACATGCTCGACCACAAACGCGCCTACTTCGCGACAATAGACCATTGACCTTTCTCCTGAGATAGCTCTTCTTCCCACTACAAAATCAAACCGCCGAAGGCTATGGCCGGAGAAACAACTTGGCACTGAATGTTAGCTGATTACGATTTCCTACTTGATCCTCATACATTGGTCACCAAGCAGTCCGCAAAACGTTAGCGACCGCTGTTCTGGTAAACAGCGCCTTTGCTTGCCTTCACAGATAGTTATCGCGCACGACAATAGGAGTATTCCTGGAGTGGCGCCGTTAGCCAAGGGTGCAGATTTCAGGTCTTCCCAAACGTGCTGACCTTGGCAAAGTTTTGATTCTAGCAAGGTCATGCGCCTGAACAGTCCTTAAAAGGACAAGATCCAAATACTGTTCAACTAGAGCTGGAGGGCGGCCTCACGCAATGTTCTTCGTGGGAATCGCTTCGACAGTGGCATTGCTCACCACGTTGGGTTGCCTCGTTACTATCGCTATTATTGTGAACGATATTAATGATCTCAGAGATAATGTTCTTACTACCATGGATGAATTTAAGGTGGGTTGGCATAAATGCAGCTGATTTTGAAAGTTTTCTTTTCTTAGATTGTGGCTGACAGCACTTGGGATAATATTATCGCTCTTCACCTAAACCCCACTGGAGAAGAAAGTGCACCAGCCACGTTTGCGACCTTATTTGGTCGCCGAAAGAAAGACACTGGTTTTCCTGAAAGCTGCAATTGTGGACCAGTGGGAAGAAACTGCCCGCCTGGACCGCCTGGACCTCCAGGAAAGGATGGACTACCTGGATTGGATGGTATACCTGGGAAGCTTGGGCGTCCTGGAGTCAAGGTAACTTGAAGCGGAGCTGAACGAAGGTATTATCTTGCGTGTTTCAGGGAGTAGCCCTTAGCGTCACTCATGATACTCCCGGAGGATGCGTCATATGCCCTCCTGGACCCCCGGGTCCACCTGGCCCCAGAGGACCATTAGGCCCTCGAGGACCAGAAGGACATCCTGGGCCATGCGGTCCGCCTGGAGATGTAGGCGACAAAGGAGAAGATGGACCGCCTGGGGAACCCGGACTTGCTGGCGAACCTGGCGTACCAGGAAAGGATGGTTACCCAGGAGCTGATGGATGTCGTGGTTTACCGGGAGAACCTGGACCGCAAGGAGACGTGGGTCCTCGCGGTTATCCTGGGCGAGAAGGAAAGCCAGGACCAAGAGGAGAAGATGGAGCACAAGGTCCCCAAGGACCCCCTGGACCTGCTGGTAAACCTGGCAGGGAAGGATATTCCGGTCCAAATGGAGGAGTAAGTTTTCTGCATGCTTTAAGAAATTGTTAGTGCCTTGTTTTGTATTTCAGCCTGGAGATATGGGTTCTCCTGGGCGCGATCAAAACTACTGTCCGTGTCCTCCAAGAAAATCAGATAATTAGCAGGTAAACTTCGAAAAGTTTTCCGAAGTATTACAGAATAGTTTTAAATGGAGTTTATCACTTTCTATGGTTCACCATTTAGTGAATCACTATGTATGGCTCAATACTTTAGCAAAACAACTTCGTATATAACTTCGAGATTTCTGAGAGTATTTACACAACTTACATGTGCAAAGCACTTCTTGTTCATCCATATTTTGTTTGTTATTCAGTTTTGGGAATTCCAATAAATCTATGAAAGTAGTGAAACGTATGGAACACCATATTGCCAGAGCTTGTACTTTAATCGTCGCGGTCGCTCTGTGACTGGAATCACACCATCATGTCGGTCAAGATGGCTTAAAAATTGTTTACTTCATTTTCATAATTGAACTTACATCAGTATTGTGTGAAAGGAAAGTCTGCGCATTGGATTCAAATGCATATTTATATACAAAGAATCGTTGGACCTATCAAAAAAGATGAGTTGCCTAAAACCATACGGCTCCTGAAGCGAACGCGCCTGCAAATCTAGCACTCTTAGATGTGTGAGGTTACCGTACCAATGTGTACCAATGCCAAATGTACTCGCGGCACGATCTCTCGCTAATTTACAGTCCATCGGAACGGGTCCAAACACATCGCCGGTGGCGGTCCGAAAAAATCTTGATCGGGGAGGGGTGTGGGAGGTACGTGACAGAATTATTTGTATAAAAGGGCGGGGCTACAGACGCGATCTCCGAAAACATTTCTGGGATGCTTCCCAGTCTTCTAGTTGTGCCTAAAACTCTGAAGTTTTCAAAAAATAAGAGTGTGTTACATGCAATATGTGCCATGGTCAGTGTGCCCAACCGGGATCAGGCCAAACCGTCGGCGTAAATTTGCGCGCTCGCAGCTAGCGGTTTGCGCTGCATATGCACGCTGTCGGAGAGAGCAAAAGGATTGAAGAGAGAGCAGAGAAACAGGCCGTGGGTGCGATCGCGAACCCTAGCGACGCGGACTCACGCCATGCCAATTTCGGGCTGGCTGGGATTGGGACAGACTGTACACTGCACATATTGCGCAATTTATATTGTGTTTTCTCGGCTAAATTGCATAATTTAATCTAATGACGCATCAAACGTCTTTTCTGAATCTTAATGCAGTTTTTGGAGGGGTAGATCTCCAATGCATTCGGCTTTTAGATTCTGAAGAAGGCGATATAGCTGAAGATATAGCCGAAACGTCAGTCAATAAAGAAGATACATCCAGATGTGTAGCTAAAGCATTTCTCAAAAGCAATTCCATAATGTCGAGATTGAGCGACGGCCGAGCTTATACGATTTGTAAATATTTTGAGGGACAATCACTAATGTTTCTCTCATGAGTAATTAGCAAAAGTAAAAGAGACCCTGGAAAAGCTTTTGGTAAGAGATAAGCGTCAATGGTCAAAGAGATTGGGATGGAGTACAAAAAATATGTGTGCGTGCAGACGCAGGTAGTAGTTCATAAAATTGTCCGATTATATGACTTTAAAGGCAGTGCCAGGACAAATCAATCCACGATTTTTTTTGCTTATGTGGGTCTAATCGCTATTCTGGATCCGAAAATCCATACTGGAGAGCGCGAAGACGACGAAAAAGGGGTCTAACGCAGTAGAGGAATTAGCAGATGGGTGGGGTCTTCCACACTCTACCAACTTCCGGAGCGATCTTCCCAATCCGCCTTGAAGTTACATTGCGCTTGACCGATGGCGAAGTTAGGGCGGTTAGCGGAAGCGACAGATCGCTCCGGAAGTTGGAGGAATGGCTTCGAAGACTGTAAGACCCGCCCACCTGCTCATCTCCTTCCTGTACTAGAGCCCTTTTCTGCCATTTTCGCGCTCTCCACTGTGCAGTTTCGGATGGAGCCTAACGATTAGGTCTATCTAAGCAAAAAAAATCCCAGAATCGACTTCTTGCCCGGATACTGTTTATAAGGCATGATAGTTTGGGGAAGGGGGACGCTGCGTCAACGAAAAGGCAGGTACCTGAACGAACCTTACTCACCAACTCATAGGCTGTGTGCAGGTCATGGCTCGGCACGAGCTGGAATCAGGGAAATTTTCAAAACAAAGTACCCTTTGATCTTAATTTCGTACGAAGTCCCATTTGACCCCAAACCCTAATTGCAAACGCAAAAACCCTTGAAATACGAAACGTAGAAAAAAAAAGTTTTGTCTTTTCGGCCACAAAAACGATATCCTTTTCGCTCATGTCCCAAAAACGGTAGCTTGACCAGGTACCAGGTGTGCCAAGTCCTGGTTCAGGTAAATTTGGACACATAGGTTTTTCGCCTGGAAACTGATGAGAGAGTCCCAACTAAGGCACTGCCTAAGCGGCAGCGCAAATGATTCATTCACAGTTGAGAATCCTTCCAGAACCCCTCCGCTCCTGCCGTGACCGTAACGTAAGAATCGACTGCTTACATTAACACTACGTTCGCGCTGGGACTCATCCTACATTCGCGGTTACGGTGACGGCGGGACGCGGAAGGTTTGGGGACGGATTTTTTAGCTGTTCATGAACCTTGCGCTGCCGCTTGGGCATTACCTTAGTTAAACTCTCTCATCAGTTTCCAGGCGAAAAACCCATGTGCCCAGATTTACCTGGACACTACCCTTTATGCTAGCTGTCCGCGCGAGCTGCGCCCATCGGCAATATTTCTACTCTACCCCGCCTTCTGTGCAGGTTATGGTAGCAAGTTCTCAACCAGGAGGACTAGCACTCGATTGGCGAAAAAAAGTGCCCAATATCTGTCTCCCTCTAGCATAGAGCTGCAACTTCTCAATATGTATGACTTCGCTTTGAGGCGCTGAAACCTCGAGACTGCCAGTGAAGTTGGTCAACCAATCATTCATTGGAAGTAGAAAAGCGCATCTCTTATTCAAGTAAATCATTATCAACTTTACTAAGGTTGATAACTACTAGCAAGTATATATAAAGGAGAGCCGAATGAGTTGGATTCATTTCACTACCGTGTTCCAATAAGAAGGTCAGGGCACTGGCTTCACTCTCGACTTGCCCTCACCAGTGCCAATTCAGATGGTCCATTACCTGCAACGTTCAAATGCTACGCTAGTCCGCTGGTATGAGAAGTTCTTCGTGGGGTCATTTCTCAACTCGACTTCCACCATTACTGTGTACCTCGCCTACATGTATTGTGGCATCTTCTTCGCTATTCTCATCTTCTGCATTTCGATGGTAATTCTTTGGAGACAAGCGGACAAGTGGAAAAAGTACACGGATCATATTTGTGCTGGATATCATTATTACAGCGTGAGTGAACCAGAGCGACTGGCTAACACCGAATAGAGAACTATGTCGCTGAAAGGGGAGGTTCTGAGCGGACATCTGCGACAATTACACACCTCCTGCATGTACAACAGTGCGCTTCTGTTGCAGATGTCCGCGAGAGAGTTACTTTTGGCGTTGTAGTCCTTCCACTCGCCGACAACGATCCTGACGAGCAAAATAGATTGTTTAGGGTCGTTCAAGGGTCCCTGCAAAATCAAGGCGGTCCAGAAGGTCTGAAAGGTCCAGACGCTCACATCGCTCATCGAGATCGCGGCGTTCTTCAAGATCACGCGGTTCAAGATCTCGACATTCCTCCAGATCCGGTCGTTCGCGAAGATCTTCGAGGCGTTCGGGACGATCCGGTAGAAGCCACAGATCATCTCGTTCGAGGAGGAGCAGACGTTCTTCGCATAGCTCACGGCGATAGATGTGTGCACACCATTTCACTTCCGATGACTTTCTTGACGATGCTCGATGGTACTGCGGTGTGCTAAATATAAAGTGTTCTTGTTAGCTGTGTTAATCTTGAAGCAACTATATAAAGCAAAAAAAATTGATTCAAATGTGAGTGATAGTGGTTGACAGGCCAACATCCGGCAAGTACGCTTGCAAATTATTCAGCTATCGGCTCCTGCTGTAAGCAGAGATGATTACCTGCTACAATCTAGTCAAATTCTTTTCTGGTACGGGACTGCATGAACTGCACACATTGCGTCAAGCCCGGACTTCGAAAGGGCACTGTCAAAGCACATTTAAACACATGAGAATCGCACGTGGAAACTCATTTCGAGGTCTTGACTAACAACAAGACGCTGTTATTTGACAGCGCAAATGATGCGCCCCCGGCTGTGATTCCCCAAGCCAGCACATTAGCCAGATGGGCGGGCTGAGCGCCGCTCTCCCTCCGCCTTTTGCTCCCCTAACTGCAAGGACGAGCTTACAGGTTACGCATTTACGCATTTACGTTGTGCGATATGTTGTGTGATATGTTGTCACATTTACGTTGTGTGATACATGTTTCCACGCTGCAGGCAATAATTAGCTTTAGAATACTCTCACGCTTTTCGAAAAGGGACTCTGAAAACCGGGGTTTCTGGGACTTTCTTACAATTTTCAGTTGAATTTGGGATCAGGGAAGGCGAATGGGCCGCCCCTGACTCCAAATCCGAACTGGAACGCCGAAAACAATCGAAACTGACACAGACACCGAATACATGGAAGTCGAAATTTTGCCTGGACTCTACCGAAGGCACTGTCCGGGCAAACCTGAAAACACCTAAATCCATTGCATTACCAAAATGGACTTCCCATGCAAGCCGTAGCCTGCCGTAGCCTGCAACTGCATCCAAAAGCGAGGTTCCCGCAGATTTCCTCCAAATTTGGGCGGAAAGAGGATCATATCGTTCTAAAATAGTGTTTCGACCTAGGGATCGCTCTACATCGTTCCTTTCGCAATGTCATTCTCGCACTCACGCTCACAGTTTGGAGAGAAAAATCAGATTCAACCAGTGCAATTGCATCCAAAAGCGAGATTTCCGGAAATTTTCTCAAAAATTGAACGTAAAGAGGATCATATCGTTCCAAAATAGGGTTTCGCCCTAAGGATCGCTGTACAGTTCCCTTTCGCAGTGTCATTCTCACACTCACGCTCACATTTTGGAGAGTCAAAAATCAAATTCAGTCAACGTAAATGCTCTCAAAAGTCATATTCTCGGAGATTTCCTCAAAATTTGATGAAAGGTGGAAGCTGACGCGAATGGGAAGAGCTTAAAAAACAAGAGCATAACGAAACTGAGATGGGATGTGAGCGGATCAATTAATGGTACGCTTTCATACCTAACCTTCGCAACGATTATCATTCCGCATAATTCCATGGCACGCGCTCGCGTATTTCAACACAACTACTGCAGCAGCAGAGCATACCCTGTGTGTCGTGGCCTCTCGTTTGCGCGCCTTTGCGTCCTCTTGGCCTCATGATTGCACCATCGCGTCAGTAAACAATGGGACCTCGTTTTGCGACTGGCGTCTACTCAGAACAGACGTCGGAGTCATACTACATGTGGGCGGACCAACCAAGCCGTCGAGTTTTTTGGGATCAGGTTTGTACAGGAGAAGATTTCGCATATTTCCACATACTTGGCGCGCTTGCGCATTTCGACACAACTACTGCAGCAGCAGAGCGCGTTCTGGGGTGTGTGACGTTTCGCACGACCGTAATGCTTTCCACACAGGACCACCGCCGCGCGCGACACACCCTGCGGCGGCTTTTGCCTAAGCAAAACACGGGGAGGAAAGATTTGCGGCGTGCATTACATGTTAAGACAAGTCAAAATCAGGGAGACGCTGGAGACCGCCCGTGCGAAAAGACCGTCTCCCCGCGTTCTGTGTGTTGTGCCCTCTTCACGCTAGACCTCTGCGTCCTCTTGGCCTCATGATTGCACCGTCGCGTTTCTAAACAATAAGGCCCCGATCTGCGTCTGGCGTCTACTCAAAACAGACGTCGGAGCCATACATGTGGGCGGACCAACCTAGCCATCGAGTTTTTTGGGATCGGGTTTATAATTTGAGAAGGTTTGGGCCTTATTGTTCCTCCCTAGTGTGAGATAATGAAAGCGAAAAATGGGACAGACAAACGAGATTTTGGCTTGCTTTGAAATCCATAGTTTGGATGTTATTTGGAGTGGGATTTCTAATGTAAGCAAAAAGGTAATAGTTTTCTGAATTAAGGCAAAAAGAAGTAGTTAACCCACTTCTGAAACAATGGTGACTTGTGCGAATATGACCATCTCACTTGTGGTCTAATATTTGAAAATCTCTTTCGCCAAAACTTGGCCCAATGGGTTATTTGATATGCAACTTATGAAAACGGTGCTCTTATGCTTATAGTGCTCTTATATTATGCTTACTGTGCGTATACTATCGGCAAGAGGAATGAACAAATGAACAAAAAATGATAACAGAAATAGTGATGCAACAACATTCGTCCATGAAACGGTGCCTTTGTCTGGATGTCGTAATGGTCGTCGCTGCACCGGAACGCGATTGAACACAGGGATCCTTCCTCTGGAGTGGCTGCTAAAAGGTGAAGTAGATAGGTCTAAACTAAAGTGCAGACCAATGAAAAGTGTTATCAAACTGATCTTTACTGGTATTGGTACTGGATGAAGTTCGTAAATTTCTCTCTTCTCATTGTTCTTATATGATCGTAACTCCTGAAGACGGCGTTCTTCACCGATATCATTGCATGCCTTTGCCAAAGGCAATCCTGGTAGTGGACCTGTGCGAAGGTCAGGCTCTCATCTGCAACAGCTGGTAGTACATCAGTGTCTTCCTCAAACTCGCGATATCCATCATTTTCGCTATTCATCTCGCCATTATTATGTTCGTCTGGCTTATCGTTTGCAGTGTGACTTGCTTTTTCTTCAGCGAATGAAAATCCGGCATGCAGTATGTGTCTGTGTAGAATCTTCCCAATGTTGCTGTGATTTTTTGTTGCAAATCTTTTTCTACCCCCTATTGCGAATTCTACCTCAATATCTGTAGCGAGCATTTCTAGCTCAAACATAAACATCTGAGCATTGCCAGATGTTCGAAAAAATCTTGAATGGCGGTCAGGCAAGAGGCAGCAAAGGCTCGCCGCTTCTGCTTATGGAAGTACTTGAGGAACTTCAGACTTCCTCGCGCCTCTAATTACTTCTTTGCACTTCTAATTATAGATGACCTATTCCAAATTGATCGTTGATTTCTCAAAACGTGGCAAGTTTTGAAATAGCTTTTATGTTTTAAATTCGTAGCAAGTAAAATAGATAACAAGTTCAAAAAGGACTCATAAATAGCCATTCAATGTCAAATAATTCTAAAGTATGAATTGGTCTATTCAGGGGGACGGAACTTAGGAACCCAAGCCTGATGGGGGACGGAACTTAGGAACCCGTGCCTAATTAGCTCGATTCGGGGAGTGCCTGCAGGTTACAGTCATGCTCGCTGGCTCCGATTACTCACTAGGACACAGCAACAATCTAAGCCCCGCCCCCTTGAGAGCCTGTTTGGAACCTAGCCAAGGAATGCTGAAAATCTCAATTGAATTTCAGGGCTGGCTCTAAGCCAAAAACCTTCAAAGTGATCGTACGAAGGTGAAATTAGGCTCAAACGAAAGAGAAAAACCGTGCCATCATCATAAATTATCTACTGAATTGAACTGATTGAACACAACATTTTCTTGGTTCAAAACTTTATTCAAGTGTTAAATTACTGAGAAATTATTCAAAAGTTTCAAAAAAAAATATTTGAGTGCTAAATCCGGGCAAAAGACCAGAATATCATTCGAGAAATGACAGTTCAAAAACTTTTAAGATTGATAGTTATTTAAATGCTGAAATAGGCGAAAGACTAGAAAATCAATTGCGAAACGACAGTTTATAAAATTCTCAAAAATAAAAGTTTGTTTGTGTGCGGAAGTCTGGGCAAAAGACTAGAATATTAAGGAATGAAAAATCAAGAACTTCTCAGAAGTAATAGTTTTTTTGAGTGCTGAATTTCGAGCAAAACACATCAAGAAATGCACTCAGTAGTTAAAACTACCACAGTTGCTACCAGAATCACCTGAGACTCCCATACAGGAGCAGAATCTGCCGATGAATAAAATTCTTGCAGCAGATGCTGCATGTGGGAATAAAAATAATCGTCGTAAGATATGGGAAGTTGCGATATGGTAGTAACGAATGGTTTTCACCTTTTATGCTACTATTTATAAGGAAATTTTCGCCTCAAATTGTTATTGCAACCTTGCCTTGCGCAGGTTGAGGTCATTGCTTCCAGCATATTAGCAGGATGTTCTTCGCACATCAGAATCGTCTGTGGTTGACAGACTCAGCAATATCATTAGTGAAGTTTTTGAATTCATTTCTTGATATTCTAGTCTTTTTCCCAGAATTCGGCACACAAACAAACCTTTATTTTTGAGAATTTTATAAACTTTCGTTTCCCGATTGGTTTTCTAGTCTTTCGCCTAAATTTCAGCATTTAAATAACTATCATTCTTGGGAAGATTTTGAGCTGTCATTTCTCTAATGTTATTCTAGTCTTTTGCTAGGATTTAGCACTCAAATAAAATTATTTTGAAAAACTTGACGGTTTTTTGAAATTTCTTTCAAATAATTTCTCAGTAATTTGACACTTAAATAAAGTTTTAAACCAAGAAAATGTTGTGTTCAATAAGTTTAAATCAGCAGATACTTTATGATGATGGCATGGTTATTCTCTTTCGTTTGAGCCTAATTTCACCTTCGTACGATCACTTTGAAGGTTTTTGGCTTAGAGCCAGCCCTGAAATTCAACTGAGATTTTCAGCATTCCTTGGCTAGGTTCCAAACAGGCTCTGGGGCGGGACTTAGATTGTTGCTATGTCCTAGTGAGTAATCAGAGACAGCGAGCATGACTGTAACCTGCAGGCACCCCCCGAATCGAGCTAATTAGGCTCGGGTTCCTAAGTTCCGTCCCCCATTAGACTCGGGTTCCTAAGTTACCGCACCCGTCTATTCAATCTTCAGACCAGAATCTCAAACATAAACATGTAAATCTTTCTCAGTTATTCCGATCGAAGACAAGAACCTTGAAGAATTATTGCACTCGTCCTTTATTCTGCATCAGAATCAGTTCCTTCTGTTGCGAATTTTGGAGTAAAATTTCCTGAACCCAATATCCAAATAAGTTCAAATCGATTATAGCTGAGATTGAAAGAAATTGCGAGAATCTCAAATTGATCCGGGGTGAGATACCTCCAAAAAGATTTTCGTTCAATTCTTCAACTTGTAAAGTATCAGAGGTGTGAAAAATGATTAGAGGCGCGAGGAATCTGGAGCTCCCCAAGCGCTTCCAGAGGCAAATGCGGTAAGCCTTTGCTGCCTCCTGCATGACGTCCAATCTTGAATAAAAAATAAAAAAAAATCTGCCATGGCTTGTCTCATCATTTTGGAGCTTTCCTTACTGTGCTTCCTCATGACATCATTTTTGATTCCATCTGGTTTTTGCCGGTTCTGACTTCCATGATGCATATTGGTAGTAGGCGCATGTGGTATAGGCAGAATTCCTGTCGTTCTTGTTCGTCATCCGGAAGAGTAATTTCCTCACCATACTGCTGGTATTTCTGCAATATGTCCGCGGGATTCTTGTACGTCTTCAGGTCCTTTATGATGAGTTGAAGAGTCGCATCACTTTGTTGTGGCTTCCACTGTCCTCCTTGGAAGCGGGGCATGATATCGGTCGTGTTTGGCCGATGCACCAAATGTATCGGTGATTCTTAGGCTTCATAGTAGCCTGAGGCGAAATAGCGCCCCTTGGTGTGTGTTATACAGAACCCATTAGCTGTAGAGCTTTATGAAGAGTCGACTAGCACACGTGGGTGCCGTGGTAGAATGCTGACATGAATAGGCGTTGCAAAGTTACTCGACAACATCTGGTCCATAAAGATACCTATATCACAGCAGGTCATGCTTATGGGTTGTTTCATACTGCCGCACTGACTGCAGCAGTCTGCACTGACCGCAGCAGACTGCAGCAGACTGCTGCAGTCAGTGCGGCAGTCTGAAACAACCCTATGCATGACCTTAACGGTACTCTGGCAACACACAATGAGGCTACAAAGAGAGGTGCCGATCATATCGGCACACTATGGTAGGCATCATTGTGCTAGTGTTTTGCAGGATGGGCCTATCCGACATTGCTAACGAATATCATGTTATCAGAATCACTTCAACAACGACCTCCTCTCCACCCCCCCCCCCCCCAGGTATGGCATGCCATACCCCGAGCTTGACCCTCACGATAATTCCTTTGCTTTCCATCCAAAGCAATTTTCAACTTGACATATACAGGGCCCCTAAATTGCAGAGTCGTTTGCACCAGCGGTCGCGCGACCGGGTCGCGCCCGGGCTTTTGCCGGCGCCGGCGCCATCGGTCGAGGCGGCGCCATTGATGCCCGGGCGCGACGCGCGCGACCGCTGGTGCAAACGACTCTGCAATTTAGGAGCCCTGTACCCATCTCGTGCCGGGCCCAATTATACATCCACTTGATCCACTTCGGTATTGTTCACAATTTGGCCAATAGCGAAGTGGAACAAGTTGATGAAGGGATTCAAGATCAAGTGAATCAAGAATGGTGCGCACCTCATTTATAAAAGTAAGTACTTGTTGCAAATATGCGCGGGGGACTTATCTTTCGGCCTCATATACTAGTCGTCTACCCTTGTTAAATCCGTACATGTCGTTATTTAATGGTTGTGCGAAACAAACTTCTTTGGTTGCGTATCATAAACAACGATGAAAAGCACATTACGACCGTGGTACGACCATCGTAGAAAACGGCGTGACCATATGTGTACGAGGCTTTCTCATACCAAGGGTTATACGAATTTCAAGCTTTCTCAAAATTCCGGATAATATACCCGAGATTTTCTTACAAACATGACTAGTGTTCTTCCGTCTGTGATAACTACGTACATTGCCCCGATAAGTAGTGTCATAAACCTACGGGAACAGCAGCGATTTCAGCGCTTAATACATTGAAGTGAATACAGACTTGTTGAGAATGCTATGCATTCCTCGTGCTTTTTCTGTGTCTTGAGAGCCAGATACGAGCGTGCCAAAACGATAGTGAAACGGCCTCGCACAGAAAGCGTTCGGAAAGTGAGACTATGAGACGATAAAAAAGAGCCAATGATGCTTTTTCTTGCCTTTCTTAGGGCTTGACGCACAGTCAAGACGATGGTCACGCTTTGTAGATATAAACGCTGAACAAAGAGATCTGTAGTCATTTCAGCCATGAGTAAAGTGATTATTATCGGCTCTGTAGCTACGTTGGCGTTTGTGATCGTTTCCCTCATCATCATGGGTCTTGTGCTTAAAGAGATATCAGAAGTACAGCTGGAAATGCAACTCGATATGGATGAGTTCAATGTGAGTCAATCAGTCATTGTGAGTATTATATTCAGAAAATTAATAAAAATCTTGACATAGGGAATCGCAGACGACGCATGGAGTCGCATACTATCCAAACGAATCACAACAGGAAAATCAGAAGCTGCGCCAAATTTTATCACGGTGGTCAAGCGACAACCACGTGCCGGAGGTTTCCCAGATCAGTGCAACTGTGGCGCCAGATCTGCGAAATGCCCTCCAGGCCCACCTGGGCCACCGGGACCCCCGGGACTGCCAGGAGAACCCGGCCCCGACGGTGAAGACGGTCGTCCTGGAGCTCCAGGCATAGCCCTCGCGATAACGCATGACATACCCGGGGGCTGCATCAGTTGTCCACCAGGACCAGCCGGACCGCGTGGACCGCCCGGTGAACAAGGACCTCCTGGACCTCCAGGACCGTTCGGGCACCGAGGTCCACCGGGTGCACCTGGACCACAAGGAGACCCTGGACCACCAGGAGAACAAGGGCCACCAGGACCGCAAGGAAGACCTGGCCCTCCGGGACCACCGGGAGAAGCAGGCACTCAATATACACCAGGAGCTCCAGGCAAACCTGGTCCTCAAGGTCCACGTGGACCTCCAGGAGAACCAGGAAAGCCTGGATGTCCCGGAAAGGATGGAGCTGTTGGACCACCTGGGCGTCCAGGCAGCCCGGGGAAAGATGGACGCCCCGGCAAAAATGGACAGCCTGGACCAGTAAGTGGATTGATTTGCAGCATTCGGTGTTTTCAACTTGCCGGTTTTTCTTCAGAAAGGAGAACCTGGTCGGCCAGGTCCGGATGGAGAGTACTGTGCTTGTCCGCCAAGAGCAAAGCGTCGTTCATAAATGGTATCGATCTTGTCCAGAAAGCAGTAAAAGTAAGAGTCAATCGCGATCTTGTATTCTACACCTTTCGAATACATGTATATCAGATGCACAGTTATGGTGTGACTGATTTATATTTCTAACGATAAGTCTGAGTTTCGAAGCATTAAGTTGTGGAAAAAAATTTTTTTTTTCGATTGTAGTTGCTGTTATCGGTAATTACAAAAGAAGGTCTTACACATCATTTTGAGATAAGTCAGCAGTAAAAGTAAGAGTCAGTGATTCCACTTCTTTGAGCCATAAGAGGAACCTGCAGAGAAGCCCTGTTTCTCAACTTTTTGTTTGGATGGGTGTAGTCCTAAAAGAATGTGCCTACTGTTTGATTGTTGATAACATTCTTGTAATGAAGTCTTTCGAAAAGCTTTAGGTACCATTTTGTAGAGTTGGCTTCAACTTACAAGGAAAGCGTGTTTAGTCGAAGTGGCTTTTGCAGATGAGACCCATACTGTTTCGAAGAGTATTGCACGATGATTCCAGATCTGCCTTCCTCGCCAAGTTCCCCTGAACGCCGAGTTATGACCATTTTTCAAGACGAAAAATGAATGCAGAACTGGAGTAAAATCGACCGTTACTCTAGCGCTCAGATAAAGCAATGTCAAGTATTAGCATAATAGACAAATTGTATCCATCATATAAACGGCTCTGATACTTGACACTGGACCATTTGAGCAAATTTGGACGAATGTGTTCCAGTTTGCGTTCAATTTCGGACTTGAAAAACGTCCATAACTCGGCGTCCAGAGGCGCTTGGCAGATTTGGAATCAACGCTCAATACTCTTCAAAACCACTGGGTCTCATCTGAGAAGGCCACTTCGACTAAACACGCTTCCCTTGTTAGATTTACGGTATGGAGCGGATTACCGACTGCTCTCCTTACTGGATTTAGTAAATTTGAAAAGGGTTTTTAGCCATGGAAGGCCATATTTTGCCCCAATAATGAAACAAGACAACCGAAAAATCTTCAAACTGGGTTAATTAGAGTTGCTAATTCTAAATGTGAATTTCGGAATTTATTATGCTTCAGTGAAAAGTTATACGAGGTAAGCAGTAGCGGCCGTTTTTTCAATGTTCCTGAAAAGTGCGGTAACACCATTCAAGAAACTTGGCAGTATTGTACATAGTTGAGTATTGAACTCAGCATCTATGAAAACCCTATTACACGAGTTTTCACATTTTTTTTTTGAAATTTTTTGCAACGGCAGCTTTTTCACGGGTGTATGTCAAGAGGCGCGATTTTTATTGCCAGACGAACAACAAACAGCACATAATAAGTGTTTTATAACATTCTAAAAGTATCTAAATTTCTGAGGGAGATATATTAGATAGCTGCATGGGTCCTCAATCTTGCTACCTTGGAATCAACTCGAAAAAGCAATTTTGAAGGTCAAAAACCCATGAAAATGCAGTTAAAAACAAGTTTTTGAATATTTCGGTCCGTTTTCCAGCAAAAGCCACCAAACTCAGCATTTGGTTATCTTAGACAGATAGTAACCCATTGCACTTCACGTGTTACTTTTTAAAACTCGCGTAGCGCTAAACTGGAGTTTTGAGTTGCTGACAGCGAAAGAAATCGCGCCTCTTGACCGTCTCCCCTTTTTCACAGTGACGTTAGATGCTTGAACTATCATAATCCCACAGTAATGAAGAGCGATCGGTGATTCGTTCTAAACTGTAAATCTAAGTTGAAGCCAGCTCTACGAAACGGTACCTAAGCTTAAAAGACTTCACTACAAGAGAGTTATCAACAATCAAACAGTACGCATTTTTTTGGGACATCCTTTTCCCAACGGATTTCGCACATCCAAAAGCATAACGACATTGTCCTTTTTATTTGTGCAGTTCCTCGTGAATAGAAGTGAACATCCAAAGATGTAGAAAGCCATTCCACTCTGTTATGCGGTGTTCAAGCAGTTCTATAATGGCGGATATAGTGACACCAGCTGAAACAAGCTCGATTTCTTTTGGAGATTTTTTTTTACAATGGAACCTGCGAGAATCGTTAAGCACCAATCGACTTCTTTCTTAATGCTTCCGCGTTCGGGTTCATTCGCATTGAAGAACAAACGTGATCGCTTTACGCTGGGTCACACTTTCGACGTTTGGTGTCTACCAGCGGTCATGCGAATTTTATCGAAAACACAAAAACTGCACTTGCGCTTGTATCAAATTACGCATCACTTTGCAAGCATTTTCTCTTTACGTCTGTCAAAAATCTTGTTTTTTTTTTCTTCGCAACCCATACTGAAGAAATTTATGTGAATTCTTTACTAAGCATCACGCCTCGCGCTTCTGTAGAAGACGGTATGAGAGGATAAAAACAATACACAAAAATATACAGGCCTGCTCAATTTTTGTAACAAAAACAAATCAAGGATGAATAGTCTTCGGTGGACATTTGCAATAACGAGCATCCACTCCATCCTGTCCGTCTCTACCATTTTCTCCTGGTTTTCCATCCTGTCCTCTTCTTCCTGGCCGACCAGGTAAACCAGGAGAGCCCGCAGCTCCACGTTTACCCTCCTCACCAGGGAATCCCGGTGCCCCAGGTTCTCCAGTGGGTCCTCTTGGACCTTGCTCGCCCTTCGGACCACGTTCGCCAGGCAGATACATTATGCCTTGTTTTCCGACCACTCCTGGAGGACCTGGATGTCCACGATGTCCCGTCGGTCCTTTTTCTCCTTCTTGTCCCTCCTTTCCAGGTACGCCGTTGTCACCGGGAGGGCCACGCATGCCGTGATTTCCAGGTATTCCAGGAGGCCCTTGTGGACCTTGACGGCCAGGAAGACCTGGTGGACCTTTGGGGCACTTTATACAACCAGAGTCTGTGCCAGAGTCAAAGCTAAAATATGGTCAAAATAAAGCCAGGAGTCCAAGGAATATTACACCTTTACCTGAACCCTACTGTATCATATACTTACAGGAATCTACCACCTGAAGGTCCGTCTCGGCCATCAGTTCCATTCAATCCGTCTCTTCCAGGTTGTCCTTGAGGACCTTGTGGTCCAGGAGGTCCAGGCGGACAATTTTCTGCCCTCTTTGCGCATTCTGAAAGCTTGCTGAGTCACATTCTCTACAAAAAAAAAACTCATTTTAGAACTACCACATCCGTCCATGTTCCTCTTTCTTCTGACGAATAAGTCCGAAATACTTCGACGCGGCTTAAGTATTGAAGACATGAGCAATTGCTCCTCCATCAGATTTGACCATGTGTCATCTGTGACCGCCTGAGGAATTTCTCATAAATGTTGGGAAAGTCGAATAAAACAGCGCCACCCACTTTGAATTCCAGCATGCCCTCTTCAATATTTTCTCGCAGTCCATTTATGTCATTCACAATCATTGCGATATATACGAAGCATCCTATTGTCGTAAATATGATGGCAGTAGCAGCAAATAACAACGTATTCGACATCGGCGAGAGGCTCTGTAGAGATGGAATATTAGAGCAGATCTTAAAAAATGAACAAGAAATTACCTGCTACTCCGAAGTCAAAACTCGGCAACACTTTCAAAACGGGATGAAGCAAATAAACCAATCTGTCTGAACCATACCTCATTTATACTACGAAGGCGGATCAACTGTTACCTGGCAAAAAACACTGAAAGCGAGATTAGCGCTGACATGCTCGATCCGTTATCAGACTGACTAACACCTGCTTTACGAGTTTCGACATCGCAACCGAGCAAGGGCAATTATTTCTTTTTCAGAACTATGTTTGCGGAGAACACTTCAGAAGGACTTAGTTGATTCACTAATGAACGGTGAGGAATTGGTGTACCTTCTGACAAGCAACTGATTTATTCTCTGATGATACAGAACAAAATTATATTCGACAAGAAGAACAAAAGACAAGTTTTCATAGCAACAGACATAAGAACGTGGCATTAAATCTCCGGAAATTTACCAATGAACGGTAATTTTTATTAATTCACTAATGAACGGTGAGGAATTGGTGTACCTTCTGACAAGCAACTGATTTATTCTCTGATGATACAGAACAAAATTATATTCGACAAGAAGAACAAAAGACAAGTTTTCATAGCAACAGACATAAGAACGTGGCATTAAATCTCCGGAAATTTACCAAAACCTAATATACCACATCTATTAATATTTTTGTCATGAACATGATAAGTTCCTATTCCTGAAATCCACGTGAACAAAATTGTTATCACTTACTGTGAAGAGGAAAAGACCTATTCATGGCATAGAAAAGAGATTAAAAACCAATCAAGCGTAGAGCTAACAGAAATATTCAACAAATTCTAGTTTACAGCGGTTGAAAGTTCAGCTCGACAAAAAAAACAGGATACATATTTTTTTTGTTTTTTTTTCCACGTTAACAGAAAAAGTAACAGACTTTGCTACGGGTAGTATGAGAATAGACTATTCTTTTAGGTTGGTCCGAAAGTTCGTTCGCACCATTTTCAAAAAATCATAACTTCCTTCCCTCACAATGATTTTGAGCGATTCAAATTTTATTAGAAAGCGTAAAGCATGTAGTTTTCAACGGTCCCCTGAAGACCTTTCAGCATGTTCAGATTGCAGAGATAAAAATGAAAGGACGAGAACATCCGAAATTCGGAATTTTTGAGAAAAAATTCTAAAAATCTAGAAACTGCGCGTTAAAATCCAGAAAAGCCATTATCCTAATTTATCTTATATTTGATTACTAAATGAGTTAAGTTTGTGCTGATCGAGCCCTTCCTTCAAAAGTTTTGAATTTTTGAAAAAAAATGCCGAAAAATCATTTTCCTAAGGATTCCTAAGATATCGATTTTTCGGCATTTTTTTTCCAAAAATTCATAACTTTTAAAAGAAGGGCTCGATCAGCACAAACTTAACTCAGTTAGTAATCAAATATAAGATAAATTAGGATAATGGCTTTTCTGGATTTTATCGCGCAGTTTCTAGATTTTTAGAATTTTTTCTCAAAAATTCCGAATTTCGGATGTTCTCGTCCTTTCATTTTTATCTCTACAATCTGAACATGCTGAAAGGTCATCAGGGGACCATTGAAAACTACATGCTTTACGCTTTCTAATAAAATTTGAATTACGCAAAATCATTGTGAGGGAAGGAAGTTATGATTTTTTGAAAATGGTGCGAACGAACTTTCGGACCAACCTAATATTTGGAGCATGATGCATTAGCAAATATACCTGACCCTGAGGTTAGTGAAAACCAACACCAACACAAATAACATTAGGATAACAATAAATTTACAGACCAGTGGCTTTTTCAATAATTTCAAAAGCCGAAAAGGTTGAACCCCTCATCCTTGTCATTTCCTTGCTCCTCAGATGCTCCAAAGTTGAACTGAAAACCACCATCATCGGCTCCATCACCATCCTGTGTAGGATTCCCGAAGTCGAAAGCAAATTCACCATCACCAGAGCCTGTTTTATTTGGCTTACAATCTATGTTAAGCATTTTGCTACTTGAGTTCTAACGTACCACTTGATGCAGCTCCTCCTTCAGCTGCAGCGCCAAAGATAGAGAAAGAGAAATCACCATCTGTAAAACTGGTCATAAGTATGTGTAGTGCTAGTGAGACGATTGACCTGGCGAAGCACGATTACGTCCACTTTTTGCTTTTTTCTCATTCGTGGTCTCCATCAGTGACAGAAAATCAGCGCCTGGGTCTGCAATAAAGGATTTGCGGAGGATTTTGGACACTGAGACTTGAAAATTACCATTGCTATTTGCGCTAATATTCAGAGCAGCAGTGGGATCAAAAACGTCTTTTTCAGGATCCTCGCTCAAACTAAATGGGATGTCTTCTTGGATGGGTGAAGATTCTCCGCCGACAAGCTGCATTTGTAAATTTCAGACAAAATCCCATAAAAGGAACTTCGACCCACTTCATTCGTAGACTTCCCAGTATCTTTCGCTTTCCGTGACGACGGAGTCTGCATATTGGCCGCTACTTTGTTATATTCGCTAGCTAAACATTTCCGAACAAATGATAATGAAATTCCAATCTTAATGAAGACAAGTTTATGAAATCAGATTTTTTTCTGGAGTTTACCTTGTCGTTGTGGAACAGGTGTGTTTGGCTGAGATCTCTGAGACGCACAAACACTTCCTTGGCTCATCCTTTGTGATCCTACTTCCTGTGTCAATATCTGAGAAGAACGGCTTTCTTGAGACATCCTTGCTTTTTCCATTGAAGGTGTTGGCGCATCTTGCGTAGCTACGAAACGGTCTCCAGCAACTTCTGCCACCTCAAAGAAACAATAAATTACCACAACAAAACAGATGAATGACAGTTGAATGTTTTGCTACATGGCTTTTCAAAGGCAGCGTCCACGCAAGTCTGGACACATTGGGGTCTCATGTGGATAGTAATTTTGGGGCCCTAACTAAGCCACTGCCCAACCGCAGCTCAGGTAGTGCCCTAACGGCTGATATATCCCCTTCGAAATTCCCGCCGATCGCATTTCGCATGGATTAATGGCGCAAAGAGTGGATCCTGGCGCGAAACTGCCATGAATCCATGCGAATCCGATCGCGGGGCCCAGTTTCGAGGGGAGTATCCAGCCGTTAGAGCAGTACCTGCGCTGCCGCTTGGGCAGTGCCTTAGTTAGGGCCCCAAAAGTCCCAGTTTCGAGGGGAGTATCCAGCCGTTAGAGCAGTACCTGCGCTGCCGCTTGGGCAGTGCCTTAGTTAGGGCCCCAAAAGTATTTTCCACGTAAAAATCCAGAGGATCCAAATCTGCCTGTACGCTGCCTTTGATCGATGCCATAGCGCAATTTCTGAGGTCTTGATTTATCTCCGGAATCATTAAATTTGCTGTAGGACGTTTGTTCCAATAACATCAAATATTGATTTCAGACTATGACGTCATCGGTCCACAGCCACGTCGAAGCTTGCCAAAACCAAAAATTATATTACTAACCTTATCAACATCCTCTTCCATGGTAACGCTGATGTTGCCTTCTTCCATGGTGACATTAGCTGAGTCGTCATCCGAAAAATCATCTCCGCCTTCCTTAAACTTCGCGATTTCTACAACCGCAGAGGAGCGGAGCATTCACATGCCGTATGCGGCGACATTTCATATGCTTTTCAGAGGGGAAAAATAATCAAGGCAGTAGTGCATCGAGGAGGACGGGGTATATATTCAAATGGATTTCTTAGATTTTCAGAGCTATTAGAAAACGTATACCATAAACTAGGCTGCCATACAGGCATGTCTGAAGGTGGCTGATATTTTCGCCTCAAATAATTTCACACTCAGGTGTACGTCAAGAGGCGCGATTATTGCCATATGGACATCAATCAGCGCATCATTAATACTTTTTGTTGTTCTAGGAGGAAATTAAATTTCCAAAAGGTATGTGTGATTGTCCCATGAGTTACTCGATCATATTATTCTGAAATAAATTCAAAACATAAGAGCTGGGGTTAAAAACCCGTGAAAATGAGACCAGGGCCCGATATATTTATAAACGTCAAAGTTTGTGCAAATCTTGACCCTATGTTTTTTTATAAATTCCTTTGCGGATGAACCCGTTGAGCTGAAACCTTGAAAACATATGTTTTCGGCCTCGGTAGATGGTTTTAAGCTACCCTTCGAAGCAATTCGTGGAATTCTTCTATCGGTTTAATGATTTCTGCCACCTTGCAAGGAAAGTGAACGCTTACCAGCCGCTAACAAACTGCTTGCACATTTTGGTGTGAACAATGCAGTGTAGTTCATTTCCACTTAATTAAAAGGTGCAGTCACTCCAATAAGACCAGGAAAGCCAGGTAGTACTACTATAATAAGCGCTGAGGCCGCCCATCTTATTATTTGTGTATATTTGTTTGTCAGGGACTTACGGGGGTCAAAAATAGTGTCAAAGGGGAAGTCGTAAGAAATGGCTTCAAAGGGGATATCGTTTTCAAGATTCTGAAATGCCACCTCCTGCCGGGCCCTGAATGAGACTAAAGGCCATTTTGTGAATATTTCAATCAACTTTTCATCGAACGCCATCAAACTTCAAGTGCTAGCTTCATATAATAAGAAAGTTAGAGCAGTTTGGTGGTGTTCTTGAAAGACTCTCTTAGCTCTAAACTAGACGAGACTACTAAACTGGTGGCCTTTGCAGGGATCGCGCCTTAACCGTCTCCCGAAGTTTCTCGAACGCGTGTATTCGGGCCAGGGCTCGGCACGAGGTGGCTTACAAGCAAGCTGGATATCGTTTTTAGGACGAAAAGCAAAGGGGGGTTTCGTTTTCGTGACCGAAGAGACACGCAAAATTGGCGATTCGGCGACGTTTTTTTTAGTCGACGTTTCGTTTTTTGGAGGGTTTTAGGGAATATGGTGGGGGGTCAAAGGGGACTTCGTAAAAATACCCAAAAGTCAAGGGGGACTTCTTTTTTTGCAAGTTCATCTAGCCACCTCGTGCCGAGCCCTGATTCGGGCAAACAGGACCTCCACTCTAATCTTCGGAGCGTAGCGCATTAGTTGTCAATAATTGCTACAAAAAGGGTGGCGCATGCCAAGGTGTCTAAAAGGCATAGGTTCAGAAGATAGGTTAAACAGTCCACTCAAATAGAAAGCAAAAAGTTAATCACCTGATTCTGTGCCCCTTCATTCTCATCCACCGTCTCATCCATATTTTCAGCATCAACTGGCATCTCGCAGTTTTGCTCATCATTGCTAATAACCTGAAGCTATATCGATGAGTAGAATCTGTGAATGATTTGAGCATAAATATTATTTGTAATGAGTCAGAGAACTTGCCTCGACATCCATTTCGGGCGAATCAGAGTTTGGCTCCCGACTGCACAACATTAAACATTCCTCACCGTCTCTCTCACCCGTATCACTGTCGCCCATCTGTGGCAGGACAAAATGTGATTCATTAGCTATAAGCTTTCAAACATCTCACATTCCCAGCAAATCCACTAGCAACAGATTCTGACTGCTGTTCCACATAATTTTTGACAGCTTCTGTACGAGCAGAAATCAGGTCTTGACTGCTAGCACGAGGAGGTTCAACAGCCGAAGAGTTGTGGGATTCACTAGTTGCCGATTCATCTTCTGCCATTTCATGTAATGTTGGAAGCTTTTTTGGCATTTCCATCGGCGCAATATCAGGTACCTGCACAAAAAACGTTAGTACAGAAGACGGTTTTGCATACTTTTGATGCTAACAGCTAGGTTGCGAACATCAGCATGTAGCCGTAGATAATTTGATTTAGTTGACTTCCCAAGCAATTTCATCCGCTATTTCACACGATCAGAAAAAACCTGGGAGGGATAAGCCTTATAATATGACAGCTAGAGCAAAGCTGTTTGTCAGCGTTCCCAGAACTTTTGGGGAGTAGGGAGGGGGAGGGAAAAAACGGTAGCACATAAACGATGAATGAAACTTGGCCCTAGCCCCCTCCCCCGTTTCGATCCTTGAAGCTAAAAACTTTTTCTACAAACATAATAAAAATTTTTGCAAATTTAATTCCTCTACTCATACAGGCAAGAATATCCCAACAGCACGATTTTATAATTAAGTTTTAAAATTTTCAAGATTTTGCGACCATTCTCAGATGAGGGGAGGGAGAAGAGCTAGGTGCAGTTCGCCACAAATTGCTTCGTCGTGGAACGGCAAAGTAACAGATGGTGTTGCTCCCGTTGCCTGCAGAGGCCAAGCGAAGTATTTACCCTAATTTAAAGTTCTGCTTGACGCGGCTCATTTCTTCCTGTATCAGTGCAGTTACTACATAAAAGTGCTATAAGAGCCTCACAAGCTCATCTTCAACATTCATCACATATCTTTGGAATGTAATGAGATATTGCCTGGCTATATGATAGTTCATTTCCATGTCATTAGCAAACTTGACAAAAATTCGGTACAAACAATTCTTCAGAATGTAAGAGGCAGTCATACATGCACTTCAGCTACTCAGCTGCTACATAATGATGCCAACCAGACACCTTTACAGCATAGAAAAGCATAATCACATTGATTGCATGGATACTATCTTTGTGCAGTTATTCACATGCGTACATTTGACTTCAAGTTTCAAAAAACATGGATCTCTCACCTTTGAAAAAGTGAAACTAGGTTTAGAAATCTGAGGCTGGATCAGAAACTTTGTGCAAACGCTTTGACAACATAGTGTATAGGTCGTTTGTAAAATCGTGACGACGGATTTGGCTGCGGTCTTTGCGTCATAAGAGCAGAAAACACTCATACAAAAAGACATCACCTCAGCTCTCAGCTCAGCTACTTCTATTGTCTAAATACTGTCATATGTATGCAAAAAAAAAACCATTCGAGTAGAGATGAAAACCAAAATGCGGCTTCCGTGAGGTGCGTGCGTTTCGCTGCGGTCGCGGCATCGTCACTATTTTTCGAATGCCCTATACCATGTATCGAGCATTTGTGCGTATCCTCTCTTTCAAAAAATCTTTCAGTTTCGGGCTCCTCGTAATAATTGTAACTTGATTAGGCCAGGAGTTAGCTCTTCCTCAGCGATAAGACTTATGCATTAAAAAAAAACATTTCTGTGTTTCAGGCGTACTTCCCAAAAGCAATCATTCGATAACACATTTTGATGAGCAGCTACACCGCAACGAAAAATTGAAGTTGATTCTCGTGAAAGATAAACTTGCCTTTCTCATCGATATATCTTGAGACATGAATGACGCATCAAACACATCAAATTCGCCAGATTTCTTACGTTTTTCAGCTTCCTCAGCCTCAAAGCATATTGTTGAAGTACTGCTACAAGGTAATGGCGTTTACCTTCAGCTCTGCATAGATTTTCTTTGCTTCTTTCAATTTTTCCTGCATTTCCATGGTGCGCAGAGTTATTTTTGCAAAGTTTACCATAAAAACCCGGAGCGGAGTAGCCGTTTGAAGCTCCACTACAAATTGCATGAGTTACGAATACAGTAGGCTCAGGCAGTACAGAGTTGCTCGTGTACAATGTCAGCGCCGTTTCAGTCCAAATGTCCACCTCAATAAGGGGCATGTCGCAGCTCCGGCAATACGCTGGAACGGCGCTGGCACGGGCAACTGTGAGCGCAGACTGCTCCAATTGACTAACATTCTTTCCTCAATCGACCTTCCGTTTCCTGGAGCTGAGCTTTCTCCATCTGTAATTCTTCCAGACGCTTGGCCAGCGCATTCACAGCATCTCGTTCCTATATTACGAACAAAATGAGGTAGTATAACATGAATACAGCGTTAATTTCAATAAAGTGCACTCCCGAACTGAAAAAAAGACGGATTTTCAGGTGTGTTTGGGTTACAAGTTACAATTCTTCCAACAATTTCTTTGAAGAAAGCTACCTAACTTAGCTCGGCCTTTTGGTAAAAGGCATATGTATTCTGAATCAGCTCTAAACTCTGATTCCAAATATGTATTCCTAGCTGCCACGCAGCATTCCGAAGTGAGTTATGGGCTTTTTCCTACGCAAAATTGGCATACTACTACACATGAGAACACGTAGATAAAAATCTGCAAGAAAAAGGTGCTGAGGTAACGAAATAGTACAAATCCAATCTTTTCTCACTAAAAAAACCTTAACGCAGGTGTATCAGCACTTATATGATGATGACGTGATGCCCGGGAGTCGATGAGCATGCCAATTTTGCGCAGGAAAAAGCCCATAACTCGCTTCGAAATGCTGCGTAGCAGCTAGGAATAGCATGTTTGAAACCAGCGTTTGAAGCTGATTCAGACCATATACGTCCCTTGCCAAAAGACCGAGCTAAGTCAGGTGGCTTCACTTGTTAGCATTTGCTAAATCGAACCTCAATAAAAGCTCTCATGGCACATCTTCCACTCACATTGTTCTGTTTAGCTATACGTGGCGACTGCTCCATCAGTCTGTTCAAACGATCTCTCTGTTCGCATGCAATTCTCAGGGATGACGTCCACGCCGCATTATTTCGCTCGGCCTGGAACTTGAACCTTGAGACAAACTTCCCATGACAGCGAAAAAATCGCCGATACTCGCATACAGAATTTTGGCGCATAATTTGTTTTTTGCTGACATTTTCCAGTTTTTTGATTAAATGTACATTATTTCTAGGACGGTAATTTGCAAAGAATCTTATGGAAGGCAATGACAGTGGAGTGAAAGGAGGGGGTGTCGCGCTCTAGGAATTACCTTGGAAATTTTTTGAGGAAGATTAACAAAACTTCAAAAGACCTTCCGTACCTGATGCTAGAAAAAAAAGCGGAAAACACGCTTACAAGCTAAATGGATTTCCGCCAAATTAAGCATCATCTTCGTTTCAGCAGAGAGGTGTGTGTTAAAATTGAGTGAGGCCTAGAGAAAAATAATCAGAGATGTATTAGAATGCTTGCTTGATGGGAAAATTTCCGCCGTGAGCATATTCATCTAGAAAAATTAAGTTCCGCCATTAGATATCCCAATCTCCGCATGTTTTATGCAATGCCGTTGGAAATTTGCGTTATCATAGTGAGAACAAGAAAATGCTACAAACTCATATTTGTCTTTACTGCAAAGAATGAAAGAATATTGATAAGAAAAGAGCAAAAACAAAGGAAGAAGAACTGATAGATAGAGTATGCTTTTATTTTTTAATATGTAATAATCTGCTTCAATTGCATTTGGATAGAGATGCAAGAATTTGAGTGAATAAATTGCCAGAAAGAGTGATTCAGGTTTGAGACCCTGCAATCTCGAATACAGTTACTTCCATAAGGATTTTGTCTTACTTTGTAGATTAATTCCAGGTGTGGCGCATGACGTCAGCCACGCACTCCGAAAAATTTAGGGGCGCTTCCAAAATTTTTGAGAGTCCCCAACCCTTAAAATTTGGAAAAAGGGGGCGTGGCGTCAGTCACGCCCCCGAAAAAAATTTTTTACAAGGCTAATTTGAATTTTTTGAAAATTATTAGGTTGGCACATAAGTAATGCAACTTTTTATATAACTTTTGTCTATTTGAACGAGCGCATTCATTTTTTGGCAATATAAGGAATATGACGTAAGCTTCTAATGCACACATTTTTGCCGAATTTTACCGTCTTATGTGGGGATTACGGTAGGTTTACGGTACTATGGGAAAAATTTTAGTATGCATCAGATTTTGCATCAGATTTGCCGTACTGCTAGATGGCTCAGCCAGTTACCACTTGAGGTCACTTCTTGCAGAAATTCGGCTGAATTTCGTAGAAAGTTGTCATCAATAGATGTACTGCAGGCTTTGAGAATACCTGATGTTTAGCACTCATAGTGTGATACACGGCATTTTGGCTTTTTTTTTTGTATTCAATAAGTTTTGGTCGATTTTTTGGGTTTTTTTGGTGTTTTTTTGGAACAACTACTGATAACGTGTTTTCTTGAACCTGGCAGAACAATTCGTGGAAAAATGCGCTTGACTTCGTCTTTGGTAACAACGGCCTCGCTTTGACGCCGTGTGTGGCCCTTGACGCGCAAATAGATGATTGATTCTGTCAGCTCTACGTGCCTTGTTTGGAGATTGAGCCATGCATGTCGAGTTCTTCCCAAGAGTCGGTCCACTGGTGATTCCCAGATCAAGGCTGTTGTTTTGCACATTAACTGCCTTCTCTCTTGTACTAATCTCTTGGAAACTTTTAGAATGACATCTCTGCTTGGAATAGTTGTTCAAGGAGATCGAAGAGACCAGTGAGCCCTCTTCCTTGAGGTCCCCCCTTCCCACTCGCCCAGGGTCTCTGACGGATTCGTCCGCCTAGAGTTAAGTTGGTCAGCCAAGCCCTGGTAATTTCCCGCTTCCTACCGCGTTTGGGTAAGGGAAAAGGACTTCGGAGGAGGTTCACTCACTTCTTGAAGAAGGAGAACGACCTGGTCCTTCCAGCAAGAGAATTGCGATAGACTCGACTGCTTGTGCTTTTGTTCACTACTTTTCATTTTTTGTTGCTTTTTGGAACACCTTTGTGTGTATTAAATATATAAATAAATAAATTTTGCTGAAACTTGGCCTATAGGGCTTATTTCACATGCTGTTTCACAAAAATGAGATCCGTTTCGCATGAAAAGGCCTCGTTTGTGAGATCAAAAAATGAATTTCATTTTAGCGACAAATAAATATGATATTCGTGTTTACCGCATAAGATTACCCTATAGTGCAAAGTTATAGCGATTTCTGACTTTTCGCAGCTTAGTTATTGACAAATTGCCTTCAAAACTCGACGCATTTGACTTGTTCAACTTCTCAAAGGCGCCCCATCTTAAATTGTGTTTAAATTTCATTTCTTTCTCACTGAATCCAATGTGCCAACTTCCAGCTACATGCTGCCTATAATTGCTTTTTCATATGTTTGAATCAGGTTTCGTAGGGTTTATGTTTGTCAAAAAATCGTGAAACCTCGATTTTCAGCAGTTTTCTAAAGATGCTCAGATTTTTTGTACTACGCTATCAAAAATCAAACCGTTTGCGCAGACTTGCAGCTTACATCACGATCTTTATGATGCCTCAAAATGAGATTGCTATATAAAATAGGAAAAAAGTTACGGGAAAAGTTGCAAAACTTATGTGCCAACCTAATTTTTTTAAACGTCTACAAGAAAAAAAGTCACTTGAACATTTTTATAACCCACGTAAGTAAATTTCAAAAATTTCGCGATCTATTTTCGCCCCCCCCCCCCCCCCGCTCCGCCACTGCTTCTTCTGATCAGCTTCTAACTTTTCAGTAATAAATTTACATGTTCCGTTCAAGCACAAAGCATTAAGATCCTGGAAGAAAACACTGAAAACTTAGTCGTTTCAAACAAAATTCTTCTGTCTTCCAGAATGAAATGGAGGGCGAGTCACGAAGCTCATGCGTTTTTCACAAGTACACAAAATTACCAATAAAAAACGCATATATAGCACGCATCGAGCCAAGAAAAAAAACTTTTATTCCGAACAGCTGAAACTTTCGTGTTCCTAAAACTAATAATCATACGATAATAAAGAGTAATGAGGAAAAATCTCGATACATTTCTCATATTTCTCAGTGTTCTGTAAAAAACAACCAAAATCCCAACTTTAAGCTCCATAGCTCCACAAGAATTAAGAATCACTCTTTCTTTTCAGCCTACAGTATACTACTCACACCAAGATATTCAAGGGAGCTGGGTGCCAACATACCTGCTCTTTTAACAGCTTATTTTGCTCCTCTAACTCATTCCGCTGACGAAGCAGATCTTTAACTCTGTCCCTTGATCTAAATGAGTAAATGTGAACAAGCACTGCTCTTCGTACATTGTTTTGAAGCACCTACAGGGCACTTAAAATCGTGACGATGGCGCGACGCGGGCGACACGCACGCGCCTACCGGCAACCGCATTCTCTTAGTTTTCATCTTTACTCGAATGGGTTTCTGCTTACGTATGAATTTAGACGAAGAGACTGAGCTGAGAGTTGAGATGATGCCTTTCTGCATGAGTGCTTTATGCTGATATGGGCGCAAAGGCCACAGTCAAATCCGTCGTCACGATTTTACGAACGACCTATATGTATTAAGTTGGTGCATATGTTCTGTACCAAAGTCCTACATAGTCCTACATTCTACTTAGAAAACCCTGGGATATCATTCGATAAAGCAAGGTGCTCTGCAAGAAAGTGTTCAAGCATATGCACCAAATTCAATCCATGCGAAGTCTGAGGCCAGAGACTAAGCCCCGTATGCACGTATTCCACGCGGGGGGGGGGGGGTTGTGAGAGGAGAGGAGGGGAGGATTTGAGAGGGTGTCATATCTCACTACCCTGAGAATCTTTCTTCTTCTTTTTCTACCTGGATTATGAGTTGTTGAGTGGTTCTCATACATTGATACCTGCCGTAGTGGATGCTAGGTTACTGCCATAAAAAATGCCTGCCAAGCATGCTTTCGACAGGAGAAATGCAATGTGAATGTGAATTTTTGGATGATTTCTAGCTCATGAGCAGTGGTTCGTCGCAGACTTCGATATGCTAAGGTTTCACTTAATTCTACTATGAACATGTTCAAAAGTGCCATACTATATTGCACAATTACGTTATCATTGAGTTTGTAGGAAAAAATGATTTTGAAAATGAGAGGTGATCCCCTTGGGATCACACGTGATCCAATCTTGTATACCTTAACAGTACCCTGGCAATCATTATGCGCAGGTATCAGGGAATGAGAAGCTTCATTTCCAGATAGAGAAAAAAGAAATAATATGTCTAAAGTAGCGAAATATGACGCTTCCCTCTCACAGTCAGTTCCCTGCTTTCACCGCGGGGATATGCCCGGAAAATCGAGAAAAAATTGAATTTCCATTACAACATATCTTACGAATCCCCTACTCGCTTACGCACATAAATAACGTCTATGCAGCTGCTGTAATTCTTCCTTAGATGAGGTATTTTTTACGGTTCTGTTTGTTAAAACAACTAGTGAACACTAATTAAAGGTGCCAGATTGCATGCGCGCTTCGGGACCGCCAAGCGGTTTCCCGCTATTTGCCGATTTTTGAATTGTGCTTACGTTTCCTTATATATTAGATGCTAGGCTGTGCTGCTTTCCACCTTTGCTGGGCTGCTTCCCAGCACACCAAAGGTGGAAAAACCTTTGGTGTGCTGGGAACAACCTGAGCTTCTAGCTTTTACAAGAGCTGTGAGAAATATCAAATTTGGCACTCCTTATTGGGGTTTGTTATGCCAAACCGGAACTCGAGAAGCGAGCCGCACAACCGCCAAACTTTTAATGAGGCGTAAGTTATGATCGTACTTATTTCAGTCACCTAAAGGGCCGGGCAACATCACGCGACTTCATGGCCTCACAATTCTTTTGACAAGACAACTATTATGAGTTCATTGGCCAACCACCTTGCATTTCGGTTGTGATAGTTTCCAACGCGACTAATTGCTGACCGGTTTTTCCTAGGACATACTCCCCCCCCCCCATCTAATCGCCCTTTGACAGAATTTCAGCGATATCGCGTCTCGCTGACTTCAAAAGAGCGACGCAACTAACCTTTGATTCAACTGGCTTGGCTCCCTTAGGGCGGGGTTTTGTGATCTAATTGAGGCCGCTCGCGCCCGCGACGCACCTGCGTCTCTCTCGCGTGAGTGCTCTCTGATCATTACCTAGCTAATTAAAATACGAAGCCCCGCCTTTGCTGAAGCCAAGCCAGTTGAATTAAATGATGTATCGCTGAGATTGGACTTCATTCCACAGAGATTTCTTGAAAGCTTTTCGTTTGTTCAGGATGTTTCCTTGTAGAGATGTTAAGAAACTGATCAAAATTTGCAACATCGCAATTTTTGGCGTCATTCTAGTGTGTGGGCCCAAAAAATTTCAAAGCACCTCACTTAAAGTTAATCAATGGGGTTGTTCAAGGCGCTGATTTATACTGCAGTCAAATTATACAAAAAGGCCATTTTGTAGAGAAGTCATAGTAGGTATAGGCGATTCGCACGCGGATAGCGGGCGTGGCCCTGCAGACATTTAAACGCGTTGAAAAACTTGTTGAACCTCCATTTTGAATTCAATTTTTGTACTCTCTAACTATCAAAACTGCTACGCGCATAAGTTGGCAAACCTTGGCAAAGCTTTGCCTGCTGTACCGTCGGGAATTGATATATGGTGGCTGATCAAAGTGCGATTTTTTCGCCAAATTAATGAAGTGTCAACAATGCGTGGTGAACAAATAACGTTTTTTTTGGATTTTGTACGCGTAAGGAGGTGTAAGACTTCGCTTCAATCTCCGCCATAACGCGTAGCGTAAGGAGGATGTTTTGATACTTGTGGTAAAGTAAGTGAACTATACAAAGTTTCAGCAGTCGCAAGGACTTGATTAGCGCACACCCACCAACCAAGAAGGATCCTTGTGCAAATCGGTATCGTTTTGGTGTCATCATGTCCAAAAACCCATAGGTTGAGTTTGCGAAGTCCGGGAGCGCGACAGGGTTCTAATGCACCAGATGATGCAGAAGTATGCCCAGGTAGACCGATTAGTTTAGTCGCTGCGACTTCCTCGCTACTCCCAAGAGATCGCGGCGATTCTATCGCTCGAAACCCTGCCCCTGAGACAATTTAGAACTTGAAGTGGAGCAGGAGGAAGCAGTAAAGCATGGCATTTGACGTGTCGTGCTCTACCGCAATCGGGATGCTCCACTTTCAATTAAAAAAAATCGTCCATAAGGTGGCTACTAAAATGAGGGCGACTATAAAATTGGGAACGCATCAAAGCATGACTCATTCAAAGGCAGTGGCTCGGCAAAATGGACCCCTGCCAAATTTTGGAAATGTTTTGTAGACCCTCCCCCAAGAATACCGTAGTTCAACCCCCCCCCCTCCCCTCCCACCTTTCAATTCATGCGCTGAGGAGGCGCCTCTATGCTCCACCAGTCCTGCCCACTTCCATTGACAATGAGTGGGCGTCAACGGGGACCCGAAATGTGATCTCAGGGCTTGGCGCATGGTGGTGTGCTTAGAGGGGGGGGGGGGGAGTCTACTACCTAAAACTACCAACGTCATTGGAGTCCCTTTACCAAGCCGCTGTCTTCAAGAGATACTTTTATAGGTATCTGAGACTATATCCTGGAGGAGAAATTCTTGGCACCTTTCAATATTCATCTGAGACATCCTTATCCTTAACTTCTTCTCTTCGATCAAAGAGCGCAGTTCCTTTACGGCAGCTTCTTTTGCAACGAGTTCGTTCTCGACATGATGTAGCTTTTCGTTCAACTCTACAATGAAGAACATATGCCGTAACTTACAAAGGAAGAAGCCTTTTTGATTGAAGTGGCCTTTTCAGATGAGTCCTACTACACTTTGAAGAGCACTGAAGTGATTCCAGGTCTCAGTTATCTACCACGTGCCTCTGAACGCCGAGTTATAAGCGTTTTTTCAGTAAGCTATAGAATGTGCAAACTGGAACAAAATCGTCCCCAACTGCGCAAATGGTCCGCTGTTAGGTACATCACCACTTCCTTCAATGGATACCTTCTGTTTAATACACTCATAACTAACACAGCTCTATTCAAAGTCAATGGATAGGCAAAATGGTCCCTTCTTGAACTTTGGTGGATTTAGGTAGTAGATCCCGAAGTACACTGTAGCCCAAATCCCACGTGCCAATACACTCGTTAAGCCCTGAGAATGGGCTTCAAAACTCCATCGGCCCCGCCCGCTTTCACCGAGTGGGCGGGGCGGGTGGAATTTTGAAGCCCATTTTTTAGGGCTTAGCGCATGAGTTGGGAGGTAGGATGGTCGCAGTGTACCTGGGAGGGGGTCTACTATTAGGTCGTCTTATAAGTTTTTTCAATTTTGATTTTGTCGCGCAATAAGTCACACACTTCCCAATGCTGGTTAGATTGCATACCGTTCGATAGAACAAAGCAAACTCTGTAAGATGGCTCGTAAGTGTTCGCACTAGCTTCAGCACATCACGGGTTGGAAGCCGAAATCTGAGAGCTTTCGAATGCCCAAAAAATTAAATTTTTTCACTTATCTGCCCAACGAAAACTTATCAAATCCCAAACTTGCTCAAGCGTATATACTCCACATAAGACATTCATATTTGCCGTTGCTGTGTTTATTTCTGCGCTAGAAACCGAGAAAACTAAAACTTTCAAGTTTCAAAAAAAGTGATGCTGCGCTGTTCTTACATAGGAGATGCTTATCAAGTATTTAGAAATACAATCACAGATTTTCAGCTTTCCATACCCTTTGGTTCCCGAAAAATATTGCAGCATAACATGTAGCAAAAATAGCGAAAATTGGTATTTCTCAAGAACTAGCGCTTCCAGGTAGATTTGCCGGTGTATTTCTAAAGGCTTGCAGTATGCATTTACCAGTGGCGGTCCCAGATTTCCGTCCGGGGGGGGGGGGGGACGGCAAAATTTTTTTCCAGTGAAGGTGCGTGGCGTTAGCCAGGTGCTCCGAAGAATTTTTTGGGGTGCTTCTCAAAATTTTTGCAGGTCCCCAATCTTTAAAATCTGGAAAAAGGGAGCGTGGCGTCAGCCACGCCCCCGAAGAAAATTTGTTTAGCGGATTTAAATTTTTAAAATTTTTTAAAAATTTCAAAAATTAAAATTGAAAATTATTTTCATTGAAATAAACAAGTCACTTGCGCATTTTTATAACCCATATAAGTAATTTTCAAAAATTTCGCGACCCATCCTTCGGGGCCCTCTCCGCCCCTTCCCCTCGGTCTGCCATTTACCTATGTAAGAACAGCGCAGCATCGCTTTTTTGGAAGTTTGAACTTTAGTTTTCTAGGTTTCTAGCAACGAAACAAACACAGAAACGGCACATATGAATGTATTATGTGGGATGTATATGCGTGAGCACGTTTGGAGTCTGGTAAGTTTTCTTAGGACGGAAATGCAAAGAATTTTCGAGTTTTCGCGCATCCGAAAGTTCTCAGATTTCGGCTTATAACCCGTAATGTGCTGAAGCTGATACGAACACTTGTGAGCCATCCTACAGAGCTTGCTTTGCTCTATCCGGTATAATGCATCCTTTAGAATTGAAAAACGTGTGACTTATTGCGGGAAGAAATCAAAACTGAAAGAAGTTATGAGACAAATTAGATGTAGGTGGATTTAGTCACCATTCGGTACTCTTGTTTGTATCAGGAAAAGCGGTCCCACTAGAGTACAAAATTCAAAGACTTCAAATTCAATCGGAATTCGGTATGGAGCTTATATGACACTAGCTGGCTTACCCGGCTCCGCCGTATCCGGACCAAACTCGGCACACATACACTTCGGGCCCCGGCGGGTGTCACAGTCCACTTTTGGTTATCGATCGATGTCGATTTTACCGATTTTTATCGATTTTTTTGCAGAGTTCACCTACAGGGCTAGGAGTTGGCACAGGAGGGGAAGTGAGCATGGGGATTCCGAATACAATATTAGTTTTCAGAATTATCGATTGCTTTTATTGATTTTATCGATTTTTTGTAAATTTTGACATGCGAGGCTGGGATTTTGCACAGGGGGTAATCGAGCATGCTGATTACGAACACAATATTAGTTTTCAGGATCGTCCATTACTTTTATCGATTTTTTTGTAAAGTTTGACCTGCGGGGCTGGGAGTTTGCACAGGGGGTAATCGAGCATGCAGATTACGAATACAATATTAGTTTTCAAGATCGTCCATTACTTTTATCGATTTTATCGATTTTTTGAAAATTTGAGCTAGGGGGCTGGGAGTTGGCACAGGGGGGTAATCGAGCATGGGGATTCCGAGCACGATTACCCCCCTGTGCCAACTCCCAGCCCCGTAGCTCAAACTTTGCAAAAAAATCGATAAAATCGATAAAAGTAATCGATAATCCTGAAACCAATATTGTATTCGGAATCCCCATGCTCGATTACCCCCCTGTGCCAACTCCCAGCCCCGTAGGTGAACTCAGCAAAAAAATCGATAAAAATCGATAAAATCGATATCGATCGATGACGAAAAGTAGCCTATGACACCCGCCGGGGCCCGAAGTGTATGTGTGCCAAGTTTGGTCCGGATCGGTTCAGAAATGGAATTTTCTATTCGGAACATACGTACACACATACATACATACATACAGACAGACAGACAAACAGACATTCAGCTTTATATATAAGATGATGTCTACAGATGTGGTGCTAATTTGATTAAATCAGGTCATTTTGTAGTCTAGCGAGCAACGCATGCTGTTTCGCCGCGCGCGATTTCTCGGTCCGAAGTGTGTTAAAGGAAGCGTCCCGGCAAAAAGATGGGTGCCGGGTTTTCGTGACAAAAAAATAGACCCCCTAAATAGGCGATTGCTGAAGTTCGGAGCGAAAAAGGGGGTCTACCAAGTCTAAAATTCCTTCGAAAGTGGCCCTAATATGACGGTAGGGCCGGACGCCGCCCACACAGCGATTTCGAACTGCAAGGCCAGAGCACGCATAGCGCATACAGCAATGAGCGCAGGGTCCTGCAACGACTCTGCGTCTCTACCTTGCATGCATCTCGTACTCGCCTGAGCCTACCGTAAGATCCGGGCCACTTTCGAAGCAATTTTTAGGCTTAGTAAACCCTCTTTTTCGCTCCGAACTTCAGTCATCGCTTAGGCAGGGGTCTACTTTGACATCGCCACAAGAACTCGGCACCCATCCTTCCGGGACGCTGCCTTTAAGCGCAGAGACAGCGCAGAGACGCTGACAAGTGATTTTACCTAAATTCTGCGTTCAATATTCGTTCATTATTTGTTTCAAAGACATTTATAACTCGAGGTCTGAAGGCGCTTGCCAGATAATATAAATAGATTTGGAGTGAGCATTCAATAATTCAAAGATCCAAGGATTCATTCGGAAAAGCCACTTTGACTAAAAAGGTTTCTTTGTTAGGTGCTATTATTCGTTCCAACATTTATAACTCGAGGTCTGAAGGCGCTTGCCAGATAATATAAATAGATTTGGAGTGAGCATTCAATAATTCAAAGATCCAAGGATTCATTCGGAAAAGCCACTTTGACTAGAAAGGTTTCTTTGTTAGGTGCTATTATTCGTTTCAAAAACATTTATAACTCGAGGTCTGAAGGCGCTTCTAGATAATATAAGTAGATTTGGAGTCAGCATTTAATAATTCAAAGATCCAAGGATTCATTCGGAAAAGCCACTTTGACTGAAAAGGTTTCCTTGTTAGGTGCTACTTACCTGCATCTGCTTTTTCCAACAACACTTCCTTGTGTTTAGCCTTGTAATATTGTTTCACTGCAATAAACAGTTGTAGGGCTCTGTATGATCGCGAAAGTAGGTGAGTTTGCGGCCACTGCACGCGCAGGATGCTACAAGGCCTCAAACCAGTTGAACTCCCGTACTCGAAATCATTTCACGCAACGGGAAGTAGCACCTGATAGCAGAAAAACGTTTGGAAGGAGATAGATAGCTGAGAAAACCCTACCGCGTGCAACGGCAGCAAATTCAAGGACTCTCTTCGATCACGCAGAGCCCTATACTCGATTGAAACTTGAAGACAGCGTCCAGGCGAAAGTGGACACGTGAGAATGTTACAAGGAAGATTTTGGGGGCCTTTAAAGGCCGCATGCATCAACATTCCCGACGGGAAGATCGCTGCTCAAAAGAAAGCTTTATATGCTGAAGCTCCAGATATGTGAATTTCACGGTGTCTATCCATGCATAAGAATAGGCCGCCCGCGCTCGGGATGGGGAGTGCGTAAGGTATGTATTGCGCGTCACTCCTCTTTCCTCGTGCACTCTCGCTTCTCGTTTTCTCCGCCTCTCTTCCAGTCACAAACTGTCTTCGATAGACGCAACAGATTGCTCTCCAAACACGGCGCAGACGGCCTGTATTCTCACTACCCTTCACAAACATTTCAGAGAGGGAGCGCATTGTTGTACAAGCGTTTTCCACCATTTTGTATAATACTCTGGTGTTTCCCAACAGATGCCTTTTTTTTTTTCAAGATATTTTTTCTTGCTAAGTTAGCGAAAACACCCAAAGCTGTGTAGGTTATCTGATTCAACTATGCTAAGTATGCGGATTAATGGAAATTTCGATGAACTATTAGTCGAAACTTGAGGTCTACCGCATATCAATCGGCCACTTCGATTCTGCGAACTTCCCTTGCCAGTATCAAGCAGTACTCCATCCTTGCCTACCTTGAAAATTCCGCTTCAAAGACGTCCAAACTGTGGAATTAAAGCCAATCAAAATCTCTTTTTTTCTATTTTTCGCTTTCAGTAGCTGTGCTTTCATCAACTGTTATCAGGAATAAGGAAGAGGAATCAGGCTCAAACCACTCCTGGGAGATCTACAAGCTTTAAGCTATCGAATCATATAAATATTACTCGCTGAGGTTTTTTTTGACACAGCTAATGGGGTGTGACACAACTCCAAAAAAAGCTGTGGCTGCCACACTTTAAGGCACGACTTGTACAACGACAATTTGTACAGGTACACGCCTTCCATCGTCGTCGCGTGCTCCGCACTGACCTCATCCGTGAGGTCGACAACTCGTATTGTCGACTATTGAAAGCAATTTCAGGCATATGTACCCAGTGACGTGATATTAACGGACGATTTGTCGGCTTGCATGCTTTTGAATGCGGTTCATTCAAGGGCAATTCTCCGCGTACTGGCATGCAAGTCGTTTGCCAAATACTGGAGCGTGAAGTTTGGGGACGATCTCGACAGCGGATGAATGGTTTGCACTAAAGTCTGGGCGATCTTCACGTGCCAGAATGCCTCGTAGTCACAGCCAGATATAAAATTTTCCATAGATGTGTTTGTTAATGATAATGACTTCATTTAGTTGTTTCCACATCATGTGTTGTGTTCAGTGACTTTGTTTAACGTTTCCATATGAGGTGTGGTATAAGTTCCATAAATTCTGAATGCGCCCTTTGGCCCGACTTGCGCGAGCGCTTGTCACGAAGGACGGGCGGTCAGTACACTTTGGACCAAATCGATTATTCAAATAAATCATTCGAGAATGGTTCAAAAATTCGAATATTCGAAAATTTGAGATATCGAATAGCAATCGATAGTCGAATATTCGAGATTTTTCATTTCAATTGATCGAGGATCGGATATTCGAAATTTTCTCGATGGTCACCAATTCGATCATTCGATGTTCATCGAAAATTCGAATAATCTATAACATTGACTTGCTTGAGAGGATCATTAAGAAACATTTGCTTGAATGGTTAGAACACCTAAATCTCATTCCCATAGAACAACATGGATTCCTAGCAGGATCTTCCACCTGTTCACAGTTGGTAGATTGTTCTTTACGTTGGAACAAGGCATTGGATGAAGGGAAAGGGGTGGATGTAGTTTACTTCGATCTTAGCGAAGCCTTTGATACCGTTTGTCATGAGTGTCTCATGGAGAGATTGCGGTGTATAGGCATAGAGGGCACTTTACTGCATTGGTTTCGATCCTATCTTAAGGATAGAAAGATGATAGTGCCCTTCTCTATGACTTTTCCTTCCCTAGGGAATGCCCATCGGGCGTTCCACAGGAAGGGATTTTTGCCTATACTTTTTCTTATATACACACATGATTCACCTGCTTTTCTCAGAACGCATACGAGGATTTTTGTGCATGCGTAGAGGATAACATCAAAGTCACTGCAGTCTATAGTGAAACAGAAAAAGAAGCAGTTCAGCAGGCTTTGACGAAATCTGTCGAACGTATGTTGCAGTGGACAAATTTTTGGCATCTCAAAGTCAATTTTCGTAAAAGTCAGCATTTCCCCACAGGATCGCTTTCACTGAAAGTTTATAACAATGAGCTAGGTGATAGAGTGAGCAGGGAAGTTCGTGATCTTGGCGTGCTAGTTGGCAATGGTTTGAACTTTGAGAGCCATATTGACGCGGTGGCGGCCAAGGGCTTGAGGGTTTTGCACTGTCTTTTTAGAAATGTTTCGAGTTCTGATCCTTTTCTTTAGATCAAACTTTTCAAAATGTTCGTGTTGCCACTGATTGAATACTGCGGCCCCGTATGGAGTCCTTATCGCTCCAAGGATATTAACAAGATTGAAAGTGTGCAGAGGACGTTTACCAGAGTACTCTACTACCGAGTCTTTCCGGACCCAAGCTATCCGCAGGGTCTACCCCCATATAAAGAGTTGAACCTCAAGAGTATTTATTACAAAAGGCTAGAAGCAGATTTGATTTTAGCCTATAAGATTCTCAAAGGGGAACTTCGTTTAAAGCCCTCAAGCTATTGGGCGTTTCGTCCGGTGTACGGACGGCATGGCGGTTTTGCCTTTGACTCAAGCTACCGAGCGCAAATCGTCTGAGGTGCACGAGTTCCTTTTTTTTCAGAGTCGCCAAATGGCTAGAACGTTTGCCTACCACTCCTTTATGCCTTAAGAATTCAGCACGCTTCAAAATTGCCATCCGAAAAATGGACATTCTACAAGTGCTAGGCATACGTGACGTGGAATGAATCATTTGTTGCTGTTCTTGTCTTTTTTATCACTCGCTTTTTGTTTTGACTGTATGTTCCCTGCACTGCAGTAACGTGAACAGGCTACCTTTTGTATGTTTTCCTAGCTCTCCCGTGTCTTTCCAGAGCTTCTCAGCTCCGGGTGTACCTTTCGTCAGATAGCTTTCCTCACTTTTCATTACCTCTTCTAGTACCTCCAGTCAGGTTCTCTGAAGGCTTTTTGTTTCGGGTTGTTTCTGGCCGTTGCACTACACTGGCGGTAATACTAGTATGTGGGGCGTTGTGTTGTCTTCTTCCGCCACTCCGGTCTGTCATGGCATGGCGGGTTCGTGGGGAGGGGCGGGGGCTTCGGTGAGCGGCGGTACTGGCAGCCCCCCGCCAGTACACCCGTTTTGGCTTATCTGGCGGGGCGGCCAGTATAGCCGATCGCCGGGCCTCCGCTCTGTCCCCACGACTTGGGATGCTTGATCGGGCTGACGGGCGAAGAGGGAATGATCTGGTCAACGTTTTTATGTATCTCTTTCCTCCAGAGAGTGCAAAGTAGGTTGGACAAGATGTGGATGACTTATTCATTTCAATACGAGTGTTTCTTTGTTGGTTTTTTCCTCTTTCTTTTCATGTTTTCTATTGATTTGTCGTTTTACATCCTGTTCTGATCTGGTTTGTTGTATTGAAGCGCGACTCCTGGCGTACAAAATAAATAAATAAATGAATTGACTATTGGAAAAATGTGATGATCCTCAAATCATAGAAAATTTGATATCCAGCATATAGCATATACAGGATCACAAAGGTATCTATACACGCTTGATCCCTAGTATCTCATTTACGAAAGCTTTTGCCAACCTTTGAGTTTCTGCAAGGCTACCTTCAGCTTACATCTGCAGCAAGAAACAACGTTTTCTTATCGTGGGATTACGGTAAGAACTTTCAGCATACAAAGCCACTGCGTTAATGCCGTCTGAACTTCTCCAATAACATTTATCACGTTTTTGAGAAAAAAATTGGAAACGTTTATTACGGCTTACTGCTATATCACGAAAAAGGCATAATTGAATACTAACTTTATATTCATAAAAGTTTTCATTCCTTAAGGAAGCCAGCACTAAAAAAAGTACTCAAAGTTTGGCAAACGACTTTGTGGCTCAGTAATGATGACTAGTTCCGCATAGTTGTGGGACCCCTTATATATCATCTCACAACACACAACAAGAGTATGTATGTTTAAATGGCCCCGTGCGCTAATCTGACAAGTATGCAAGACAGGCGTCTTTCTGTGCCGCAGTAGTGGCTTGATGCGACGTTGCGAGGTACGACGCAAGAATCTCGCGTAGACGTTGTCCTCCTGCTCGCCGAAATTTGACGGAAAGATGGTCTGGTCCTGGAGCCGTGGACGTCTTCATGATCTGAATGGCGTTGCGCACTTCAGCAGGTAGAATTCGTGGTGGTACTTCTCCAGTGGGGAACAACGGGCATCGGCACGGATGATGATGAGCGGAAGAGGTTGATGTACAAGTTCTTCGCGATAAATTCCACCTTATATCGGGAAGAAGTCGGGGTCCTGTCTTCGTTTGATAGTGCAGCCAGCGGCACGTGATATTCACAGAGATTCCTTCGACTTCTTGAGACTTCGCCTTCCTTTGGCTGCTTCCTGTATCTTGGCTTGCCTGTATACTTCCTGAGATCCTCCTGCAAAGCTATTCTGCAACTGGTGTTGGCTATCAGTGGCTCGAGATGTGTTGCTTTCCAATCCTGCCTCTTTTCTTCTTTCGAGCAATTCCTTGGTCGTCTTCGAAATGCGTTCCAAGTCTTTCTCAGAATCACTGAGGCACACTCTTCGCAGGCTCGCAATACTTTCAAAAGCCGGTCGTAGTCGTACGTTGGGTCCTCCTTGATGGACCAGTCACAACTTGATATGATCTCCTTCAGCCTTCTACCTCATAAACAACATTTTTCCTTCTTGCTGCAAAGTGGCAGACTTTTTCCGGCTTTCGACTGAATCGCACCTTCGCTCGAAGGAGGCGGTGATCGGAGCCACCGCAGAAGGACGGAACTACTGAGACATCGAGCAAGCTCCACCTTCGGTTGGTGAGATGTGGTCGACCTCCGCGTGAGTTTCCGTTGGGCGATTCCCAAGTCCACCAGCGATGTTCTTTCTTCATGAAAATGGAATTTCCATGGAGAAGTCGTGCGGCGGAGAAAAGCCCAACGAGACAGTTGCCGTTTTCGTTCCGGAGCCCACATCCAAACTCCCCGATCCTATATCCCTCTTCTAGAGGTATCCCAATCTTCGCGTTGAAGTCGTCCACAACAAATTTGTAAAAGGACTTCTCATTGCGGACGACCTGCTCCACGTCTTCGTAGAAAGCATTTAGTTCTAAATCGTCAGCTGCTGATGTTGGTGAGTAGCAGGTGATGATGCTGATGGTCTTCTGAAGTGGAGGTCGTAGTCGTAGGATGGCTGGTCGAGCTGACAGGATCTCATGCGAATCGACAAGATGGACGATAGGTGGGTGGACGACGAAGCCAACGCCTCCAACGTTTCGTGAGGAAACCTTCTCACCGTCTTCTTACATTAGACTTCTAAAAACACTCACTATAAATGGAATTTGCACTCATCCCTAATGCTTTTTTACAACAGGTACACCGTAACAGGTGATTTCAACGCTTTTCAAATCGTGATTGCACACTGGAACTTGATAACTCGTGTGTAGTAAAATCAGCATAACTAAAAACTCTGCTACACAGAGTTTAACCCGTTTTTTTTGAGGAAATCCTTTTGGATGTCTTATTTCGCAGTTGTTCTATATGCTGGAAGTTCCTACCGTGATAACACATAAGAAAAACATGTGTGACTCGCTTTCCGCTGTCTTTGTAGGCTGAAGGCCCTACAGGAGATTACCCAAAGGCTGGCAATAGACTTCGTGAGAGGTATTAGCGATCAAACATTGTGTAGATCCTCTTGAGACTTTCGTTTATGTTGTGGATATTGAATTTCCAAACACTCAATGCTCATCGAGTTTCCAAATAGTAAATTCTTATCGAATTTTCGAATATTCGATGGACATCGAATGATCGAATTAAAAACCATCGAATATTCGACTAACGAATAATATTCGGAAGTTGAAATTTCAAATATTCGACTTTCGAATAATATTCGAAAATGAAGATTTTTTAACCGACTAACGAATATTATTTAACATCTCAGATGTTTGACTATTCGAATTTTCGAATCATTCGTATTCGAATATTTTTCGAATAATCTAATCTAATAATCATTCGATTCGGTCCAAAATATAGTGGTCAGTCTACAAGAGTTTTCTATTGATTTCTCTTAGCACTGCTCTGTGAGTAGAAGCAGCTCCCAAAATTGAAAAGATGATGTTTGTAAGAGACTCGTTGTCTTCTGCAACTAGTGCCTAGAGAAGGACATATTGCCAAGCTCATTTCTTGCGGAATGCTGACGCAAGCTGCGGCTACAGTATTATGCCGCGAAACCTCTACTTTCGGAAAAGTGACGTTCTACTACGATAAGCTTGCAGCGCGAGGATTTCAACCGCTCGCGCGCGTTGGTGTTCAGAAGCAATGTCGGAATCAAAAAGTTTCAATAAATTAGCTTGGGGTTCGCTACAATGAATACAAAATACTCATGTAAGACAGACTCTGACATTCGTTGCGTGTAAACAGCGCGCAAAAAGAGTTCGTATGAGCGATGCATGTTTTGCGTACGAGTGGCTCGACATGGAGTATAGGGAATTCATAAAAGCACGACACGAATTCGACTGCGGTTTGGCATCTTCATCGGAAAAACATTCAAACGGAAGGTTAGTGGCTGTATGTATGTGTAAGGGTGAATGCCCTTCTGCACCGCTCCGTCCTGGAGCTAATTAGTCTGCCAACGGTCCTCACGCTTGCCGTTTCCTATCAAATTGGAGAGTTGTTCGTAAGGATATTATCAAATCGTTACACAATTCCCATATAGTTCTGACGCAAAACATGCGAGTGCACTTAAAGACACCGTCCACCCAAAATGGAGGTTGGCGAGATTATGATGGCATACTAGTGTGGGCCCCCATACTAGACAAACCCCCAAGTTTCGCCGCAAAAGACTGCTTCTGAAGCGAGAAATCCGCTCCGGAAGTAACAAAAGTGGGCGGGGCGCCCCCGGTCCCCCCGCCCACTTGCATGCTTTATCTCGCCTGCACTTGTTGCAGAGGGTTCTCGAAACAAGGATTTTTGGGGGTTTCGCGTATTTTCGACTCCATATTCGGAATCATGGCTTTCAGAAGGCCTGAAGGCGACAAAAACATTGAATTCGAGTTGGGTGGACCGCCAGGGGCGCCCCGCCCACTTTGTTACTTCCGGAGCGGATTTCTCGCTTCAGAAGCAGTCTTTTGCGGCGAAGCTTGGAGGTTTGTCTAGTATTAGGGTCTATACTAGTATGCCATCATAATCTCGCCAACCTCCATTTTGGGTGGACGGTGCCTTTAAAGGCCGCGTCCGGGCAAAATTTCAAGCAAATTTTTTTCCGCTTATAGTAAGTTTCAACTTAGTTTAGGTGGAAACTGGACTGGCGGAAGGTCCCTTCGCAACAATCCGCGCCGCTCTTCAGTCTGCGTCTCTTCGTTCTAATCTACCTCGCTAAGCCAATGGCGCTGCGGACGCGCTGCACTTGGAATGTGTCGCCTACTTTGGGTTGAAAAGGACTGTACCTGGGATTATTCTTCTCGTTGATTCCAAAAATGCAGCTTGCAGAGTACGAAAATGTTGAAAACAGGCTATTTAAGAAGTTGTTGATTTGAATATGGACGCTTGCCGCCGAGATTAAGACGCAGAGTCGTGGCTGGACCCTACATCTTGACTGTGTGCGACATACCCTCGATATCAACCCATGTCCATGACGTGGATTAAGTGGACTGATGAGGCTCCGCCTCGCTTACGGCTTGCGCACGTTGCGTACGCATCTTTGGCGTGGTGTGGCAAGAGGAACAGCTGAAAGTGGAAAAGCCTGCGCCGCGTTGTTTTGAGCGCCAAATCACGCCAAACGATGCACCGCAATGTGGCGCAAGCTCGAAATGAGATGGTGCCTCACCAGTTCACGTAAGGTCATGTTGAGGGAAGACATATGGGGTTGGTATCGAAGGTACGTACTCTGGCTGCCGATTGACGGGGAGTGGGCAGGTCGCCGGGGCGTTCCGGTCGCCACTTCTGAAGCGTTTTTCTTGCTTCAGAGACAAAGTGGTGCAATGCCACTAGTGCAAGCGCTTTATCAGAGTGAGAGCCCTTGTACACTTCAATTTCATATCTGCCCAGACGCTGCCTTGAAGCACTACACTGAGTTCAGTTCGCGAAGACAACTTGAGCAGCTTTCAGAATTTTGTGGACAACTTCGTCTCCTCATTCTTCCTTTTGTGTCGAGACGCAGACTAATCAGATGGTCCGACAGTCCCCACGAATTGGGCGGTGCCCAGAATCTCCAGATGAGCTAGCACTCCCCGGGTGCTCGGTGGTCCCCTCCCCATTAATGTCCCCCATTTTGACATATCTTATATATAAAGCTGAATGTCTGTTTGTATGTATGTCTGTCTGTCTGTCTGTATGTCTGTGTGTACGTATGTTCCGAATAGAAAATTCCATTTCTCAACCGATCCGGACCAAACTTGGCACACATACCCTTCGGGCCCCGGCGGGTGTCACAGTCCACTTTTCGTTATCGATCGATGTCGATTTTATCGATTTTTTGCAAAATTTGAGCTGCGGGGCTGGAAGTTGGCAGAGGGGTGTAATCGAGCATGCTGATCATCCCCACGGGGGTGATAGCATGCTCGATTACCCCCCTGTGCCAAATCCCAGCCCCGTAGCTCAAATTTTGCAAAAAATCGATAAAATCGATAAAAGTAATGCACGGTTTCGAAAAATAATATTGTATTCGTAATCGGCATGCTCGATTACACCCCTCTGCCAAATTCCAGCCCCCTAGCTCAAACTTTGCAAAAAATCGATAAAATCGATATCGATCGATAACGAAAAGTGGACTGTGACACCCGCCGGGGCCCGAAGGGTATGTGTGCCAAGTTTGGTCCGGATCGGTTAAGAAATGGAATTTTCTATTCGGAACATACGGCGGAGCCGGGTAAGCCAGCTAGTATAATATAACGATAAAATCATCTAGTCAAGAATTTTCCTTTTAAAGGCAGTGTCCAGGCTAAACCTAACCCCCTCCGATTAGTGTCGATCCTGAATGTAGGCCCCAGAAAAGGGACTTCTGCGTTGGTCCGGTCTTCTAACGTTGTCTCTGAATGGAGATAAGGATAAGGCTGAAAGTCTGATATCAGACTCCGCCTACCAGGGACTCCCGACACGTATTGACAAGGTAGTGAGCAATGCAACTGCAATGCAACTGCACCCATGCAGTTGCAGATCCTTCCCACTGGCCTGCCGACGGGGACGAGCAATTCGAAACTCGTCCGCGCCCACAAGATTGGGTCCCCAAGAATCGGGTTTTTTGTGAATTTTAGAGAGTTTGAACTTCGGAAATGTAATCAGGGCCACGGAAAGGCCCCAGAATGACGGAAACATGAGGGGCCAAATTCTGGGTGGACGCTGCCTTCAAGATGCAATACAATAGGGTAGAGGGATCAAGTCCCGAGAGTAATTAAGTCGTTGAACTTGACATTTGTGAGGATGCGCTTGCGCATTTTATCCTGTTCCACAGGTCTCATTTTCAGTCTTTGACCGCCAGTTAGGCTCCTTAACATGTTGACGACGAGCCAGTTTTTTGAGCTGTGGATGAAATGTTTCCGTGCATCCCGCGCCTGGCTACATGTACAATTAATTCAACTGGCTGAGCTTCGGCAAAGGCGGGCTTCGTGACCTAAGGCTTCCGCCAGAGTGCCGAAGTTATGCCAGCGCTACGCCAGCATTTCGATCGATACACGTGTATTTCGTTGGGGACGTCAGCTAGCCCCGCCCCAACGAAATACACGAGTATCGATCGAAATGCTGGCGTAACGCTGGCATAACTTCGGCACTGTGGCGGGAGCCTAATAAAGGCTAGGTAATGATCAGAGAGCACTCGCGCGCGAGAGACGCAGGTGCGTCGCGGGCGCGAGCGGCCTGCCCTGACGGAGCTAAACCAGTTGAATCAAAGATATATATGCATGCATTCAAGCACGATATATGAAATGTTCAAAGGCAGTGTCCCGGCAGATTCGCGCCCTGGGAAATATTGCTATGATGGGATTCCTGGTCATCCTACTGACCTCCAGGCGCGGTCTGGAGTTGATGTTGCCTCTGGGCCGAGAAAATAGCCCTTGAACCTGCGCGCGCAACCCCAATTGGCGCGCGCTCGGACGATTGCGCTCACCGTTCGGCGCGGGACCCCACGACTGCTTTCCCGCATTGTGCATGCTATCCAAAGCAAAAATTACTGGCAGCAGGGTCTTCGTGCCAGGGCCTCCCAATTTTCCCATTGAAATTCTCGTCCGACCTGACTCTTTTGGGAATGGGGTAAACACCCCAAAAAAGGTCTTTTCATCCGTTTCGAAGCTCAAATATGGTATCTGCGGGTCGAAAAGGCCCAAAACATACAAAAAGATGGAAATGCAAAATCTGCCGGGACACTGCCTTCAAGCCCCGCCGAGTGTAGCGAACTCCGCCCACTCGGCCAAAAATGTCGTAAATGCGAATTCCGCCACCTTTGAAAAATGGGCGGAGTTTATCACTTAGGGGGCGGAGCTTGCCTGACGGTGGGATGGCCCAGCTAAAAGTTGCTTGAGGTTTTTGCGTTCGTCTACGGCCTCGTCCACGCTTATGAACAAAAAGTGTCCTTGTGAGAGGCATGGAAGTGGGCGGAGTTTGCCAAAAGGGGCGGGGCTAATACATGAAGTACATCTGAGCCTATGTTGACCATATGAACAAAAATTGAGAGGATTGGACAGATAGTATTGAGATTAGCCGCCGCGCGCCATTGCGCGGCGCCGTCCACAGGGACAGACTGCCTGCCGCGCACCATTGTGCGGCTGCTCGCGCTCGCGACGCAGTCTGCGCCTCCCTTGTGAACATTCTCTCATTTTCTTCTAGCCTTGATAGGTCACGGAGCCCCCCTTCCAGCCGCCGATCTGGTTGAAGCAAAGGGTAGGCTGCTAAGGCGAGCAGCACAGAGGGCCCGTCTCCTCTTCAGTGTACAGCTCAGAGAGCAAATATCCAATAGCCGTCATCTCCATGCAAAAAATGTTTTGAAAAGAAACGAATAGAAATGCGCTGGCGGAAACTGCGTAAGCGACGCGCGCGGGCGCGGCCATTGCCACGATTTTATGATTGAGCTTCGCGCTGGAATGAACGCGTCTGAGCTCAAACATGAGCATCTATACTTCATTCCAAGGCCGCACCCTTAGCCTGGTAACAAAGTCATTCGTGTATGATTCGGATCCAAATTCTTGCCACATGCTCCACGGACAAAGTAGCCTTGAGGAGCGCAGTGACACAGTACATGAGTAAATGAAACAACATGCGTCGAGCATTCGGATTGGACGGATTACGGGTAATTGATAGTCAGTTGGGAAGAAAACGTGCTGTCTAGACGCGAATGACAAAGAAGAAAAAAGTGATACAACACTTTCATCAATATCACATTTGATTAATGAACTTCACAAATTGATAGATAGCACTCAGTTGTTGAGTGATATCTATCACTACAAATGAGGGCTATTTCTAGTGCAACTTCACAAATTCATAAGAGTAATCGTCTAACAAACGATATAATATAGAGCTCTCCCTAACACTCCTCTTATGGCTGAAGTAAAAATAATTCTCTTAGGAAAAGCTTACCGTTGCCGATACATTCCATGGATACATCAAAGATATTCTTCTTCATTTCATCAGAAACAGACTCACTGCATAGAACTCGGCGAGCTTGCAGGAGGAACTGAAAATAAGCACTCATTTAACAAGACTGAATTCGCTTGAGGTCTTCTCGGGCGAAGTTCAAGCGATTTCATCGCCTCGCGATTCTCCCGATAACACAGCAGTTACGAGTCCATTGCATGCCGATCATCTTGCATTTCGCTTGCGATAGAGTCACGATTAGCCGTGTCGGAAAATTTGCACAAACGAAATACAAGATGATCGCCATGTAATGGAGTCTAACTGTTGTCTTGCTGGAGAATTGCGAGATAATGAAATTGCATGGACTCTGCCTGAGGCCTGAGCAAAAAAATGTCGCAAAACTGTTGTTTTTTGCAATTTGTTTGGGTAGTCATAGTTGATGAAATCAGGGATTAAACTGATGCAATGCATCAGTTTAATCCCTGATTAGTTTTCACCTCTGCGTTGCTACAGAAACAGTGAATCTTCCCAAGCAAAGCACAGCACACACAAATTACCGCTAATATATAATGTAGGAAATATGATAATCACTCATATAAATCAGCCCAGTTCATGTTTTGTCACTGCAGTTTTCTTACGCTTTATAAGCAGTCATTTTTTCATCACATAGGAACGTGCTGAAAGCATTCAACATACTTCTTTGACACTGGCGATGTCCGCATTCTGCTCATGAGCATCAAAGTCAACAAATGGCAACTCCATCATGCTGAAAAAGCCCTGAAAGTCAATGGTAAATGACACCTCATCCGAAGCAGATGCCACTTAGTGAGAATGGCGAGCGTTCGCATTCGCACAATGATTGATTCGAACTGAGTCAAATTCGGAACGGAGAAAGTGAACGCTCGCACCGCCCCTTGTCTACCAAGCATGTACAGTCGAGTAGATTTTCCGAGATGGGTCAGATCTGCGCGTAAAAATTTCCCACGCCAGTAATGCCGGAATCCCGCGCGCGCATTTGGCCGCGTGACAGGCGTATAGGGCCGGGCATACTTCACGCGATTTCAGTCGCGACGCGATTTGGCAGTATGCCAACTGACTGACCATAACTCACTGTAAGCACATTTCAAATGTACAGAAGATAAGGCATTATATCGATCCACATATCGTTCCCTCCGCAGATCTTGCTACCCTTGTGGCGTCGTGGACGTGCCACGTGTGACTGACACATTGGCAACGTTGGCAGCAACACGTTGACAACATGCAGCAACTTGTTGGCGTGGCCAAAATGTTCTGCCAACATGTTGGGGCAAGTTGCAAACATGTTGTTGCCACGTTGCCAACGTGTTAGCCACACGTGGCAGGTCTGAGACGCAGACCAAGGTGAGCACGATCTGTGAAGGGGACTATAAGTTATACACACTACGCATGTGCAATTTGCTAGTATTGGATCTGAAGACTTCTGGCGATTTGCCAAATCGCGTCGCGACTGAGATCGCGTGAAGTATGCTCGGCCCTTATAATGGTCCAAGGACGCCAGCGCCGCGTAGTGCAGTCACACATCTACGCGCGAGCGTTACCGTCCTCGCAGCAGCTTGCAGGCACCCTGCTGCGCGCAACACCGCGGGCCTTGTTTTCATCATTGTAACTTGTGATTTTCCGTTTTTGTAGCAGCGGATTGCCATTTTTCTTGCTTCTATGCTCACATACGATTTGTCTTAAAACCGGATATGGTTTTTTTGCAGCGCAGGAAAAAGGTATCAAAGCTTGAGCGTTTTCTTTCATGACATCTTGCATTTCATCCAGATTTTCTTCTTCGGATGGCTATTTCGGATGTCTGATTTATTATACCGACTCGTGTTTCACCAACATAAATCGTATATCGTTTAGATTTGAATTAATAGCGCCAACGTGCCGTTCACTCAAACTGTTCTCCCAACCTATACGATACACGATTACACCTTAGGCCCCGGACAGACTACACGCGACTTGATCGTCGCGATCTAATCGCCAAGATTTCCATTCATTTTCATTTCACATTCAAAAATTTCGGGCTGGAAAAGTATCACAACCGAATGCAAGTTGATCGGCATGGAATGATGTTGTAACAGTTGCCTCGTCGCGATTCAGTCGCGACGATCAAATCGCGTGAAGTCTGCCCGGGGCCTTACGATAATCACCTTTAGCTGTAATGAGAAAGAGTACCAATCGTTTTCGGAATTCTCAGAAATGATTCAGATTAGATCTTCTTTGAAAGACCTCAAACATCCATTTCTCTTCCTTTCGCGCGATGATACTTTGAAAGATCGCAAGAAGTACATACTAAGTAGGGTTTCAAACAGGAAATCCTCAGAAAATGGGAAGCAGGACAGCGAATGAGCCAGGAAAGGAGCGGGAAGAGTGGCTAAAACAACGACCACGCCGCTTTGCGCGGCATGATCCCAGCACGCCCAGCCGACGGTAGCGCTCACGCGCAGGTGTGTGACTGCACTACGCGGCGCGCTCAGACACTGAGACCGGCCGAGCCGCGGCCCATTTCCGGCTGGAATTTCGCAGCGTCCGCGGACCAGCCGGTGAAGGTCCGCGGACCAGCCGGTGAAGGTCCGCGGCTCAGCCGGAAAACGGCCTCGGCTCAGCCGGAGCTGGTTGTCGGGCCATATAGTTCATTCTAGCTCGGATACAAAACGACTGTTTTTTTATTCACTGGCGCGTATATACACGCTGTGAAAAACAAAAATTGAAGTCGCAGACATGGCCGCTTCGGAAACCATGTCCGGCTTCAAAATTGGACAACACAAAGTGCTATCCAGGTGTTGTACAACACATTGGTCTTGTTCCTGCCTTGGAGACTGGAAAGACATGGAAGGCTATGGACACTGAGGGCAGCCTGACCATGCGTCGTACATCACGCAAGTGTTCTTTACGCTCAGATACTAGGACCGGCCGAGCCGAAAATGGGCCGCGGCTCAGCCGGTGTTTCGTTATAGAGATTTTGGTCCGCGGCTCAGCCGGTGCAATCATATCGACATGAATTGAGGTCCGCGGCTGGGCCGGTCTTCGGCCACGCCCCCAAATTAAGGCCGCGGCTGGGCCGGTAAGCCATATTCAGTCCGCGGCTCAGCCGGTGCAATCATATCGACATGAATTAAGGTCCGCGGCTGGGCCGGTCTTCGGCCACGCCCCCAAATTAAGGCCGCGGACGGGCCGGAAAGGCCTTTTGAGGCCGCGGCTCAGCCGGTCCCAGTGTCTGAGCGGGCCCCGTCAAACGCATTGTGTAGGCGCCGTAAAACCTAACTGCCCGCGCCGTGCCTTGAACACCAGCGTAAGCGAGCGGTCGTCGCGAAAGACTGTCGGCGTTCACTATATTCCAGGAAATCTTTCTTTGATCTTCATGTTGTTCTCGTCAATGCAAGGTATATCTTGACGAAAGCTCCCTACACAAGTTTAAAAAAGTATGTGTGGAAAGGGTGTGCGCTCATTGTCGCTCGCAGAAGACGCCGCGCCGCGCGTTGGTGTTCAAAGCGACGCATGGTCAATTGGATTTTACGGGGCTTGTAGCTATTTGTTCACGCGCAAACACTATCTGTGGAGAAAGCGGAGAATATATTAAGCGGAGAATCTCCTAGACTGTACGCGCAATCTGTTCCGACCAAGTGTGGGTTGAAGCACTCGTGGCGACGCAATTGCCTCATGGAGCGCACATTCCTGGCTTTTGGCCAGTCAGATATTGAAGGGAGACCGAGACGCAGACGAGGATCAGGTCAGAGTATTGTCTTCTCCACAATTGCTATTACCCCTGCTTTGCGTCTCGGACGTATGTGGTGCATCCCCCAGAAATGTTTCCGTATGGACCATCAACGTGGCTGCCTTTCGACCATTTTGACATGCCAACTTCGAACAACGCATAATTTTGTTGTCAACGTCTTGATGCTATTGAAAGGCAGCCACGTTGATGGTTCATCTCAGACACTTTTTCGACGGCCCGCGCTTTCATGAGCCTACCGTGCGAGCGGCGCGCCTAAATTTGTGGGCGCGCTGCTCGCAAATCTAGGCGAGGGCATGCAAAACCCACTTGCCAAATCGCGCAGCGACCGGAATCGCGCGACTACCATGTCGGACATAAGTTCCGAGTCCGCCGCGCCGCTTATAGGGGCGTGCAGAATCGCTAGAGTCGGACGTGCGTATGGCCATTGCGCCGCGCACGTCCGATGTCACTAAAGGGCCGGGCATACTTCATGCGATTTCAGTCGCAACGCGATTTGGCAACTCGCCAGAAGTCTTCAGATCCAACACTAACAAACTGCACATGCATAGTGTGTATAACTTAAGTGGACTGATAAAATGCCCTATGTTCTGGACATTTGAAAAGTATTTGCAGTAAGTTATAGACAGTTGGAATATTGCCAAATCGCGTCGCGACCGAAATCGCGTAAAGTATGCCTGGCCCTTAAGGCAGGTGCCAGACTTATCCGCTTCAGCCGCTCCGTTCGGTTTATAGGTCACTAGCTGGCTTACCCGGCTCCGCCGTATGTTCCGAATAGAAAATTCCATTTCTCAACCGATCCGGACCAAACTTGGCACACATACCCTTCGGGCCCCGGCGGGTGTCACAGTCCACTTTTCGTTATCGATCGATATCGATTTTATCGATTTTTTGCAAAGTTTGAGCTAGGGGGCTGGAATTTGGCAGAGGGGTGTAATCGAGCATGCCGATTACGAATACAATATTATTTTTCGAAACCGTGCATTACTTTTATCGATTTTATCGATTTTTTGCAAAATTTGAGCTACGGGGCTGGGAGTTGGCACAAGGGGGTAATCGAGCATGCTGATCACCCCCGTGGGGGTGATCAGCATGCTCGATTACCCCCTCTGCCAAATCCCAGCCCCGTAGCTCAAATTTTGCAAAAAATCGATAAAATCGATATCGATCGATGACGAAAAGTAGCCTATGACACCCGCCGGGGCCCGAAGTGAATGTGTGCCAAGTTTGGTCCGGGTCGGTTGAGAAATGGAATTTTCTATTCGGAACATACGTACATACAGACAGACATACAGACATACAAACAGACATTCAACTTTATATATAAGAAATCACTATACTGTCCAACAGAAAAGGTGGTGAACCGAATGCACCTGTTCAACAGGATAAGTCTGGCACCTACTTGAGTCGTCGGACGCACGTCTGACGTGCGCGGCGCAATAGCCGTACGCACGTCCGACTCTCGCGATCCTGCAGGCCCCTATAACTGTGTGGTCGCGCAGCGCTTGTGTTAGATTGACGCTGCGACGATTCCCGGGCTGGTTGGTAATATGTCATACCAGCCGCTCTCTGCCGCTACGCGGCAGATTCGGCTGGTACACGGCAGCTTCGCTTCCGGTAAACCTTTCGTTTTGTTCTTTATTGAAAGTGAAATGCAGAAAATTTGCCATTTTGCACGTTTATAATCGGCGCAGAAAGAACGACCGTAGGCAATTTCGGCTTTGCCAGTTTATTTCGAATTAACATCCTAAGAAATGGATAATACGCGAACTGCAAAAAATCAATAAATTGAAAGGGTCGATGATTATAGTCGAACAGAAGGCTCATTAAAACACATCTCACCCATGCATTATGCCTGGCAAATTTGGTCTATATTCCATAACTCCTTCTATCGTTTTCAAGCAAATACAATTTCTAGGCAAAAAGTGCAAAAATCCATAAATCAATAGCAAGTAACCGTGTGTATTGAACAAAATGGCTTATTAACAACGGCGCACACCATGTATTACGTCTGCCAAATCTGCCTTAAACCCCATGATCCCATTTTTCTATCCGTCTTGAACGGACATAAAAAAAGGTTAAATCAAATTTATAAATCTAATAATCTGTATAACTAATCTATATCTTTTTGAAAACTGGTAGTGCTGGCGATAATGAAGGTAACTTACGTGCACCCGGGCAGGTTCTTCCTGGGCCTCTGGTGCTTCCTGGCCATGGTGAAGACGGTTATGTGCAGTCACGCAGCTCCGCATTGTGCCACGCGCTCGAGTTCTCTGCGCAATGTGCATCTGCGGAATGGGAGTGGAGGTAGATGCCGGTTCAAACATCACTTGTTGCCGCGAGTCAAGCGCAGAGATCGTTTGTGCTTGTTCTCGTTGATTGGCTCGTATCCTCGTTGGCCAACCCGTTCTGGGCTCGCACCATGCCTGGATTGATCCAGTGTCTCCTGAAGGTGTCCGTTGAGCTGTGGTTACTGTTGCCGTCGACGAAGATGACGTTCACGCATTGAGGCAAGACGCCGTTCTCGTTCTTCTGGTGCTTCTCGGCTACGACGATGGCGGCTACGCATGGCTTCAGAAGTGCGCCTTGCTGCGGCACGGGCTCGGGATCTCTGGGCAATATGCATCTGCGACTGAGGTGTGGAGGGGAACGGTCCATTGCTGGAGGGGGTCAATGTCGGCGCCATGGTCTCGGGAGTAACAGTAGTCGAAGGAGGTACGACCGATGAAGGCATGGTATGAATGAACCGTAAGGCCGGGATAGGGTATTTTGATTTGTTGGTCATATTTGATCTCGTGGATGAACCATTTTGATTTTGTTGATGAGCTAATCAGTCGATGAAACCCGTTGCGGAAGGTCAACGCATAGTTGTATATCAGCTAGCCTCCAGAATGTGGCATACAAAGAATCAAAAAAGGTAAAATAGTTTAGTGGTTAAAGTTTAGATATTTGTTCAAATTTAACCATGCTCAGTTATCCCTTCCTGCCAGTTTTCAGCTCAACACAGATTAGAACATGAAAAAATCGATAAATCGATAGCGCCAGTGGGTGATTTTCTGTGAAAAAGCTTAGTGACACCCGCCCCACCCCGATCTTCATGTCTGCAAAGTTTCGTTTGAATTCAATGAAGTTTTCTAACATTTTCGGCCGGTCATAACGGACTTGCCAAGCGAAAAACACAAAAAATCGATAAATCGATAGCGCCACACGGTGATTTTCGGCGAAAAAGCTTAGTGACACCCGCTCCACCCCGAACTTCATGTGTGCAAAGTTTCATCCGAATTCCTTGATTCTTTGTACCGTTTCAGGCCGGTCATAAAAAAAATGCTTATCCAAATATTATATAAGTATCGATGTCCTATCGTTTTGAAACCTGGGCATATTGCGATAACTGATTCATTACTTTCCTTCTGCCTTTTTCTTTCCTTTTCTTCAGCAAAGGCGAGTGAACAGAACATGAACAAGATACCTCTATGCCTCCCTTACATCTCCGAAAAGGTCAGTACTGCGATAAGACAATGCTTGATACGAGCACAGTTGGAGAACGAAGTTGTCTTGGTGAATATTCCTCGAGACAACATCAAAACACAAGTGGTACGTAACCGAATTTATGATAAGACTTGTATCACGCGAAATTGCGTAATCTGTCCCCATGGAAAAGCTGAAGATTGTTCGAAGTCTGACGTTGTGTATCAAATAGAATGTTTAGCGTGCTCGCCATATACATCGGTGAAACGGGTAGACCATTGTGCGTGCGCGTAAACGAGCATTTGGCTAACAAAAGCGGCGAAACGTAATGAGTCCGCTAGGAGAGCATAGAAAGATAGATCATAGTGGTACCGATTTCGACATTAAGTGCATAATCTTGGCCTACGAAAACCATGTCTCCGCTAGAATGGCCCTCGAGGAATCCTGCATTCTTGTCCGTGACCTCAAGATCAACAACAAGAATGAGCAGTTATCTGTAACTGGAGATCTAATGCTGTATCTAACATATTGCAAACTATATGATCATTTGCCCTACTTAAGCAGTTCGTTGACGTCGCGACTGCTTATTCTTAACAACGCAGTCAGTTGACACGACTGTCTATACTCAACACCGCAGTCGGTCCAAGTACCCAGGTACTCAGATAATCGCCGGGGGCAGGTGGCCATGCGATTTATGGGCGGGCGGGCACCGGAAAAATAGTTCGCTGATTTCTTGCGCTCCGCTCGCAGATATTTGGAAGAATTTTAGCGAAATTCTAGATGAATGCTTGGAGAACAATCGCGATTTGCTTATAGATCAGCTGCGGTGCAGTGGCCGCATTCTCGCGGACTTTCCGCGAGGATATGCAAAATTTTCGAGGGCCGCACGGTCCTTTGTGGAGGACCGTGCAGCCCCAGGTACTCTCCGCTGAAAGAATGTACCCCAAACTTAGTAATTAAACCAACGGTGACACCTCTGCCACATAGAGTCTTACCTGTGCCTCGGCGTATGCCCGAAACTGCTTAAAAAGGAGTCCGAGCGCTCACTGAAAGCTTGGCCAGCGCTCGCTGAAAGAAATTATTTGCCGAGCGCTTGCTGAAAATGCTGTATTGCTGCCCGCTGGCAGAATATGCGATCGTAAAAGCTGAAGATTTGGCCACGCCCCAAAATTCTGTTGACCGCTTGCAGAAAAGCGCGAGTTTGCGAACCGCCTGCCCCCGGCGATTATCTGAGTACATCTGAAGCAGTTGATACTGCTACAAATTACGGTGGCACATTCTGGTGAGTCAAACTTTACTCGCAGACTTCCGCTTCCACTGAAGACCATTCGAATGGTCGAGTGGGAGGAGATGTTTGGCGGCCAAAGTCGTGAATCAAAGTGACTGACTCCTTTTAAGCCTATGACGACGGCGTTTTGCCGAGACGTTAGGCAGTAAGGTGTTACCTATAACAACCTGTACGGCAGAAGAAAAGTATTGGAATCGCGGGCTATTTTTGGACGGGCATAGTTTCGCCAACGATATCTTCGCGATATCGCTGGAATTGAGCATGTCGCGTCGCTGGTGCTGCACTAGCGATGGGCGAATCGCTCGGATGGCTTCTTCTTTGTAATTTTGTATTTTTTTGCAAATGCAAACTTCATTTAGAACTGTTCCATCTTATACAAACGTTCCTGTCTACATAAGAGAAGGACGGTCATCAAACTTTCCATACTATCATTCACTGAATACAACATGCGAAGTATATATCTACAAGTATGGAATGCTTCTCATATGTCACTTCACCTTCTGTGTTACCATCTGCTGTTCTCGCAATGCATTAATCATTTCCTGTTGTTTTTTTTTTATCACAAATGGTGACCGAATTTCAAATATTCTTGCTATAAACTCTGGAGCAGAGATGTGCTTGTCGGTCACTCAGGCATATATCTATACGTTCGCAGAATGGCAGACAAGGTCTTGCGGAGCACTCGTTGATGAAATAGCCTACCCAGATTTCAAGCCGAAAGCATGATTTTACTGCTGCAAAGCTAACGTATATGCCTACCAGTGAAAGAGAACTCACAACTTTATGAACCAGTTGTCGATTTCATTGCAGATGTAACTACTGAACTTGCGCCGTAGAAAAACGCAGGTAAATACTGGGATGTGTGCAATCCATATCCTTTCTCGTTTGATGTAATATTCTCTCAAAGCGTATGGCGCCACATTCTGTTCGAATTCTCTCGAATAAATGCACTTCAGACAATTTAGCGCAAGTTTTCCAAAATGCGTATAATGCCGTGTTGTGGGTGAGCGTCTAAAAAATCGTTTTGGGTATGTCCAGCAGTCAGGCTATGAGCGATTTTCCCGCAGTGATGGTCGCCCAGGCAGCCGATTCAAAGCGACCAAAAATTGTGACGACTCAGACACTGGGACCGGGCGAGCTGCGGCCTCAAAAGGCCTTTCTGGCCCGTCCGCGGCCTTAATTTGTGGGCGTGGCCGGAGTGCGGCCGAGCCGCGGACCTTAATTGATGTAGTATATTGCACCGGCCGAGCCGCGGACTGAATATGGCTTACCGGCTTAGCCGCGGCCTTAATGAAGGGGGTGGAGCATTGCAACGGCTGAGGCGGGGACCAAAATCTCTATAATGAAACTCCGGCCGAGCCGCGGCCCATGTTAGATAAGGCCCGCGGCTCGGCCGCGCATAAAGAATACCTGCGTGATGTACGACGCATGGTCAGGCTGCCCTCAAAGTCCATAGCCTTCGTTGTCTTTGCAGTCTCCAAGGCGGGAACAAGATCAATATGTTGCACAACCTTGGATAGCAACTTGTGTTGTCCAATGTTGAAGTCGGACTTGGTTTCCGAAGCCGCTATATCGGTGGCTTCAATTTTTGTCTTTTTTTACTGTGTATATTTTGTGTGCCAGCGAAGAAAAAAAGAGTTCTACTGTATCCGAGCTAGAATGAACTAGACGGCCCGACAACCAGCTCCGGCTGAGCCGAGGCCATCGGCTGAGCCGCGGCCCAAAAGCGGACGAGCCGAGGCTGTTTTCCGACCGAGCCGTGGCTCATCTCCGGCCGGACCGCGGACGCTGCGAAATTCCAGCCGGAAAAGGTCTGCGGCTCGGCCGCTCCCAGTGTCTGAGGACGGTGTCACGACGAGGTACGCCTTAGGCTAATGTCGCTTACACAACATCGCTCGTACTCAGATAATCGCCGGGAGCATGCGGTCCGCAAATTCGCGCTTTTCTGCAAGCGGTCAGCAGAATTTTGGGGCGTGGCCAAACCTTCAGCGAGCGGTACTTCCTTTACTGTCTAATGTTCTGCCAGCGGGCAGCAACACAGAATTTTCTGCAGGCGCTCGTCAAATAATCTCCTTCAGCAAACGCTGGCCGAACTTTCAGCAGGCGCTCGGACTTTTTTTACGCAGTTTCGGGCTTACGTCGAGTACAGGTAAGACTCTTTGGGCAGAGATGTCACCGTTGGTTTAGTTACTCAAGTTTGAGGTACTTTCTCTCAGCGGAAAGTACCTGGCTGCGCGGTCCTCCACAAAAGAGCGTGCGGCCCTCGAAAGTTTTGCATATTCTCGCGGAAAGTCGCGAGAATGCGGCCACTGCGCCGCAGCTAATCTATAAGGAAACCGCAATTGTTTTCCAAGCATTCGTCTAGAATTTCGCTAAATTCCAAAAATCTGCAAGCGGGCCGCAAGAAATCAGCGAACTATCTTTCCGATGCCCGCCCGCCCATAAATCGCATGGTTGCTCAGATAATCGCCGGGGGCAGGCGGCCATGCGATTTTTGGGCAAGCGGGCACCGGAAAAATAGTTCGCTGATTTTTTGCGGTCCGCTTGCAGATATTTGGAAGAATTCTAGCAAAATTTTAGACGAATGCTTGGAGAACAATCGCGGTTTTCTTACAGATTAGCTGCGGCGCAGTGGCCGCATTTTCGCGGACTTTCCGCGAGAATATGCAAAATTTTCGGGGGCCGCACGGTCCTTTGTGGAAGACCGCGCAGCCCCCAGGTACTCTCCGGTGAGAGAAAGTACCTCAAACTTGAGTAATTAAACCATCATGACACCTTTGCCATGTAGAGTCCCACCTTTGCTCGGCGTACGTTCGAAACTGCTTGAAAACCGTCCGAGCGCCAGCTGGAAATTTGACCAGCGCTCGCTGAAAGAGATCATTTGACGAGCGCCTGCAGAAAATTCTGTGTTGCTGCCCGCTGGCAGAACATTAGACAGTGAAGGAAGTGCCGCCCGCTGAAGGTTTGGCCACGCCCCAAAATAATGCTGACCGCCTGCAGAAAAACGCGACTTTGCGGACCGCCTGCCCCCGGCGATTGTCTGAGTGCCTGCCCCCGCAATTATCTGGTTAGACTCTATATGGCAGAGGCGTCATCGATGGTTGAACTACTCGAGTTTGAGGTATTTTCTCTCAGCGGAAGGTACATGAGGGCTGTGCGGTCCTTTACAAAGGACCGTGCGGCCCCCGAAAATTTCGCATATCCTCGCGGAAAGTCCGCGAGAATGTGGCCACTGCGCCGCACTAATCTATGAAAAGCTTCGATTGTTCTCCGAGCGCTCGTCCAAAAATCTTCCAACATTCCTTTGAAAATCTGCAAGCGGACTGCAAGAAATCCGTAGAGTGCGCATAAAATGGTGAAAGCTCAAGAAGATGCCTGCACCAGAGCCGCAATGAAAAGTGCCTTACCAGAATTTGACAGTGATTCAGAACGTACGTGGACGTTCTTGAAAACCAACGTCCGTCAGATAGCTGGTGAACTAGTGGGCTACACTAAACCTGGACGACCGAGGATTAACAAGGAAACTTGGTGGTGGAATGATGCCGTGCTGATTGTAATAAAGAAGAATAAGACAGCATACAGGGTATGGCAGAAGACACGAACAGAAGATGCTCACGAGGAATATATAAAAGCGAAGCGTGCAACAAAGAGGAGTGTCAACGATTCAGAAGAAGCGCATTTACGAAAACTTTACTAAAATTTGCACACTCGCGAAGGCGAGCGAGACACACATTTACCGAATCGTGAAAAGAAGAACAAACGCCACGAAAGATGTAGAGCACTTCTATAGTATCAAAGATGAACGCGGAAAAACACTCACGAAGTCGAAGAGATAAATGATAGATGGAGATCACATTTTGCAAGAATGGCATCTAAAAGCCACGAGTACGCATCCAGTGTAGTTGCCGATCCTGTGCTCGGACTAATACTCAGTACGGAGGAAGAAGTTTCTGTCGCCATTAAGAAAACAAGGAACAGTAAAGCGACAGGTCCAGATGACGTATCTGACGAATTCTGGAAAGAATGCGGACAATGGAGTGACATTGCTAACACAATTGCTGAATCAGATAGTTGATACCAAGAACATGCCAAGCGACTGATACAGAAGTACAACGGTACCGATATGGAAAAACAAAGGCGACATAGCTGACTGCTCGACGCACCGGCCCATCCGACTCATGTGTCTCACAATAAAGATTCTTGAAAGAATTTTAGAAGCGCGATTGCGCAGCGTTGTGGAGCTGGTTCCCAATCAATGCGAATTAAAGGGTTGCAGCACGATAGACGCTATCCATGCTGCCAGGATAATGATAGAAAGAAGCAGGGAAAAACAGTGCGAGCTGCAGGCAGCATTTCTCGATCTGGAGAATGCTTATGATAAGGTGCCACATGAAATCACATATGGTGGTCACTACGAAAGCAGATGGTGCCAGAGGATTACGTGCAATGGATGAAGATGATACACAAAGATGCCACGAGCCACGTACAGTTAGCAGCGAATCAATCTGGAGACTTCGCAATACGCGTTGGCGTCCACCAAGGTTCATTCTATCGCCTTTTCTCTTCATTATGATTGTGGACTCTATAGTTAGAGGTTCCATACGTCAGCCTCCTTGGGCTCTGATATACGCAAATGACATTTTGTTGATGGCAAAGGACAGTGGAGAACTGGAGGCGGAAGTGCAGAAATGGAACACGGAACTTGAATTGCACAGCTCGAAGATCAATGCTGCGAAGACTGAATACATGGAGCTAGGAACTTATACGCCTGGAACCATCCGGATCGGAAGCATCTCAGTTGAGAAGACTACAACTTTCGTATCTGAAAAGTCGCCATTCTGCAGATGGTACGCTCCAAGACGAGATCAGCTCCAGGATAACCGCAGCATGGAGCAAAATGGAGAGAACTGACCGAAATCATGTGCGATAAGCGGATGCCATTAAGCTGGAATCCCAATTGTACCGCACTGTAATTCGTCCAACTGCTCTATATGGCAGCGAAGGTTAGCGTGTACACGAAATGATGAACGAAGGATTAGTGTAATGAAAACACGTATGTTAAGATGGACTGCTGGCATTATTATAATGGACCACGTCAGTAAGCGATACCATAGCGAGAATGAACGCGCCCCGATTTTAAAGAAGGTACAAGAATGGCTTCTTCGATGGCACGGACATGTTAAAAGAAGGGAAGAAGATCGCGTGACGTATATATAAGTAAAACTCAATCTCTGTCAATTTGTTCGTTTGTAAGTATGGGCTTACCAGTGCGTCACCTCTGCTTCGCAGAGGCTCGCACTGGCTCTACTATCTATGTGCCTTACTCATTCTCGTAAAATCGTGGCAATGGAACTTACCGCACTATGCCGACTACCACGAAATAAATGTAAACAGCTACTCATTCAGAAAGTTTTTTCACGTGAGATCGGTGATTTCGCGTGGATGAAACTTTTCGTAGGAAGACAAACGCAAATTTGAATAGGTTTTTGAAGTTGTCATGGCTTGGTAGTCCCCTTAAAGGCAATAGTAACCGTGAGCTACATCTCCGTGCGAAAATCTTTTGAAACGCTTAGCTAGAACCTTAGCAAATTAACCATTTACGCAACCAACTCTTTCTGGCGCCGTTTTCGTTATGTAGCAAACTTTTGACCACTTTTTGGGCTAAAGTCCATCGCTTGCACATTTGCTTACCAAACACATCCAGGACTTTGCAAAAAGTGGTGATATGGACCCAATTTTGCGGGACAGAAGCCAGGTGGATCCGTTTGGCACGCAATTTCTAAGGGACCCATTCAACGAATCTATTCGTGCTTTTGCACGTTGAACTTTCATGAAGGTAGCATGCGCTATGCAAAATTTGGGCTTAAAACGCTGGCTGGAACACGCTCTACGAATTTCGTAACAGACGGACACACACACACACACACACACACAAAAACACGTAAACAACCCTTAGCCCGTTATTATAAGGTCTTGATAGACTCCTTTGTTTGTGAACCGATGAGGCTGAAATTCGCTTCCCTATAAATGGGGAACGGCGCAGAAGATAGGCTACTTTTCGCGATGATTCACTGGGTCCTTCCATCGATTTATTGATTTGTTTACTTACATGTAGGAAAATGAAAGCAAATCATTCATTTCTCTAAGTTAAGTAGTAAGGGATGGTAGAGATCATTTACATTTTGCCGTGAGGAGGATGCGGTGTCATGAAGCGAGGCGATCAAGAAGGAAGGCAAGTTCACCACGGATGCCGCAGGAGCGCTGCAACTAATTCGGAAATCGAGGAATGGTAAGCAATAATTTGGAGCAGACCCTATGCTTGGCCGTTTTAAAGGCAGCGGCTCGGCAAATCATTCATTTCTCTAAGTTAAGTAGTAAGGGATGGTAGAGATCATTTAGATTTCGGCAGATTTTGCATTTCCATCTTTTTGCATGTTTTGGGCCCTCCCGACCCGTAGATCCCGAATCTGAACTTTAAAAGGGGTGAAAAGGCCTTTCTCGGGGAGTTTTTTCAATTTCCAAAAGGCAGCTGGGACGAGAATTTTTAAAAGGAAAGTCGGGAGGCCCTGGCACGAAGACCCTGCTGCCTGTAATTTTGGCTTTGTATAGCGTGCACAATGCGGGAAAGCGGTTGGGGGGTCCCGCGCCGTCCAGCGGAGAATACTCGTCCGAACAAGGTGTTAGGGGAGCGAAAGGAGGAAGGGAAGCGGCGCTTGGGCCGATCCCCTGGCTTGCAGTATTCACATTTTCGGCGCGGAGTTGCTGTTTTGGTTCACTTGGACGGCCTCCTATCCATCTGTGTCAAAATCTGAGGTAGGTCAATCTGCCGAGCCGCTGCCTTTAAACCCTCGGCCCGGGCAGGATCGCGGAGCGCAGCTAGTAGGAAATAAAACTCCGCCCTGTGGGACTCCAGGCATTGTGCTCAGGCTAGAAAAATCTTGAACTACGATTATCAAAGGAAGCAATCCACGAAATGGTAGAGGGATGAATTTTAACTAATTCAATTTCAAGCGTATAAGACGCACCTTTTTTGTTTTACAAGCGTGCCGCTCAGCCAACTCGTTGTGTTTCGGGAAGCGATTATGCCGCACGAAAGTCTCAGGCATTATTCAGCACTGTATGTAGTTTTTGGTCGCGAAGTCCTTCGGCGTGTCTGTGCTGTTCAATTCTAGATAAAAACCCTTCACGTTCTATACGCGTGAAACTAGGGTAGCTGTAGCTATCATGGATCTCAAACGCGACACCTTGTCGAATGCTTTCATAAAATTTCAAATAGACAGTCAGTCCACTTATTAGCCTCTAATAAACGATTCCAATTATTCAGTGAGTATAGCATGAGAGTTAGATTTCCCCTCCTGGCCTTGCTGTGCTGGTGAGATTATAATATTTTTTTGCAGATGTTTTATTGAGTCGTTAATTTGCACACGTTGTTTTACAAAATGTACATATGCATTTGAAAGCTTTAACAATAGGTCTGCTCCGCGAAATTATGTGCTTCACCCCCACTTTAGCAGAAATTGAAGAAGGCTGATTGGCTTCGGAACAAAATATCGGGGAGGCGAAAAATCCGTTTTTGATGTCTTTCTTTCCTCCAGATTTCCCCTATTTCTGTTGTTGGTTATTATTGAGCCTGACAACGAACGAATCAATTTACCAGACTTTTATGTACTGTCATTGTTTGTGCTTATTACCTCTGTTCCTCCGCTCTTCAGTTTTTACAAAAGACGCGAAGCAAAGACATTATCGTGTTAATATTTGTCGCGTTTGAACTTCTAAATAATTAACTTAAAAATCGATGATTTTGTAGGTACAGACCATTCTTTTTGTCTCTTCCGGATTATTTTTTTCGTCCTCTCTGAGGTATGCCTTCAGATGCCCAGCCAGCGTTGAAGAAACGTTAAAAACAAGACATTTTTGACATTACAAAAGCAATTTCCGAACCTTTTTACCCGGAACGCTGCAGGAGCTGTTATTCTTTTCTTACGCATGCATTTCGAGCTTTTTCATACGCATTTTGACTTGTTTGGAGGGACATAGTGATGTTATCAAAAACGGAATTTTCTTTTTTGTTTTCCCAATTTGATGTTGAAAAACCCTATAAATCTTCCGGTGTAGGGAATTGAAGCGAAAATTTTGGTAGAGCAGGCTTAGGGCTTTCAAATGCATATATATTAGGTTGATTCAAGAGTTCTGCCGCTTTCAACTTGGAAAATCTGTAATGTGAACGTATTGTTTACGAAAAAACCTTCTGATAGGAAAATTCAACTATTTTCTGATCAAACTCGCTGCTCTTTGATGGAAAAGACTCCAGAGATATAAGTGTGAATAGGAAGCCACTTAAATTCGTGATTTACGAGAATGAGTCGTCAAAAATCTGAAACGCGGAACTGAGAGCATGTCTCTTATAGGTTTTACAAGCTGGTCTTTCTGAAAGTGCCAAGTTTTTGCGGAAGAGCTTTTCTATGAAAAGTTATGATTTTCGTTAAGAATGCAGAAAAATGCAAAAAAATCATTTTTGCAGAAATCAAAATCTTTTCGGGGGAGGAGGGAGGCGTTTCTTTCCCCCCCCCCCCCCCTCGAAAATGGATCGCGAAATTCTTGAAAGTTACTTGTACAAGTTATGAAAATGGACAAGCGACTTGTTCATACTTGTCATAATTTCTAAAAAATTTCAAATCAATTTAGCCTTATAAAAGAATACCTGCCCCATACAAAAGTGGAAAAATTCTTTAGTAAATCAAAGAGAAAAAATGCAAAATAAATGGAAAAAGCAGTCTCTTGAAAGCCAGATAAAAACGCTGCATTGAGTATGATATTATTCATTCGGCGACACTTCAGAATGCGGGTTCTCGTTCCTGGACCAGACAATCCATAATGCGGGCAAAACAATCAAAAGCTAATCTCTTCTTCATGATAGCAAGTCGAAAGTACATTAAAGGCAACCTAGTTTTTGATACGTCCTATGAATGTTCATGAAAAAGCTATGAAAAAACGAAATTTTTGAAGCTTTTCATCAAATATTCTACCAAATCGAAGCACAAGCTCTGGGGCGTTGTCTACATTGTGAGCGGAAGACAGATTTATCCAATGCATGATGAAAAGAACTAGATCGGAGAAAGAACAAGAGAATTTTGAAAAAATGGTTCTTGTCGGATTTCTCATTTAAATCGAAAAATGGGATCTTGAGACGTCGTCTGCGTGAAAGTAGAGATTGAGAGCCACAGTATGAAGTGCAGTTTGCTAGAATTGGGCTTAGACCAACGAAGAAAAGGACACCGGGGCCAAATGCTCTGTGCCTCGCGTTTCGAATTCGGAGGTAGCGCGCTACACTGAAATCGCAGACGAGCAGCGGGACCAGAGCGAAGGGGCATGGCTCTACAACCCTACTGCAAATTCCCAACAAAACCGTGCAATATTATTATCATCCTGATCGTCAGGACACAACTAGGAGCACTGACAATGTCTCAAATATTGGAATTCTCAACGAGATCAACCAGCAATTTCGTGCACGACTATCTGCGCATAATTGTAGCGAAGCTTCTCATTTTTCGTTAGCTTCTAATTACCTGAAACGATTTCAAAGAGGATTGTTCAACTGGTTTAAAGCCTCGTGGCATCCTGCGTGTGCAATGGCCACAAACTCACGACTCTCAATCACGCGGAGCCCAATATCGGCGCGATCTAGAGGTTCCTTTTGACGTAAATGTACGTGAAAAATAGCTTATTCACCACCATTTCTACATCAGACGCTACATATAATGATGACCTTGAATAGGTGGTGTATACAGCGCTTGAAATTCAATAAATATAGCTGAACCAAAGTTTCTTTTATTGTGGGAAAATACATATAAGTCAGCAAAGAAAGGTTACTTGTACATACTATAGGATTGAGGCTGAAAATCGAATCCTTGTTTATTGTATTCTTTGTTGAGGGTCGCTGTGATTTTGCACGGACCGCAACTCTTTTTAAACAGCCCTGTCCTACACTTTCACTGCAATAAATGAGCATTGATTTTCATTAGAAAAAAAGTACTTTTTCTACCTTATGTGTAGGCTTTGCTCTTGCTGTAACAAGGAGGCATATCATCAACAAAAAAAGAAATAATCTTGAAGATAGCATTACCACTTCCTGAATGTGTTATGGCATGTAAAGCCAGCAAAACTAAATAACGAAATGTTCATCAAAATCTGAAATCATTCAACTGCTGAAACTGGCTATCTTTGTTGCTACCACAATAGTGAGACCTTGTAGGTCCTACTAGGTTGTCTCTTGGATTTTTTTTTCAGTTTTGAATTTGTACCGCAATAGGTCAATAGGGCACTTTTCAACATCAGTTATGATGCTGGGTGCCGTTCAATACCCTCGACCCCGACTTAGAAATCGAAATCTAGGAAATTTTATATGTCCGAAAAATCACAAATTTTTGAAACCTCAACCAAAGAAAACTTACCGGATCTCGCATTCTCACTCATCGCTCCACATAGGAAATACTTATACGCCGTTGTTGTATTTTTTTTTGAAAGGAGAAATCTAAAACTTTAAAGCTTTAAAGAAGCGATGCTACGCTGTTTCCCCATATGAGCGTATACTAGCCTTTAGAAACATGACCGTGTATTTTCAGTTTCCTAGAAGCGTTAGTTTTCGAGAAATATCGAATATATTATATATATATATATATATTATAGTTTTTCTCGCTGGGGTCTTTCATGTTGAAGTTGATTTTTCTCAGCTAGAGCTTCGAGAAAGCTGGAAGTCTGCAGTTGCACTCCGAAGACTTGTGGTATACATTTACTTATGTGGGAACAGCGCAGCATCAGTCTCTTGGGAGCTCGAAATTTCAGTTTTCTCAGTTTCTAGCACAGAAACAAATACAGCAACGGCATATATGAATATCCTATGTGGAGTGTATATGCGTGAGCGTGCCAGATCCGGGAAATATTCTTTGGGCAAAGATATGAAATTTTTCTAGCTTTTCAGGCATCCAAAACTTCTTAACTTTCGACTCCTACTCGACGTGCACTGAAGCCAGTGCAATGCTTACACGCCATCTTATAGAGCGTGCCTGCTCTATCGAACGGTACCTTGCATACTGACTATTACAGAAATGAGAAGTACATGACTTATTGTGATGAATGTCAAAATTGAAAAAATCACAATTGACCTAATATATGGAAACACGACTCCGAGCCTTCCCAGAAAGCAAATTTATAGAGTAAATTCTCCTGCGAAAGGCTCTAGAGTTCTCCAACAAAAGCAACATTTTCAAGATTTCGTTGATCAAGTCAAAGAAAATGCAGCGAAGCTTTGCCGGAGCACCATCTTTGTCAAAATCATTCACTTTTCAGATTTAGTTTTTGAAGTTCGAGGACTGCGATAAGAAACTAATACCTGCCTGATTTTGTTAATCTTTCAGATAGGGAAGTCGAAGTGGACTTGTGCTATTGCTAAATGTCAAATGTCTCTGTTCGTTCCTTTTATGCAATGTAAAAGTGTTTGCTTTCAAATAGTTCGGAAATACCACCTACATCCTGAAACATCTGCATATACATCACAATTTGAGGGAGTACTATGTACTGCGAGAATACATAAACTTGCTTGTTTATAAATGAACCAGCTTAGCAAACGCTTTCATACCCTTTCATCGCTAGTGTGAAGTGCATCAGACAAATTATCTTTGCGCTCTCTTCACAGCAAAAATCCGTTGTTCTACTACGTCCAGTATAGGACATATTGGGGTCTATATCTCCCAGTCATTGTTGCCGATAATATGCGTACCTGAATCTATTTAGGCACCACACATGAGCTTTCAGAAAGGTGATTATCTTTCAGATCGGAAATTTCTTAAATACTCTACTACCGTAACCTGTCGGGATGCAGGTATACGTAGAAGTTCAATTGTTACACATCGCAGCATTGAGTACAACTTGCATAGCTACAAAGGTCAGACGAGTCATGAAATTCAAAATCTTCCCCAGTTCAAAACGGAGGTAATTATAAAATAGCACGGTGATGTCATTCTTCCCAAATGCATTTTCAGTATGTTGTTTTACTGTACAAACCTCTGCAACATAGCTAAAAATCCAAATTAGCCTTTTAAGGAAGCCCAGCTTCTCGACACTGTTCCGGCGCACTAACGCATCGTGCTGGACTGAGAAGGTACTTGAGCTTAGGAAAAGCTTAAACTTGCCACAGCGTTTGTAAGTATAATATTAGTTCACTGGTAAATTTATTCGAGCACTTTGAATGTCCTAATTAAATGATGAATAAGTATATAAAAGGAGTTATAGCCAACTCGTAGTACATGACTCAAACACCAATTTCCCACAAATATTTATATAGGCAAAATAGTGGGACGAGCGCTTTTTCGGAAAACGATAGACATTCAAAGCATGACGAAGAGAGCACATTTCGCATATGGCCGAAATAACAAAAAAAATCAAGATGGTCAACACCAAGTCTGACATTGTATAATTTCAAAAATCCAGTTATATGTCCTTAATAGACGAAATAAATCATGTTTTATTGCCAGAAACGGTCAGCGGAATACGGCTAATGTGTATGGTCAAATGTCGTAAATCTTAAACCAGGAAAAAAACAACACAACCTCAAGTTTTGATACCATTGCAAGTATCTGAAAGCTAGTATCTGATGACACCGATATATCTGTGAGAAAAAAGAAAGCTGTTCGCGTGATCGATGATAGCAGCAGATACGACTGGCACTATCTGGCAAAGTCTTTTATTACCACAGAATAGCGCTCGTCCATTCTTCTCCTCATATCAAAAACCAAAAGGATAACCCATTGGTCCACCTGTAATATGCTCTGTTGAAGCTCACTAATGGCTAGCAGTAGCCTATCCGTACGCACCGTATCCGTAGCCGAATAGACCTGGAAACATAGGTGGTGGCGGCACTGGAGGAGGAATCCCCATGCCTGAAACATGAAGACGTTGCAGTAGCGAAGTACGAGACTTTTTAAATGGACTTACCATAACCACCATAAGGAAAGCCGCCATAGCCGAACATACCGCCAAACTGGCCGAAAGCGTTGACCACCATTGAGATCAGCAATAATTTTGCGAAAAGTGACATGATTTTGTATCTCTCAAGAGTATAAAGTGGTTTTCTGCAATGATTGCTGTCGCAGTATCATAACAAATAATCAGGAGTTGCGAATAGAGAGGGTGGACTGATTTCAAGCAATCTTTCGCCGAGAATGTGCCGCGAATTTTTCAAATGCATTTACATGAGTTATAAAGATGTGCAAGTAATGAAATTTTTTGGAAATTCATGTTAGCCCTTCGAAACCCTTTTTTCTGAAATCTCAAACTTGTAGGGCCGAGTTTCGGGAAGTGTCTAAAAAATATTCTTCCGAGTGTGTAGCTAACGCCATGCACCTCGACTTAGAAAAAGACCCCCCCCCCTTTTCCAGATGTAACTTCTGCGACTGCCACCGTGTTGCATTATAACCGTATGCCGTTTGCGAGCTATACCTCTCTGAGGTTTTGTACATAACTTGAGCTCTTTTTTTAGCTCATCGATTGGGTCTTTGAGTATCTGAAGTGCATCAACGAGAAGTGCAGAAAATGTTTTTGTTTTTAGCAGATGGCTTCGGCAAGTAGTTGATTGTGCAAGATAGATGATCTTTAAAATATAAGATGACCACAGAATGCGGACAGTTGGTCCTAGCAAGACTATTTGTATTAGGTTGTGCCGTTCTGTCGTTTCATTGAAAAATTGTAACTTTTCACTACCTGGACGGATTTTTTTCTTCATATTTTTTTATGAAGAAGAAACCTTCTTCTTTGTGAACGCATTTTCGTGAGCTTCTACTTTTACAATGCATTCATTGCGAAGATAAATATGAAAAATATGGTCCTTAGGCTTTCTTACTTTAAGTCAGATCGCAGAAAATCTGAAACGTTGCGAAAAAAAACGGAAAATCGATATCGTCAGTACCTAGGTTTCGACGTACTCTTTGCAAATGAGAAAAATTGTGCTGTTTGAGAAAAATTATGATTTACGAGAAAAGTGACAACAAACACGAAAATAATAATTTCTCGTTGTAACTCAAACAGCAAACTTAATTCGACATTTAGCATGTCATGAAATATATGCACTGACTATTTCAGTTTTTTTCTGCAACATTTTAGATTTTTGGCGAGCTATCTTAAAATGACCAGAGCCCAAATAGTCTTATTTTCCATTTTTATCTCTGCAATGAGTGTAATGTAGAAGCTCATGAGATGCTTTTACAAAGAAGAAGATTTTCTTCGCAGTAAAATTACAAGGAAGTAAGTAAAATTACAAAGAATATATCATACAGGTAGCGAAAAGTTACAAATATTTGAAAATAAAACGACAGAACTTTCGGAACAACTTAATACATACTTGAAACAAGACTCATAAAACATCAATGAATCTTGAGAAAAATTGCGTTTGCAATGATTATTGAGCAAGTTTTTTTTCAGTTAGAAGTTGTGGAGTCGGGGTATCACTAGCGGAATCGTAAAAAATGGTGCAAAATCAATAGGAAGGGCACTTTTTGATGGTCAGGAGTGTTACAACAATTCAGGGAAGCATAAAAAACTGATGTCTTCGATTGGAACGAGCAAGCGCTATCTGTTCAATAAAGAGGCGGAATTCTGTCAGCACCTTAGTCTGCATTTGCTTATATAGAATGGCTGCGTCTAACTTCATTGCCACTTTGAAGCCATTTCTCAATACTTAAGCACATCCTTCAGAGTTGTTAAGTTTAGCAAGGATGTCAAAGAGTAAGAAACTTTCGAAGTGGTAACCAGCGTGGCGGGCTTCTTGTATAAAGGTTTGGTAAGAGACCATCGGCAGCAGAGGTATGTTACGACGGAATAAATTTCTCCTTCTTCTACGAGGATTGAATCTGCTTTTTTGACTGAGGTTGTTCTAGTTGTTCTACAGACTCATACCTAGCAAACATCATATGTTCTATACATATGTATTTTCGTCTTGCATGGGAATGGTGGTCAGTAGAAATTACGATAGAATGCTTACTGTTTTGTACATAAGATGATTACAAACGTGTTTTTCTTGATTGCTCCTTTGGGGCGAAAAGTTTTGAGTGTTTATCAGAGCAGAAATCAAGTGCGCAATTGGGATGACATCACTTTGACATTATTTTTAATATTTAAGGACCAATGATGATCGTCAAGGCGTATTAGGCAATAACTTTAGATCAAATACACAATCATAATACACCTGAGCTCTCGAAAAATTTAGATATTGACACACCAGGTGCGCAATCAATTTTTTTTTGCTTCATTAAGGGCTCTTAACTCCTCGTCTGAGTTTGTTCCGCAGTTGAGAAATTTTGATTAGCAATTATGATGCATGACCTCCAAGACATCTCAATTTTGAAAGGCCACTTAGAATGTTACTGCCGTAGTTGTCAAAATACTTCAGGCAAACGCTTGCGCGTGCATACGCACATATTCACCCCTGATTTCCGTTTACAGTCTGCCCCAATTCTCACCAGGCCAAAATTGGCTTGGCGGGAGTGCGCGTCGAGAGGGTTTCGCGCCACTGCGTCTAGCTAGTCTGCTCTCTCCTCAATCTTTTCGCTCTCTGCGACAGCGCGCGTATGCAGCGCAAACCCCTAGCGCTGCGAGCGCGCAAATTCTGCCGACGATTCGGCCTGATCCCGATTGGGGCAGACTGTAGCTTTTTCTGCATATGTACGTATGTATGCTAGTTTTTCAGATGTAAACGGAAAGTTCTAATGTAACTTGTATGCAGTAATAACTTTAGTAACGTGATTGTCAGATAGAACCATCGCGGCAGCTGTTCAGGAGTTCAGTCCGTAAATTTAGTATTGGTTTATCGGAGGAAAAAATAATGCAAATATCTTCATATGAGTAATTCCTGGCAAAGTTCTATGAGATACATGTGATTCTGAAAAACTTTAGGGGTTCATGAATAAGCGTCAAGAAGACTCCCATATAATGATTTCGTCGTACATACGCGATATGCACCAAGCGCAAGGAACGTCAGCGGCAGCTTCGCCCAAAATGGCTCGATCGTCAACGCGAACCCACTCGCGACGAAAAAGAGTTTATTTTTAGCCGTTAATCAGCAAGGAGACCTTATTTTGTATACTACGACATAAATCAGCATGTGAGATAAGCTCCATGCTCAATGTTTCTAACGCGATCGAAGTGTTTGAATTTTGTCACTTGAGAACGCCTGCTGTAATTCTTGAAAGAAACAAAATTGCAAACTCAGGTGGTAACCAAATATACCCATGTCACATACGACGCACGAATTATTACGAACACTTTTTTCTCTTGGAAATAAAAGTAAATAGCTGCGACGCTGCACGCATCGTTCACGTTGCTGCATCTTTATTGCAACTGTTGAATTTGTCATTCTATCTTCTGAAACAAGGCGGAACAGCTCCATAAAATCATTCAAAAAGTGGTCACTAATGCCCATACCTTCGGTATCTAGAGCCATGTACGTACTCTAGTGACATTCATTTGGAGCGGCTTAAGAAAACGCGACCTTCACCAGAAAAAACAAAAGTTCATAACTAAGTCGGAATGAACGTGAGTGAAGCGATATCTATATATATAAAACTCAATGTCTGTGAGGATGTTCGTTTAGTTGTTCGTTCGTTATAGAAACGCGCGCCACTGAACCGATCCGGCTGAAACTTCGCACACGCATGTTTTCGACCCCGGCGGTGGTTTAGAGCTACTTTTCGCGGCGATTCGCCGAGCCATTCTATCGATTTATTGATTTGTTTACTCAAACCTAAGAAAATGAAGGGCCATCATGACAACCGATCATTTTTACATATGAGCATGTAAGCAGGGGCGGTAAAGTTCATTCTAATCTCAAGGCTGACAGGATGCAGCGGGTTCGTCTCAAAGCGCTTTTCGCGCAATGTAGAAGTTAGAAAGCGTAAGTATCCTCGACGTCAATCCCTAAGTTACATTTGCAAAATGGAGTGTTGTGGTGCGGCCGCCTCGCTTTGGGCTCGCGCCACCTTGCGAGCGCATGAGTTGGCATGGCGTGGCAACAGGAGCAACGAAGAAACGTTGTTCTTGTTGCCACGTTTGAACATGTTGTGGCGCCACGTTGTTTTTAGCGCCACATCACGTCTAAACGATGCCCCAGCAACGTGGCGCGAGCGCAAAGCGAAGCGGCTGCACCACACCACTCCACTTTGCAAATGTAACTTAGGGATTGACGTCGAGGGTACCCTCGATATCATCCCATATGTCTTCCCTCAACATGACGTGGATTACGTGGCTTGATGAGGCGCCGCCTCGCCTCGGGCTCGCGCCACGTTGCGAGCGCATCATTTGGCGCGACGTGGCGCTCAGCAAAACGTGGCGCAGGCTTTTCCACGTTCTTCTTGTTGCCACATCACGCCGAAGATGCGCACGCAAACGTGGCGCAAGCCTGAGGCGAGGTGGCGCCTCATCAAGCCACGTAATCCACGTCATGTTGAGGGAAGACATATGGGATGATATCGAGAGTATGTTGGCTTTCAGATTCGTGTGGAGGCGGGCTGCGGACTTCAGTGACTTCAAGGATAAGCTCGAGAGAAAGTACGAAATTTAATGCTTTAACGTAGAGGTTTAACAAGTTTATCCTAAGGATCAGGGAAGTTTGCAACCCACCTCTATACGAATGGGAGCCGATGACATATTGGTTAAACTAAGAGTCCCGGGTGAGACCGGGACTATCAGCTAGTAGTAATTACTTCCCAAAAACATTTGCACAAATCGAAAATTTGTTTTTGACGCCTTTTCTGTGCAAAAAATTAGGTTTTTGTGAAATTTTCACATAACAACAATCCTTACTGGAACCCTTCTTACTTTGCGATTGGTTTTAAAACTTTACAAAGCGTTGCAGTCAATAAAAGCGAGAAACTGCGCTTTCTTATGCAGAGAGGCGCACACGAAGATGCTGATTTATCTCGCAAAGGAGTGCTTTTCAACGCTGGCGACGTTGTCAGAGCTCCTAGTCATATCATGACGATCAGAGTGATATATAATGTTGCAAGGATCTGTTGAGACCCGGAAGAGACCAACGACCAGAGCCGAATGCCCCTCGGCTCTGCTGTTTTCCTCTGCTCGTTTGCATCTCCGCAAGTTGCGCGCTACCTCGCTACCTCACACGCGAGGCCAGGGCCCGGCACAGAGGTTTGGAGTCAAACGGAACTCCGTTTTTTAAAAGCAAAGGGGTGTCGTAGAACCTGCTGGTAAACACATCATTCATTCTCGGCCAAGAGACACGAGCACACTTTGTGTACGTTGATTAACAGGTTTATGAGTGAGTTCCAACGCGTTTCGGTTAATTTACTACTGCGTTTTTGAAACAACATGTTCGAGCAAGGTTGAACACCACAAGTTCAAACATGTTCTCTCACTAAATCCTACCAGTAATTCACCAAACCCATTAAACCACTCATAAACTTGTTTATCAGACGTGCGCAAAGCGTGCTCCTGTTTCTTAGTCAGAGAATGAATGATACATATAAGTGACCTTCAGATATGCTAACTGAGTTGATACATGAATACACGCTCTAACGTGTTCTTTCTCAACGAGCGCGCCAAATTCGAAATGATGCTCAAACAAACAAATGATTGGTTTATATCGCACAAGCACTCAGACAATCGCCGGAGGCAGGCGGTCCGCAAACTCGCGCTTTCTTGCAGGCGGTCAGCAGAATTTTGGGGCCCGGCCTTCAGCGGGCGGCACTTCCTTTACGGTCGCATATTCTGCCAGCGAGCACCAATACAGCATTTTCTGCAAGTGTTCGGCAAATGATTTCTTTCAGCGAGCGCTGGCCAAACTTTCAGCAAGCGACTCTTTTTACGCAGTTTCGTGCGTACGCCGAGCAAAGGTAAGACTCTACTTGGTAAAGGTGCCATCGATGGTTTGATTATCCAAGTTTGGGATACTTTCTCTCGGCGGAAGGTACCAATGGATGTGCGGTCCTTCACAAAGGACCGTGCGGCCCTCGATAATTTTGCATATTCTCGCGGGAAGTACGCGAGAATGCGACCACTGCGTCGCAACTAATCTATAAAAAAAGCGCGATTGTTCTTCAAGTTTCGCCCAGAAATTGCCAACATTCTCCGCTTGCCCATAAATCGCTTGGTCGCCTGCCCCCGGCGATTATCTGAGCAATTACATGACACCGAATTTAGGCTATGTGTATACAAAATTACTCTAGGCTACATTTTGTAAAAAAAGTGCCGAAAACTTATGTGTCCTAATATACCTCTCCGAATTTGTTGGTTTTTAGGCAATCACCAAACCAGCTGGGTTGGATCGGAGTTTTGGATTTCAATTTGAACGATTGAATTACTCGAAAATCTATTATGTAGTGAGGAAAGCAGATCGAACCATTGCTTCTCCTCTTTTTTGAGCCAAAAGTATAGATAAACGTAGGTATAGGTATGGCGCTGCAATCACATTGTCTGGGCGTCATTTTAACGGACACAGTTGTTTTTCGTTTTTTTGTTTTTGTTTTGAATTGTTGTTGTTTTCTTACATGTCTTTACATATTTGGGGACTTCGTAAAGATTTGCGCCATGGGGACTTCGTTCTCAAAAATCTCCCAAGCCAACGCTTGCCGGGCCCTGCGCGAGGCACGGGGCATTTGGCTCTGGTACCTTTTTTTCTGTTATTACAAGTCCAATTCTAGCTGACTGCATATCATATTAAGGCTCTTGTGTTTACTACAAATTACGCAGGAGGGGAGGGGGAGCAAACAGCCTTCACTTTTGACGCTCTATTTCTAGGCTTTCGGGAGGTATGTTTCGGTCTTTAATTTGGTAACCTGGACTATGAAAAAACTTTATAAAAATTAAGAAGATCCTTCAAAAAGTTGTGCACCATGCGCAACACCACTCCGAAACGTGCTAATTCGAAATTTCGCATGCCGGTCTCGCCTATACTCAGACAATAACTCGGACGAGCGGGGGGCCTCTGCCGGGCGGGCATGCCTCTCGCCGCTCGTCCTTTAGAGGCACGCCGCCCGCCCGCTAGCGGTATAAAGAGGGCGAGCGGAGTGCCTTTGCGACTAACATACTTCTCTCCACTCTCCCGCTGATAGTACTCCGCTCCTCCGCTCGTACATCAAACTGGACGAGCGGAGTGCCCTTAGCGGGCTACCAATCATGCTTCCCGCCTCCGACCCTCTCTTTACATGACTACAAGGATCCGACAGCCTGCTGCCTACCGCTTATACTCTGCAACTTTGGCTACAGACACACTTTCTGATTCCTTCAACGCATTCTAATAGTCAGTTTATTAGGACGCGTAAACAACAACACAAACAGAAAACGACAAGTGATATTTTAGCCATCATATATGGAACAAGATAATGGTAGTTGATGTGGATCTCCTTTTACGTTTGGTAGAGGGAAAAATGTCGGTATATATAAGTTCCTGAATTTCTAAAAAGAGCGAACCATGTTAAAAAAGGCCGCTTATTCAGCTCCAGTTTCAACTTGGATAACCTTTACTTGCGATCTGTGCAGATACGCATTACAAATACGATTCTGAAACATCGTGATGCACTTGCTTTCAATACGATCAAACGTAAAACTACTTCTAACTTCGTCGACCTCAGACTTATCTTCACTTTTGGTTACCTCTAAAGCTTTGCAGAAGAACTAAACCTCCTGTTATCGAAAATTCTCCTAATATCGGCTTTCTGCATATGCCAGGAATTAGTCGCTGTTGTAGTTAAAATTCACTTCTTCGTATCCGCTTCTTTCCTCATTTTCCCTTCTTGGGGTGTAATGAATGTGGAAAGAAGTAACCTCGAGTCATTTGTAACTTAATATGTGAGACTGCACACTATACCCTATTGGCGACGGCACCCATACTTGTAACTTCCCAGTAAAACATTTCCTAGTCCAACAAAATGTAGAACTGTGTTCCACTAACTAACATGTAACCAATAAAAACAAGAGAAGTAAGGAATGAAGAAGAAATTACAGGAAATGAGCATGTTCTAGTTTTGCAGTTCGTCAGTCAGCGTGTAGACTGTGCACTAGGCATATTAAGTTACAAATGACTCGAGGATACATGTGACATAATCTCAAATCATTTTAGTAGCTCAAATAGCACCAGGACATGGAAACAGCATTGATAAAATGAAGAACACTGCAATGAGAGAACTTCACGATGATGTAAGCTAAAAAGTATGTTGATAATGGTATGCCGCCCATCCGCTTGAGGGAATGGGCCGCCGCTCGCAAGGTCGGTAGCGAGGGTACGCCGCTCGTCCGCAAAAAAGTCAAGCCCGCAAATCAAAGCTCGCCGCTCGCCACAAAGCCGTTAAGGCCCGCCGCTCGTCCGAGTTTGTCTGAGTATATATTACATAAACTTCCTTGATAACTTGGTTCAGTATTTGGTGCGAAACAATGATCCGATATCAGTGGCGGTCCCGGATTTTGGACTGGGGGGGGGGGAGCACACGGCAAAATTTTCTTTCAAATTTCCGAAAAATTTTTTGGGTGTGCTTCTCAAAATTTTTGCTGGTCCATAACCTCTAAAATCTTGAAAAAGGAGACGTGGCGGCACTTACGCCCCAGAAAAAAATTATTTACAAGGCTAATTTAAATTTTTAAAAAATTTCAAACAAATTTTTATAACCCATGTAAGTAAATTTCAAAAATTTCGCGACCATTCTCGGTTTCCCCGCCCCCCCCCCCCTCGGTTTGCCACTGTCCGATATCTATGAGGAATGAGATACACTCAACTTCAAGGACAAACTTACCAAGCCTTAAAAGACAGAAGTGTAAAGTTGGGCCAGACTATACGGAAACTTATGTGAATGAAGTGTGAATGCCCAGTTTTTTTTGCGAATTAGCTGAATTCGTCGTTCCTGCTACCAGCTAAGTTGGACCCGACTCTTTCAAATAAATTCTCGTACTTTATTAAGTATTGTGTCACCCTTTCGAATGTATGGCATACATTTAAAAGAGTGACAAAGGGTTTCATACGGGTAGGGAGCGAAGGCCGCCAGTTTGAGCGGCCTTTCGCGGCCAACAGGTCCTTTTGCAGTATTGTTGCATGTCGTTGTTGCGCGGACCAGTAATCCGCGGAGGCGGCCCAAACTGGCGGCTTTCGTTCCTCTACCCGGTTCATGCAAGAGAAAACGGTTTCATAATCTTAACTTTAGGCTCTATTATTATAGCCCTTAAACAATCATTGGCGGTGTCATATGCTCCTCCTAATGCGCGCCTCTAAGCAAACCAAGTTCGATGCTGATCATGCTTGTCCTTCCGTCTCTTGCTATACATTTCTGTCGTCATTCTCAGGGAAGGGCAAGAGCGAGGTGGGTGGGGTAGGTCTCGATGCTTGTTGCAGAAAACTGCAGTTTTGTTGCGATCATGCGTGCGAAATTCATCGATATTGATATGAGATCATTATTTTGACTTCGATTTCACTGGAGCAGTCAAAACTCCAAATCACTGATTGCTGCTTACATGTTTTGCGAACTTCTTCTTGCAGTTTCGAAAAAAGTTGAATGCTTTGAGAAACGTTAAATGGGCGCTTGAACCGCGTAACGCAAGTTTTGAGATAGCACTAGGACCGTTGTTAGCTGATAACCCCATTAGCTTAGGCTCCCGCCAGAGTGCCGAAGCCATGCCAGCGCTACGCCAGCGCCGAGCCAGCGTTTCGATCGATACACGTGTATTTCGTTGGCGACATCTACCTGCTGTCAGCTAGCCCCGCCCCAACGAAATACACGTGAATCGATCGAAACGCTGGCTCGGCGCTGGCGTAGCGCTGGCATGGCTTCGGCACTCTGGCGGGAGCCTTAGTTAGGTACCCAGCGCGTAGGCTAACCCACTGGGTCCTGGTGATGATTAAGACCCACTGTTATTGCAAAACCGATTGGTATACTTGTCTAGCATTCCGCGCTGGTCTTCTATACGGACCCACTATTGGACGCTGATTCAGATAGGAAAAGGAGTTTTTATCAGTACTTTTCCGTTATTAGGATCAATTATCATAAAAACAGTTACTGCCTCTTTGTTTGTACCATATTCGGTCTCGACTTCACAAAAAGAAGTGCAAACTCCTGCCACGCGTCAAAAAATGTTGACATGTCATCTACATTTTGACGGGTATTTTCATGGGTTCTGGTTGCCTATCTTCAACTAAATTGATTCATTTTCTCAACGAAAGTTTACCCCATTTTTAGTCAAAGGCAGCGTACACCCAAAATTTTGCCTCCCATGTTTTTGCCATCGTGGGGCTTTTCTGTGAGAATGATCCCAGTTATGAAATTCAAATTTGCCAAACCCCATGAGCCCCGATTTCCAAAGACCCTTTCTTTAGAGGGCGGACGAGTTTTGAATTGCTCGATCTCGTCGGTAGGCCAGCGAGGAGTACGCTGTCGTAGATCCGTCCCAAGGAAGGAGGCGGACCGCAAAAAGCAACTGCATGACAACCTGCAATTTTGACAGCAACTGCAGCTTACGCTATCGTGGATTCGTCCGAAGGAGGAGAACCGCAATAAGGGCGGAGCTCAAAAAGAACCAGGCGCTTTTCTCCCCTTACAGGCAACATTGGGAGTCCGGATCAACGCTGTTGGTCTTTTTCTGGATCCTACATATACATCATTTAGAGAACTGGATAGCATATTCTGGGTGTACGCTGCCTTTAAACAATCTTGAGACTGGACATCAACCTTTTAACAATGTTATCGTTCTGCTGCCTGGTAAAAGAACATCTTTGACGGGCTACAAAAATCCAAGTCGAACACGACCCTGGGCTCGCACCGCATGACAAGGCACGATAATATAGCGTTTCAATTTGGAGTCAAGATCTTATCATTTGAGCCTTATACTTTGGCACGCAACACTTTAGAGGCGTTTTGGATATCTGCGAAAAATCCAAGAATGAACGCTAAAGAAGAGTGCATTGCTATTACACAAAAGCTATCGTGCTATCATTCCTTATGCGGGTTTGATACAGAATCAAGAATTAGCACTTATAAAAAGAGCGGAGGAATGATCTTTTTAGAACGTAATTACTGCGTCTATCGAGCTCATTCGAGGTTGGTATCGTCCTTTTCCCACTCCATAGCGGGCGGAGCTTTGCCGACGTTTGCCGACGTATGCGCGTCGCAGTTTTTGGCAGCTAGAGAGTGCAAAAACTAATACTTTAGAGTGGAGGTTCGACAAGTTTTTCAACGTGTTCAAATGTCTGCACGGCCACGCCCGCTATACACATGGGAAACGCCTATATCAGCTAACGTGGTCTTCGATGTTACCGCATCTCGATCGAATATCAACCTGGCTCTTTTATTGACATTCGAGAGTGGAGATTATGTAAACCTTGACTTTACAGGCTCTGACGAAGGCGAAATCACGGAAACGTTAGCCAATAAAGGATTGATAAATCTTGGTTGTCGCTGGAACATGACATACACGAATATTCGAATGCCAAGATTCAGAAACTGCCAACTTGGAACCTATAACAGTTTGGAAAACCTGATTCAATTATGGTGCGGTACCGCAAAATAAAGAGCAAAGTACACTTTCTCTCGCAGTTCTTATGAGGTGTCTGAAATGAATCCAAAACACCTCTAAAATTTTGCGAGTAGATGTTAAGGGTTCATACGATGAGATTTCTAAATTCCATCCAATTTTCACTTCTCAACGCTTACGGACTCGATGGGCTGGCCTTTGAGGGGAGGTGGGATGTCAACGGTGTCTGTCTTGCTTGACGCGTATACATAAAGGATGTGCTGTTTTTTTTTTCGATGTACTCGTCGCCGCAATCCTTGCATAAGATGCTCGGCAATCGCAAAATACTTCCGGGGTAAACTGAACTTCCAAAGCGGACTCTCCTATTGGGCCGTGTGGGTGGGCCCCGCCTTACCTGGCCTCGCCCTATCTAGCATCTAATAGGAGTGTTCCCCCGGAAGTTTTAGAACTTCATTTTTTTCCCGAAACTACCTTGCAATTGTCTGAGTGAAATAGGCGACTGCCTTACTGTGCCGTATGCATCCATATCAGACAGTTTGGTGTAATGCAACTGCGTGTTTTTCGTAGGATTTTCAACAAGAATGCACTTCACATTGTTCATTAGCGTATCTATTACCAAAACTGAGTCGTTCAACCTTCCGATATCGCCTGGTGGTGTTCACATCCAGAGATAAGCGTACAGAAGGGCTTTTGCTGAGTACCCTTCTATATTTTGTGATGGTGTGAAGTGTGGATTTCAAGATGCTATATTGCTTGGTTAGGCAGACTTTTGCTGGAACATCATGTGCGAGTTCTGCAAAGGGCTGATTACTCAGACACTGAGAGCGGACGAGCCGCGGCCTCAAAAGGCCTTTTCGGTCCGTTCGCGGCCTTGATTTGGGGGCGTGGCCGGAGTGCGGTCGAGCCGCAGCCCTTGATTCATTTCAATATCATTGCACCGGCCGAGCCGCGGGCCGAATATGGCTTACGGGCTCAGCCGCGGCCTTAAAGATGGGGGTGGAGCATTGCAGAGGCTGAGCCGCGGACCAAAATCTCTGTAATGAGACTCCGGCCGAGCCACGGCCCATGTCAGTTAACGTCCGCGGCTCGGCCGCTCCCAGTATCTGAGCGTAAAGAATACTTGCGCGATGTACGACGCATGGTCAGGCTGCCTTCAGTGTTCATAGCCTTTGATGTCTTTCCAGTCTCCAAGGCGGGAACAAGATCAATATGTTGTACAACTTTGAATAGCATCTTGTGTTGTCCAATTTTGAAGTCGGACTTGGTTTCCGAAGCGCCTATATCGGTGGCTTCAATTTTTGCTTTTCTACTGTGTATATTTTATGTGTCAGTGAATTAAAAAGACAGTTCTACCTGTATCTGAGCTAGAATGAACTAGACAGTCCGACAACCAGCTCCGGCTGAGCCGAGGCCCATAAGCGGACGAGTCAAGGCTGTTCTCCGGCCGAGCCGCGGCCCATTCTCCGGCCAGCCCGCGGACGCTGCGAAATTCCAGCCGAAAAAAGCCGCGGCTCGTCCGCTCCCAAAGTTTGAGTAGGTTTCCCAGTTGATTTTCTATAAATTGCACTTTTTTTGTATCTGACGATCTAATAAAGCGCAACTCTTGCATGCCATATCGTACAAGTGTATGCACTTTGTCGCTTGAAGAAATGCCTTTGCACCGTATTTTTTAGAAGCATCGTAAACAGACTCCTTACATGGTTTTTCCTAGTCCCAGCCACTTTTACCGTTTTAATGTGTGGATTGTTTCCCATCTGAAAACTAAGGATCTTGTGGATGGTTTGAATTAGCTACAACTTCTTTTTATACTGATTATGTTTTTTAGTTGGATGCTATAAGCTATAGTTAGTTGGATGCTATAAGCATAGGCTAGGTGTTTGCTCACAAGCGTCTATGCAGATTATGTGTGTCTCGAACGGCTGTATTCATAGCATTCTAATTAGACTTGAGTGTTTTTAGTGTAATTTGTGTAGTCTTGTACTTCCTAGTTGCACCTAGTTCGACATTAATGGATTATGTCGAGTTTGAAAGTTCAAACACGCGCTGCTCGTCCCTCGCGTGATTTTAGTGTAACGTGCGTATACTTCCCGCAATCTGTGAAAACATCATGACGTTATGCGAAACGTGTTTTGGTCTCGTTTAGTAAAAGTATTCCAACAAGAAAAGCACTTTTGGTCAGAGTGGCAACTTGAGATACATACCCTTTGATTCAACTGGCTTGGTTCCTGGAAAGCGGGGCTTTGTGACCTAACTGAGGTTAGATAATGATCAGAGAGCACGCGTGAGAGAGAGAGATGCAGACGTCGGAAGTCGCGGACGCAAGCGGCCTTGATTAGGTCACAAAGCCCCGCCTTCCAGGAGCCAAGCCAGTTGAAAGCCAGTCACGGTGACGTCACAAGCAGGCGAATGGGACCCCTCCCCGGGGCTCGCAAATCTCTGCTCCGGGAATGCGCCAGATTTGGAGAGGCCCCGGAGCACCAAAATGGGTGAAATGGCAGGGCTCCGGAGCACGAGTGGCAAACTCCGCTGGGCAGAGCCCGGGGCCCTCCCATTTTCGCTCCGGAGGTATCCCTTCGACTGTCTGAGTCATAGACGGCCTTGATTGTAAAAAATTGGGAAAAACCCGAGATATAGGGAAGTTATGCCCATGGAAGAAATACGAACACCGGGCTCCAATTGAGCTCGTAAAGTTACCATATATTCTAAAGTAACACAACCTCTTTACAAGAGCAAATATCACTTCGACTGCTGAAAGACATTCTTCAAATAAAATGTGTACGCCATAGGCAACAATGTACCAGTGCTTTATGATTTATTGCACTTTAACACGCTATGTATCTAAACTTGCACAGAAGACCACTTTTTCCGGTTCATTCAGCGACCAAGCACAAAACCATGGATTTCCTTACATCTTCTGCATGCAGCTTTGTTTTTTATCCATAGGAATCCCAAAAACCTCTTACATGCTTTTCTACATCCTGGTGGTATTTGCTGTAAAGGATGCTTTGGTCGACGATGTTTACAAGTTCACTCCTTACTTACCTGCTTCTTCTTACCTTTTCGCCATTTGTTTGACTTTTGCGCATTTACTTTTTTATTGGCGCCTTTATTTCCTTTTCTTGGGCCTACTGCCTTTCCTGCCTTTCCTTTTTTTGCGCTTATTGAAACGAGGAGGAGAAGTACGAGGAAAATTATAAATAACTTTGAAGACAGCATCAAAGGATTGCTGAAAGTATGCAGTTCTGTTGGAACATTATATTTCAAGTGCGGCAATGTTTGGCTCACATAGATTGGTAATGCCAAGCCAAGCCAATGACATGCTGATTTTCTTCAGGGGAAATTAGAAAATGTTTCAAATGAGCCGGTTTGCAAAAATATGTTGGCACTTCAGTATCAAAAGCAGGATAGTATAAGATCTTTGTACTTCACATAGGAGATTCGAATGTATGCTCGTTATCATGCTTTTGAGACTTGTTTCTAACTCTCTTTAGATTCAAGGCCTTAGACTAGTACAAAGGAAGTCAACAAAGAGATTTTGACTCTACAATGTAGCACAAAAATGATTACCTGCTCAAAGCAGCTATAACCAACGTGCTTACATATAATTCAAAAAAGGAGGAAAAAGAAGTCTAGTAAGAAGCAACCTAGAGGCACTCCTGTTCTGAGGTAGCGCGTGGTATAATACACTAATTTACAATAGACTCGACTGGATATGAATCGCCAGTGCTTAATTGTGGCAGACAGCTGCAGTATTAATAAAGTAGAGGAGTATGGTTGAGGTGATATCCGCTAATATTAGGCTGGTGCAAAAGTGATGCTCGTTTTGCAAGTTCTCACTTTGACGTACTATAACTTTCAAAAAAATCTACATTTCTCAATGTGATAAAGATTATCGGAGGTAGCAAACTTTTCGCAACGCAGTGCATATCTAACCATAATCAAATCACAAATCAGAAAAATATGAGTTGATAAGCAAAAAAGTCTTTTTTATGAAACCTCATTTTCAACTATCTTATATATAAAGCTGAATGTCTGTTTGTCTGTCTGTCTGTCTGTATGTATGTATGTCTGTGTGTACGTATGTTCCGAATAGAAAATTTCATTTCTGAACCGATCCGGACCAAACTTGGCACACATACACTTCGGGCCCCGGCGGGTGTCACAGTCCACTTTTCGTTATCGATCGATGTCGATTTTACCGATTTTTATCGATTTTTTTGCAGAGTTCACCTACAGGGCTAGGAGTTGGCACAGGGGGGAAGTGAGCATGGGGATTCCGAATAAAATATCGGTTTTCAGGATTATCGATTACTTTTATCGATTTTATCGATTTTTTTGCAAAGTTTGAGCTAGGGGGCTGGGAGTTGGCACAGGGGGGTAATCGAGCATGGGGATTCCGAATACAATATTGGTTTTCAGATTATCGATAAAAGTAATGGACGATCTTGAAAACTAATATTGTATTCGTAATCTGCATGCTCGATTACCCCCCTGTGCAAACTCCCAGCCCCGCAGGTCAAACTTTACAAAAAAAATCGATAAAATCGATAAAAGTAATGGACGATCCTGAAAACTAATATTGTGTTCGTAATCAGCATGCTCGATTACCCCCTGTGCAAAATCCCAGCCTCGCATGTCAAAATTTACAAAAAATCGATAAAATCAATAAAAGTAATCGATAATTCTGAAAACTAATATTGTATTCGGAATCCCCATGCTCACTTCCCCCCTGTGCCAACTCCTAGCCCTGTAGGTGAACTCTGCAAAAAAATCGATGAAAATCGGTAAAATCGACATCGATCGATAACGAAAAGTGAACTGTGACATCCGCCGGGGCCGAAGTGTATGTGTGCCAAGTTTGGTCCGGATACGGCGGAGCCGGGTAAGCCAGCTAGTGTAATCATAATCCCCTTCAAAATCTGTTAGTGTGAATGATAACTAGCCTATCCTGTAGCTGCAAGCCAATCCAGTACATAGTACAAAAAAGTTAAAAAGGGGAACAAAGAAATTCAAACAAAGAAGAGTTGCGAGAAAAATATTTGAAACCCACAATTGTCAGTTTTTTCCAATATTTTTTTCTAGGCTTCAATGTCCCAAAATATTATCGTGTCCCATAATTTTTTACCATTCTTACCTCAAATATCAGCATTTTTCAAAAACTGGGGCACCTTCAAAGTTTATAAATACATGGTTGTATTTCTGTATGTACAAGCTATATAATCATGTGCATGGGAGAAGCTTAGGATGTCTAAGGGCGAAGTTTGCCATTTCATCCCATCATTTTTTCTTTATTTCTAGCCATGGAAAAATACGGGAATAGCACAGTTGAATGTGCGATGTGTCAAGCATACGCTAGGATAAATGGGCAATTTTTGAGACGTTTTGGGGCGGAGGTACAATTTCTGAAGGAAAAGTTCGTTTTTTGGCTATCAGATTTCAGCTCAAAAACTTCCGGTGAAATACGATTTGGGCGGATTCTTCATGGTCATCTTGTAGAGCTTGTTTTACCCTGTCAAATGGTTACTCAAAGGCAGCGTCCCACCAGACTGGGGATATCTGGCTCTCGTAATGATGTGATAGTAGACCCCCTACCTAAGCGATGACTGAAGTTCGGAGCGAAAAAGGGGGTCTACCAAGCCTGAAATTTGCTCCGAAAGTGGGCCGAATCTTACGGTAGGGCCGAACGCCGCCCACACGGCAATATCGATTTGCAGGCCAGAGTGCGTATAGCGCACACATCACGAGTGCAGGGACCCGCAGCAACTCTGCGTCTCTACCTTGCGTTCACCTCGCACTCGCCCGATCCTACCGTAAGATTCGGCCCACTTTCGGAGCAAATTTCAGGCTTGGTAGACCCCCTTTTTCGCTCCGAGCTTCAGTCATCGCTTAGGTAGGGGGTCTACTATTACATCAATACGAGAGCCAGGTACCCCCAGTCTGGTGGGACGCTGCCTTCAAGCCATATCATTTAAAGGAAAAATACAAAGAGACGACGGTTGTAGTGAAAACGGTAAAAAATCATGGGACAACCTAATATAAAGTTTTTTTGATTTTCTGAACTCGAAACATCTTTACAAAAACTGTTAACCGGAGGTCCACGCTTATGCTTACAAAAATGAGCAAAGCTTTGGCGTTAGCCTTCTTTAAAGGAAGTTTATGGGCCACAGAATGACCAAAGCGACTACCAATCTTGAGGCGCCGAATCTCAGTCTAGTTAATTTTTAGAAACATAGTAAATCTGCATAATATAGACAGTTTCTATTACATAGCCGAATGTTCAAAACACATTCGCGCTTAAGTTCTAGCGAAAAGTAAGCGCAATGAAATTCTGGTTTCGAGTGCGGTTGTGTAAAGCTCTATAAATTTTTAAAGAATGAGGCTAAAAGCCCGTTTCAGTCATTATTGGATAGAGAATGAAAAGGCTTCTTGATAATCTGCTAAGTTTCTTCCAAGTAAGAAAGTTTGATAGAAAAAGATGCCCTGAAACAAGGGCTGGAAAAACGCCCAATACTTTTGCACCAACCTAATAAAAGAATTTCATGATAGATTGCTGGTTGGATTAGCATATAAAACAATTTACAAAAGCCGCGAGGTATATGTGGGTGAAAATGACTAGAGTTGCTCTTTCTGTACTGGTAGTTGATTCAACTGATTATTACTATGTATAACAGATGTGTTTGCCTCCGACAGTTTGAACAGTTTATTAGAATTTCCGTACACACGTCGGTATTTGATACAGTGCTTGAACTGTGTACTTTTAGACTACTGTTGAAGCCCTCACCTGATGGATACATAAACGCGGTAAATCAATAAACCAGGCTCAGCACGAGGTGGCCTCAGTACTTTTGAAAACAAAGGTCCCCTCACGTCGCAAAAAAAGCACGACATACTTTACGACTCAGATAATCGCCGGGGGCAGGCGGCCATGCGATTTTTCGACAAGCGGGCACCGGAAAAATAGTTCGCTGATTCCTTATGGCCCTCTTGCAGAAATCTGGAAGAAGGAAGTTAGCCAATTTTTAGACGAATGCTGAAAGAACAACTGCGGTTTTCTCATCGATTAATTGCGGCGCAGTGCCGCATTTTCGCGAACTCTCCGCCAGAATAAGCAAAATTACTAAGGACCTTTGGGAAGGACCGCACAGCCCGTAGGTGCCTTCCGCTGAAGAAGGTACCCCAAACTCAGGTAACCATCGATGACACCTCTGCCACATGGAGTCTCATCTTTGCTCGGCGTACTCCTGAAACTACGTAAAAAGTCCAAGAGCTTGCTGAAACTTGGCCGGCGCTCGCTGAAAGAAATTATTTGCCAACTGCTTGCAGAAAATGCTGTATTGCTGCCCGCTGGCAGAATATGCGACATATGGGAAGTACCGCTCGCTAAAGGTTTGGCCACGCCTCAAAATTTTGCTGACCCCCTGCAGAAAAGCGCGAGTTTGCGGACCGCCTGCCCCCGGCGATTATCTGACCATAATCGAAAAAGAACGCTAAACACGCATGACAAGACTAATGCTGTTTGTATCCTCTCAGTTGACGGTGTTGTGACCGGCGCACAGCATCGCGCGCATGAAACAGAATTGTTGTCACTATTCAGAATTTGAGGTGGGAGAACTGTATATTAGCGAAGACTCAGGTAATCGCCGGGGGCATGTGCGGCCATGCGAATTTTGAGCAAGCGGGCAACGGAAAAATAGTTCGCTGATATCTTGCGCGCTTGCAGAAATTTGGAATAATTTTGGCTGATTTTTAGACGAACGCTCGGAGAACTATTGCTGTCTTTCTATGGATAGGTTGCGGCGCGGTGGCCGCATTCTCGCGGAGTTTCCGCGAGAATATGCAAAATTATTGGAGGCCGCTCCTTTGTGAAGGACCACACAGCCCGTAGGTACCTTCCGCTGAAAGAAGGTATTCCAAACTCGGGTAATTAAACCGTCGATGACACCTCTGTTACATAGAGTCTCACCTTTGCTCGGCGTACGCCCGAAACTGCGTAAAAAGAGTCCGAGCGCTTGCTGAAAGAGATTATTTGCCAACTGCTTGCAGAAAATGCTGTATTGCTGCCCGCTGGCAGAATATGCGACAGTAAAGGAAGTACCGCTCGCTGAAGGTTTGGCCACGCCTCAAAATTTTGCTGACTCCCTACAGAAAAGCGCGAGTTTACGGACCGCCTGCCCCCGGCTATTATCTGAGTTGGTGCTCGAAATTGTTGGTTCTGCAGAGAATGGGAAGGTGGAGCAGTGATGAGCAGGTGGAATTTACAGAGTGCATGGGAAGAAATAAAGGAGGTGTAAAAGGGGGAGGGGAAGTTGCATGTATGGGTGGATTAGGTGATAATGGCTGTTGGAAATTTGTTTTGAAAAGCGAGTAATGACTCTGTCTGGTTGTTGTGCGTGGTGTTTTGACCAGCCTTCTGAAAAAATTAACCCGTGAAGGCAATTCAAATTCCAGAACTCAGTTTTCGTCAGCGATTTGGTGACCCTGCGAAAAGATTCGATTGGTCAAAGAGACTAGTTGCCTCAAAGTTTTCAATGTTTCTTTTACCACATTTCATTTTACACGCTCAGTTGCCACACTTGAAATACATAAAATGAATGAAACACATAAGAACGAAACATGGGCAGAAAAAAAAAACATTTGCACATCATATAAGGGTGTAAAAGAGACGAGTGGTGTAGTGGTATGAAGCGCCGCTATGACCAAATCGGACCTAAGTTCGATGCGGCCCTGAGCCAACGAAGCCCTCTAACTTTCGGAGACAATAAATTGGTGCCAGAGTAATTCTGGGAGGATGAAGACACTGACTCTGTAATCGGCTAGCCCCGCAAGTCACTGTAATAGGCTTGCACACATTCAGTAGCCTCCTCGACTATGAAGGAGAGTGCATTCGGGCATGCTCACAAGGGGTGAAAACGCCGAATTCTTTATTCCTTTATCTATAAGAGCGGAAACATGCAAGTACAGTGCTAAAATCAGTAATTTCGGCAAATTTACAAGTCGTGTAAATCGATCGGATCTTCCGGATCGTGTTCTTTTATTATTCCGACAAGACCTCCCTCGTTATTCTGGAACACTGTATTGAATGACTTTCTCATGAAACGAAAATGTATAATAAATTACCTGCCTTCAAGCCTCTTTTCTGTTCTGCATTTGTTACTACAAGAAGAAAAACCATAAACAAAACTTTGAACAACTTCGAAAGCAGCATTTCCACTTCTCTGAAAATATACTATCGTGACGTCAAAAGTAAAATTAGCGACGAAGATAGTGTTAGTATCTAGCTTTAAGCCACGAATTAGGTTGTTAGATGGTTGACAGGTGTTATCGAAATTCTCTTGAAGTGTGCTGCAATGGTAAGTCTCACTCTTCTCTAACAAATCTTTTTTTAGGGAAGCAGGGTTAACCAAAATAGCTCACCAAACAAATCTCTTTTTCATGGAAAAAAGCAAAATTAATGAAGCTAATTCAACTTCTCAGCCTGATGCGTGCATATAAGTAGATATAGCTTTGTTGAACCATCATGCTAGTTTCATATTCGCCAATCTTTAATTTTTTAAGCTCAAGCAGAAAGGGTTGTAGAGGATGTTAAACTAAGTGGACCCAATGCTAGAAACCCTCTATTGTAGTGATGCCATTTGTTATGTCGAAAAGCTAACATAGACTAGTGCTTGTTTATTCACATTTACAGACTTCAGTAGTGTATATGCATCATATGGGAGACATCTGTGTACACACCACGAATTCGAAACAAAATGCAGGAGGGCTTTTGAGAAATTATATAAGAAGTCATTACTGAATCTGTTTGCCTTTCCAACCTGTTTTCATCTCTTTTAGGGGCTGATGACGAGATCCGAGAAACGATTTTTGAATTGTGAGATGACTTCAAGCAATTTATTTCATAAGGTTTTATGTGCTGGAGCTAAGATAAGCGTTCTGTTTGTTTCGAGTAAAATCAGTTTTTTACAAACTGTTTTCATCTTTTCCAATGTAAAGCCTAGTCAATCATCACATGAAGAAAGAATACTTACAAATAGGGTAACTCAGACTCTTCACATTATTGGTCTTTTGCAATTCCGAAAAAAAAATCGTCCTTACCCCAAAAACTCAGTTTTTAGCCGCTTCTACAGCAATGCATCTGCACTCTCCCCTGCCGAAATGTGAAAGGTAGAAACTGTGAAGCTCACCACTGAGTATAATAACTTTTTGCAGTCACTTATGTTGTCAACTCGAGATGTTATTAAGAGAAACGCGCAAGATTGTGACGGCAGTGACAATGAACTGCACCCAGAAAATTCTAAAGCGTGGCCTTAAGATTTGCAGTAAGTTCGCGGATAATGTGTGTTACAATAGTTCTCAAAATCTTAGAGGCTTTTGAAAGATCTCACGTTCATGGCGTCTGAGCTGTGGCCAGAGTCAGAAGTCTACCCACGGCATCCGTGCGCATTCGTGCGCAAACACCCACTTGGCTGAAGGTCCTTGTCAACAAATTTCCAAGTACTTCAACAATGTTTCTTCAGAAGTACGAATTATCTACACAATTGATTTAAAACTGCCGAGAATATTTTAAAAACTCTAAGACGTGTTCTGGTAAGTATCTCAGTTCCTTACTTACTTCCTTAAAACTTCCTCTATATCAAATAATGCTCGTTCGTGCTGTATACATATAGAGCACCGAGAAACAACTATGTACTCGTTCCTAGTTACATGGAATCATTCCCGAATAGAGATGAGGCGGGGTGCAAAAAAATTCAAGCTTATGTTTTGGAAGTAATCATAATTAGGTAATATTTCTTAATAATCTCTATATGATAGCATACTTACCTGCTTCATTTACTTAAATTTTCGCTTAAGAAAGGACATAAAAGAAAATTTTCGCGCGAAGAATTGTTGCCCCCGACTATGACGCGGCCATTCTAGGGCTTTTTGTACAAAAGTTTTTGCAAATCCACGTTTTCAAAAGCGTGGTGGTATACTATAGCTCTTGAAGAGTTCTAACATCTCAAGCGTTCAGATCATTTTTCATCTCTGTTCTCCGAGCGATGAATCAAGGAGGGCGGCTTGACCGCAACTTTTTTGCAGTCACTGTGGCAATGGCAACGACAGATGGCGTTTGGCCATCCCCAAAGCAAGTCAAGGTATGCGATCGGCCTTTGGCCCATCGCATCCTTTGACTTGCTTTAGCGTTGTCCAAACCATCAAAATGCAGCAGCCAAAGTATCCCTCAAAAGCACCATCAGTCGCCTGTTATGAATTCATATCATATTGGTGGAGTTATGGTGCTGCAAAGAAACTCGAATACTGCTTGAAGGCCGCTTAATTTGATACGTGTATATATATATCAAAACTTATATAATATTTGGCTTAGCCACTTTTTGTATCTTCGTGCGAAAAGGATAGGAGTCTTGGAATTTGAACCAGACTTAGCAGGCATAGTGTATGAGAGGGCGTGTGTTAATAAGTCATTTTGTTATAGACCTACCGATTGCCTTTATCGGTTTATCGATTTTTTTCAGTTTTTGCTCAAAAACTTTTATGTTCGCCCAAAAAGGATAGAAGAAATCAAAGAATCTGAACCAGATTTGGCAAGCATTATGTATGGGATGGGGTGTGTGTTAATAAGTCATTCTGTTCGGGACATACGGATTGATTTATTGATTTTTTGTGAATTCTTCATGTTCGCCCATAAAGGATAGAAGTAGTGGAATTTGAACTAAATTTGGCATACATAATGTACAGGGTTGGGCGTGTGTTAATGAGGCCATTTTGTTTGGGACACGCTCATTGCCCTTATCGATCTATTGATTCTTTGCAGTTTGCTGTTGCTTATGTTAGAATGTCGAATCAAAATGTGACAAAGCCGAAATCATGTTAACTTTTCTTTAATCGCAGTAAAGTCGAAGTAACGTACAAAATGACAATTCTTCATATTTCCGCAGTTTAGAGTAAAACGAACGATTTACGAGGCAGCGAAGCGGCCCAGTACCAGCCGAACCTGCCGCGTAGCGGCGGAGAGCGGCTGGTTTGTAAATAATGGAATGATATCAAAAGTTTCGACGATACATTAACACATTGACAACAATACGACCCACCGGTGGGTCGTACATGTACTGCCATTTCGGACAATACGACCCACCGGTGGGTCGCAAGTTTTCGAAAGCTCTAGCTTTGCCAGCATGCGATGGAATTCTACGGTATTCTGGCACATGATTGGGGACACCTTGACGAAGCTCTAGCCGAAGTGGTCCGGGTCCGGGATACTGTAATGTAATGTTACGGTAGGTATACCGTAGACAGAGGTAAGGCACAGATTTTAGCTCGAATCTCTCGCAGAGTGGTGCTGTTTTTGACAATTCAAGTTTACATGCACAAGAAATACAGGGAAAGCATGAGACTGATGTCAGCCCATCAAAAATTATCGATTTTACTGATTTTATTGATTTTTCGCATTGTTCATCCCAGGAAGCTCAAACCTTGCATATATAGGTTTTTTAGCATGCTGATTACGAAAATGATAGTCTCAAGTTCTAATACCGCCTTCTTACATCAGTTTCTTGATTCTTAAAAAAATTCTACCGTACGCTACTGTAGTCCCACTGTGGGAAAGTGGTGAACAAAGTGGACACTATAATCGTGAACAGCATGCGAAATAACCCCAAAACACAATTTTTCACGAAAATCCGTGATGATGGGTTCGTACAAAGTGACTACCGTAATCTTACCGTAAACTGCCAAAAACTGAAACAAATCATATTTTGATAATCAGCGCCTTCGATAACCCTTGTGGGGATATTCTCAGAGACATGTTTTGAATTTCTTACAAAAAGACTACCATTTCGGACAATACGACCCACGGGTGGGTCTTAAGTTTGGCAGAGCAAAAAAGGCTTCTGCAAGAAATGGCAGTAATCGAAAAATCGGCCTTGTCGTCAATGTGTTAAGCGGTGCCCTGCTGATCTGCAAAAATGTTAGTATTCCGAAATGATCCAATAGATGGATGCTCGCTGTTTTACTAGGAGGGGAAGGGGGTTTCAAATTATTTATCAGAGTACAACAAAGTGATTAATTCATTCGAAGTTAGTGATAATGTAAGCTGCTCAAAGGAAACTTCAACGTTTCAAAGGTGGACGAGTGAGAGCGGAGGGCTGGTTACCTAGAGACACCTGCCTCTTCAAACTCAAACATTCTTGGATGTTTTGGATATGTTGCGGCTAGCATTCGTATGGGAGGGAGCGGGTTGGTGCATTAAAGCAGCTGCGGGTTGGCGCATCAAAAATACAGCTTTTGCAGCTTTCTTCATATGAAAGTGACTATTTGTAGGGACAGTTACTACATTTAGGCGTGAAAGAAATATTGATCAATTTCTAAAGATGGCTTGTCGGTACTTTACCACCGAATCAATCGTTTTAATTAAGACATCATGTTAATGAAGGGCGAAATGCAAATTAAGGCATCCTTAGAGAGTATTTATCATTTATTAAAGGTTATGGTATATCGTGCATAACCTATGCTTCGCAAAGGCTCGTACTGGTTCTACCATCTAGATGTCTTCCTCGTGCTCGCATGATAGTGGCTTTGAAACTCGCCGCGCGATGCGATCCATTAAGAATGAATTGTAGACAACTACTCATTACAAAAGCTTTGTCATGTAAGATCGGTAAAATTGGGAGTAGGAGAGTTTCTTTCGAAAAATTAGGTAAATGCGAAATTGAACTAGTTACCGAAATTATCATGGCTTGAAATTCGCCATAAGGACAATCCCGTCTTGATACATGCTGATAGGGTGCTATGACCGAAATTATAGGTCAAGACGTTAGCTGAACATCGATCAATGTATTTCGTGACAGACAGACATACACACAGACAGACAAACAAACAGATGCTTAGCGCTTTATAAGTCAGATAGTTCATTCAAACATGTACGGCATCAAATACATTTTTAGATATTTCTTCCTACATTAGTACCGAGGACAAGATCCTGCGCGTCTAAACACCTTCTACATTTTACGGGGTCCCTTAATCTGAAAAGAGGAGTCTTCGCACATGCTTTCTTACATGCTCGGGGAATCTGTAATGAATAAACTTTAGTAACAGTGTAAACACTGAACAGTTTCCCTTACTCTTTTAACTCCTAAGCAATTCACTGCAACGAGGAAGAAAGCCATGAACAAAACCATGGACAACTTCGAGAACAGCATCTTCACTTCTTTAAGCCTATTCGGCTTCGCTGCAAATATGTTAGATTAATAATCGAAAAGAGCTTGTCAGCATACGGAGCTATGTTTATGCTAATATTCTTGTAGGATTATGATCAGTAGTATTTGGTCCGTAGTAAACCTATCGAAACTCATAGTTATAACTCAGAGTTAACTCTGAATGTCCCTGAGCTAACACGCACCTATCCCCCTTGACAGGTGCTTGAACAGATCAAATTTGGAAAGCGACAATATGGCAATACTCCGTAACTGGTAGTTTATTTTTAGTGGAGCAACATTGTTCAAATCACTCTGCACATGAAACAGCGCCACCAAATGCGCAGCTGAGCTCTGCGATAACTCTGTGGTGCGTGTTCCAGTCTTCCAGGAAACTCAGAGATAACTCTGAGTTTGCTTAAAGAAAGAGAAATAGTGCAGAAGAGAAAGTAGCAGCTAAAAAGTCCTCCGGGGTACATTTTGATCGTAATTTCAGCAGGCATGATGGAGTATCATGGTGCGCAGTATTTCACAAAAATTAAAATTTCTAAAATCTTGTCCCACGGGGTTATTCGATGTGCTGAACGCGAATATGTTTTTCATTTTTCAGCTTGGAGCTGTAAGCCGGGTTACGGTGGGATTACGATAGACAGAAGAAATTCACAAAGTTGGCCGAAACATGGATCAGGGGGATTATTCGGCGCGCTGATCACGAATATGGCATTCATTCTATACAGCGATGGCATCTGGCAAACTTACGGTAGGTTTACGGCAGGTGATTTGAAGCGGCGGAATTAGCTGAAACTCGGTACTCTGGGGTTATTCAGGGCATAGATAACGGACAGTCTATCTGTCCCGTGCACGGTTGTTATTTTGAATGATTACGGTAGGCATACTGTTAATGGGCCAAATCATAGAACAAGGGCAAACATCGCCCGGAGGGTTTGTTCTGTGTGCAAATCCTGATAGTTCAATCTTATCACTGTCTATGCCATCCGCTCACTATTGTTTGGAGCTTTCAGCTGCACAAAATCCGTGCGATAGCCCACCACTTTTCGACAGAAATGAAAATGAATGAGGCTTTGATATAACGTTTTGTCATGCTATGTTTCAATGCAATGACTACATTATCGCAAAGCAACTCTATGCTGCGAGGTGTGTCATGGCCTAGCGGTTTTTTAGTTTTTGCTCAGACCATACAGGTTCGAGTCCCAACTTTAGCATCGCCTTTGCAACAAAGTGCGATACAGCCCCCAAACCGCAAATCTCCGAGCTTGAGAGTTGAGACTCGGGGCTTTGAAACCGAAACTCAGAGTTTGCATAAGCATAACTTTGATTCCATAAACGGCATTCAGAGTTATCTCTGAGTTAACGCAGAGCTTTAAACTCGGAGTTTCGACCAGATTACTGCCGACCCAAGCTGCTATTCTGACGAAGCGGTGAATCAAACGCAAAGTCTAGTTAGTAATTGTAAGAAGCGTCTCAGCTGAGCGAACAGAAATAAAATGAATGGAAATCAGATTCTACACAAGCTTCTAATTCGTATAAAATACCTATCTCTTTTGTTCTTTGAACTTCATAAAATCTACAAAATAAAAACGTCATTGTCTTCAGTATTTGAATTAGGATACCACGTTAGATTTCCAAAGCATTAGATCTCCTAAAACAAGCGCCAAGTTTTTTAATCATAAAGTATTTCATAGTGTACTACAGCGTCAATCAAGTACAACTTTCAGCTTTTTTCTCTTCATCTGTTTTATAACATTGGTATTGTTAATGTTAGTTAGTGTGCGAGTTATAAAAGTTTTTGTGTATGGACCGATCAACACCAAATTTTGCACACATACAGTGAACGCCAAAGAGTTGCGGACAAGTCGCCTTCCTTCTTTCATCGCTCATTTTCAGATGGAAAACAAAGATGAACAAATGGTTGGATTGCATGCGGTGATAGAGCTCTTCAAGAGGCAACAACATACACGCTGCGATTTCTGGAGAACATGTATTCTAAAAATTTTGAAAATCTTTTTCTAAAAAAGGTCCAAAAATGGCCGCGTTACAATTTGCGGACAATAATCCTTTGAGCGCAGAAATTTTCTTTTACGTCTTCTTTTGCAGCAAAAACAAAAGTTCTCCGGACAGGTAAGCATACTTTATTGTAGAACTCATCGAGGAAAATAATCGAATAGTGGTTACTTCCAAAAAAATCCGAGCTTGAATTTTATCTTGCTTTTTTTTCAAAAAATAACTTTTAATTTCCTGTTTTAAACCAAATTTCTTCACATGGAAACCCATTCAAGACATCCCATCAAAGCTATTCGGATAAAATGGATGCTCTCTGCCATCTTCTGGCAGAGAGCAAGTTATTTTTTGAAAAGAAGCAAGATAAAATTCAAGCTCGGATTTTTTTGGAAGTAACCACTATTCGATTATTTTCCTCGATGAGTTCTACAATAAAGTATGCTTACCTGTCCGGAGAACTTTTGTTTTTGCTGCAAAATAAGACCTAAAAGAAAATTTCTGCGTTCAAAGAATTATTGTCCGCAAATTGTAACGCGGCCATTTTTGGACCTTTTTTAGAAAAAGATTTTCACAATTTTTAGAATACATGTTCTCCAGAAATCGCAGCGTGTATGTTGTTGCCTCTTGAAGAGCTCTATCACCGCATGCAATCCAACCATTTTTTCATCTTTGTTTTCCATCTGAAAATGAGCGATGATAGAAGGAAGGCGACTTGTCCGCAACTTTTTGGCGGTCACTGTATGTTTTCAAAAGACATTATGAGCTAGACAGGCACATCTTTTTGGGACACCCTGTAAGATGAATGAGCCTATTAGCCACTTTGCGGGCGAAGCCAGGCATGGCAACTAACTAACTTATAAGATCAAAAGATCGAGTGATCGTTTTCAACTGCCAGTCTCGAGTGCTTGTATCGCATGGTTTTCCTTCAAAGCAAAGTCAGGCAAAAGCGCTGGGCGATGGGCTGGGAACAATGATTTCTCAGATAGGATGAGGCGAATTTTGATTTAGAGCCTGATGGTCAGCATATTTAACTTCTGCAAGGTCAGCTTTTTCAGCGACTCAAGAGGAGCAACCAATTACACCAGAACATTGTACAGCTAGTTGTTTGAGGCGTTGGTGCTGCATCATCGAAACATTAGCCTAAGGCTTCTATCAAATTACAGATTTTTGATAATGACAGTTTTCTGAATAAGAACTAGCGTATACAAAGGAAGCAAAAAATAAACAAGAAGTAGCACACAGAGAAACCTCGAAAACGAGGTGTAGGCGTGTTGGCTATTGTATGCTCTATTTATAATAATTAACTGGTACCATACCATGAGACAGAATAGTTCTGTTTGCTCTTTACTATTTGTGTTCACAGTCATATGTACTAAAACGCCTGTACAAACTCTTCAGAACTACTATAGTGCAAGTTTGGAGCCAATCCGTGAGCCGATGCACATTGGGAATCTGGCGCATGTATCCTCATACTCACCATAGATTTTTTTCACAAAAAAGTATGCTAATCTTTTTGCAGTAAGCGAAAGCTCAGCTTCTCATTACGAACATACAACCAACATGTTACGGATTTGATGCAGGTTTTTTGGATCTTGACTTCAAATCACAATAACTTCAAGCCAAATTAGTATTTCGTGCAATAACAACAGTTGCGATTAACAAGCCTTTTGCAACCTAGTTTACGTTTTTAAATAGTGGAAGAGAGAAGTGCTGCCAAAATTTTAGACATCGCGTTTTTCATCGTGAATCAACTCCACGGATCACCACAAATGCGAAGCAAGTCGTAAGCTCAAACACCTAATGAAAAATCTTTGAGCTTTGCTCTTTGTGCTCACAGCTTGGGCGAAAAACCCTCTTTGAAGGTAAAGTTAATGGGTCAGGCACAACCCCTCAAAGGGTCAAGGCTGCCTGAGCTTTTGTAGTCTTATGCCTGACCCCTTTGACTTTTTTCAAAATAAAGAAATCGCTCTATTCCTGGCATACAGACTTCAAAAATTCAAAATTTCTTAAGGACATGGTTTTTTCTCCAGAATGTCATAGTCTGAGGTTCCGGAGATGAAGAGGAGGAAGATGGTGCCGTTTGGGGCCTACATCGAAAGTCTTGGCCTGACCTCTTACTCAGCTCTGCTCGTAACCCGTGTAGAAAAATAAAGAAACTCTGATTTTGATGGTTTCTTGCTCTTGAACCCTTTTTTTCTAAAGGAAACTTACGAGATCAAGTTCCATGTTCTCTTTACGATGAGACTGCGCATTTGATGTCGATGTCTTCACGTAATGTTTATGCCAGATTAAACTGGGTATCCTTGACCCCACCTTTTAAATATATCGGCCCGTAGTAAACTACCGTCAAGGCATCTCCCCTGAGGCGGACCGGAGTCGATATCTTGGCGCCTCAGTCCAGCATCCGGCGAGCTATTTATCTGGATGCAGATCGCTTCCTGGACATTGTAATCAAGTGCGTTCTCGAAAAAACAGCTACTTGATTCGATTTGGGTAAATGGGTAAGCCATTGGAATTACACGCGCGCGGCCGTGGTTCGACTCCGCCTAACGACACAACTTTTGCTGCATCGCCGGGCAATCTTTGATAGCGGCCACTATCCAATCGATGATGACCGCTATCAAGGATTTCGCCTAGCAAAGGCAAAGATAAAACAAAAAACATTTCGTTACGAAAATTTTGCGACAAAACGAAATGGTTGCAACGTGAATTCAATGGAATGAACAAATGAGTCCTCGTTTTGGACAGCTTCAAAAAAACCAGTAAAGTTTACAAAAAGAGAAGAGTTTGTTTTTTTCTGTCTTCCTCGCCAAAATCAGCTGTTCATCGATCCTCTCGTTTTCGGGCGCGGTTGTGCAATTTTGCGCCGATTTTGTCCGCAGTGTTAGGCAAATTGCTATGTATCGTAAGTTACTCAGGAGCAACTTACAAAGATTTTCTCTGTGTTTCCTCTTTAGCACACTATTTCTGGACATCATCGCTCATGTCATCTCCCATGACCGAGCTTTACTACGGGCCATCGTCTTTGGAATGTCATAATCTGAGGTTCCGGAGGTGAAGAGAAGGAAGTCTTTTGGAAGTCTCGAAGTAGACTGCGATCTTCTTCATCTACCACAATCGGCCAAATGCCTCATTTAAACGCCACTTCGTCCAGGATTGTTCCTTGCGACGTATGACAAACATATTGATAGCATAGCGAATTAGATCCATCGCGATGATACTAGGAAATTAGTATTTACGCAGCAATAGCGTACGACACTAAGCGTTACATGCATGATGTCTATATGTGCAGCTGCATATCGATAGAAAAAGCAGGAGATTACAAAAGTACATTTTTTGTTGTTCAAGATAGGTTGGTAAAGATCCATGCACCTTCCATTCTTCTACCAATTCTGTTTGACATCATTCACCATTACTACGCGCTTTAATCTTATGCCTTTCCAACGGCTATGCGTTGTTTCCTGGCATTTTATCTGGCACATGGATTCTGTGCTCCGATCTCTAGCCTGCCCGCAGGCGGGAATTCAAATCGCAATTCTTGTAAGAGGAAAATAACAAAATAGGCTCGTTTTCAATGCACAAGTAACGATATGGCACCAAATTTGCTGTGTAGTTGGAGGACCATGAGCACAAAAAAGTATGAAGAATTATGAGAAACTTATGTGAATTTAAAAAATGGTAAGTGTTTTTCGAAATTAGGTGGCTCCCTGCTTCCCTTCACATAATTTCCCGGATTTCTTTACATAAATGTGGACTAGATCGAGAGTATTACTATATGTTCAAATCTGCTTCCAAAACCCCAAGGCACCGCTTCGATACAGCCCCAAATAGGGTTCACAGCGTTATGATCGGCCTCGGAAAGCGCTCCAATCGCAATCGGTTATTGTAAATTGTAAAGTTTCGCAGCTGACTAATAAATGAGTAGTATCTTAGATATATGAACGTCAAAGTTTGTGCAAATCTTGACCCTATATTTTTATAGATTCCTTTGCGGATGAACCCATTGAGCTGAAACCTTGATGACCCGGGCTGGACCAGGAAAGCCAGGTAGTACTACTATAATAAGCGCTGAGGCCGCCCATCTTAATATTTGTGCATATCTGTTTGTTAGGGACTTAGCTTTAGCTTTAAGAGTGGAGCTTGGAGCTTGGGCTTTAAGAGTTTGAAGTAAGTTAGCTGCATGTTTCGGCCCAGCATCGAGCCGAACGTGGCTCTATACGGCCAAATTTTCACTTTCAAGCATAATTTCTTAGTCAAATATTGGCCTTTAATGGCTTATAGCTTCGTCCAGAAAAGCGATAAGCAGATAAAGAAGACAGATTTAGAATCATCGCTTCATGCTGCAATTAAGGGTGTGCAGCTTGTCTAGATTAGCCACTTCGATATTTGACCATTCCCTTGTTAGGATTTACAGAGTGATCAACAGATTGAAAAAAATTTTCGGACACTTTAATTTATTCTTATAAAGTATACAGTCATGACAGTAGGATGTGAAAATTCTTGACGAATTCGGCAAAGTCTGCGATTTATCCGAGATTTTTCGCAATCTAAAGTCGTTATTGTATTCAGCTACAAGAGCTGGAACTACAAGAATAATGCGTTCAAAGAAAAGCTTAAGCTTCTGAAAACATCAGCACTCTCGATGTCAAAGATTAAACGATCTTCATATCAAAAAAAGAAATGGGTATCATGTAAAAACTCGAGTTTTAGAAATTTGGTCGAAATTAACACAATAAATTACTGTTCGAAATTAATCATCATATAGATTTTATCAAACGGTTCAATAAGCAGCTTCACATCATGGTCTTAGTAAGCAGATGACAAGATTTTGCTAGCGCTGGTATAAGACGTCCGCGCAGGGCGCGGAGAATGCGCAAAATGGGTACTGCGCGTCACTCCTCTTTTCTCGTGCACTCTCGCTGCTTGTTTTCTCTGCGCCCCTTCCACTCATGAACTATCTCCGATGGACGCGACAGCGTTGCTTTTCGCGCACGGCACGGACGGTCTATATGCATTATAAATGCGCAAAAAAGAATGGGGTCTGAAGTGTTGTGCAGTTGGGAGCCCCAATATGTAGAATAGAGCATGCTAAACATGGTGTACATTACGAACTGCTTGTCGTAGTTAGCATGTCAATTTCGAAGTAAAGTAAGGGCAACTCAGTACTACTCGGCATACTCGATGCAACAAAATTTATTCAAAAAATCTGCAATCAGTAAGTAATTTAAGTTGTAATTTGGGCCGTTGTTTATTGTAACTTCATCCTATCTTGCATATCACTTATTGCTTTTCTGCTTCTCCAAAGTGAACACATTAATGACAAAACCAGCGCAGATACTGAGAATGGCTCCCTGAAAATGAAGTTAGGTGTTTGAACATTTCTTTTTTTGCTTTGAGGTTTCTCTATTCGCGCAAAAGTTCGAAACAAATGCTCATTCAAAGGTTCATACATTTATGACCTAAATCAGAAGTATACCAAGTGAGTCCCGAATTTTTGTATGTATCCTATTACAGCTTCTCCTTATCATTAACGGTCCCAGAACTTCTTCAAAGGAAGAGGGGAGCGGCCAAATTTTTGCTAATAAAAATTTACACGTCAATATGACGTGAACTCTAAAAATTTCATTGATTACCCACAAGCAGAAACATGTTCTTACTTGTCTAGCGCATATAGACCATACAAAATATTTTGCGACCAATGCTTAGACCTCCCTCCCCCCCCCCCCCCCGTAATGCCGTTGCTGCCCATATAAAGGTAGATTCTAAAAAGTTTCTACCTTGTGCGATTCTTTGGCGGGTGCGCTCCAGATGCTAATCATTTTTTGTTTCTTTCCAATCCAGCATATTCCATTTTCAAGAGGATTACGAGAACGGATGATCAGCTTCACCTGATCATGTAATTTTGTTAGAGTGTTCATCATACAAAACAACTCACCCCTACATCGCGGCATATTCTGTTGATAGCACCGACTCCAAAAACAGAGATATTATCTTCTAAACAGATATAACATAGACTGCCGTAGACTGCTAGATAAAGAGATTACCTTCACTTTCGCGATACATATCTATTTTAGTAGTGGGTTGGCCAAAGATCAGTTGTTTGGCCAGTGGTGTTATTTCCGCAAGAGAAAACGGTCGCTTGACAGACTCTATGCAGTCGTAGTTGGTCAACTGCAAAAATAAAGCTGAACTTACAATATATCAAAAAGGAAGTGTGAGGATAGCAATTTGGAATAAAAGTTTTGTTGTACCTTTTTCAAAATCTCGTCTCCTCTTGATTTCTCAACGGATTTGTAGTTTAATTAGAAATTATGCATAGCTCGTAGCTCGCTTCCCATCATGTACATATTTTGTAGATAGAAACATCAGAAGAGAACCACTCAAATTTTGACTTTTCTGCGTTTGCTCATAACAAACCCAAAAGCGTCAAAAAGAATTGGAGCATTTAGAATTACAGGTTTCTTTGACCTGTTTCTTCTCACTAAGCAAAGCTTGTGCTGATTGTATCGCAAAAAGATATGATGTTTGAGCAAGTAGCACAACGCACATGTGATTTTTGGCATTTTCATCGAAAAATATGTTTTTATGAAGACATCTAATCAGCACGAACTGTTCAATCAAAACAGATCAGAAAACCTATAATACTGACTACTCCGGAATTTTATTGCAAGTTTTAGACTTTTTATGAACAAACACTGCAAACAAAATTTGAGTGTTTTAATTCTATCGCTTCTATCTGTCAATGTATGCGTATTACGATGCGAGCTGCATGCAGTTATAAAGCGCATGATTTCTTCTTTCAGATAAAAGTAGACGAATACAAATCTGCTCAAAAATCAAGGTGCACAAATTTTCGAAAATGGTGGGACAGTACTTTTGCTCCAATCTCATGCATAGAATCCAGAAAAGATTTAGATCTTTCAAATTTTTAAAAAGTTCTTTTACCAAGAAGGCAGGTTTGAAGTCAACGACGGTAAATGAAAACGTTTAAAAATTGTGACAACCTGGCTTGATTAGCTACATAAATTCTGGTGTAATCACAGAACAAATATTAGGTTGGTTCATAATTATTGCACGTTTTGAATTTCAACCGCAATAAGTCATACACTTTTCATTCTTATATAGGCTTCAAAGTACCGTTGGATAGAGCAAAGCAAGCTCTACAAGATGGCTCTCATGTCTTTGCGCCATGCTCGATCCACGGAGAGTTCGAACTCAAAATCTAAAGATTTCCAAATGCCCAAAAAATCGAAAAAAAATCAGATCTTCGTCCAAATAATTTCTACGGACCTCCCACTCGCTCACATCAATACTATCGATATCTGATATCCATATGTGCGATTGCCGTATTTTTTCGTTGACTAGAAATTGAGAAAACGAAAATTTCCCTGATTTTCTCAAAGCAATGCTGAGCGGTTTTTGCATATGTAGTTCTATACTACTAGCCAAGGTAAGCATAATTGTAAATTTTCAGCCTATTTCGAACGGTACTTTTCGAGAAATGTCGATTTTAGCACTGAAACTGCAACGAAAAAATCCGAATTCGTTATTTTTCGAAAACTACCGCTTGGAATGGGCTGAAAATCTACAGTTATACTTACCTAGGCTTGTAGTATAGAACTACATACGCAAAAACGGCTCAGCATTGCTTTAAGAAAATCAGGGAAATTTTCGTTATCTCAATTTCTAGTCATGGGAAAAATACGGCAATCGTACATATGGATATCAGATATCGATAGTATTGATGTGAGCGAGTGGGAGGTCCGTGGAAATTATTTGGGCGAAGATCTGATTTTTTTCGATTTTTTGGGCATTTGGAAATCTTTAGATTTTGAGTTCGAACTCTCCGTGGATCGAGCATGGCGCAAAGACATGAGAGCCATCTTGTAGAGCTTGCTTTGCTCTATCCAATGGTACTTTGAAATCTATATAAGAAAGAAAAGTGTATGACTTATTGCGGTTGAAATTCAAAACGTGCAATAATTATGAACCAACCTAATATAAAACATTTGAAGGCATGACAACGAAGGTCATAAAGTTTTGAGCTGCTATTATTATTTTATTGCTGTAGAGCAAAAGGATTTTTAGGATTCCCAAGAGCAAAAGGATTTTTCGAATTCCCAAGATTTACCCTTCTGCTGTACCTGCACGTCAAATTTCTGAAAAATTACAACCTTGCTGCTAAAATTTGTGAATCTCGGTTAACAATATACATGTAGAATTTTTGTCTTGCAACTTGAACCCCACTCGCTTTTCAGCTGCAGAAGTTTGCAGGAAAGTTTGAATAAGTTATACCACCTACTTTGTTAAATGAAATTAGCGTTATTCGTTTAGAGGTCGTGCTGCACATTATAAAAATTTGCGCATTTGAAGAAGTTGTTCGAGAGAATTTGCACAGCTTAACCATTTAGTATGCGTATCAAAAAATATCAGATCTTTTCTCTTTCGTAAATGATCTAAGGGATAAAAGAAATATGTAATGCCTCTCAACACATCCCACCTCGTGTGACAATCCGCTATGCACAGCAAGAATCTGTTCAGAAATTCGGGCAGCAAGTGGAAGACTGTTGCAGAGACGCGTCGCTGCTCTGAATCACTTCTGAAAGTCCGCAGGGACACCATTGTTTCTGGCATACTCACGATTGAATAGCAGAATCATTTCGTTTCCGAAATCTTGGGTGGAATTTTATAGGTAGAGTTTCTCCCATCCCTCGAAGAAGGAACACGTCGTGCGGAAATCGAACCTGGAACTTCGTCTTGAAGTTTACAGGTTAGTAATGAGTTTGAACTACTATATAAGGCCTGTGTTACATTCGAAGTATGCATATCGAGAATCAAGTTTCTCTTGAAGAAAACTCATCTTCATTGCTGCAATAAAAGCTAGACAATCAAGAGATCCAGGCTCTTCTCTGTCTATTACTCCTCCAAGAAAGAGCACTTTCTGTCGTGGAGGAAATCCAGTGACAGCTAACCATCTGTGTAAGTCTTGATACCTAAAGTGTTTTTGAATGCTGCTGTACAGTATCAAAAGGCACAAAGCGTAAGAAAGTCTTTATGCAAAAACAGATAAAACTTGCATCGCATATCAAAAGTAAGTCATTGTTCATCTCAAGAATCAGAAATTGCTTTGGAAGCTATATCAAGGTAGCCAACCGCAAAAGTCAAATATGACTCATAGCTAATTTTTTTCCAGAGGTATCATCCTTGGCTCTTTCAAGAAGTGTATACCATAATGCATTTTGTGTCCACGACTACAATACCGCTCACATTTTTTGAAAAATAGACGCGATTGTATGGACATGTATGGACATGTCCGTACATGTCCATACATGTCCATACATTCGCGTCTATTTTTCAAAAAATGTGAGCGGTATTGTACCTCTCCCGGTCAAAAGGTCCGCTGGCTTCATAAAAAAGGACGGGCATCTTTTTTCTCATAGAAAACTAGCTTGTGTTTTTTCACGATCGTAACCGAGCAGCCCTGTTACTTATGGAAAGAATTTTGAAACATACTGTCCGCGAATATCTCCTATCACGGTGATTGGAGCTCTCAGCGTAAGCATCGTATCTTCTCCTTCGAAAAAGTCCTTAAAGTTGATAGTGTTGAAATATGGAAGACGTGGCAGTATTTCTCCAAATTCCATATCCTAATAAAGGGGAGAAATAACTTTCATTTACATCGGAAACCGCACAAAAAGGCATTAAGAGCGCATAAAAATTCTTGCCATCAGGGAAAAGTTTATAAATCATGGACTGAGTTGTTATATTTATACAGAAATTTCAGTGAGGTCCTTATTTATAAAAGGGTGTAGATTTTAAGGCGTTCCTAAGATTTTTTGCAACCCTTGTAACTTTAATCTCCATTTTTAGCATTACTGCCTTCATTGAAGGATTCCTTTTTAAGACATTATGACTGACCAAATTTTCTTGCGATTTGTAACTGACCGCAGCTTGCGATAGTAGAGAGACGAGCTCGAAAGGTGTCCAGTCATAAACATACGGTCCATTTTCGACAAGGTGCGTCATAACGTAAGTTTCATAGCTCGCAATCATTGTTCGATCAACCTATAATTGCAAATGCTGGGCAAACGCAAATTTTCATATTCAGTTTTCTGTTTTTTTTTCAAATTCTCATTCCTAATAGCTTCAAAGGTGTGTAAAAGATTATTCAATGGCTCAGATATATTGTTCTCATAACTACCCTAATTCACGCGTACAATGCGCACCTTTTTCGATTTTTCAATCACATCCCTCAGCCGCTCCAGAGTATTTCGGAAAGCGATCCCTATGCCGTACGATTCTCTTAAGCAATATACAGCACGGCATAGGGTCCTTTGGTTGCAAAGTTCTTTGGCGTATTTGGGCTAGTCAATTTTGGAAAAAAATCCCCCGCACCTTGTACGCGTGAAATTACGGTAATATTATTCGGAATTCATTGAAAGTTTACTTTAGGTTGGCTAATAAGTAAATTCGATCGCTTTGCGCCTTTTATAAATGCTGGAAATGATTTTGTTCAGTCTTTGTTATCTTTAGAAAAGAGCGTTTCAATACGAATAGAGTCCAGATTCTGTTTGAGTACAATCTATTCTTACAAAAGGCAAGGGAATGAAAAACCTCAATTTTCTCGTTATGCGCTGTGAGAAAACTCCGTTTTTCTTGAAGAATTTCAAAATTAGATCACAATCTCTTCCGTTATTTGCTAGACAGAGGATATTTATAAGTATTCCAACCAGATAATATTTCTACTTCCATTATAGCACGAGAAACTTAGAAAGTCAAGGGACTGAGATTTCGTGAATGAATCATAAATTTGTGATAGTAGAAGCATTGACCTATTTACTCAGACAATTCACCGGAACTTCCGCAGGACAAGCAGAACTTGCAGCGTTTCCGCAGCGCTTTCTTAACCATTGAGAAAGTGCACGCTCCAAAATGCGAGGTTTCCGCAGGAAATTGACGTCACAGCGACCGTAAACCGGAACTTCCGCAGCACTGTCCATAAAGCGCTGCGAAAGTGCAGTGAGGCCGGTAAGGTTTCCGCAGCACTTTGACCTGCCAGCATTTCCGCAGTATTTTGAGAGCGCATGCATTCGCGATTGCGAAATAGCGAACGAAACATCAACAGGCATAACGCACTCTTTTCTTCCATACTATTTCGCTTCTGTTCCTCCTCTTTTCTTTCTCCTTTTTCTTACTTTCTTTGATTAAGAAAAGGCGGCGGCGTAAGTAAACCCATATTCATCCATATTCTAAGTATTCTTGCAGGCATTGGTGCAGGTGCGTGAACAACTATCACCAAGCTGCTGGACTGCTGGAAAAGGACTCAAAAGAGGGACTTCATTCATTCATTCACATTCATTCAAGCACAACGCCCTTGTTCAAGTATGTCGAACTTCTTTACTTTGCTTGGATTTAAATACGCAAGTAATTTGAAACTATTATTTTGTAGAAAATATGAACTGGATCTAAATAAAGCAGAAGTGATTAAGTAGAAATATATCAAAACAAAGTGGGGGGGGGGAGGGGAGAGTCACCGAAATTTTCAAAGTGACCTACAAGCTCTTGGTGAATACTGAAATATTTTCAGAAATTTTCATATTCAAAGTATTAGGTGGGACCAAAAGTACGTTCGCCAGTTTTTCAAAAATCATAACTTCCTTTCGACTCGATGGATCTCTTTGCGTATATCCATTTAAGGGAGGAAATCATATTCTTTACAGCAATACTTTTGCCATAAATTGGAACAAAAAAGTTCGAAAGCTAGAAGCAATTGAAGAAAATTACTCAAAATTGGCATTTTTCAAGCAAAGTCACCAAGAAATTCTGAAAGTATTTTTAGATAGAGAAAGCTATGCTCTTTACTATAGTGCCTTTTCCAAAAACAAAAAAGATTGGGAATTAGAGGCAAATAAAGAGAATTACTTCAGCTTTGCAATTTTTGAGCATGCTTCAAAAATGCCCGAAAACGTCACAGAAAAGACGAAAAAGTCATGTGAACATGGGTTTAGTGAACTTCTCTTTTTTAGTTGAGAGAAATTCATGCCTATCGAGAGCAATTTTGATTTTCGTAATATTACCGAGTTTTCGGATCTGATTTACGAAAACCAAAATTTCTTTCGATCGGCACGAATTTCTCTCAGCTAGAAAGAGGTCACAAAACCCATGTTCATGACTGTCCCGTCTTTTCTGTGACGTTTTTGGGCATTTTGAGCATGCTCAAAAATTGCAAAACTGAAGTAATTCTCTTTATTTGCTTCTAATTCTCAATCTTTTTTATTTTTGGAAAAGGCACTATAGTAAAGAACATAATTCTTTCTATTGAGAAATGCTTCCAGAATTTTTTGGTGATCCTGCTTGAAAAATGCCAATTTTGAGTAATTTTCTTCAATTGCTTCTAACTTTCGAACTTTTTTATGCCAAATCATGGCAAAATACTGCTGTAAAGAGAATGATTTGCTTTCTTAGATGAATATAAACGCAAAGAGATCGAGTCGAAAGTAATTATGAGTTTTTGAAAAAATGGCGAACGTACTTGGTCCCACCTAATAATTGTGGACAATTTTCGAAGGAGCTGTGCTAAAAATCGAAGTAGTACAAAAATTGTAACCGCAAAAATTCAACCATTCCTGAATTTTCTTTTGCTGCAAGTGGCCACACGCCCACGAACCCAAAAGTTTCAATCCCGCCCTCCCCTCCCTTGAAAAATTTCTCGCGTTACCACTGCTTTTCGTGTGTCTATCCTTCTCTACTCCTTTCTGCTTTTGATTTTCAAATTTTTTCCCTCTCAAAATACCGCACACATCACAAAATAATGATTTTTATTTTAAAAAAAGAATTCGAAATTTACGATTTGAAATAATACGAGAAATTCAAAATGAAAATTTTGAAAAATAGCGTTGAATGATTAAATAAAATAGAAATAATGTGGTAGAAATATATCAAAAGAAAGGGGCGGGGCATAATGGGTCTCAAGAATATTCATAGTAGTCTGCGACCGTAGATAATGAAAGATCAAAGCTCTTCTTAACTTTCAAGTAGTTTGTTTAGGCAATTCTCGTAGGTATGGCTCACTCCACGCCCCTTTTTGTCAAAAAAATCGAGGGCGTACAAAAACTGGGACCACGAAAGTTCAACCATTCCTAAATTTCCCTTTGTTCAATGGCTCACGCCCACCCAAATAATTTTTTGTCCCCCCCCCCCCTTGAAAAAGTTTCTCGCACCGCCACTGCTTCAATGTATCTATCCTTCTCTACTCCTCTGTTTTTGTTGTTTTAAAGGCTTTTCTCTCTCTCAAATACTTCCTACATCTTCAACGGTTCCGCGCATGTTTATTTTCGAATTCGTGTTTCCATTAGTACCTACATGAAGTACTTCATAATGGAAGCAAGCTCAAGAGATAGAAGCCGGAAAAGAAAATTACCCCATTCTCAAAATTCCTGCGTTTGGTCGCAAAACTGAAACTCGCAACGGAAATCGGAGCATTATAGGTTTTATAGCCTGCTGTTTCTGACTGTGCCAAGTTTGCGCTGATAAATCTCTTTATGAAAAGTTAGAATTTTCGAAGCAAATGCCAAAAAATCATTACTCTTTTTACGGCTTCCTCAAAAACCATAACTTTTTAAGAGACGTTCAATCAGCGCAATATTTGTACACTCAACGAGAGTAGGTAATAATAGCTATGATACGCATTGCTCCGATTTTCTGCAAGCAGATTTTTGCGACCAAGCATGGGGAATATCAAAATGGGGTAATTTTCTTTAACGACTTCGATCTCTGGAGCTATTAAAAAGTGCCTCAGGTACCATTAGAAAGCATGCCTTCTTTCAAAATAAACATGTGCAGATCGGATGTGAAGGAAGAAAGTTTCGAATTTCTGAAAGGATGTGGACGAGCCTTTGGTTCACTAGTATTAAATATTTTCTGAGTATTAATTCATGGAAATCCAACAATAATTTATAGTAACTTTCACTTACACATACCTGCTTTAGAGGCTGACACATACCTGTTCTGTGTGGAATATGCTGGAATATTAGAATGAACAATAGGTTGCTCCATGTTTGAAAATTTCAAAAAAAAATTCAAGTCGAAGTAAACCTTGACTTTTTCAGAAAACTGTTGTCATTTTCAAATCTGTCTCTTGTCAGAGCTTCTCTTGTTGAGATTTCGAAATTTCCCACAATTTTAAATAAATCGTCCAAATTTGCTCCGTATTTCTTGGCGAAGAAATTGCAAAATGGAACACTTGCGGCAAGGCACGATTACATCAACAAATTTCAATCAGTTCTCATTACAGAAAGGAAAGGAGGTCGAAGCCGGCTTCAGTCGCGCGGACAGTCAAAATACACCCGATAGATGGAAACGGTTTATTTCCCCACAGGACCATCTTCCCTTTGAAGCACATATTATCCTTTGTGAATGAGATTGTTATTCTTGTTTTTATCTTATTCTTCCATTATTCTTTACGCTTCCATCAGTATAACATTGCTTTTTAATTCCTAATAATGCCGATTTTTTTCAACCTTATTCACTTACATGCATATATACTCAAATGCTTCTGTGATTTTATGTATACTTATTTATGAACACTTCACTTTAATTTGCAATTATCAACTTCGGCCTATCTCGCTGTCTACGTCTTTTAGAATCTAGAAAGTCTAGAAGAACTTCCACATCAAAGGAATAATGCCTTAGTAAAAAGCGAAAACCTAGTACTGGAAAGGAAAACCTAGTATCAAAAAGGAAGCTTGATATGGAAGAAACGGATCGCGAATCAAAAGCGAAAACCGCAAAGTGCTGCGGAACTCCAAACAAAGTACTGCGGAAATCCTGTACCCTGAGATTGCAGGGTTTCCGCAGCGCTTTCGCAGGATTTCCGCCGGGTCACCTGCGGAAATCCTGCGAAAGCGCTGCGGAACTTCCGGTCGGTTGTCTGAGTACCTTCAAAGATACACGACAATAAAAAAAAGTTTTCATGGAGGTTTGCATGCCACCCCAAACTTATTTTTTAGTCAGCCTAATAATTTTTCCAAATTTCAAAGATAAACACAAGACTGTCGTCATATTGCAAATATCAATTTGTCCCATAAATCTTTTCATATTCGGACCATCATCGATATTTTTGAAGAACTAGGGCATTTGGTAGGCCGAAATTTGTGGTAGTATTCTTGAGTGAATAAGCTGTATAACCATATCTGCGGGAAACAGGAACAGATGATACAGGCAAAGTTTGAAAATTGAGCGCATTGTTGTTTTCTTGGTTTCTAGCCATCAAATGCAGCAAGTGCTATAAATGTCCGATGAGGGGAGTATATGCATGACAAGGTGGGAATTTTGCAGAGTTGTTTTTGTAGAGTTGTTTTGAACTAAGATATGATTATTTTCGTTTTCTCGGAAATTCGGAAATTTTTTTATTTTGGCTTAAAACTTGTCGCGAATTGAGCTTAGTGCGGACTTTTCAACGCTTTCTTGTAGAGCTTGCTTTGATCTGTCGAATGGTACCCCGCATTCTATTAGGAGTTCAAGAAGAACTGATTTATGTCGCTGATAATTTATGTATGAAAAGACTTATGGGACAACGTAATATTCACATGGCTTGCAGTATGACAGATGTATGGAAGATAAACATTCTTCTTACTTTTATTAAGTTTTGCTCATTATTTATTGATACTACCCAAGAAACTTACCTTCACCAGATCGTGACCATTCCCTCCTGCTACCAGCTCGAATTGGTTATAGGAAGGAAACGCTTTAGACGATATCTCAACGCAATCTTTTCTGAATTTAATCGTAATCTCGAGTCATATGTAACGGTATGGGAGTCTGCACACTATACGCGGCAACCGACGATTTTACAAGTGAATTCTCAGAACCTTTCCCAGCGTATCAAATTGAGAAATATGTGCTATAGCTTATAGATATTCAATCAAGTCGAAAAACGAGGGAAACAAGGAGGTATCAAAGAAAATAAGCAGGTTTCAATTGAAGAAGTCGTCAACTAGCGCGCATTTTGTGCAATACAATAACAAGTTGCAAATGACTTGACGATATGTGGTATCGTCCCTTTCCCCACTCTATGGCGGGCGGAGCTTTGCCGACGTTTGCCAACCTATGCGCGTGGCAGTTTTTGGCAGCTAGAGAGTAAAAAAAGTAATGCTTTAGAGTGGGTTCAACAAGTTTTTTAAACGTGTCCAAATGTCTGCAGGGCCACGCCCGCTATACGCATGGGAATCGCCTATACTTCTTCAACTTTCACAACCTTATACGTAATTCCATGTTTGTCAGCTCGTGGCAGAGTTCCTTAAAGTTCAGTTGTCCTGTGACTGGCTTCGCTACCTTTCGCTTCTTCAACAAGGGCTGTTTTATCCTCAATGAAATAAAGATTCCACAGAACTGACCATCTTCATTGCAGGTACATTCTCTTCCTGATCTATCCCTTTTTCCAGAGGTTGATTGAGTACGGCGTAGAGTTTTCGCTCTTTTTTCTTTTCATTAATCATGATTCTGAACTCTTGCAATTCTTCGACTGATTTTTTTTGGCTGGATCAAACCTACACAAAAGGCCACAAAGCTACCGATGTAATAACTACCAACTCTAGATAGATGACAAAATAATCGAAGTATATCTGATCAACGTTCTCCTGCGACAGTATAAGAGTTAGAAGATACAGCAAATATATATATATATATACATATATATATATATATATATATATATATATATATATATATATATATACAGGGTGTCCCAAAAAAATGTGCCTACTGTTTGGTTGTAAATAACTCTCTTGTAACGAAGTGTTTCGAGATGCTTTAGGCACCGTTTTGTAGAGCGAGGTTGAACTTAGATTTACAGTATGTAGCGGATCATCTATCGCTCTTCATTACTGTAGGATTACGGTAAGAACTTCCAGCATATGGAACCATTGTAAAATATACCACCTGACAAAATTTTTTTCAAAAAATCTGAAAAATCGTGTACTAGGGTTTTCGCGCATGCTGATTCCACCTAACAACTTTTTACGAGTGTTTTCAGCTTTTTTGACGGTGTAATTACATTTCTGGCAAATGCTGGGAATTGAGTTATTACGATTTACCGGGGTTAACTTAGGAAAGAAGCATCATAGCAAAATGGGAATTTCAAATTCGAAATCAGCGGCTCCCATTACCGTAGTGTAAGAGTTTCTGGCTTGTTTGGTTTCGTTCCAAGGCAGAGTGTAGCCTCCAAAGGCCTAAAATCTTTGTCGAAGTTCCTACCGTAATTCTACAGTAATGAAGAGCGATAGATGGTTCGCTCCATACTGTATAACTAAGTTTAACCTCGCTCTACAGAACGGTACCTAAAGCTTCTCGAAACACTTCATTCCAAAAAAGTTATTTATATTCAAACAGTAGGCACATTTTTTTGGGACACCCTGTATATATATATATATATATATATATATATATATATATATATATATATGACTGTCACCGTTTTTTGGAGAGATCCACGCAGTGGACATCAATTTAGAAGCTGCGTGAATTGAGAGCTTCATGGTTCTTAGTATATGAATTAGTTACCCACCCTTTGCGAAAGAAACTTCGCCAGCAGTGGTTTCAACTTTTTACGTTTATTACAAAAATCTGTTTGGCAGCAATATTTGACGTAAGTGTAGTTTTGTGACTTGTATCTGGAATCATCACAAATAATAAGCACTCGTGACAAATGAACGAAATATCCATTTTGGTTGAGATACGTATAATCTTAAAGGGCATTGAACGCTGATTTCATGTGTCTTCCTTGTCCGCGGAACTCCTCTGTGTGTGGACTTATGAGCATTGTGTGGGTCGAAAAACTGAACGTTTGATCAGAAAATCAGTGGTTACAGCCTTTCCTGCCTTCCCAGGGGGGGGGGGGGGGGGGTGAAAGCAGGAAATTACCTGTTCAAAGAGGTTTAAGTCTCCAGTGTTGAATTTTGAACACACGAGAGATCAAATGATTTTCTGCTGACTGCGCTTTCGAACTTCTGCTAAAAAAAGCTCTTACAAGTCTTTGTCCGGAGGGGTACCGCAGGTAAGGAAGAAGATTTAGATTCAGCGCTCGATGCCTTGTAAAATGTCATGCATCTTCTAGGAAGGCCGACGAAGAATCCTTCCTTGTAAAAAGCATCTCAGGATTTCTCATACTTGATTGGTCTTTGGAAGGTTGAAAGTAGAAAAAACATTTTTTAGCAAAATTACATTCTACAATTGTTGGGGAGTGATGTGTATATATGTAATATTTGTTTTGTATCGTTTATCCTTGTTTTATGTTGTGTTTCGATCCCTAGTACCTTGTTATGTTAGATTCAAACTCTTTCCCACGAGGTTCCCGCCTGTTCTTATAAAGCTTTCCTAGGTGCCTGGTACCGAGTGATACGTTCTCAGAGGCGTGTGTATATATAGGTAGCATAACCAATTGATGATTCATTCGCATTCATTCACTATTCTCGGTCAGCTAATAAACCACTAAATATTCCACTGTGTCCGGTTCAACCCAAGGAAATCAAGGACTACAACAACTGGCGATCAGACGATAGGACTCGCGTGGATAGGACGAAGATTGCTGAATCGAACGAATCGGACAAGGACTTCTTCGTGGAAGGATGGCGACCACTTCGAGCACTTCACTGGAGGAAATGTCCGCTCAGCTGATGCAGCAGAACGCTGTACTAATGAGAGCGAACCAGGAGCTTTTGAAACGCCTGGAACATCCCGCTGCTCCTGCGACGTTGACTGACTACTCAGCATTCTCGGCAAGACTAACGTTCTTCAGCTACGATCCTGAAAACGGATGCACCTTCGAAAACTGGCTATCCAGATTCGAAGAAATAGTACCTTCAACATCAATGCCCGAAAAGGACCGATGCGCTCTGCTGTCTACGAAACTAGACAACGCCGCTCATGCCAAGCTGAGAGGACACCTTGCACCGAGATCTCCACTAGAGCTCTCGTTCGAAGAATTAACGAAAGTGCTGACATCGCTGTTCGGCGAAAGAACAAAGCTGTTTCGACGCCGATGGAATTGCCTCCACGTCGTGAAAGATCCCTCAGAGGACATCGAATCGTACGCTGTACGGCTCAATAAGATGCTAGTCGATGCCAAAGAGGACGAAATGAAAGGAGAACCACTGAAATGTCTTCTTTTCGTCATGGGATTGCAATCTCCATGCGATTCGCCAATAGCCCGACTACTGAGCAAGCTGGACTCCGAGGCCGATACATACAAGCTGCAGGACTTGATCGCCGACTACAACGCATATCAGTCTGTGCAGAAGGATGCTGCCCTCATTGGATCCGTATCGCCTGCGTCTGTCCAAGCTGGAATCGTCGCTCCTGTCCGGAAGAAGAAGCAACGCCGACCACTGCCGCAACGTGCCGGACGCTCATCCGATAGCAAGGACACGCCTGGACGTTCTCGCCGTGATGACGTGTGCTACACCTGTGGAAATAAAGGACACTGGGCCAACAACTGCCTGTCAAGGAACCGACCGGTCCGCCGTTCCCTGAAGAAAGTTGTAAAGCTGAACGTGCTGAACTCCCACCGTCGTTACGTTGATGTCAAGCTGAAGGACTTGGACGTGAGAATGCAACTCGACACCGGTGCCGACGTATCGACAATCAGCCGTAGGACGTGGATGGAACTAGGATCGCCAGCTCTGAAGGCCCCGCCTGCGGAATTGAGAGCTGCAAATGGATCGCTGATCGAAGTGTTTGGAGTTCACGAGATGCCGTTCACATGCAATGGATTCGATGGCAATGGATTATTTTATGTCACCAAGGACCTGTGTTTGCTGGGAATGGACATGCTTCAACAGCTGCCGCCCTTTTAGAACGCTTTCTCTGCCGTTTGCTGTGTCGTGGATGCCTCTTCGCCACTGGACGAACGCCTCGCAGTTGAGTTTCCAGAAGTCTTCAAGGATGAGCTGGGACATGTCAACAGATTCAAAGCTTACCTTGTGCTGAAGAATGATGCCACGCCCGTCTAGGTGCCGAAACGAAAAGTGCCGTTTGCCGTAGAGCCTCTCGTCAATGCAGAATTAGACCGCCTCGTCACTACTGGAGTACTTTCACCAGTCAGCTACTCATAATGGGCCGCTCCCATCGTTCCAGTCAAGAAGAGGAATGGAGCAGTGCGCATATGTGCCGACTATTCTACCGGGCTGAACGACGCGTTGGAGCTGAACAGACACCCGCTGCCCACTGCTGAGGAAGTCTTTACCAAGCTGAATGAAGGAACGATCTTTACGAAGATCGATCTGCGTGACGCTTACCTGCAAGTGGAAATGGACGAAGAAAGCAAGGAGTTGCTGACCATTAACACGTCGAGAGAACTTTTCCGCTACAACCGCCTACCGTTTGGTGTGAAGAGTGCTCCAGGAATCTTCCAATCGCTGATGAGCAATGTCACTGCCGACATCAACGGAGCAATTGCTTACTTGGACGATGTTGTGGTCACCGGAAGGACTCGTGAGGAACACGACGCAAACGTCTTTAAGCTATTCCAACGCCTTCAAGACTACGGAATGCGTGTTCGCCGTGAGAAGTGTCATTTTGCTAAACCCAGCATATTTCTCGGATTCATCGTCGATGCGGAAGGAAGACGCCCTGATCCTGAGAGAGTTGCTGCCATCGCCCATATGCCGCCGCCCCAAAATGTGAAGCAGCTCGAATCGTACCTTGGGATGGTTTCGTTCTACTCGTCTTTCGTGCCCAGGATGCGTTCCCTTCGCGGACCATTGAATGCCTTAAAGAGGAAAGACACACCGTTTGTCTGGAGTAAGGAGTGCCAGGAAGCCTTCGACCGCCTTCGCGAAGTCCTGACCTCGGATCTTCTGCTGTGCCACCACGACTCGAAGAAACCGATCATCGTTGCCGCTGACGCAAGCAACTATGGAATCGGAGCCGTGATCTCTCACCGCTACCCGGATGGATCGGAGCAGGCTGTATGCCATGCAAGTCGTGCCTTGACTGCCACAGAGAAGAACTACTCGCAGATTGAGAAGGAGGGATAGGCCCTAGTTTTTGCCGTCAAGAAATTTCACCGATATATCTATGGACGAAGGTTCACTCTGCTGACGGACCACCGCCCTCTACTCACTATCTTCGGGAGCAAGAAAGGAGTGCCAGCCTACACCGCTAACCGTTTACAACGATGGTCAATGACGCTGCTTGCCTATGATTTTGACATCAAGTACTGCTCCACGACATCATTTGGACAGGCCGATGCTCTCTCCCGGCTGCATTCCTGCCGAAGTGCGCCGGACGAAGACGTCATCATCGCTACAGTAGAAGCTGATGTCACCGCCACTTACGAGGAAACACTTGATCAGCTTGTCTCAAAATTTCAAAGGTTCGACCTTCTTTGAATCTTGGCATGGTAATCCGATATTGATTTGACCAGCTGCCAGTTACCGTGGAAGACGTACGCGCTGCCATGAAAAAGGACGTCGTGTTGTTGGAGTTGATCGACTGCCTCCAGACCAGAGGTGCGATAGGTGGAGCCGGGCCCTCCAAAAGTGAAGGTGGTTCCAGCTACCACTGGCCGGCCAAAAGTGAAGGTGGTAGTGCCGGACACTCACCTCCCAAAAACATCGACCGGGAGCAGGGGGGGGGAGAGAGGTTGGGGGGTGGGGGGAGCGTTAACGTCGACTGAGCCTATCCTCTAGGTCGTTGCCGCCAGTGCGCGGAAAATAAGCAAAACAAATGCAAAAGAGATCATTGAAAACATATTTTTTTGTATACAGCGGCATAAATATCTAAAATAAAGTGCTTATCAAATGGTGTATTTAGGAGTAAAACTCAGCGGAACCGTGCGGACTTTATTAAGTAAGTTTTGTTATAACGTACAGCGAAAAAAGTAGGTTGATCAAGGCAGTAACCACCGAGAACCAGAATTTCGAATAACAAATGAACGTAAAATTATGCAAAATTTTCACTGTTATAAATCTGGTGGTTGAAGACGTGAGCAACTGCGACCTCATAGATTTTGAAGGGCAAATATTGTTCTACTTGACAGTGAAAGAAATAGGTCGATTTAAGCAGTGGCCGCCGAGAACGAGAATTTTAAAAAATTAAGCGATTTTAGGTTACTTGATGACAGTTGAAGTTTAGACTCCTATATATCTGTGAAGGTACACAATGTCGCCACTTTATAGGTTTTGTAGAGTAAGAATTGCTTTATCAGAATTTATCTTATCCTTACCGATCCATCGAGATACCGCCGAAATTCAGGCTCTCAAAAAGACGGGTAAAAAACCGCTTTTTGAACTTCAACAGCTCATAACTTCTTCAGAATTGCATGAGTTATGTTGCGACTTCAAAGTTTAGATTCTCCTTTTCAAGAGCTTTCAGATGATATATAACATGTGGGGGGTTCAATGATTTTTGCGGCTCTAACCCAAGGTGGAGCTTTTTACCCCAAAGCCTCCACTAGCGGTCTCTGGCCAATACATTAACATGGGCGAGGTGGAGACTTTGGGGTAAAAAGTCTCCACCTCGCCAGTTCAATGATTTTTGCGGCTGTAACCCAGGGTGACATCCGCAAAAATCATTGAACTCCCCACAAGTTATATATCATCTGAAAGCTTTTGAAAAGGAGAATCCAACCTATCAAGTCGCTACATGAATCATGCAATTCTGAAGAAGTTATGAGCTCTTGAATTTCAAAAAACGGTTTTTTACCTGTTTTTTAAGAGCCTGGATCTCGGCGGTATCTTGATGGATCGGTAAGGCTAAGACATAATCCGATAGAATTCTTACTCTACAAAACCTATGAAGTCGCAACATTGTGTACCTTCATATTCCAGATTTATAGGAGTCTAAAGTCAGCTGTCACTGATTAACGTAAAATCGCTTAATTTTTTGAAATTCTCGTTCTCGGCGGCCACTGCTCAGATCGACCTAGTTTTTTCACTATCTGGTAGAATTACACCTGCCCTTCAAAACCTATAAAGTCGCATTTGCTGACATCTTCGGCCACAGATTTATAACAGTGGAAATTTCGCATGATTTTTTCGCTATTTTACCTAGATCGGCCTACTACATAGATATATGCTCTCAATATTTTCTTTTGCATTCCTTTGCTTATTTCCCTTCTTTTAAGCTTCAACAAAAAATTTTTCCAAACCAAAAAGTGAAGGTGGTCACCTCGTACCAGCTCAAAAGTGAAGGTAGGCGGAGACTCGGCTCCGACTATCGCACCTCTGCTCCAGACAGGACACTGGCCAAGAGCGCTTCCCAGAACGCCGTTGTTCAACTACAGGAGTCAGCAAAAAGAACTCTCCACCTACAACGGATGTATCTTCTTTGGATCCAGGATCGTCGTACCAACCCCACTGAGGAAGAAGGTCTTGCGAATGCTACACGATGGACACCCTGGACAAACCCGGCTGAAGCTGCTTACCGGCAACTACGTCTACTGGCCTGGTATCGAAGAAGACGTCAAGAAGACTGTGGAATGCTGTCGGAATTGTCAACTTGCCGCTAAGAATCCCGTGAAAGCTGAATTGACTCCATGGCCGATTGCAACTCGCCCGATGGAACGTTTGCATATCGACTTTGCTGGACCGCTCTACGGACACATGTACCTTGTCGTCGTGGATGCGTACTCCCGCTGGCCCGAAATCGTAGAAATGCAAACGACGACGTCACCAGCTACCACGCAGGAACTTCTGAATATCTTCAGCAGGTTTGGATTCCCAGAAACGCTCGTTTCGGACAACGGCACACATCTGCAGGAAGTACAGGATCAAGCACATTCGGACTCCGCTGTTCCATCCGGTCGAATGGACTTGCTGAACGCTTCGTCGGAATTTTCAAGAGAGGATTTCTAGAGCTGAAAGGAGAAGGGAACCTTCCGGAAGCGCTGTCAAAGCTACTGCTATGTTACCGCTGTACGCCCTGCCCGTCTTCGCCTGATAATCTTTCGCCCGCAGAGATGTTTCTGGGACGGAAAATGAATACACCACTCTCAAGTTTGGTCACTAACGCTAGAACTGCCACACCAAGCTGCTCTCCCGGATCGAAACCCGCGATGGAAGCTCAGTACAATCGTCATCATGGAGCCAAGCAGAAGCCATTCGAAGTCTACGATGCCGTCTACGCTCGCGACTATCGCAATCCATCGAACTACTTGGACTCCAGGACGTGTACGATCAAGGATTGGGCGCTCACTATACAACGTCGAAGTTGAAGGATTTGTATGGAGACGACATGCCAACCAGCTGCGTCCTCGTGCTGTTCCCGATGCCACCCGCATGCTGTTGGACGAATTCGACCTTCTAGACTTCGACCTTCCCAGAACATCGACTTCCGCCGTGAACGTGGATATTCCCGCATCCGCTGCACAGGAAGCTAATACCATCGAGGAGACGCCGCCAACTCTTGATGTCGAGCCTAGGGACGCCGAGGACTTCATCACTCCACCATCACCGTCGCGTGCTCACGTCGCTCGCAGAGGACCCACCACCCACCACACCGTCTCGAAGTGGATCCGTCGAAAAAACGATACAATTAGAAACTTAAAGGGGGAGATGTTGGGGAGTGATGTGTATACATGTAATATTTGTTTTGTATCGTTTATCCTTGTTTTATGTTGTGTTTCGATCCCTAGTACCTTGTTATGTTAGATTCAAACTCTTTCCCACGAGGTTCCCGCCTGTTCTCATAGAGCTCTCCTAGATGCCTGGTACCGAGTGGTACGTTCTCAGAGGCGTGTGTATATATATAGGTAGCATAACCAATTGATGATTCATTCGCATTCATTCGCTATTCTCGGTCAGCTAATAAACTACTAAGTATTCCACTGTGTCCGGTTCAACCCAAGGAAGTCAAGGACTACAACAACAATCATGCATATGCGTATGCAATTATGCATACAATTATACGATTATGCAGCGAACTTTGCAAGCACGTTCGAAGCGACAAAAATAGGAGAGTTTACAAGAAAATTTGAATACTTACACTTTCAAATTTGGATAGGGGACTTTCACGTCTGTGCACATATTAACTGCAGATTCAGCATACTTAGAAAATTGCTGGCAGTGATAAGTTCGTTCCAAGTAAGAGCTAGATACTTTTCTGGAATTACTCAGTTGACATAAGTATTCAATCTCCACTTTCAGTTCTTCAAAATCAAACAACTCACCCTAGTAACCAGGTAGACTAAGGCCGCATGCATTAACATCCCCGCCGGGAAAGGGATAGCAGCTTCAAAAAAAATCTTCATACCCTGAAGCTCCAGATATCTGAGTTTCACGCTGTCTACCTATCCGTAAGTATTCCAACCATCCTTCACTATGATCTTGAAAGAGAGCAAGAAGCTGTGCAAGCCGCACTTTCCAGCTTTTTATATGGTCTCCTTGTAATCCCGTTCCGAACGTCTCTTCTTCAAAGTCATTTTTCTTTCTTCGAAGTTAACGAAAACTTTCCAAAGTTTTACTGATTATCTAACCAATCAGTGCTAAGCGTGTCGCTGATGAATACATGAGTTTTTGGAATGTCGATTTTTTTCGATAAACCCCAACTTTCGACTTGCGATTCATCGCAAATTCCATGACTTCGAATCTCACTTGTTTTTACCAGAAACATGATTAGCACTGTTGGCTCAGATAAACAACACAACTTTGAAATGTTTTTAATGACCACAAAAAATTAAGATGACTTTAAAGAAGGTGTTCGGCAGCAAGGCATCATCAGGGGATAAAACAAAAAGGTGAAAACTTCTTGCCCCGTTCAAGATGTAGTGAAGGATGGTGAGAGTATTACGGATAGGTAGACAGTCCAGATATCTGGAGCTTAACTATAGCTTTCTTTTGAGTGGCGGCCACCTTCCCGGGGAGGATGTTTACGCATGCGGCCCTAATAGTGAGGAATGTCACTGAAGCCCGAATGCAAGTATTAGGTTGGCGCATAAGTTTTGCAACTTTTTCCATAACTTCCTTTTTACTAAGTGTAGCACTCCCATTTTTTGGCACCGAGTAGAGTGTAACGTGAGCTGCAAGCTTGTGCAAACTGTTTGATTTATGAAAACATAGTAAAAAAATTCAAGCATTCCTCGGAAAACCTTGAAAATAGAGGTTTCACGGTTTTTTGGCAAACACGAAGCCATACAAAACGTAAATTGAACATATCATAAAGGAATCACACGAAGCATATAGCTACAAGTTGACATATTAGAATCACTCAAAAAAGAACTGAAATTCAAAGACAAACTAAGATAAGGCGCCTTATAGAAGTAAAACAAGTCAAATGCGTCTAGTTTTTATTTATTTATTTATTTATTTATTGTTTACACGAAAAGTGTGCCCAAAAAAAACTTGAAAAAAAAATTCTCGAAACAACGATCTCAAAAACAAAAACATCAACACAAGATATGCATAGTAACATTTGCTCTTGATCTTCAGTTCGTCTTCCGTCGGGCTATACGTCGTTCTCCTTCTTAGGAAGGCGAGGGTTCCTTGTCAAGATCCTACGCCCATACCTAGACGCGAATAAGGCTAATATTTACACCAGGGCGATGTCAACTTTACCCAGGCGGATGAATTCGCCAGGGACCCTGGGCGTGAAGGAAGGGGGGACCTCAAGGCCAAGGCCTAGACTCGCCAACTTTCAAAATCCTTAAACGGCTACTCGTGCGGGAAGACGCGAGTGTATAGCTTGTTGTGTTAAAGAGCAAAAATAGGTATAGTAATCTAGTGACTTAGCAAAATTCTTCAGATTTGTCAAACTTGTCAAACTTGTCTACAGCAGAAGAGGAAATCGAAGCATTAAGCTAAAATGTGCTGCTGTATTAGAGCGCTAACTTCAAACGTCAGAGATTCCTAAAGACGACAGAACATTGATTTTGGCTAATTTTTTGCGGAATTCTGCGGACGTTCTAGAGGAGGTTATCTCTCTGGGAAGAAGCTCAAGCCACCTTGCGGTGCGGCATATGAAAGAATTAAATGCGAGAAAGAGTTTTCTGTTTCCCAGTCTCCTATATCCCAGACCAAATCCACCCGATCGACTTCCACAAGGTCTAAAAGATCAGTATTTACTGGGCCTTAATCTGGTTTCCAATCTTATGATGCGGAAGCAGAAAATTAGGTCATTACATATTCGTCTGTACTTCAAGCTCCGTAGCTTCAATGCGGTAAGCCTTGCCTCATACGAGGGCAAGGACTGGGGATAATCAGCATTTGGGTAGCATCTGTAGTACACAATTCTTGTAAAAGTTTTTTGCACTTTTTCAAGTTTTTCAATGTTTTTCTTCAAGTGTGGATTTCACACTGGAGATGCATACTCTAGATGCGGCAAGACGTAAGCTTTATAAAGTCTGACAAGAAGTTTGGGGTCATTGCTATGGGTGCTCCTCAGTATAACAAAAAGAACCGACAGAGCTTTTCTGGTAAGCGCTTCGTAATGATGTGTGAAGCTAAGCTGATCATCAATAAGAATACCTAAATCTTTAGTGTTGTCACAGATTTCCAGGTAAATGCCATCACACTGGTAAGTGCAGGGCCGAGAGTTGCCAAGATGCAAAACCTTCGATTTGAGCGCATTGACGGGTATATCCCAACTTTTAGACCAGAGGATCATTTTAGCTATCGAACTTGAAATTGCTTCGCGCGCTTCCATCCGTTTTTCATCATAACAGAAGTATATTTTGATATCGTCTGCAAAGACTTGGATCCTAATTTCCGAATGAGCTTTTAGAAACGATGGCAGTTCTGCTGTATACGTAAGAAAGAGTAGTGGAGAAAGTATACCACCTTGAGGTACAGCTACAAGAAAATCGTTCTGAGTAAGTGTTCCCAACGCGCACTGTCATCCCTCTGTTGTACAAATAAGATGAGAACCAGGAAAGTAATTGCCCACGAATACCGTATGTTTCGAGTTTTGAAAGTAATTTTGAGTGGTTTACTCTATCAAAGGCCTTGGAGAGATCAAAAAAGACGATATCTACAGAATTACCATGGTTTATAGCATTTATCCAGTCGTAGACCGAATCACAGAGTAATGCCGTGGTTGAACCTCCACGGAGGAAGCCATGCTGCACCGAAGGTATGATCTTGTGCTTATCTAACCACTCAAGAATCTCTCATTGACAATTTTTTCGAGGATTTTACCAGAGGGGGCCGTGATACTAATCGGGCGGAAATTGGAAACTAAACTGAGGTGTTCGCGTTTGGGTATGGCAGTAACCAGCGCTTCTTTCCAAATTTGTGGCACCTGGCCGAGTAGAAAAGAAGCATTAAAAATGAAAGACAACGGAGTGGTGAGGGCCCGGGCACATTTTCGGTAAATAATTTGTGGAAGCCCATCATATGCCGCGGAAGTCGTTGGTTTCAATTTCGTTAGGACCTCGTAAATTTTGTAAGGATCAACAAAAAACTCTGTGCATCCTTCGCTTATTTCAAGCAAATGTGTATAAGGAGCGGGACTTCTTACATCAGCAGAATCGTTTGTTGATGTGAAAAAGCCGGAAAAGTGTTTTCCTAAAACCTCTGCCTTTTCCTTGTCACTGAAGCATGTATTCCCTTGTTCATCCGTCAAGAAACTAAGCTTTAGTTGCCCCTTGGTCCTCAATCTAAAATATTTATAGAGCTCTTTTGATTGTTGCTTTGAAAGACGTTTTTCGCGGTTGGCTAAATATTTCTTGATATGATGGCTAATATCCTTACATACCTTTCTATAAAGTTGATTATTCAAGGCGTCAGGTAATCTTGCAAAAAGATTAGTTTTTTGTTCTAAGAGGTTTCTGATGTGGGTAGGATAATTTACTGTTTGGGGAGGTTCAAACCGGAAAGGGACATGCTTGGCAAGGATATCATACAGCACCCTACAATAGCGATGATAAAGGTCGTCAATCAATTCGTAATTCGCAAAGACGTCATACCAGCTGATTTTTTGTAGATCATTATTGATTTTGGCAAAGTCTGCTTTTCGGAAATTGGGATACGGCAGAAACGCGCTTTTTCTTGGGTTAAATTAGCCTCGAAACTTATAGTATTGTGGTCTGAGGAGCCAAAAGGAGGCAGTATTTTAACATTGTGAACTACCCTTCCTGTTGAAAATACCAAATCAATTGCTGAATTTCCCCTAGTGGGAACGGACACATTTTGATGGAGGTTGATGTCGCGAAAGAAGGAGATAAGCCGAATATTAGCGCGAGTGGCAGGAGATAGAACATCTATATTGAGATCACCCAGAACTATGGTATTAAATGGGAGGGAGCATAGATCATGTAGAATATTAGCCAAAGGAAGATCATCACTGCTTGTAGAATTCGGTGGCCGGTAAACGACGATAAATCTCAAAGGCGAGAAAAAAGAGGATGACCATATGTTAAGACAAAGGATGTCAGAATTGAGTATAACGGAGACTTGTACATGCTCTACGGCTAGATCCTCCTTCACTAGGCAACATACGCCACCACCTTTACGGCCAACTCGGTCTGTGCGATGGATAGTGTAAGGGAGATGGGATAATATTTCGGAATTACTAATTTTAGCAGTGAGCCAGGATTCAGTAATACATAAGATGTCGGGAGAATAGAAACAAGGAAAAGTGTGCAAAAGGAAAATTTTATTGACTAAACTACATGCATTAAAAAGCAAACAAAAAAGGGGTGCAGAGTTTTGAGGCCTGTTTAGAAGTTTTCCTGGCTACGCTTAGCAAGTTCTGACGTGTGCCGAAGCTCCCCTTTATATACTACCCATTCTTTAGTAGCCTTCCCTTTGTTTCTTCCCCTTGCGATCTGCCTTAATTCAAATTTGAGGGCAATCTGTCGATAACTACGCTGCGAAATCTCAGACCTCGCTAAATCTTTGCACAATAAGGTAATCCGACGGTGTGAACATGAATATGATATTCATTTGCTGCTAAGATAAAATTTATTTTTTGACCTCATGAAAGAGGCGTTCTTGTGCGAAACGGATCTCATTTTTGTGACCAGCATATTGATTACCCCCATAGCCCAAACTTTAGCAAAATTCGACGCGATCTAAAAAGTTTTCCATCATACCGTAGATACCATAGCTCTTACATAAGATGGCAGAATTTGACAAAAATGTTTGCATTTGCAGTGCATCACAATCCTTATCTTGCCAAAAAATGAATGCGGTAAGTTTAAAAAGACGAAAGCTATATAAAAAGTTGCATCACTTATATGCCAACCTAATATATCCCCGCTGGGGAGGGAACGGAGCTAGGAGGGACGCCTAAGGCTGGGTTTATAGTGATCCGGAAGTTCTGGAACAGTCCAGCAGTTTTGTGCTTGAACTGTGCTGTATGCCTTGCAGCCGTATGCATGCGATTTTCAGCAGCGGGAGTTAGAGATTTTTGACCGTTTTCAACGGATTTTCTTTCAGGTTTCCTCATTTCGGTCTCATTCCTCTACTTCTCCTTGTTAGAAAAAAGTTGCGATTCTGAAGCGTGGTTAAAAAATGAACGTTGTTCTGCTTCATGTTTTTGGAACATACACGTGGAACAGAACAGCGTACTTTCCTTAACCCGTTTCATGTTCGCAGCTTTTCTCATTACAAGGAAAAACGGGATAGAAGAAAGAACGGATGAGCAATGATATGTAAAACGGAAAGGGGCTGAGAATGTCCAAAAGTGAAACAACTCATCAGAAAACTAGAAAAAAGTCCCAATTTTGCCCTAGCTCAAGAAAGATGCCTGGAGAACTACGCAGCGATTTTCTGGAACGTATGAAGTAGGTTAAACAAAGATAATGAAGGGAAAATGTAAGAGCGCAGGAGACCACATCTAGTCCTGATACATAGAAGCAGAACTGCGCTCATTGTCCAACCCCGCTTCAAGTTCAACTTTTTTCATTGCAAGGACCCCGCTTCAAGTTCAACTTTTTTCATTGCAAGGAGAGTCGGGTTAGAGCAATGAGACTGAAATGAGCGAAATCTGAAGGAGAACCCGTTAAAACGGTCAAGACTCTCTAAATTATAATACCCCCTTTATTAGCAACCCATGAGCTTTACCATTTTCCCGAAATTATATAAGAACTCTATTAGATTTGTTACTTGGATACGACTCGAAAGTGAGAGCAAATGTAAAGTCAATCTTGCCTTTTTCTCCCACTCCGTCCCATATTTAATCGCCTGTTCGTATTTCATGTTTGAGGTGGTGCATCGTTTACGATGTATTTAATAAATAAATAAATAAATAAATAAATAAATAAATAATAGGCAAAAAGAACATTACAGTGGATTCCAAAAGCTTCGACCACCTCCACGTGACAGAATACCGAAGCGATGGTGTGACGTCTCTTGCCCGCATAAACCAGCTGCGTTATTGGAATCTAATTCAGGACCGTGCAGCAATTGCAGACGTGTGCCAAGACGCTCATGGATGAATTGTCAGAAACCGCAACGAATGGTCAAAATTAAGACTCGCACGGCCAGTAAGAACGGGCCATCTAAGTAATTTAAGTAAAGTATTTGCTTTTATCAGAAACATGTATAGCTCTGTCAGATAATGAGTACAACTTCGAGACGTTATAAATGACTTGAAAGGACAAATTGAGAATAAAAAACGGTCGGCAGACCGGGATCATCAGGGAATCACACAAAAATCTGAAAATGCGTCTTGTACAATTTCTCACTTCCGTTTCATATATTTGCAGTGAAGGGTAGTAAACACACTCGAATATGATACGTGGTGTGAAATCAGAACTTCGAAAATTTAGGCGTCGTAGCCGGACAAATATTGCCATAGCACCACATCTGAAGGCTGTTGCATCGATATAACTGCTATCACCTTCGCTATATCATCTCCATTCCTGTGATCGGACGGAGTGTGCCGATCTGACTGGCACTTCTCCGGCGCACTGTAGCGCACTGTGGCGCTCTCTGCTAAAGTGCGGCGACTTTTTGACGTTATGAGCGGTATTGTAGATATCTTTATTGCCCAGACATCGTCCAACAATACTGCATCTTACCAAGGCGACAACATTCACCTAAGGCAACGTCAACGTACATTAGCCTAACACTATGATTGTCACTGAATTTTCATTTGATGCCTATACCTCGACTGCTCTTTCACCTAACGCCAACGAGAATTTGGGTTGCTTTCAAAATCTTACAAAACTGTTTCATACCGTATCTTCTCCGCTTTTTACAGCTCCTAGAAAATTTCTATTGATAGCGCAGTCTTGCTCCAAGCTACATCTGTACGTCTAAAATTCAACTATTGTTATAATTCACCCTCGCGTTTCTTCTGCCTACGAGCGTCTGCGTTTTATATTATTGTGGATTTTGCGACTTTAACATGCCAGGAACTATTTTTCAACTTGTCGCATGGGAAAAAATGAGCTTAGTGGGAATGATCCCCTCGACAGTCGAAGGGATACCTCTGGCGGGCAAATGGCGCGAGTCTGCCACTTCGCGGTCTGGAGCGCTCCGGAGCCCTGCCATTTCACCCATTTTGGTGCTCCGGGGCTCTCTCAAACCTGGCGCACCTCCGGAGCGGAGACTTGCGCGTCTCGGAGAGGAGTCCCATTCGCCTGCTTGTAAGTCACCGTGACTCACCGTGACGTCATGTTGAACGAATGGGACCCCTCTCCGGGACGCGCAAATCTCTGCTCCGGATTTGCGCCAGTTTTGGGAAAGCCCCGAAGCAGCAAAATGCGTGAAATGGCAGGGCTCCGGAGCGCTCCAGAGTGCGAAGTGGCAGACTCGCGCCATTTGTCCGCCGAAGGTATCCTTCGACTGTCTGAGCCGTCGAAGCAAGATCGCCGGATCAAGGAGCACTACAAGGCTTTCCATCCAGAGGCATTTTTTATCCAATTTGACGTCAAAGGGCACATTTCAGGAATTCTGCGAACACAAAAAGAGACCGTCTCTAAATTTCTATGTCAAGTCGTGTTAGTCGGCATTGACTCACCTATCTCTACTATATTTTTCTCGCATCACACAGACTCCTTTACAGTTACCCTTATCAAATTCGCCAATGTAGCACTGCAGGGTGGCATGGTTTTTCTGAATATGAATAAGTCAGATGCTGTCATAAGAATCACACTTATTTTTAGGCCTAAGGCACACTTTCCACGATTTCGTCAGATCGCTACAATCATGCATTTTAGTGATTTGACAAATGCCTAAATGCATAGGCGCGTGCCTTCTGTACAGGCTTATCAAATTGAGTGTCGTTTGCACCAGCATCTCCATCTTCTCAGACAATCGGTGCCGTAGCTCCGGAGGACAGTCGAAATCTGGCAGAGCTGCGGAGGACCCAAATGACCATTGAGAGCGGGGCGAGGGGGCGGTCCCTTTCTGTGACGTCACGGTGACGTCACAAGAAGGCAGATGGGACCCCTTCGGCGAGCTTGCAAATCTCTGCTCCGGAGGTAGCCAGATTTGGGAGAGCCCCGGAGCACAGATTTGTGCACCGGAGGTACGCCAGATTTGGGACACCTCCGGAGCAGAAAATGGGAGGGCTCCGGAGCACAAATGGGAGGTCTCCGGAGCACAAAACGGAAGGTCTTCGGGACATAGAATGGGAGGGCTTCAGAACAGAGATTTGCGCTCCGGAAATACGCCAGATTTGGGACTCCGGAGCACAATAGGTACGCAGCCAATTTGCTGTGATACGCAGCTTATCATTTGGAAAATAAGCTGCCGTCGCTCTCGACCCCCCTTCGTTTTTCCACGTTCTTTTCCGTTCCGTGCTGCTCTACAGGCTTTTGGCATGTACGTCGTTCAGTTCCTTCTTTTCAGGTTTCAGTAGGTTTTCGTGCGGATGCACTCAGTCACTTTTAATGCTTGGCTCTTTTCGACTTGCTGAGACATCATTGACTATTGATGGAGTGGTTTTTGTGGTATCTAATCTTGGATTTTCAAAATAAAAAGTTTATAAACAGAAAATTCGTGTTGAGTCACTATTAGTATGTCCGATATCTAAAGCTAGTGCTATGCAACGTGCTGGTCGCGCTGGTCGTACTAAGCCTGGTTAGCTTTTCGGTCCTAATCGTTCTCACATTGGGAAACTTTGCATTTTAGGAAAGCGTTTGCGGAGATCCCCTTATTTCTCTACATGCTCATGAGCTTTCTGAAGTACCAGTCTTCCAGAATCTCACGTACGAAAAAGTCTGCCTTGCACATCATGACCAGGTATTGTGATGCTTCCTCAGCTTTTCCTGTGGCCGTATTCATCAACGAACCCCGAGAGTTAAACTAACCCTAGAGGGTTAATTTAACCCTGGAAAGCGTTTAACCCGTATTCATGAAACACAGGGTAGGCTTAACCCTGAGGGTTAAATCTAACCTTGAGGGTTAATTTTACCCCGAAAGCGACTAACCCGTATTCATCAACGAATCGTGAGGGTTAAACTAACCCTTGAGGGTTAAACTTACGTGATTCATCAGGGTTAATTTAACCCTAGCTTAGAGCAGGGTTAACTCTACCCTAACATTTCATACAAACATTTACTCGCATTTGATAGTTTTATGGAAAACGATCGACGAGTGTTGTAGTATTTAGTGTTAGTTGTTGTTATAGTATTTAGTTTCGACTTCGTTTTATGTTCAAATTCAAAGTACACATAAAATACTGACTTTGCGAGAAAAAGAATTCTAGTTTTGGTGACAAATGAATGCAACGAGGAAAAATGGTTGCGCATTCCACTCTAACGAGTGCCAAAGCAGAATAATTCCTTTATGATAACACGCACTGACCCTTAAAAGAGTAGTACAAGCCCGGTATGAAACGCTTTGCGCAAGAGTAGAACTTACACGGCACAATTGCACTCATGAAAATAAACTTACGCTGTAAGATTGGATGCTGCGCGAATATGCTAGAGACGTATTATAAAAACCAGTGTTAGAAGCTCATTCGTTGATTATACTACTATAACAATGAAAGAGTAGAAGTATAAAGTGAATTTAGCACTTACTAGGCATTCCGTTATGTGAGTTTGCACAGCGCACGCGTAACTGACGCCTTAACCCTCCAGGGTTAATTTAACCCTCAGGGTTCGGAATACGGCTACAGGTCCGCTGATCGATAAGGGTGGATTGCGTTCCGTGGTGAACCCTACCCTATGTTTGATGAATACGGCCAATGAACCCTGAGGGTTAAACTTACCCCCAGGGTTAGTTTAACCCTCAGGGTTCGTTGATGAATACGTCCACTGATCTTTCGTTTCTAGGACTTTCTTTTTGTTCGAGTGTATCAGGCTATTACTCTGACAAAGTCATACAAGCTGGAGCGAATCACTTTTACTTTTTATCATCCATCGTACTGCTTCCGTCACTCCTTTCAACTCTAGCATTAGGAGCAGGTGAGGTGGGGATTGCTATGATTTTGGTAGGTTATACATGACGTTGGAACAAAGTCATTTTAGCTGCGGATATGTGAAGCATCAAAGTCCCACTGCTAATTCGTTTCTCGGGTTGATCCTTTGCACAACAAACTACATCGTTCAAACTGTTTACATGAGCTTGTCAGTATATATGCTGCTCATAAGCGACGCTCCATTTGGCATCTGTGGCGGATATATTTCAGTTCTTTGTGTTTTTTTTTCTGTTGGAGTGCTTATGTTAACGTGAGTTAATTAAGGCACTCACCTCTGTAGACTACTCGTCATACGATATGTTGTACCATTCATTCTTTGATTAAGAGACGCGAGCGAGCTTTGCGTACATTTCATTAACAAGTTCATGAATGAGTCTCAACGCGTTTGATCGATTTACTATTAGATTTCGTGGAAGAACATCTTTGAGCTCGTAGAACCACGTTGATTTGAACACTTTCTTCTACGTATTCCTGATATTAAATAGCCAAAACTCGTTAAAACTCATCCATGAACTTGTTGATCAAACATACGCAAAGCGTGCTCGCGTCTCTTAGTCGGAGGATGAATGATATATGTTGTATATGTTGTAGCATATGAAACACCAGTAGTCGCAGAAGCTGTATTGCTTGCGTCCTCAAATGAACTATAGTACTTCCTCATATGAATCCTTTAGTCACAATCCTCAGTTATGGCGTAAAAACAAAATCCACTACTCGTCGCAGTATTAGAATAGCTGGTCTCGAAGGTGCTATTGGTCTTGGAGGTACTCCTACCTCCAAGACCAATAGCATTAGGATATGCCGTTTCTGGCACAGTCCGAGAGCAAGCATCTATTCTGAACTTCGCCTCTTAGCTTGTTTTTTATTTCTGGCATACGGATTAAATGGTAAGCGGGCCTCTTGAGTAGTTCACGTGATCCTTTTATGACACGTAAAAAGCTAAAACGCATCGATTAAGAGTTTACAGCATCAGCTCAAAATGTTCCTGTCTTCAATCCTACAAAAAAGCGGAGACACGGGGTCAGATAGGGGAGAGTGAAGGAGGAAAGGGCAGGTAGCCGGTTTTCGACTCGCTGTTTTCTCAGATAATCGTTTTCGTAGGAAAATGTACAAGCAGAGCGACAGTACGTATGGCATGATTACTATACGCTCAACTGCATCTATTCAATACTTGCAGCCGTCGTGGAGTAAACGTGATGATACCTATGTACAGAAGCGAACTCAAGCTCAACGCAATGTCTAACAAAAGTTTGTTTTACAATTTGCAGTAGATTGTTTGCAGTCAACTTGAAAAAAAATGTCTTGTTTCTTCATTCTTCTATCTTCTATCTACAAAAGTGGGAGGGAGGGGGTAGAGAACGGGATGGAGGGTCGTGCTGAATTCCTACCCGGGGGGGGCGTACCCGGCGGTCGTATGCCACACCGTTTGCTCGACCCTGGTGTAGAGCTAATTTGTGTGAGGTTTAGGGGCATAATTGGGGTTCGGAGCTTGATTAGGGCTAGTTACAGTATGCCGCGGGGGACATCCGGGGCGCAAAATGGGAGGGCTCCGGAGCACAAAATGGGAGGATTCCGGCACAAATGGGAGGTCTTCGGAGCACAAAATGGAAGGGCTGCACGAGTGGCAGACCCCCGCTGGGGAAACCCCGCGGCTCTGCCATTTCTGCTCCGGAAGTATGCCGTCGATTGTCTGAGTTTGCGCTGGACTCTGCGTCTCTTCTGGGTACATGCTCCCTAATCACTTCCAATCGATTGAGGCTCCGCCTTCCCCTCGCTCGTTCTGGGAAAGTGCTCAGAGAGCAGCCCCGCAGAAGAGACGCAGAGTCCAGCGCGAAGATGGAGATGCTGGTGCAAACGACACTCAATTTGATAAGCCCTATATGTCATGATGGTCATGCAATGACTGTCACGTCGGGAGATGTGACCCACATGGTAGTGGCGCGAATTTTGTTGAGATGACTTATTTAGAATTTTATTCATTTCAGAAGTTCTCTTACGCCTTGACCCTAGAAATGACTTTCCTGCGCTTTTGAGAAATAGTGTACTTTATAGTGTATATACGATCTTAGTGAATCTAGCTGGAAATTTCTCCTTTTTCTCGGAATGGATTGTCACCACCAAACAGACAATCAAAATGCGCGATGTTGCCAACGTGTTAATCTCGAGCTTTAATGTGAATGCATCAGCCACATTTTTGTGCGTCTTTGTGCATATCTAGATATGTCGCGATGCCTTTTCATAACCGTGTGAAATCTGCGCTTTTAATTCATTCAATTCTTTGCCCTAACTGTGTGAAATCTGCGCTTTAAACTCACTCAAGAATGTGTATGCCTCTGTCCAAAACACCGAGCTAAGTTAGGTGTCCTCCTTTATTAACGCTTATTGCAACCTGCGTTATCTCACGATGTCTTCGATCAAGTCTGTTGGTTTTAGTGTTTCCGTTGTTTTTTCTTCTCTTTTTCCGGCTTGATTGGATAAATAATATACTCCACTGTAGGTTTTGTTAGGGAAGCTTCCACTGGCAAGGAAGTTGAGTATCGTTTACAGCTCGCAGTGTGTAGGTTCCCATATGAAATTGTGTACATTTTACTCAAGCATATTAGCCAGCTACTGGGTGTGTCAAAGGTAATTAATACACTTTTCAATCAAAAACTCTCTTTCCCCAAAGTTTTTGCTTAGCATCAAGTGCCATGCGGGTGGAGGGGGGAGGCTTCAAAGTTGAAATTACAGTAGGAGCAAACCACTTATCTCTCTTCATTACTGTAGGATTAGATGGAAACCTTGAAGAGGGTTTGAGCCACAATTCTGAGGCTACATTCTGCCCCAGAATAAATACTCAGCATGCTGAAATTTTTTCTCAAGGAACACAGCAGCTGACTATGATGATGAAATTCGCACTTTACCTTAAGAATTCTTCCCTAAGTTATGATAAGCGAACAAGCTACATCGTTTTTTTCCTTTTTGCTGAAATCAGCATGTCTAAAAACACTACTGTTATACAACTTTTCAGACTTTTTTGGGGATACATTCCAAACGTATTATAAACAGATCTTAGCGGAAGTTTCTACCGTAATCCTACAGTAATGAAGAACGATCGGAGATCCACGGTGCAAATCTAACATAAGATGAAGGTCCAGCTCTACTGATTAGTGTTTGAAGCTAAGCAGAATACTTTATGGGAAGAGAGTTGTTGTTAACGAATAAAACGGGGTGTTTACTTTTGGGACATTCTGCATAATTCGAGTTCGCTTACAGAACCTTGAAAAAACTGCGAAAAAGATCGATACTCGTTTATCTGCATTATTCGCCATAAAATAATCAATTAAGTGTTTGTTTTCCACTCGAATGAGCGAGTATTCCGATAAATGCTTCTTTCATTCACTCGAATATGATGACCTGTTTTCAGGTTTGTAAGTAGCACCCATTGCTTTAAGACAAGGGATGTTAAGCTAAAAACCCATTGCTCTCGCAATGAATCCACGCCCGAACCCTGTAAGCCGATGCAAGTCGTCCGCTGAATACGGTACTGTACGTTGCCTGGACGCTTGTGGCAGTTGATCCAAAGTAGGGCTAAGAGTAACTAGGCCGAAAATCCGCATATTATTGTGAGGAGCACGTTTTGACGTCTTGTTTCTTCTGCATTTCAGATCATATATGTTACCTGAAGACCACCTACGTTGTTATGTGGAAGATCTCCGCCGCATCTACATTCTAGAGCTATTTTCACGCATCTGATTCCATTTTTTGCAGAAGGAGTCGAGCACTTACTTATAAGGGAAGGACCCGAAGTCAAATCGGCTTTCCAGATGAAGTAGTAGCTGGCTTACCCGGCTACGCTCGGCCCTGTTAAAAGACTATAATAAAGGTCCATCCCTATCCTTGTACAACCTCTGCGCGCTTCTACATGCCAATTCCCCCTCCCCCTCCCCGGTGTGTTAGTAATCAGCATGCTCACTTACCCCCCCCCCCTCCTGTGCCAACTCCCAGCCCTGTAGCCCTACTTGACAAAAATCGATAAAATTGACAAAGGCAATAAATCCAAAACTAATACAGTATTCGTAATCCGCATGTTTGATTACCCCTTGCGCTAAATCTCAGCCCCGTAGCTTGAACTTTGCAAAAAATCGAAAAAAATCGATAAAAATCGATAAAACCGATACCGATCGATAACGAAAAGTAGCCTATTGTTCTGAAATAAAAATTTTTATTCCGCACATACGTACACACATACATACAGACAAACACACATTCAGCCTTTATATAAGTATAAGAATATATCCAATCTGAAAAGGATAAAACTCTGATCAGAACCGTTTTTGTTATTTGCCAAGCGCCTCTAGACGCTATGTTTTGAGCGTTCTTTTCGTTCCTGAACGCCCAGTTAGAACAAATTCGTCAAACTTTGCGCAAATGGCCTGCGTTGGATATCAGAGCATGCATGAAAAGCCCTTTGTCCAATACACTGCTAAACACTCCTTTATTTGAGCTCTGGAAAGGCCATAACCACTGATTTTACTTAGATTTTGCTATCATTTTTTGCGACAAGAAACTCATAACTCAGCTAGAGGCACTTGGCAGGAAACACAGTCTCAGACAATCGACCGGACCCCTCCGCCGGACAGTCCGAATCTGCCAGAGTCGCGCCGGACCCAGTTGACCAATGAGAGCGGGGCAAATGGGCGGTCCGTCGCGGTGACATCACTGGCAGGCAAATGGGACGCTTCTCCGGCCCTGCTGCAAAGGTACGCCATTTCTCAGGTATCCGGAGCAGAAAATGGGAGGTATCCGGAGCAGAAAATGGGAGGGCTCCAGAGCAGAAATGGGAGGTCTCCGGAGCAGAAATGGGAGGGCCCCGGAGCACAAATGGGAGGGCTCCGGAGCAGGCTGCGTATCGATTTGGCGCGTAGCAAGCAAACGTCTAACTCCACGGTGATGAGTCCTCTGTTTACCCTCTTTCTTCATATTTTAGTCGTTTTTTTCGATTTTGTTGTTTCTCCGCGTTTCTTACCGTTTTTTTCTTTTCCGCGTTGCTCTTCGTCGCGTTGGCCTTTATGTTGTTGTAAGTTCCTCGTTTTCAGGTTTGTTTCAAATTTTCGTGCGGATGCACTCAATCACTTTCAGTGTTTGGCTTTTTCGACTTGAGACATCGTTGACTACTGACGGAGTAGTTTTTGTGATTAATTCTGGATTTTCGAAACAACAACAATTTTTGAAAGTATATAATTCGAGTAAAGTCCAAATGAAGTTTTCTTCCCATTTCAGTCAGAAAGCTTGCTTTTTTAGGTGCAGTGGATTTAGTGGTATTTGGAAGGTATATCTAAACTTTTTCGTACCCCTCAATATCGATACCTTATCAGGTGGCTGTATTCCGTGGATTATTGGATTCCGCAATGATAGATGGTTTGGGCAGTCTGAGTCCACTCATACTCGATTTCATCGAATCGATGAGAGAAAACCTCGAAAGCGATCTGGTATGCAGTTTTTACGTTGAAATGTAGTCCTTGATAATAAGCAAGATTATATCAGGATCGTGACATAGCAGTGGTGACGATGATGCGGCTACACTATTCCAAACTTATTGCTGTGATCATTGATAATGTTAGTCCAGAATATCGTGGCAGTCTCATTCCGGATGAAAAGAAGCAAAGCCTATTTTATCTATTCATCGGCTGGTGCAGCAGAACGATAGCAGCAGATAAAAAGAATAGGGAAAATGATGTATGTTTTCATGCTGCTGTTCTATGCATCGCTGTTTATTTAATCTTTTTCATTAAGGTTGGTTCATACGTGGAGCAAAAGGCGGCCTTAGCTATGACACGTCTACTCAGCTGTGGTAGAATATTTGAAGCTCAGAAATCTGTTGGTGAAGTGGTTATTTATATGGCTGGTTAAACTTGTGTCAAGTGCGAATACTACGGTATGTTTATGTTGGAAATCACTTTTATGGTCCTTTTTCTCTTGTTTATCTTTCATAATATGCTCTTTCTTGTTTGAAATTGGTTATATCTCTTCGATTGTGAAAGTGTTTTTCAACTGAATCGTCTTATTCAAGAGTATCTGAAGTAGTACGGAATATCACGCAATCGAGCCACCTGCTAGACTGGTTAATGTCTTAGTGCTATAGTCAGCCAAGTGCTGTTGCTGCGAAATGCTTTCGAGCTCTCGTGCTCGTGTTCTCACTGTATTATAGATCCCAACTGGCCATCGACTTGGAACAGTAGTCAAAACCAGGCGTATGGGGATTGCGCAGCTGGTGAGTGCACAAACTTCGCTAAAAATTTCCCGCTGAGGTTGTCCTTCAGAAAGGATGGAAATCAAGTGGTGCGCACTTGCATATGCTGAAACTGAGAATTCAAAAAAATACTCAAAGTTGAAGTTCAGTAATCGTGATGAACCAATCACGATAAAAATTGGGATTTCTATGTGTTCGAGGTTGTTCTTCTGCATAGCTATGATTGTTCGCAAAACAAAGCACAAAAAGCACTTTTTTCAAACAACTTTTCAAAATCTAAGTTCAAGTTCAGTAATATGTTCAAAGTGATGGTTAGATAACGAGTTCATGCCAGTACACATAGACATTTTATACGACATCACTAATCATGTACGGATATGTGACTGACAAGGTCGCGCCAACAGGTATATAGCTTGTAGCCAAGATGTAGGTTAGAATCTCAATGTGCCTGCGGCATTCTGCTCGAAACAAACCTTTATGAGGTCATGACCTTGCAACGCGGAAGAGGGAAAACATGTAATCGAGTACATGCACCGTGTTCAAATACAGGCAAGTCTCTAGTTTTATCCCACTAATGTAAGTTTGAGAACAGGCGTCTCCAGTTCAAACCGCCAAATTCTGATGTTTAAAGTTTGTTCGTAATTGTGTCCTGGCCTTTTACGCAAAACAGACTTTGTTAATGAAATGGAGGACCTCGAAAAAGAAGTCCCAATTTTGATCGTGATTGGTTCATTATGATTACTGAACTTCAACTTTGAGTACTTTTTTGAATTCTCAGTTTCAGCATATGCAAGTGCGCACCACTTGATTTCCATCCTTTCTGAAGGACAACCTAGCCAGACATTTTTAGCGAAGTTTGTGCAGTCACAGCAGCTGCGCAATCCCTCTACGCCTGGTTTTGACTAATGTTCCAAGTCGATGACCAGTTGGGATCTATGATACAGTCGTGTTCTCTCTCGCCGAGATCCGTGCGAATTTATATCGCGGTTGTCACAGATGCTACAGTCCATATGATTGAGATTCTCAAGAGACAATTTCTTTACAAGTGAGTCTTCCTTTTTTAGAAGGCGTCTACCGAAGGAAACATGGCGTCTTCTCCAGCTGTGCAGTTGAAATCGCCAGTAGTTACAAATTCGCACAGCCATTGTTTCCCTATGGATCAGCAGGCTGTTTGTCAGAGCCTTGCCAACTCGTACCCTTATCTCACTATCACAATATTCAGCGGTAGGGGATTTTTTGTGTGCTCATGTGTTTGGTATTCTTTGCTCTTCATCCGATTTTCAGAGGTTTCTTGCCGTCTTGAAAATGCTCGTAGTCAGAACCAGACGTACCTTATCGCTTTACTGCTTTACTGCTTTGTTGTCCGTTTTGTAGCTGCTAAGTTTTGCTTTGCAATTTGCAGGAGATTGTTTGCAGTTAATTTGAAATAAATGTCTTGTTTCTTCATTCTTCTATCTTCTATCCACAAACGCTAGGGGTGAGAGGGAGGGGGTAAAGAACGGGGTTGAGGGTCGCGCTGAACTCTTACCCGGGGGGGGGAAGGGTCGTATTCGGCTAATTTGGGTGGGGTTTAGAGACATAATTGGGGTTTGGAGCTTAATTAGGGCTAATTACAGTATGCCGCGGCAGACTTGCGGAGCAGAAAATGGGAGGTCTCCGGAGCAGAAAATGGGAGGTATCCGGAGCAGAAATTGGGAAGTATCCGGAGCAGAAAATGGGAGGGCTCCGGCGGACGAGTGGCAGACCCACCGCTGGGGAAACGCCGCGACCCTGCCATTTCTCCGGCGGAGGGGTCCTATCCGCTGTCTGAGGTATTGGAAACTGCGCCTGACGCCCTTCAGATTGTTATAAATTTCATTTGGAAAGCTGATTTCGACTTTGGGTCCCTAGTCAATTAGAAGCCTTGCGACTGTATTGCATCCAAATCCGGTACTTTTGTACGCACTTTTCGGTTACAGTGCGTTGATTTCTAAGTTGGTGTCATCTTTAAACATCGATACCTGTTCGTATTTGGTTGGTTTATCTGACGTCTTAACCATTCTCCATGTCTTTTTAGCTGTTGTTATCAATTTGAGTGATGACGACGTTGACGATAAAGATATGGAACTCGCACCTGCTAAAAACAAATGCTGCTGAGATCATTACGCAAAGATGTTTCTACGCGTCTACTAGTGATCGTTGCTCAACAAAATGATTTTTGGAAAATGTTCTTTGGCTGGATGGGGCATACTGATCCCGAAGTTCCGGAACAGTTCCAGCACAGTTCTCGCACTGTGCTAGGAGTGTTCCGGAACTCGCCGAAACTATGCTGTTTGCGTTGCAGCCGTCAGCATGCGGTTTTAAGCGGCGCGAAATGGCAACTTTTGACTTTGTTAACAGTTTTAATTGCAAACTACGCCTATTTTCGTCTCATCCTCACATCTTGCTTCTTCTTGTGATAGAGAATTACGAATTTAAAGGCAGTGGCTCGGCAAATCTTCAACCTGAACTTTTCTCTCTTATCTGGGGTGATTCGACGCGCTGAATTCGAAAATACACTCTAAAGAGCATGAAAACGTTGAAAATTAGTGTTTCCCAAGGGTTCTCAATTCAAATTTGGACGAGTGGACCACTCCCTGCCATGGCTAGAAACATAGAGTTGTAGGACCCTCATGTACAAAGCATTGCGGCATGCCGCCTCTGACGGTGGAAAGGGGACCGCAAGCTAATCCGAGCGCGCGTAAGAATGGCTTGCGCGCACTTGTTTAGGGGCAGATTTCTAGGCAGGGGCAGCGTGTAGTGCGCTCAGACTTGCTCTATTCTGATGTTTGAGATGCAAGCAACCTTCCACGTGAAAATTTCGAGATGTTTGGTTTTGCCGAGCCACTGCCCTTTATAGCGGAATTCGAGAATGAATTTTTCATGTCTTGCATAAATAGAATAATTTATTTTGCGCGCCCCTTCTCCTTCGCGTTTTTCTGTTAAACGCTCTTTTTGTATCTCAGACAGTCTGCACCCTCGATATCTTCAGCTATCTTCAGTGACTGATACGGCCTAGGGCATAGTGTCCACGATACCGTCGCGCTGCGATTTTTGAATTGACAACTGCTACGCACTCGTTGCATGCCTATGCGTCTGCTACGGCGCTTGTGATACTCGTCCGGCGCGACGGATCGCGGACCCTTTTTAGCTAGGGCATAGTTCTGCAGCGATAATCGCCGCGATTTCGGCGAAACTCAGCGATGTCGCGTCGCGCGTGTTGCACGGGCGACTGGGCGATATCGCTGATGTTGAATGAGATTTTGAGAGACTTTCATAGACATGCATTGATGTTTAACTTGTTTTTGATTGAAGAAAAAGAAAATCCTGTGTAAGAAGTTGTGTAATTGTTGGGTGTCCCGTTTGCTATACAGATCTAGGCTAATTTGTTTTTTAGTGCTTTTTTTGTGAGTAATTGCTTTTTGCAAACTAAACTTGTAATTTATCATTTCATTTCGCATGGATAATCTCACGTTTTGCAATTCGCATTGCAGGAGAATTTCTGTTTTTGATACTGGTGCATCAGCACAAAACGGTTATGTTTGTGTGTTTCCGCAGTCTTCTAGTGCTCTGCTCGATTTTTTCTAAAAAACTCCTAGTAAGTTTCTGCTAGGCGCTACAAATGCCCACGTCATCTTTCCAATATGTTCCTTCTGATTGCTTCTTCCAAAAACTTAGCGAAGAGCGTCCTAGTTATAGCTGTTAGCTTTCAAAGGGCAACATTCGTAGGCGAGCATTTGCCAACAAGTGGTAAGCTTGTGAGGAATGGACTTGATGAAAGGCAGAAAAATGAAAATTTCTGTACTCGAGTATTATCACGATTGGCATGAGCAATGGTGGATGCTGAGAGTGAATAAGCGGATTATTCCATGAGAACAAATTCTAGTCAGATTTTGTGCAAAGACTTGGGATCGCGAGCACTATGCCCATGTCCTCTCGAAGAGCGATTTTGTCGTCGCGATTTCGTCGCCCAAACCATCGAATTCCCCGGCGACGAAATCGCGACGACGATATCGCGAACACTATGCCCGTTCCCATACAACAATCACGATTGCGGAAATCGCGCATTTTTCTTTTTGTTTTCTTGGCATTGGGTTTCTGGGCGTTCCAGCCCTATTTTTTCCCACAACTTTTATTGCTTGCTCTTTCGTTCTTGATTACTGTCCCGATTCTGATGAAAAAACTCCGAATTCGGAGAAATGTACACGACCAGAAGCGGCATCATTTTGTGACAGTTTTCCGCTGATGCACGAAACGAAATCGCGCTCATTTTTGTATCCCTCTCCAAGTTTCAAGCTTTTTTGATTAGAAAGCGAGACACAAGAATGAGGTGAAAAAGAGCAAAATTTTTTATGAGAATTGTTAAAGAAAGTCGAAAGTTGTTATTTCGCGTCGCTCCAAACCACATGGAGGCGGTTGCGGCGCATGCAGCACAGTCCCAGCCATACCTTCGATAGCCTAGAGACAGGGCGTCAAAAGTGAAGGTTGTTTGAACATCTGACCTCATAAATAGTGAAGGTTGTTTTAAAGAAGAGCAGAGAAGAGAAATTGACTAAAATAGATGTAAAAAGCAAAAGAAACTGCTGAAAACCGGATGAAATCGCTGCGATGAGGTTTGGAATCTTTCATTTGGCGGCTTTTCAAAGTGCAAGTTTTCGCTCCAGGACCAGCAATTCGCAACACGGGGGACTCAGGTAGTGTCTAACGGCTGAGATACTCTCCTCGAAACTGGACCCCGGGATCGTATTTGCATGGATTCACGGCGCAACTCCATGGGTCTCGCGCGAAGATGGGTTGCACCATGAATCCATGCGGATACGATCCCGGGATCCAGTTTCGGGGAGAATATCTCAGCCGTTAAAGCACTACCTGAGCTACCGGCTGAGCAGTGGCTTACTTAGAGCCCCAAAATTACTTTCCACTTGAAATTCCCATAGGACCAGATCTGCCTGGACTCTGCCTTTAAGCGAAATCAAACAGGACTCTCAAGCGAAATACTCAAACAGTCAAACAATAGATCTTATCTTGATTTTTCTGCGCCCTGCGGTTTGAATTAACGAACATTTATTGGCCCAACGTTTCGGCAACACTGCATTCCTCAGAGGGCTAAATGTAAATCAGTCACCTAAATTCAAACCTTACATATTCATACTTCTCCTCTAGAGACTATTCGGTATTCATCATGAATGAACATAGCCGAGCATTCGGGTCAATATCTCACCGAATCATGCCGCACGACAGTAGCTGGCACCCCACTGATAACAGAAGAATGGACACAGTCCTATTATAGGATTTGCTCAAGTAGTGGTGGAATTGTTAATTGTTTGCGAGAAGATATCTTGTCCTCCACAGCTAAGACTCATAAAGCAAACAGCGATAAGAAATCGCTATTTGCTTTATGAGGAAAACCAAAATGCATGTGCTGCGTAGGGTCCATATCCATACTATATGTGTAACAACGTCCAACTGAATGAACAACTTCAGACCGAAAGACGGTTGGCTGCCGTAAATACATTCAGCTAAGGTTCACGAACGACGCGGTACACATCAAATAGGATCGCAAAGAAAGCTGCAAAGACATCCTTTTACACGAACAGTACGTTTACCTCGTTGCCATCAAACAGGTCATCAGTTACACCGAATCATACCGCACTAGACAGTCTCATAGCAGCTATAGCTAGTGCGGAGCGTAAAAAAATTCACAACCAAAAGTGCAGGTTTTTGGCTAGAGACGAGCGGGCGAGGTCTAGCTGGTTGGAGTTGAAGATGCTCCGCTCTGGAAAGCGGCCTCTCCCCTGTTGCTGTGCGCTTTCCATTTGGACACCTTGTGAGTGACTGTCGTTTCGGCTTATGCCTACTATTATTGCTGTGCTTCATATATGCTTAATTATGTAGTTGTGCTGCAAGTCCTTTCTCTCTCTCTCGCTCTTTCTCTCTTTCTCTATCTCTCTCTCTCTCTCTCTCTCTCTCTCTCTCTCTCTCTGATATACTTCAAAATTACTTTGCATTGCTTTGCTTTAGGTAAACGATTCTTAGTTTTGAAGAGTAGTAGCGTAGACGTATAGAATCGCAGCTGTGTATATGTATTCCAGTGTTGTTGCTCATCAAAGAAAATTGAAGTCTACACCTCGGAACCGTAAGCGCACTACTGTCTAGTGTGCGTGTACCCAGCTTGTTTCGTTCTTGTTATGACTTCGGGTATGGCTCACAATGATTCAAAACCCTCTTCAAGTTCATACCGTAATCCTTGTATGGAAAGAGATCTGTTAATTGCTCTGTACTAAAACCGTTGAAGGAAGTCAAAAATTGTCATTTCAGCCGCTGAAAACCGCATGCCAGCGGCTGCAGCGCATGCAGCACAGTTCCAGCACAGTGCGACTCTGCTGAAACTTTGATGTTCTAATAATTCTTATGCCGCACAGGTTGGTATGGTGGATCTTTATCGACCTAACGTTTCGAACAACTCGTTTTCGTCGAAGATCTGAAAAGGATTGTAGTTTACGTACCCATTGTACTGTGCTGCCAAACATCTCGTCTGAGTCCGCTTCGCTTGACGTTTTCTCAGACGCAACGTACTGAGAACATCAAACGAGGGCAAACGAACCTTCGGTCCACCAAAGAGTTAGTAGTCCGCACTAGATCAGTGTGAGACATCACTGAGTTGTGCCTAGTGGGTCTTGCTACTTATAGTGTGCGGTATCGAGCTCACACAACGATACCAGTGGTAGTAGATCACTCGTTATCGTCAGACATTTATTTCTGTTGTTCATACTCAGATTACGAGAGTATATCCACGCCGCTTCAAGGGTTTTTCGTGCTTGAATGTCAGTCTCAAACGCTAGAATGACACATTTAACGCTAAAATCATTGCCGCCGTGCTCTTCAAATTTATGCTTGCCTAACGGAGACAATAGATTTCCTCGCCTCATGTTGGCCAAATGCTCGCTCACTCTAGTACTCAGGGGTCTACCCGCCTCTCCAATGTACGCTGCAACTCAAGCATTCTAATTGGTAGACAGTTCCGGATTTGGCGCAGTCCCCAATATTCCCCTTAGGACAGACTATGCAGTTCTTTGATACAAATTCAACATCGCAAACTCTCTTTCTGACCAACCGCCTTTTGATATTATCGCTAGGAATGTCAATCAACATGACTTCATTTTGCAACTGTGCTCGCAGAATGCATTGTCTTATGGCCTGGCTGATTCTATCGGAAACAAAGGGTATGCACAAAGGAATCTTGTTGTTCTTGTTGCGCTCCGTAAGGCCCCGGTCAGACTTCACGCGATTTGATCGTCGCGACTCAATCGCCGACATTTCCATTCATTTTCATTTCACATTCAAAAATTTCGGGCTGGAAAAGTATCACAACCGAAATGCAAGTTGATCGGCATGGAATGATGTTGTAACAGTTGTCTCGTCGCGACTCAGTCGCGACGATCAAATCGCGTGAAGTCTGCCCGGGGCCTAAGGCTGCGTTCATGCTGATCCTGAAGTTCGAGGACAGTTCCAGCACAGCGCTCGAACTAAGCGCTGTGCTTGAACTGTTCCCAAACTTGCGGATCAGTATGAACGCATCCTAAGACTAAAACATTCACAACAGTTAGACTGTTTTTTACGTGATCGTCCTGTTCCAAGCATATAGCCATTACTGAGTGCAATGTCAGCCGCCAATTGTCGTGACTCGCGTCGCTCGTCATCGCCTGTACACATTTCGGTAGCAGTTTTGAACATGTTATGTATAACAGCATGTTTAACTGCTGAGGGGTGAGCTGACGTAGCGTATAAGAGGATGTTCCTAGAGCTTTCCTTTCTGTACCATTTTATGCGAACGGTGTTGTCACATAAGCTGACCTGTGTATTCAGAATGGAAAGCCATCCACCGCGAGGTGTTTCACGTGTAAGCCGGATGTACTGTGATTGCTGATTCAAAATTCGAAAACACTCATCCATTTTGGATTGTGTTGAGGTTACGATACAGCAATCATGGATGTATCGGCAGTACATCATTGGTAAGCGTGCGAGTACTGGTTTTTCGATCTTACTCATGTAGCATATTGCGGTGACTGGAGCAAGTCTTTGGCCCATTGCGAGTCCTCCGACTTGAAAGTAGTAATTTCCAGACCATTTAAATATGTTACACTTGAGGCATTCTCTGACTAGAGAATGCAATTTATGCTCAAACCAAAGATGTTGATGTTAGAGTAGTATTTGTCCAACATTTCCGAGAGCGCTTGCAAAGCAGCATCAACATGGACGTTAGTGTATAGAGATGTTACATCAAACGATTCTATGACACTTTTTGGCTCATGTTTCAGCTGTTGTAGCTGCTCAATGAATTGACGTGTGTTAGACAAGTGCGCTGGAACCTTTGTGAGCAATTGGCTTAAGATTTTGTTTAAAAACCACCATATTCGGTCGGTGGGACCACCTACGCAGCTTATGATGGGGCGAATCTTGTAGGTTTCGGGCGACATGGAGGTGGTCTCGTGAGCTGCTACTTTATGGCTTTTCAGTAAGTGATAGAATACGGGACAGTTTGGATTGTTCACTTTCAATCTCTTCACGAAATTATCATCAAACCCTGCTTCTACTGACACTGATCCAAATCTCGTTCAACGTTTTGCACTGTGACTGAAAATCTCTGGAGGTAGCATGTTGGTAAATCATCTTAAGCGAATTGCTCACAAATATTCCAGCGCACTTGTCTAACACACGTCAATTCATTGAGCAGCTACAACAGCTGAAACCTGAGCCAAACAGTGTCATAGAATCGTTTGATGTAACATCTCTATACACTAACGTCCATGTTGATGCTGCTTTGCAAGCGCTCTCGGAAATGTTGGACAAATACTACTCTAACAACATCTTTGGTTTGAGCATAAATTGCATACTCTAGTCAGAGAATGCCTCAAGTGTAACATATTTAAATGGTCTGGAAATTACTACTCTCAAGTCGGAGGACTCGCAATGGGCCAAAGACTTGCTCCAGTCATCGCAATATGCTACATGAGTAAGATCGAAAAACCAGTACTCGCACGCTTACCAATGATGTACTGCCGATACATCCATGATTGCTGTATCGTAACCTCAACACAATCCAAAATGGATGAGTGTTTTCGAATTTTGAATCAGCAGTCACAGTACATCTGGCTTACACGTGAAACACCTCGCGGTGGATGGCTTTCCATTCTGAATACACTGGTCAGCTTATGTGACAACACCGTTCGCATAAAATGGTACAGAAAGGAAAGCTCTAGGAACATCCTCTTATACGCTACGTCAGCTCACCCCTCAGCAGTTAAACATGCTGTTATACATAACATGTTCAAAACTGCTACCGAAATGTGTACAGGCGATGACGAGCGACGCGAGTCACGACAAATGGCGGCTGACATTGCACTCAGTAATGGCTATATGCTTGGAACAGGACGATCACGTAAAAGACAGTCTAACTGTTGTGAATGTGTTAGTCTTAGGATGTGTTCATACTGATCCGCAAGTTTGGGAACAGTTCAAGCACAGCGCTTAGTTCGAGCGCTGTGCTGGAACTGTCCTCGAACTTCAGGATCAGCATGAACGCAGCCTTACGGAGCGCAACAAGAACAACAAGATTCCTTTGTGCATACCCTTTGTTTCCGATAGAATCAGCCAGGCCATAAGACAATGCATTCTGCGAGCACAGTTGCAAAATGAAGTCATGTTGATTGACATTCCTAGCGATAATATCAAAAGGCGGTTGGTCAGAAAGAGAGTTTGCGATGTTGAATTTGTATCAAAGAACTCCATAGTCTGTCCTAAGGGGAATATTGGGGGCTGCGCCAAATCCGGAACTGTCTACCAATTAGAATGCTTGAGTTGCAGCGTACATTGGAGAGGCGGGTAGACCCCTGAGTACTAGAGTGAGCGAGCATTTGGCCAACATGAGGCGAGGAAATCTATTGTCTCCGTTAGGCAAGCATAAATTTGAAGAGCACGGCGGCAATGATTTTAGCGTTAAATGTGTCATCCTAGCGTTTGAGACTGACATTCAAGCACGAAAAACCCTTGAAGCAACGTGGATATACTCTCGTAATCTGAGTATGAACAACAGAAATAAATGTCTGACGATAACGAGTGATCTACTACCACTGGTATCGTTGTGTGAACTCGATACCGCACACTATAAGTAGCAAGACCCACTAGGCACAACTCAGTGATGTCTCACACTGATCTAGTGCGGACTACTAACTCTTTGGTGGACCGAAGGTTCGTTTGCCCTCGTTTGATGTTCTCAGTACGTTGCGTCTGAGAAAACGTCAAGCGAAGCGGACTCAGACGAGATGTTTGGCAGCACAGTACAATGGGTACGTAAACTACAATCCTTTTCAGACTTTCGACGAAGACGAGTTGTTCGAAACGTTGGGTCGATAAAGATCCACCATACCAACCTGTGCGGCGTAAGAAATATTAGAACATCAAACTTACAGTCGAAGATGCCCAGGTTTCAAGACGAAAACACATGGAAAATTCTGCTGAAACTGTTCCCGAACTTTGGAATCAGTATGAACCCAGCCTAAAGCTCGCGAAACAAAGATATTGGTCGAAATGGTCACTTGCAACCATTCAGACTAATTCCTCTGTTCTTTTTCTCCGTTATGAGATCAGCTTTTTTGTTGCATTACGAAATACTAATATTGCTCACTTGTGGTGCGCTCGTTAGATCCATCATTATCAGAGATCTGTCCGTTGATCTAAAACGATAATAATAGAAAGATAATAATAACGATAATACGATAATAAAAATGGTGATTAACGCTACGATAAAAGCTAGAAACAAAAAGCACTCGCCTCGGTTTTCTACGCTATAGGCCTCGGACAGAGTCACGCGGTTCGATCGTCGCGATCCAATCGCTACAAGACGAATGTTACGAGTTCATTGTATGCCAATCTTCTTGTATTTCGGTTGTGATAGTTTTCCAACACGACTAATCGTGACTAACTACACAACCGAAATGCAAGAAGATCGGCATGCAGTGAACTCGTAACACTTGCCTGTAGCGTTTGAATCGCGACGATCAAATCGCGTGAACTCTGTACGAGGCCATAACTGGTAAATCTTGAAAACTAACGCTTGTCAATTGTTGAGTCATGTTACGTTAGCTACGGGTCTGTACTTTGGAACTGTCTACGTGGAAAAAACCTAGCACAACTATCTTGGCAAATGCACGCCGACTTTCGTCTCTTCAATTCTCAGCACATCACAAATCATAAGTGCGACGATAAGCATGAGCAATGACGCTATTATTAGGCTTACATGGATTGATGCTTACTTTTGAGTGGAGAACGCTGTTTTCTAGAGTGATTAGACAGAACCACAAGCTCAGACTTTGCATAAGGATAAAATAGAGTGGTAGCTTATGCAGTTATCAGCCTGTCAGCATTAACATGCACAGACTTGTGTTAGCTAGGTTGCAGATGTTCTCCCTTTTACGGGATACTACCTAAGACCACGGTTGCTCGGTCCCAATCAACATCACATGATTTAACCAGCGATGAGCACAGATCGTTTGGAAGCGGGCTGGACTTCGTTTTTGAGACGAAAAAGCAGAGAGATACTGTTTTTGTGTGTCCGAAAAAACACAAGTCGTTTTAGTTTTTTTTAGTCGACGTTTCCGAGAAGGGTCAAAGGAGACTTTGCAAATTTTGCGAAAGTCAGGGGAACTTTTTTCAGCCTAGAAACGGACTCATGCCGGGCCCTGGATGTAAACTAACCATTCCTTCCCATTTCCACACAACATCTGTCTCTGTCCCATATGCGCTCCCTTCCCTTCGTGTTCGTAACCGTCACTCTCACTTACTTTCCCCGCAAACAACTTATAGCCCAGTTTATCGAAATTGCAAAAAGGTAAAAGTCATTAAAAGTAAAAATCACTTTTGAAAATGCTTATTGCATTCGTTATGAGCATGTTTACTTATCATCAGCTCCACGATTCGTAGAGAGGCGGGTCTCCCAACTTTCGGTTTTTTGATAACGAGAGAGTAGTAAAAAAGGTATGATGTGGAGGTTTAACAAATTATCTCTGCAATCAGGGAAAGTGCGCAATTCGCCTCTATACGAATCGTGGAACCGATCAAACACCCCTCTTCCTGTGCAACTCTTAGCCCTGCTCAAAGTGCTCAAATCGATTCAACAAAAGTACGGGTACTTTTGAAGAGGAGAAAGAATGCAAAAAGACATTCAGCTTTATAGAAGTTAAATAAAACAACGGCAACACGAAAGCTCAACGCAAAGTATTTTTTCTGATGAACGAAAAAACGAACGTGGTTATAGTCTAGAGATCTCTTCAAAAATCAGAAGTGTTTCCATTGAGATAGAAAACTTTCGCTGTTAAAATTAAGGGAGTGAACTCAGTCGACGGTCATAGGGCAAGTTACGTCTAAACATAGACGTAGCGGCAGACCAATACGAGCTAACCATGGTGAGGATCACTACGTAACATATAACGATTTCTTGTTTACCACTTGACTACCTCAGATCCGTTGAACACGGCAAATAGTCGGTTTCTTATGTTTCAGTTCGCAATCTGCGATTCGAAACAACGGCAATTCAAATGTGATCAAGAGACACAACTAATCCAATAATCTTTATTACGAAAGACTGTGGACACCGTAGTAATAAAGAACAAAGGAAAATAAAAGAGGGCACAACTAAACTCAATGAGTGCAACAGATAAGACTAAATATTCTAAGATCAGATTGAAGGCGTGGACCACCTTAGCTAGGGCTCCGCCCTTCTCACTATCTCAGACTCCGATCTATATATCGGAGTCTGAGACTGTATATAAGCGGGACCCCCGCTCATAAAATCAGTTAAAGCCACCGTACAGCAGCTTCGGAAACCAAGTCCGAGTTCAAAATTGGATAGCGCCAAGATCCTATCAGAGGTTGTCAGTTAGACAACATATTGACAGTGTTCTTGCCTGTAAGATTGGAAAGTTGTGGACATTGAGGGTCTGATCATGCGTCGTATTTCACGCAAGTTTCCTTAACGCTCAGACACTGGAAGCGCGCCCCGAAATCGCGACTCCCGATAATCTCCCGCTTCAATTTTTCTGTCGGGATAATCCCGAAAGTCGGGACAAAACCGGATGTCGCGCAAGAGTCCTGATTTTCTAGCGATTTCTCATTTTGTGGGCGGATCTCCTGCGGGACTTAACCGCGAATGTCTGAGTAGGCCACACCCATCCCATTGGATCCAAATCGATCCCTATAGAGCCTCTGGGCCACGCACCTCTCACCGTCGGAATCTACGGGTCTCTCACCGGCGTGTGTCCGCCGGGTATGCCAACCGTGCTTCACTATTAGCATCGGTTGTTGATTGCCAATAACTTGTAATAAGAAGAAACTGTCAGAAGAAGTATTAATACACTACAAAATAAGGATACAGCAGACAGAGAAATCATGATGAAATTGATCTTTGGCCTTGGATTGGTGCCAATAGTAGCACGCGTTTTGGGTACAGTCAAATTTCATAACGAGTGACTGAAGCATGTTTTCGCAAAAGGTTCGGGATCGTATTTCGAAATTTAATCGAGTGTTGTTGCAATAGGGTCTCACCCTAAACAAGGGAAAAGGTGTTGATTCAGCAAAAATACAATATTCGTGTTTAGCAGGTCAGAGAACCTCGGTATGTAAAGGCTCGGGGGATTTTCCGGTTCTGACTTTTTAGTCAATGATCGACTCGTTCGAATTCACGAGAGCGCCAAATCTCGACTTGCCCCTAAATTTTATTTCTTTCATGGGGAGCCAAATGAGTCAACATCTAGCAACAGTTCGTACACGATTCTGGATTATTGCGCATGATCTAAGCTGCTAAAGGCTCTATTTTGGTTTGAACCCAAAAATTCCATAAATTCAGTAGTTTTCGAAAAGTGCGTGATATTTTCCTAGTTCGTTCTCAAAATTCAAACAGTTTTGAAGAATTTTAGCTCACATTGCGCTCTACATACTGCCAAAGTTTGAGCGCGCCATACCTAAAGAGAGTTGAGTTATAAAAGTAGTTGCAAAACTTAGTTTTCCAGCCTAATAGATTTTTGTGCGTTTTGGACAGTTCTCATGATGACGGTCCTTAGGTAGCACGTAGAGCAATTTCAGGATACGTTGTGAGCAAATGTTTGACTTTGCTTTTTATTCTGTGAGAGCAGTAAGATAGTTTTTTCTTATAAATATGTTAGTTGAAGGCAGTGTCCCGGCAAAATCTCGCTTCTCAGTTTTCTACCTTTTCGAAGCCTTTTCGTCATGCTGGAATCATATTTGGGCTTCTCAGCGCATGAAAATGACTAAGATGAGCCCTTTTCGGAGCTCTCCAAATCCGCGTTCGCTCACACTACGTGTAAGTGGGCGGGGTCCGGAAGACTTCTAAAGTGGATTTGAGGCCTTCCAGATGCGCTCTCTCGCTCCAAATTTCACTGATAGGTTATTTGGAGGGTCTACCATTGCGATACTGTAAAATCTCAATACTCACAGCTTTGAGGAACGATACCTTTAAGCGGCACTTAGAGCATGCGTCGTTGCTAAAAATTTTGTTTTAAAAAATATCAATTGATTACATTTGCACGAAGCTCGCCAAATATTGTGACAAAATAGCGCAATAGAATTCGGTAGTCATGGGTTGGAGGTGGTGTCTCTTTACGTAGTAAGATTCCATTCAACTGGATGACATCCAACTTGGAGGATTTTTGGCAAGTTTTAAGACAATTGATTTTCTTGCTGTCAAAAAGAGCTTTGTTGTTTGTAGTGTACACCATTGTTGATGTCCTTCTACTTCCAAAATGATGTGTATTCTATTACTTCCTAGCGATCTTCATGAAATTTGTTGGAAGAAACTGGATCAAGCAAAGTTTTCAAAAGGTTAGTGATCAAGCTTTTTTATTGTCTGAATGAGTGTCCATGAAAGGCGGGCGGGGGGGGGGGGGGGGGGGGAATTGGAAAAGTGTGGTAATTAAGAAGAGATTTTCCCATAATCTCCCAAGGTCATGGCAGGGCTTTCGAGAAATGCTGAATTATTGGTGAAGTTCATCGCTCCTCAAACCGTTTTCCTTTATGAAATGTTATTTCAAAAAAAAAATGTTCTCAAAAAGGAGTAGAAAATTTACGGAGAGATATTTTTGTCACATCTAAACCTAATATTGCATGTGCGCTGACCCACTTGATATCGACCCCTAGGTTCTAGCTTACCCAATCGTCACTGCGATCGAGTATCTTTTTCTTGCGAGATTCCATCTCTTAGTCTTCCTAGCGAAAGGCCCATAAGCAGCCACTTGATCCGATATATCAATGAACGCTTTGCCGGCATTGTGGTGAGAGATGACTCTAGGCTTTTCACTCAGAATGTCCGCTTTGTACATGGTGGATAACATGAGGACGTCTCTTTCGTGTTTCCATTTGAGCACTAGTTGTAAGATCGTGTCGCCCCTTTGTTGTGCAATCATTTGTCCTCTTTAGCTTTCGGCCTATCACTTCTCTTGGCAAGCCACGACATGTTTTCCTGATTGTACCTACTGGAAAATCTATCAAAATATCAGTTTCCGGCGCCAAATCGTGGCTTCTGAAGCCCTACTTCGAGTCCTCTATACCAGTCAGATCCAAGCATGGCCTGATCGAGCTCGAAAAAACGGGTTAAGTCAAATGGCGCGCGTCACGAAAGTCGCCATTGCCAGAATGGATCCGTCCTCCAGAAAAGCAAGATTTCCAGCCTTCTAAAGTTTTGTCAATATGTAAGGAAGTTAGCGAAGGATCACATAGGGGTAAATTTTGAAAAGAACAATACGACTTTGAACTTCTTTCTTGTTCTCAATAGCTAGTGACAGCTGATCAGTGCTCGCCATTCTACCGTCTCCCGAAAAAACAAGACTCACCAAAGCGTCGATGTATCAGCTGCTACCAAACACTATGAAACCGTTTTGGATCAGATGCCGCGAAAAGGCAAGCCAAATAGTGAAACGAGGTGCAATCGCCTGCGAAGAACCATTTTGCCTTGAGTTTCCAAAAATTCCATACTCGTTGTTTCATTTCTGAATGCCATGTTTTATGAATGTTGAGTGGATTTAGTCTTATATATCTACAAATGTGTGAAGTACTGTGGGCGTATTCATCATTGATACCTTGAGGTAAATTCTACCTCCAGGTAGTTTTATCGCTCATTATCAGCAAATACCCGTATTCACAAAAGTACCTTGAGGTAAATTCTCAAGGTAAATTTTACCTTGAGAATTTAGCTCAAAGTGTTTGGTATTGAATGGAAAGCACCTTGAGGTAAATTTTACCTCTTTTACCTCAAGGTACTGTTATCACTCAAAATCGGTATTCATCAAACGGACTGCATTTACCTTGAGGTAAATTCTCAATGCAACTTCTAACCTTGGCTGGGGGCAAGGTTAGACGGGTACCTTTAGAGATCTACAGACTTTTATAAGCTGGTTTTTTGCACGATCATCCAGTAACGCAGTTTAGGTCACTGTAGCAATTTTGCGAAATTTGGTTGAAATTGATGACAGTTTTAGGGGTTGAACGAACTTAGCACAAACTTTCTGTCTATACTCTTACAAACTTCATGGATTTTAGTAAACGCCCGAAATTTTGATTCTGTTGAGCTCAAGGTAGTCATACACAGCATTTATACTCTTTCGCAGCATTATGAACTCAGTAGCACTGTTGAAATCACAAAGTCGAAGTTGCTATTTCGAACCACCTCGTTCGCGGTCATCAAATCTGTATGCTAATCCTCGATATTGATACTCCTTAACCGCTAATCTTGTATTTCAGATACTAAATTTTGTTGCCTAAGATAAAATCGGGCGAGGTCTTCAGCGCGACGAAAGAGAGTTGGCCTTTGAATGCAAAAATCAAATAACTGTTGCTGGCTCACCAAATTCCTGACACCTTTACTCTTCCTTTTCCATCAACATACATATGAGCTTAAAGGCACCGTCCACCCTAAGTTGAGGGTGTTGAGCTTATGGCAGCATATCATATTACGGCCCCCTATCAATCCAATGCCCAAGTCGCGGTGCAAAATGCCGCTTCAGAAGCGAGAAAATCGCTTCGGAATAGCGAAGATGCACGAGGACCCCCATCCATGCCCGCCCTCCCCCATCCATGCCCGCCCACTTGTGCGCGCCCATCCAATCACCTTCCGGGAAGCCGGACTGTGGGTTCTCCGGAACGGGGATTGTCGGGGTTTTCGCGCATTCTCAACCTCATATTCGGAATCAGGGACATGAGAAGGCCCTGAAACGACGTAAGCCTGGAAGTCGAAAATCTGGGTGGACGGTGCCTTTAAGCAGCATGTAATACTAGGAAGTTTGTTCTGAAAGCGGAAAGCTGGTGTATTTTAGCTTAATCTGCCATCACAAGCTTATGTTTAGTATAAAAAGGAATATCAATTTAAATAAAGTGGAGAGATGCCAAAGCATGAGGCGAAAATAATTACACTCTTGCGCACCCCCAGAATCGATGTTTCATCATTAAAAAGCAGGTAAAAATTTCCCACCTTGACTGAGAAATCAAAATAATATGTCAAAAATCAGGAACCAATTGTCACGATATTGCTAGGCGACTGAACAAGGAAAAACATCTTCAGACAAGCAGATTTTGTTATTGGAGAATGAATGCTACGGATCTAAAATAAAACGTAAAAACAGTTAATTCGTCAGATTAAAACCCTTAGAGCCTAAGATGTCGACCAAGTAGACAAAACCGTTTCGAAATCAGTAACTGCGACGTTTTGAACCCAAGAAGTTTCTTGTGCAAATATCATGCGGATACATAAAAAGCAATTCATCGCAAGTACGTCATGCCATGCCCCTGATATACGTCAGTTCTTATCATGCTAACGCAGGTAAATCTAACCTTCAGAGAAAAACTTTGATGAATACGAAAATTATACCTTGAGGTAAATTCTACCTTGAGCTACATCTCAAGGTGAGTTGCACTGCAGTGGGGTTCATTCTCATAACATCATTCTAGTTGGAAGCAGGGGAGGATGTGTTGAATAAAATCAGTTCTTTTTTTAAAGGACGGCCAAATTTGCCGAAAAGAACTCCGAATTGCCCAAAAGCGCCGAAAAGCATTGAAAGCGGGCAAAAGCGCCACGCGCCAGCCACAAGCTCCTGAAAAATCACTGATCTGCAAACTCAAAGTTATGGGCACGGTCAAGGTCTCTTTTTATTTTCGAAACAATTATCGTTTCAGACTTTGAAAAGGGCCAAGTAACGGGTAAATAGTGCAAAACAAACACGGTAAGAACCTTTCAAACTCAAAAACTAAACTTATATAAATTTTTGAGCACATAAAAAACAGTGATTATAATGTGACCGGCGTGACCAACGATGTTTTGGTAAAGAATGCAATCTCATAACCGAAATCTGCCACTTAAAGTGATTGGTACTACATTTCAGCTTTTTCGGGCTTTCGCATCCGAAAAGTTTTTCCTTCCCAGTGGCAGAACCATTCCAAGAATTTATGTTTTAATTCTACAATTCTTCAATGAAGAGAAACCGGTGTTTTGTGCACGATGGGAATATCAATTTTCTGAAGTAATGTCATCTTTACGGCAAACTCACTTGCAAAATTTGGTTCGAATGCAAAAGATTCAACAAAGTTACACTGTTGCAAAGTTAGGCTAAAAGTCTTTGCGACACTCTCTACATATTTCTTCGAGGCCACTGCAATTTGCTATCCTCCGCTTATAAGTTTCGAAAATGAGGTGCGAACTCATGTTTTGTCAAAATATGTAGTTTGAACAAAGAAAATGGCCACAAATTCCCTTTGACCTTTTAAGACCTGAGACATTCTCATTTTATCGTGTTTAAACATGTAAGGGTACTTCGAACCGTCTCCCTGTCAAAACATGTCATTTCGGGCCCGAAGGACACAATTAGCAACAAATTTTGTCCTAGCAAAAGTTCTGTTGCAATAAAAAACTTGATGCACCGCTTAGATTCACAGTGTGGTCGGAATAAACGTCACTGTATAGCAGACTGGCAAAGGTAAAATTTACCTCAAGCGTAAATTGATGAATACGAAAAAAGGTAAAATTTACCTCAAGGTAGAATTTACCTTAAGTTCAATGATGAATACGGCCTCTGGAAAGTCCAAAGGCGAGCATACTTCTCTCTTTGCATCTATCGAGATGCCCTGTGTTCCATATGTAAAGCAGGCCATTAGCATTGTAACTGCATAAAAGTTACCTGGAATGTTTCCGTTATCTCACAAGGGAAGTACCCCGAGTGGCCGTGGCCTTTTAATATGAGATGCATATCGTCTGAAGCAGCTTCGAACGCTGATTTCAAATCTGCTTTCTGTTTCTGCGGAACGCTCTTCTGAAGAGATATGGAAGCCTGAAAATCCTATTTTGGAGGCGCTCCTTGAGTTTGAGAGCGCTGCTATGCGCGTTGGTGGTGCAGTGGTGTAATGGTTAGTTGTTGGCATTGAAGGCGAAAGGTCACTGGTTCGAATCCGGTGCAGAGCGAACCGTTTTGCATTATGAATGTGAGTTTAAATTCGTCCGATCACTCGCGCACCATAACGAAAGGAACAGAAAATAAACACTAGTTTTGCTGCTATTCTGCGAGAGGCCGAATGGCATGAATTGGACATAGATTCGGAGGAAGAAAATTTGGTGGAAGAGCGCGAAGAGGACCCCACAAGGGCGGACAGGAGCCGAATTCCTTTACCAGGGTTGTGAGCACAAAGGCAGGAGAGAACATAATTAATGATAATTCGCATTTTTTGAGCTTTATATGGTAATGAACATGCTTCACCATGTTTGGTCCTGTTTTACTTGTAAAGAAGTCAAGTAGGGTTCAGGGTCATTACAAGCAGTTCTGCCAAAAAAATTTTTTTAGGTCACATTTGCCTACAACAGTGTCTGTAGACGAATTAGAGTGCTTTTTAAACTCACAATCATAATGCAAAACGGTTCGCTCTGCACCGGATTCGAACCAGTGACCTTTCGCCTTCAGTGCCAACAACTAACCATTACACCACTGCACAATCAACGCACATAGCAGCGCTCTCAAACTCAAGGAGCGCTTCCAAAATAGGATTTTCAGGCTTCCATAACTCTCTTCAGAAGAACGTTCCGCAGAAATGGAAAGCAGATTTGAAATCAGCGTTCGAAGCTGCTTCAGATGATATGCATCTCATATTAAAAGGCCACGGCCACTCGGGGTCTTCCCTTGTCAGAAAGATTGGCTGCACACGTATGCACATGGTCGTCAACGTGTTAAAGACACCTTCCACACAAATTTAGAGTGTGTTCTAATGTTATATAGCGGGCCCCGTAGCCGAGCAATCTCTTGAGTCCCGCTGCAGAAATAAATTCAAAGGCAGTGTTCGGGCAAAAACTCGACTTTTAAAAAATCCACTTACCAAGGGTTATCCGCAACGCTGAGTCCGAAAATCTACATAGAAGGCATGAAAACGGCGAGAACATGTGTTTTTCAAATTTACAATTTGAAATCCTACGGTTCCCGCCAAGGCTAAGACGCAGAGTCTCTGCGGGACTACGATTTTGACTGTGGCGGCATGCGTACTCTGCCGCATAGCAGGTATTAGGACAGGTCGAAGAACCCCGCCCCAAGGCTAAGTTTCCCCACTTCCCGATCGTTTTTCTTGCTTCAGGTCGAACGTTATAACCTCGTACTTGCGCGATGCTGTGTCCGAAGGGGCCACTTTCGCATGACTGTGAAGACCCAAAACCCCTATCTTGTCCATACACTGCCTTTAAGCGAGAAAACCGCCCCAAAATGTGAAAGCCACGCTGGCTCCGCTCATCAACGTGGGTGGTCTGAAGATTACGAATTCGAAATTAGGAGGCATAAATACCGCAAATTTGATGATAATAGTGCGGGATAGATCTATCTCAGACAATAACTCGGACGGGCGGCGGGCCTTAACGGAACGGCTTTCCGGGCGAGCGGCGAGCTTTGCTTTGTGGGCGTGGCTTTCTTGCGGACGAGCCGCGTACCCTCGCTACCGAGCTTGCGAGCGGCGGACCTTGATTTGACCAGCGGCGGCCCATCCCCTCAAGCGGGTGGGCGGCGTACCATTAACAGTTAGACTAACTTGTCATCATTTCTATGTGCGAGTCATTCTCATTTAGTGTTATTGAGGCTTGAGGGCGTTCAACTAGCAGTGGCCCTCAACGATAAGCAGGTAGTGTGCTTAGACAATTATGGCGAGCACCCTCCTGCCACCCACGGACGACGCCACGCCCACCTCGATGGCGCGCCCATAAGTGCCCGGTAACCACCCAACAATGCGCGAATGACCCGATAAGCGCCCGAACAACGGCAGCGGGTTGCCCGGGAAGCGCCCGATTAATGCGCAGTATGCACTCGCGGGTGCCCAAATACACCCCGATAAAGCAATAAGCTCATAAATGTTACTCCTAAATTTTGAAGTTTTTCCGAACACTTTCATAATTTTTCGAACTCCTGTTCATATTCTTTGGCCTTGCATGAAAGTTACAATCACTATACCGAAGTTTCCGACAGCCCAACTAATTCCAACACCAAGTAGTCCTATAGAGCTCAACCGAGACCCAAGACCCCATTCGCTAGGAACTTGGTGCTACTTAAATTCTGCCATACGACGCAAATGCTGAAGGTAGCCCTATCACCGCGGCGCATCTCGCGCGAGTAGTATTCTCTCCTACAGCATGTATTGAATGTAGCGTCCAGCAAGACCCGGGCTCGCCCGAGTGTCTAGGCCGCGATGTTGCGATAGAACTTTGGATTCCCGCAGCCTGTCCCTAGCGATAACATTGAGCCCGGGTGGCGAAGAAAATAACTCTAGGGCCGCGGATGGTCAGCTCAAGATTTTAACGCCTACGCACCGCCGAAAAGTACCGTTAAGAGCCGCGAGTGCTCACAGTATTGTCTGAGGTGTATGCCCCACACACTCAGGGATTCGCGCTTTGCGAGGGGTCATCCTACCTCAGACACGAGCCGCGGCCTCAAAAGGCCTC